>OU824203.1:23294500-23894500 GCA_917499995.1 Ichneumon xanthorius | reverse complement strand
AAATGTCATGAAACGTGGACATTTCATGGTCCCGGCTCGATCTGGCCAATTTTTTCATTATCGACCATTTCTGGCCACATACCTTCACACTTGATGGGGTCTGAAAATTCGAAAATTTGAAACGTGTGTCATTCGTTCAGAAATGACATGATACGTGGACATTTCTTGGTCCCGGCCCAATCTGGACAATTTTTTCATTATCGACCATTTCTGGCCACATACCTTCACAGTCGTTGGGGTCTGAAAATTCAAAAATTTGAAACCTGTGTCATTCGTTCAGAAATGTCATGAAACGTGGACACTTCATAGTTCCGGCCCGATCTGGACAATTTTTTCATTATTGACCATTTCTGGCCACATACCTTCACACTTGATGGGGTCTGAAAATTCGAAAATTTGAAACCTGTGTCATTCGTTCAGAAATGTCATGAAACGTGGACATTTCTTGGACCCGGCCCAATCTGGACAATTTTTTCATTATCGACCATTTCTGGCCACATACCTTCACAGTCCTTGGGGTCTGAAAATTCGAAAATTTGGAATCTGTGTCTTTCGTTCAGAAATGTCATGAAGCGTGGACATTTCATGGTCCCGGCCCGATCTGGACAATTTTTTCATTATCGACCATTTCTGGCCACATACCTTCACACTTGTTGAGGTCTGAAAATTCGAAAATTTGAAATCTGTGTCATTCGTTCAGAAATGTCATGAAACGTGGACATTTCATGGTCCCGGCCCGATCTGGAAAATTTTTTCATTATCCACCATTTCTGGCCACATACCTTCACAGTCGTTGGGGTCTGAAAATTCGAAAATTTGAAATCTGTGTCATTCGTTCAGAAATGTCATGAAGCGTGGACATTTCATGGTGCCGGCCCGATCTGGACAATTTTTTCATTATCGACCATTTCTGGCCACATACCTTCACAGTCGTTGGGGTCTGAAAATTCAAAAATTTGAAACCTGTGTCATTCGTTCAGAAATGTCATGAAACGTGGACACTTCATAGTCCCGGCCCGATCTGGACAATTTTTTCATTATCGACCATTTCTGGCCACATACCTTCACACTTGATGGGGTCTGAAAATTCGAAAATTTGAAACCTGTGTCATTCGTTCAGAAATGTCATGAAACGTGGACATTTCTTGGACCCGGCCCAATCTGGACAATTTTTTCATTATCGACCATTTCTGGCCACATACCTTCACAGTCCTTGGGGTCTGAAAATTCGAAAATTTGAAATCTGTGTCATTCGTTCAGAAATGTCATGAAGCGTGGACATTTCATGGTGCCGGCCCGATCTGGACAATTTTTTCATTATCGACCATTTCTGGCCACATACCTTCACACTTGTTGGGGTCTGAAAATTCGAAAATTTGAAATCTGTGTCATTCGTTCAGAAATGTCATGAAACGTGGACATTTCATGGTCCCGGCTCGATCTGGCCAATTTTTTCATTATCGACCATTTCTGGCCACTTACCTTCACAGTTGTTGGGGTCTGAAAATTCGAAATTTTGAAACCTGTGTCAGTCGTTCAGAAATTACATGAAACGTGGACATTTCATGGTCCCGGCCCGATCTGCACAATTTTTTCATTATCGACCATTTCTGGCCACATACCTTCACACTTGTTGGGGTCTGAAAATTCGAAATTTCGAAATCTGTGTCATTCGTTCAGAAATGTCATGAAACGTGGACATTTCATGGTCCCGGCTCGATCTGGCCAATTTTTTCTTTATCGACCATTTCTGGCCACATAACTTCACACTTGATGGGGTCTGAAAATTCGAAAATTTGAAACGTGTGTCATTCGTTCAGAAATGACATGATACGTGGACATTTCTTGGTCCCGGCCCAATCTGGACAATTTTTTCATTATCGACCATTTCTGGCCACATACCTTCACAGTCGTTGGAGTCTGAAAATTCAAAAATTTGAAACCTGTGTCATTCGTTCAGAAATGTCATGAAACGTGGACATTTCATGGTCCCGGCCCGATCTGGACAATGTTTTCATTATCGACCATTTCTGGCCACATACCTTCACACTTGTTGGGGTCTGAAAATTCGAAAATTTGAAATCTGTGTCATTCGTTCAGAAATGTCATGAAGCGTGGACATTTCATGGTGCCGGCCCGATCTGGACAATTTTTTCATTATCGACCATTTTTGGTCAAATACCTTCACACATGTCGGGGTCTGAAAATTCGAAAATTTGAAACCTGTGTCATTCTTTCAGAAATGACATGAAACGTGGACATTTCATGGTCCCGGCCCGATCTGGACAATTTTTTCACTATCGACCATTTCTGGCCACATACCTTCACACTTGTTGGGGTCTGAAAATTCGAAAATTTGAAACGTGTGTCATTCGTTCAAAAATGTCATGAAACGTGGACAATTCATGGTCCCGGTCCGATTAGGACAATTTTTTCATTATCCACCATTTCTGGCCACATACCTTCACAGTCGTTGGGGTCTGTAAATTCGAATATTTGAAATCTGTGTCATTCGTTCAGAAATGTCATGAAACGTGGACTTTTCATGGTCCCGGCCCGATCTGGACAATTTTTTCATTATCCACCATTTCTGGCCACATACCTTCACAGTCGTTGGGGTCTGAAAATTCGAAAATTTGAAATCTGTGTCATTCGTTCAGAAATGTCATGAAGCGTGGACATTTCATGGTGCCGGCCCGATCTGGACAATTTTTTCATTATCGACCATTTTTGGTCAAATACCTTCACAGTCGTTGGGGTCTGAAAATTCAAAAATTTGAAACCTGTGTCATTCGTTCAGAAATGTCATGAAACGTGGACATTTCATGGTCCCGGCCCAATCTGGACAATTTTTTCATTATCGACCATTTTTGGTCATATACCTTCACACTTGTTGCAGTCTAAAAATTCGAAATTTTGAAACCTTTGTCATTCGTTCAGAAATGTCATGAAACGTGAACATTTCATGGTCCCGGCCCGATCTGGACAATTCTTTCATTATCGACCATTACTGGCCACATACCTTCACAGTTGGGGTCTGAAAATTCGAAAATTTGAAACCTGTGTCAATCGTTCAGAAATTACATGAAACGTGGACATTTCATGGTCCCGGCCCTATTTGGACAATTTTTTCATTATCCACCTTTTCTGGCCTCATACCTTCACAGTCGTTGGGGTCTGAAAATTCGAAAATTTGAAATCTGTGTCATTCGTTCAGAAATGTCATGAAGCGTGGACATTTCATGGTGCCGGCCCGATCTGGACAATTTTTTCATTATCGACCATTTCTGGCCACATACCTACACACTTGATGGGGTCTGAATATTCGAAAATTTGAAATCTGTGTCATTCGTTCAGAAATGTCATGAAACGTGGACTTTTCATGGTCGTTCATGAGACACACGATACATCTTGGCACTGTAAAATAAAGCAAAACCTCGGTAGTGTGTGTTATAAAAATTATTAGTTGCTAATTCACACCTCATCATTTGGTGGAATCATGTATGAACCACAAACGTCTGTTTTACATGCGCAGTTAATTTTATTTATTACTGTACGTAGTCTAAAGAAAGTTACACATACAATGGAAACGCAGGTTTTACTCCAATCGTCCATCGTAGCCTGGATACGATCGTCCGCATCCACGTCCCGAAAAGCGCGGGCAAAAGCACACAAATCCACTATATACATGTATACTATATATAAATATACATATATACTGTATCGCACTTATAAAACAACAGTGTAATATCTCTTATGGGATTACCATACAAATTGTTACACTGTTTGTCTAGACGTGCGATGTAAACATATACATATATAGTATATATACTATACTACAGGCATAGCAGACGTGCACTTTCGACTGCATTACTGCCTGCGTGCGACGCATCCAAACTCGAAAGACCAATCGAAACACCATCTCAAGAGGCTCTTAGCCTATGACTGTCTTCAGTATAAAATTATTCATATTGAAAAAATTTGATGGCTTAATATCACTATTCTAGGTTTTTCTATCTATTTCTAGATTGTTGCAGTTTTACAGGAATAAATAAAAAAAAATTGGAGTAATTGTTATAACATACACTAGTAACATTATTGACAATGCAAAATTAATTTGCTGTATTCCTCACGGCCAGAATTAAATTATCAAATGATAAATTGAAAAAGTGCTTACAAAGTTTCTAAACTTTATATTTGCAAGTAGAAGTAACATGCTTTGATAAAATACGAGTCGTCAATGGGACAACCTGTTCACCGGATGATTCATGACTGTGTTTCGGATATTGGCGTAAGTCTAAAATTCTAGGCCGCTCTCGCGAATGAGAAACGCCGAATAGAGTGCTGCCATTTTGCATACGTTATTTAGATCTTCACATGAATTTCAATGAGATACAATAACCGCACACAACACACGATCTGCCATACTTCACAATTCCATACACCATTTTACAAAGCGCATTGCATCTTTCGCGGGCACTATTCTATACCAAGAATCACTCTGTAGAACACACTACACGATCCCGTGCACCATTTTATACTATGCACCTCTCAATAACGCGCATTAGACGATTTTCTGTATCACTCTATAACACCCACTACACAGGACCACACACCACTTTATATAACGTATTACACGATCCCCATGCACCATTCGATACCACGCACCATTGTATACCACACATTACACGATCCCGTGCATCGCTCTATACTACGAATTACATGATAACATGCAATACACTAACCCGCGCACTACTCTATAACACGCATTACACGATCCCGTGTACTACTCTATACGACAAATAACTCTATATTACGCACACTCTATTACACTATATATGGCATTGTTCCATAACACGTGTTACACAATCCCGTGCACTATTCACGAATTCATCTTTACGGCGACCCATTACTCACGATGCGTTAATCACGAATCCACGAGTCACTTTTTAGTACGCACTACACCAGCCCACACAGTCTATAACACTCTATATCACGATGCATTAATCACGAATCCACAATTAAATTTTTAAGATACACTACACTACTACAACGAGCCTGCGCACTATTCTATATCTCGCACCACTCTATATCACGATGCATTAATCACGAATTCACGATTCACTTTTTAGACACACTTCACGAGCCCGCGCACTACTCTATAACACTCACCATTGTATACCACATACCACTGTTATAGACCACTTATACTACGCACCGCTGTACACCATGCACTACTCTATATCACGCACCACTCTATAATACGCATTACTAGATGCCATGAACTATTAATGAATACTAGGGTGGTCCTTAAAAGGGGTATTTTCGAATTTCGATTCTGCCGCCCCCCAGATCGGTTCGAAATAAATCAAAAACAATTCTCAATTTTTTTCAGATTTTTTCTTCCACGTTTAACCCTCCCCCACGGGGGTTGAAGTTTCCCATTTAAAATGCATGGAGTTTTTCGGTCTTCGCAGTCAATATTTTATTGCAGGACTATTTGACGATCGAAAAATCTAAAATTTACACAAATTACGCTATGAACATATTACTATTCGGGAAAAAATCACCAACCCCTACCCTCAAATTTTGTATATATATTATATAGATTTTCGCTTCTGAAAAAACGAGAGTTGAAATTTTTCAATGGTTTTATCGGTTTTAAGCAATAAATATTTTATTAACCGACTATTTGTTCGTTAAAAAATTTGAAATTTTCACAAATAATGCTATACATATACTATCATACGGGAAAAAATCACCGACCCCTGATAATTTTTTAAATTAATTATTAATTAAAATTATTATTATTAATTATTCAAAATTATTAATTTTTATTCTGTCACTTGTTTGGGCACTACTATTGGTTCGTTCATAATTTTAACGAGTGACTGGAAAGCCCCTAATAACTCCAGCTGTCGCTAATTATTTAGTTACAAACGCCGCCACTGGTGTCGCCAATACTGCATAATACGCTCGCAATCAATTCACATCTTGATATTTGCAGTTTCGCACCGATATTTCATGTGAGTATTTCGAGGTGTTCGAGACGAGCCAGCCGACGAAGAGATGAGTCAGCCAACGGCTTAAAAAAAAAAAAATTCGAGGTGTTTCCATCAATTAGCAGCTTTAATTTTCTTGTATCGAAATGTTACCCTAACCTCATTCGAAATGGAACTAAGGTCGGATGTGCGTCAAAATATTTATTTACTTGGTGATTTTGAGACACAAATCTACGGAAATAAGTTGCCATCAAAAGGACAAGTGCTGCGAGTTCTATTTTTCAATATCCGCGTCGTGAAATTAAGTATACGTGAAAGCGCCAAATTGGTCGTTAGAGAAGCGAAAGTGTTTTGGGACAAGGCTCGACTGCCGATCCAGAAAGAGAGTCGTTGTATCGACAAATTATTGTCTCTTCACCAAGAATGGGCAGACTTGCAGAAGCACAAGACAAGACTTACGAATCTTCGAAAAGAAGACGATTTTTCTTCTCGACTTCCAAACTTATTCGACATTGCTCACGGAAATATTGTTGAAAACGTTGACGAAACGAGACGAACGTTTCTTGAAAATCAGAGACGCGATGGCCGCGTGGGATACATCAACGACGTCGAAGGATTGTTCGAAAGAATGGAGAGAGAAGAGAAACAGCGGAACGATATTTTGGCGGAAAGGCGACACAAAAATCAGATGGATATTGATTTGATCGGTAAGTGATAACTTTAGGTTTAAATTCACATGAGGATACCGGGCTCGTACAATCTTAGCAACAGTAAGATTAAGGACGTTTTACACGTACATTCCCAACCAAAAGTTTAATTCGATAGAAATGTCAGTACTTCATGATGCGACAAAAATCTGAAAAAATCAACCTTAATAAATACTTCAAAAACATTAATTTAGCATAATAGTAATGCCAACAATTATTAATAAACTATAAAAACAACAAAAAATCAACAAAAAGATCAGTCCGTTACTTTCACGAGTTATTATGATTCTAATGGTGCATTGATTATATCGAGAAAAAAAATGTGTTTCAGACAGTTTCGTGGAACTAGCGTCGAGTGAAGGTTCATCCCAGATTCTGACTCAAGGAAGCATCGGAGCGTATTCGAATATTTCTCTTCAAAACGAGAGTGAAGATGAAGCTGGTCCATCCGCTTGCAAAAGATCGCGAGGGAATGTTAACATATTCAACGACAAAGTCGTTGCGGTCCTCGACAAGTGTGAAGTGACTGATCGAGACGCTGTTCATCTAGTTGGTGCCATAGCGGAAGCACTAAACGTCGACTTACAATTTTTGACCCTCAACCGATCTTCGATTCGTCGGTACCGACAAAAAGTGCGTGCTGCACGAGCTGAACAAATAAAAACGATCTTCCAAACAGAAAAGTTGGATGCTCTCGTTTTACATTGGGACGGTAAACTACTGATTGACCTAACGAAACGGTCTATGGTTGACAGACTACCTGTTGTCGTTACAAATGGCGTGATTGAAAAGCTCCTTGGTGTTCCAGCTTTAGAAAACAGCAAAGGCGTAACGCAAGCAAATGCCGTTCTCGAAGTTCTGAAAGATTGGGGGCTCAACGAATCCGTTAAAGCACTTTGCTGCGATACAACGGCATCTAATTTAGGCAATAAGAACGGTGCGGCAATACTATTGGAGAGCTTGTTACAGACGAGCCTTATGTTTTTGCCTTGTAGGCACCACATCTTCGAACTGGTATTGCGGAGTGTATTCGAAACAAAGTTGCCATTCACGACCGGTCCGAACGTCCCACTCTTTAAGAATTTCCGCGAAGCCTGGAAGAAAATAGACGTAACTAGTTACAAAAGCGGGACCGAAGATGAATACGTCAAGCAAATTCTAACGCCGAATCACATCGAAAGGATAAGATCGTTCGCGCAGAAAGCACTGGAGAATTTTCAACCGAGGGACGATTATAAAGAGTTCTTGGAGTTGAGCCTCATCTTCATTGGATCTTTAACGTCTACTGAGGTCACCTTCAGTTACCCTGGAGCATTCCATCACGCACGATGGATGGCAAAAGCCATATACTGTCTGAAAATTTTCATGTTTCGTGACCAGTATCCAATGACAGATGTAGAACGGTCAGCAGTTCGCGACACATCGATATTTATCGTGATGCTGTATGTTGAAGCATGGTTCGGAGCTCCACTTGCCTCTGCAGCACCAAACAACGATTTAGAATTCCTGAAAAATCTCTACCTTTATAAATCGGTCGATGAAGAAGTGTCTAATGTGACCCTCAAAAAATTCAGGAACCATTTGTGGTACCTGAATGTCGAAACAGCTGCTATGGCATTTTTCGACGAAAATGTGTCACTGGATGTCAAGCGTAAGATGGTTTCGGAGTTGAGTCCATTCGACGAGGTGGATGAGTTTTTTCCGAAACGGATTCAAATCAATTTGAAAGACATTGGTGGTTACTACGATAAAGAAATGGATCATTTCGTATCTCCTCAATCGCTGAACTTTTTCCGAAGGTTCAAAATTGATGAAGAGTTTCTAAAGCTCGATCCATCCTTTTGGAGCGAAAATGAAAGTTACAGACACGGTTTGGACATTGTAAAACATCTGAAAGTGGTTAACGATGTCGCGGAACGAGGCGTTCGTCTGTTCACCGAGTACAACGAAATTCTAACACGGAACGAACAGCAGAAGCAATTCATTGTACAAATCGTCAGTGAATATCGGAAGAATCACCCAGACGCCAAAAAAGAGACCCTCCTTAAGAATTCGTAACTCGTTTATCGAAATTTATAAATAAAAATATAGAAAAACGTAAAAACGTAAAAAACCAACATTTCACCTCTTTTGTGATGTTGCGAAAATCTATATAATATATATACAAAATTTGAGGTAGGGGTTGGTGATTTTTTTCTGTATAGTAATATGTTCATAGTGTAATTTGTGTAAATTTCAGATTTTTCGATCGCCAAATAGTCCTGCAATAAAATATTGACTGCGAAGACCGAAAAACTCCATGCATTTTAAATGGGAAACTTCAACCCCCGTGGGGGAGGGTTAAATGAGGGAGGAAAAATCTGAAAAAAATTGAGAATTGTTTTTGATTTATTTCGAACCGATCTGGGGGGCGGCAGAAACGAAATTCGAAAATACCCCTTTTAAGGACCACCCTAATGAATACATATTTACTATGATCCATTAATAACAATACATTAGTTACGAATCCACGATTCACTTTTTAATACACACTAGACGAGCGCGTGCACTACTCTAGAACGCTAACCACTTTATATCACATACCACTGTTATAGACCACTATATACCACGCATGATTTATACCATCCACCACTGTATACCACGCAGCACTGTATACCACGCACCACTGTATGCCACGCAGCACTGTATACCACGCACCACTGTATGCCACGCAGCACTGTATACCACGCACCACTGTTTACGACGCACCACTTATGCCACGCACCACTTATATCACGCACCACTAATACCATGTACCACTGTATTATTCTATGCATTACACGATCCCATGCACCACTTTAAACCACGTATCACTTTTTACTATGTATCACTATAGACCATGCAACACTTTATATCATGCTCTACACGATCGTCCACATGCTCAGCACTATTCCACGCACCCCTCAATTCCACACAACACCCCCCCCCCCCCGGTAGCCTTAACGCACCATTCGAAAAAGAACTGACAATATCATTTGTCGTTATTGAAATTAAATAATGTTACATCTAAATAATGTATGCAAAAGGGCACCCATTAATAATTTGGAACAATCTCACAGTTCCTCGTATTTCGCCAAACCCTTCTGCGTTCAATTCATCATCGCAATTCCAAATGAAGGCGCAAGGGCAAAAAAAACAGAAATGGGCAAAAAATAGGTGAGGTAATTACTAGTAATTACGCATCAACCAAGCTGACCCGCTATAAGGCGAATGCCCTCATCAGTACTCATAAGTAGCTGTGAGAAGCTGGAGACAATGCAGATAAAAACATTTTTACGAACTTAAAGGCACTTTCTCATATTACCGAAATTTGAAATTTCTTCAAATGCCGTGAGGAATTTGGGCAAATCAATTTTGTAACCATTATCAAAAATTAATGTTACCTTGAGCTTTCTTTGCCCTGTTGCGCCGGCGCCGGCCCTTGTGTCCGTATGGTCGAGGTTGTGCGTCTGCGGCCAAAGCTTTCATCTGTCGACGCCTTTTCTTTCGCAGATTCTTTTTTCTGCTCCGAGACACTGCAAATTATTTGTGCATCAGTAATTAAGAGCACACAGTAACTTTATTTATGTACTACATTTTTTAATTATTTTACTTCCTGGACGCGGTGCCGGCGCTGCCACTGCTGGTGCTGCTGGTGCTGCTGGTGCTACTGGTGCTACTGCTCCATCTACGTTAGACAATAGATATTGAAATCAGACGTTGTTTCGCCAATCACACGTGTACCTTTTACGATTTAAATCTTTGGAAGGTCACTACTTTGCAACAAAAGATTTTCTTTACCTTTATTAGCGTCTGGGTTTAGCTCAGCATCTCGCTCGATTTCTTGGACTTCATCTGGTGGCATTAAAAAAGACGCTATTGAATCTTAATATCATCTTCATTCATGTTAATGAGTTGGTACTGAAAAGTACGAGCGTCTGACTGTAAAATTTTAGTTTGGCACAACATAAGAAAAAATCAAGAAATGTCTTAAAATTTCATCCAATAATCTGCATTTTCCAATTTATTGGCCACGGTCAGAGAGATGTAAGTTAGTTTGCTCAATATTTCACTATGCACGCGACACTCTAACGGTTACAATGAAAATCAATTGGTATAAACCTCTATTTCCCTCGGTGCGTAAAATTTCGTACGGTACTCATGCATAAAACGGTTTCTGAACTCGTGTGATTGCAACACTCGTCTTCGGCTCGTACTGCAAACTCACACTCGTCAGAAAAAGTTTTATCGTACCGTAAATCGTACCGTATCGTACTAGTATCGTAATGTACTATTTCGACATCGAATTCAGAAAAATACCACATATTATTTAAGTAAGATGTTCATTACACGATAAGGTAAAGCTGACGATAAGGTAAAGCTTAGGCTATGTTTTCAAGGGGTCCGTAGGAACAAATAATTATAGAGATGACCTATCAGTAGCAATTAGCTAAAATTCTGAAATAATTCATAGATACTACTCAAGGTATGTACTATGCATTGCTTACGACATTTTTCAAATGCATTCTTAAGGCGTCTGAAGTCTCTAAACGAGTTCGCTCGCTCCCATGCAGACACGGAATGACCGGTAGCAATCAGAACAAATTCTGAAATAATTCATAGTTACTACTTAAGGTATGTAATATGCATTGCCAAAAAGTTTTTTTACAGCTGAACCTTGGCTGTTTGTTTAAAGGGCTGCTGGGCCTTCCTGTTTTACCGACGAAAATAGGCGATTTCTTAGTTTTCACTATTCATCGTTACTATGCGACGCGTATGCTTCAAATCTTGTAGGACTGTATTAATAACATAAAAGACTCGGCGTGCACTCGAATTTCGGTCGAAATCTTCCGAAAAATAACGAAAATCGAATATTGTAAAGTGTCGCGGAAACCCGAGCAGAAATTACCGTCGGGCTGATGTCAGGTCCCTATCAGGCACGGCCTGACTCCTCATCAGGTCATGATAAGGCACCTTTATCAGGCCCTGATCAGATATGTAACGCCATGGCCCTATAAGGTCCTGATCAGGCTGCCTGATCACGGCCTAATCAAGGTGCCTGATTGCCGCCTGAGAAAAATATAATAAATATTTTTTATTTATTAGCGTTATTTTATCGGACTTGTGAACCTTTTATATTTGTTCTTCGGATTAAATTAATTACTACAATCTAAACCGCGGAAAAATTAATTTTTATTTAACTCATGGTAGGACTTGAACCAGCGACCTTGCCAATGGGAACTGCTTTGGCGGCGCCTTAACCAACTCGGCTATCCTCAACTTGAGAAACATAATGTCAAATTTGCTTTTAAGCTCCGGTAGAAGGATATACACGACTAAATCTACTTGTACAAAGTGCCTTACACGTGCATAGCCGGCGAAAAATAAAATTCAGTGAGAATTTTGAATACTTTCTAATGAGATAAAAAACGGAAAAAATCAATCATATGTAAGATGCTTAGGAACATTGATTTTGTATAATAGTAATGTAAAAAAATTGCAATAAATAAAAAATAAATTTTCAACAAACAATCAAGGAATCTTTTTTATTTAATCGATTGAATTATTTAAATTATTTATTTACTTATTAACTTATTACATTATCCAAAATTCGTTGCAAGATTTAGTAAAAAAAATTTTCCAACGTAAGAAAATTCTATTCAAAATTCACATCAACTGAAAAAAATGTACGCATTTATTTGAAATTAGAAAAAAAGGTTAACTAATTCTTTTCTAAAAGTTTATTTTTCGAATACCTTAGAATCATTTTTTTAGATTTTCATTATGCAAAATCAATGTTCTCTTCTCAAAATCAATGTTCTCCAGACATGCAACATGCAGGCTTGCCTGATTCACCTGCTAAGGCCCTGATCGGGGTACTATCAGGCTAGCCTCGTCAAAAGCGAAGGATATCCAATCAGGTGTCCCCTACCTGTACGTTATCCGGCCCTGATCAGGCTGGCATCAGGCTCCCCTCATCTGAAGTGAGGATTATTTAGTCATGCTTCACGATCTGCACCTTATTAGGCCCTCATCAGGCTCGCCTGATCAGGCACGCCCTGGCTGTACCTTAACAGGGCCTGATAGGGTATCAGGCAGCCTGATCCCAATTTCTGCTCGGGAACCAATATGGCCGCTGAAATGTTTACAGCATCCGTTCTGTTCGATATAAAAATTCTAGATCTTGCATACGTCAAAATGGCGTGCATGCCGATTCGGTGAAGTTCTCCGAGTATTCGAAAACCGTCGGACAGCTGCTCACTCAAAAGATAATCATGCATAGTGTAAACTGCGATCATTTAGTCTATCTACTTGCTACGGGTCATCAGAGCCGTCGAACACAGCACGAATGTAGTGTAAGACACGATGCAGAGCCACCTGTACGTCAATCGTGACAGTACGTTCACGCACTTTCGCAAACTATAATATTCGGTTTTCTTAATTCCTTGTAAGTTTTCAATCAACATTCGACTGCACACCGAAGAGTTTATGTCAATATCATAATCCTACATGATTTGATATGTGTAGCATTGTATCAATGCCTAGTCGGAACTGAAAAATTGTCGTTTCGTCGGTAAAACAGGTAAAGCAAGTTAAAAAAGAAAAAAAACAGCTCCAGCAGCCCCTTAAGGGGTTTTTAAGTCTCGAAACGAGCAAACGAACTCGTTTAGAGACGTAAGACCATTTACAAATGCAATTAAAGGGTCAGCTTCAGCAAAAAAGCTCTTCCACAATGCATAATACATAACTTAAGTAGTATCTAAGAATTTTATTAGAATTTTCTCAAATCGCTATCGGCCAGCCTCGCATAAAGGTGTCTTTATATGCAAGCGAACGAACTCATTTAGAATCTTAAGACCACTTAAAAATTAACTTAAACGGTCAGATTCAACAAAAAAAAACTCTTTGACAATGTATAGTACATACCTTAAGCAGTAACTATGAATTATTTCAACATTTTCTCTAATTGCTACCGCTGACAGGTCATGTCTATAGTTATTTGTTCCTCCAGATCCCTTAAAAACATAGCTAAAGGGTCAGCTATACCTTATTGTGTTAACATGTTAAATAATATGTGCCCTTTTTTTGCAGAATTCTATGTCGAACTATTAAAGTGTACGCCACCCTGTTTTACATACTAAGTATACGCATGTGATGAGCTAGTAACAAATGCAACACCAGTTAAATTAATAATAGCCAATAATAAACCAGTAGTAGAGAGCAGTGACCGAGTGGTTCGGGCCCGGGCTCACACGCAGTGGATTTTTCTATGTGCTTTCCATAATCTCCGTGGTTCATAATCCACCGTAAAAATAGTAGATCCAAAAAGGAAACAGCCAGCGCATTGGTGTGCCAAACTAAAGGCTAAGGTCAGGAGCGGGTTCGATTCCCGAAACCGAAGTCCTGTAGGTGAATAAAACGGACGAGGACGTAGCTTTGGATGTAGGACGTACAGCCTACGACTACAGCCGTTAGTCTGAGGCCGATACCTAACGGGGCACGACGAAGCTCTGAATTCGAGAATCGAACCGGCGACAAATGGATAAGGAAAGAGGACGAAGAGATAGAGTGAAGGGGCCTGTAACCCATAGGAGATCGGGGTAAAAAGCACAGTACCAATAATAAGCCGGTAATAGGTCGCTTACCGCTGTCACTGTCTCCGGATATGTTGATTACGATCGCGTTCAAATCGATACCTCGAGTTACCTCTTCGATGTTGTCTATAAAATGAGCAAATATCGCAAATGATTAGTTAAATAATCAAAAGACAGAAATGAATAAGACCTTTTTTATCCCGAAAAATCAAAGAAAAGAAAGAATGTTTATAATCCAGGGGGACGCACACTGTGATTATCCTCGAGAATCTCTATCATATCCACGTCATCGTGGATTAACCCGCGCCCGTTCGCCGCAAAATTTTGATCTGCGACTTCGCCGTTATTGGCGTTATCCACGACAACGATCGCGTTGACGTGGATACCTCGAGCTACCTCTTCGATATTGTCTATAATATGAGCAAATATTGTAAATGATCAGACCTTTTTTATCCCGAAAAATCGAAGAAAATAAACAATGTTAATAATCCAAGGGAACACTCACTGTGATTATCCGCGACAATCTCTGTCATATCTACGTCATCGTGGATTAACCCTCGCTCGTTCGCCGCAAAGTTTCGACCTGCGACTTCGACGTTATTCACGTTATCCACGACAACACCTCGCTCGTCCGCATTGATACCTCGAGCTACCTCTTGGATGTTGTCTATAATATGAACAAATATCGCAAATGATCAGATAGATAATCAAAAGACAGAAATGAGTAAGACTTTTTTATTCCAAAAAATCAAAGAAAAGCAAGAATGTTAATAATCCAGGGGAACACTCACTGTGATTATCTTCGATAATATCTACGATATTCGCGTCAACCACGATTATCGCGCGCTCGTTCGCCGCGGAATTTTGACCGGCGACTTCGACAACGACGTCTAAAATGTGAGAAAATTATGCAAATGGTTAGTTGGATAATCAAAAGAGAAATGAGTACGACCCTTTTTATAAAAAAAAAACTCAAAGAAAAAAAAGACCATTAAGGGGATGTCGGATCTCCCTATTTTACCGATCGAAATAAGCCATTTCTTAGTTTTCATTATTCGTCGTTACTATGTGACGGATATGCTTCAAATCTTACAGGTCTGTATTAATAACGATTCGGTGTGCACTCAAATTTCGGTCGAAATCTTTCGAGAAACAAAGAAAATCGAACATTACAAATTGTCGTGAAAACCACCATGGCCGTTGAAATGTCAACAGCATCCGTTCTGTAACATATAAAAAAAATCTAGATCTCGTATACGTCAAAAGAGCGTGCATGCAGATTCATTGAAGTTCTCCGAATATTCCAAAACCGTCGGAAAGTTGCTCGCACAAAAGATAATCACCGATCACTTTGGTCTCGTGATTAGAGTACTAGCCTCAAGAACAAAGTATCGGGAGGTCTGGGGTTCGAATCCCGGTGCCGTAGTCTTGCTGGCAGAAAAATATTGTGACGCGACGTACTCCTGGCATCTATCGTGCGATAGCCGATATATATATCAGTAGACGTCCACTGTTTACAGCCAGTAATCGACGTGACGTAGCTCCGGCGCCGTGAAGCAAACCTAGATGACCGACTGTTACTGACATCCAAAAGTACAGTTAACGTTCACTCATATTGAGTAACCCCCAAAGTTGTACGGTTCCCACTAAAGGAAAAACAGTAGGTCCCGTCGCTAATAACCATAGCAGTTGATGCGACGTTAAATAATAACAAATAAATAAAAAAGATAATCATGCATAGTGCATACTGCGTTCACTTAGTCTATCGACTTGTGACGGGTGATCACAGCCGATGACAATCCGAGTAGACATTTTCGAGCGTTACATCGGGCCCTGATAGGGGCCTTATCAGGCCCTTGTCAGGCTTTCTCAGGCCCTTGTCAAGCCTTCTCAGGACCTTATCAGGGTCCGATGTAACGTGTGAAAATTTATACTCGGGAACGGCATGAATGTAGTGGGCACGATGCAGAGCCGCTCTGCGTCAATCGTGACACTACGTTCATGCACTTTCGCAAACTATAATATTCGGTTTTCTTAATTCCTTGTAAGTTTTCAATCGAAATTCAACTGCAGACCGAAGCGTTTATGTCAATATCATAGTCATGCATGTTTTGATGCATAGTGTAGCATATTAACAATGCTAAGTCGGAATTGAAAAATGGTCCAATTTCGTCGGTAAAACAGATAAAAACAGCTCCAGCATCCCCTTAATAATCCAGGGCAATAGGTCAGTCACCATCATGATCTGCAATGATCTCCACCCTATTCGCGCCATCTCCAAATAACTCACGCTCGTTTGCGCCAAAATCGCCTCCTGCGACTTCAGCAACGACGTCTACACATGAGAAAATTTTGCAAATGGTCAGTCGAATAATCAGAAGACGGAAATGAGTAAGACCTTTTTTGTCTCGAAAAATAAAAAGAAAGAAAGAATGTTAATAATTCAGTGGAATAGGTCATTCACCATCATTAACTTCGGGAATCTCCACCATATTCGCGTCATCTTCGCGCACGTTCGCCTCAAAACCGCGACCCGCGACTTCAGCAACGACTTCTATAATATCAGAAAATATTGTGAGACATGTCAGTAAGCCATAAACCATCGCGGAGTGAGCCTCAATAAAAGTTACCGAAGATGTGTGAAGTCATTCGTTAATTTTAATTTTGTATTATCGTACGAGAGGATCGTACGTAATGACAAAGCATGTAATTACATTTAAAAGTAAAATCTTTCGACGCGGTAATTGCATTATCTACGTATTTTGTTTTAATAATATAAAGACTATATAGAGATACGTTTATTACCGTTATCAAGATTGTCCATATAATTCCGGTCATTTATTTGATCGGCGTCATCAATGAATTCAGCTAAACCTCCGTTGTCACTATCGGACAATCGATCGCCAGCCTCAAACCCGCGGACTGCGTCTACTAGCCGGACGTCGCCTAGTTTGTATATTAAATAAAATGTTGCCAATAGTCAGAATTGCATTTATGATCACAGTGTATCATCATTGTAATATCGTAAAGCATTACCATTTTCCCGCTCGACGAATGATTTGAGTTGGATACTGTGAAAGGGATAATTTTGATATAGTCTATGGCTGATTTGTTGTTGTCATACAATGAGGCTTTAGCAATATCAAACAATCGTCTACAATGAAACTTGAGCTTTTTTTGTTATGCTTAAGATATTGCAGGACTATTGAACGATGAAAAGCCGTAAAAAGACTATGAAAAACCATCAGTTTTGACGTTTTCTTTACAAAATGTTTCTAAATTTACCATGACTATCCGAACTGTCGGACATATGACCCGGAAGGGAATGATCAGAGTGTGATCCTAAAACAGATAATTGCAGTATATAGTCTATGCCCGATTGTTTGTATTCACGAAATTCGACCTCGGCAATGGCAGACCAATGTACAGTAAGACGGCTTGAAAATACTTTCTTTCGTCAAGATTAAAAAAGTCTCGTGATTTACCTTCATTATCGGAACCGTCAGCCAAGGGAACAAAATGGTCAGAATCTGATTCTAAAAAAAAAAAATGTATGTATTTCGCATCAGTAAGATCGACAAATCTACAGAAAGCAATCGCGAGCCGAAATTGTTTACTCACGCTTAAAGCAATGGTTCTAAATTTACCTTGACTATCAGAACTGTCTTCCATATGATCGGAAGGAACGTAATTAGGGTCTGATTCTAAAACAGATAATTGCATGCAATATAGTCTAAGCCCGATTGTTTGTCTTCACGAAATTGAACCTCGGTAATGGTAGACCAATCTATAGTAAGAAAGCTCGAAAATACTTTGTTGCGTTACAATTAAAACGAAGTCGATTTACCTTCGTCATCGGTACCCTCATACAGGCGTTCAGAATCATACGAGTCTGAATCTGATTCTGGAAAAATAATTTATGTATTTCGCCTTGGTCAGATCGAACAATCTACAATAGGGAAGAGCGGGGTAAAATGGCACTGAGGGGCAAAACGGGATTATGAGACAAAACGCAATATTCCAATAACTTTTGGATGGTGACAATGGTCGTCCGTGGAGCAAAACGGGGTTCAGAATCCGGATGTATCGTTGGGACAAAATGGGGCATTTAAAATTCACATTGAAACATTGAGTTTTGCCCTGACTGTTCCGTTTTACCCCACTGTCCCCCGCTCTCCCCTAAGCAAACTTGAGACGAAATAGTTTAGTCAATGTTAAAGCAATGTTTCTTAATTTACCTTCACTATCGGATCTGGCGAACGAACGATCAGAACTATCGGAGTCTGATGCTAAAACATGTAATTGCAATGTATTCCAATCTGTCGGATCGATTGTTTTTATGGAATTGTGCTTTTATACTAATTAAATGAGCTACAGTATGAAAAAATTGTTTTTTTCATGTTTAACACATTAGTTGTATAATGTACCGTCGTTGTCGTCTGCCAATGGTTCGCCCGCGGGATTTTGCACATTTTCTACCGCTTCGAACCGCAGTCCTTCGAAAATGGCATGCTCGTACTCGGGATCCTCAACTTCAATAAAAATATAGAACGAGAAATGGACATAAATCAAATTGCTACATTATGTTGATTTAGTCATGAATACTTTTCGCAAAAAGCATGACCTCAGAGTATTCATTACAACTTGACGGCATATACGCATTTTTCGTCTAATCGAATGCCTTCCTCAAATGCGTTGAAATATAATCATTTTATTTACCGGAGCGCATGGTTTGCGGACTTTCAATAATCTCCAATTCATCCTCCGGGGGATTGTTGGAGATTACTTCCAGTCGCTTCCGTATGTGGCCTTTCAGAGCAGCCGTTTTGTCCAAAAATTCCGCAGCAGTCAGATCGCCGGCATACAAGTCTTTCCAAGCTAATGAAATCGACATAATAAAGGGTCATGATAAATAGATTATGTGTATTTTTGATTTACTATAAAATTCGCAATACAGCTTCAAATTAAACCCATCCAACGGAAGTCACACAATGAAATTAACCAGCGTAACATTATTTCACGTCTCGAATTTAAGTTAAGAAGCTCGATCTATTAAGTAACAAAATAGTAGATCATGCTACAAGGGAGCAAAAAAGTGCGTGATTTTCACCGAGCGTGAGGTTTGCTGCCCGAGCGAAGCGAACGCAGTTCTTGCACGAGGTAAAAATCCGCTCGTCCCGTGTGACATACGTTACTTTTTTTCCAACTTTGCTAAAATGACCATATTTGTATGCGTGTAACAGTGCAATTGGCCAATGCATAGCTGTAGCGATAAGAGGGATTGAAGACCGAGTCAAACAGAATTGCTACTCAAATACAAGTTTTCTCGTATGAGATAAGATTAAATGTTACATTTGATTAAACAAAGAGGGTGGAGTTCGAAGAGGGGCGCAGCCCGTGGTGGGATGGGGGTCGAAGTCCCGCTGGGGGGGTTGGAGGGGCGAAGCCCCCCTCCCGACACAAAAAATACTAACTAAGGCGATGCTGCACCTCCCTGTTTTACCGACCAAAATTGGCGATTTCTTAGTTTTCACTATTCGTCGTTACTATGCGACGCGTTTGCTTAAAATCTTGCAGGACTGTATTAATAATCTGATCGATTTGGCATGCACGTGAATTTCGGTCGAAATCTTCCGAAAAATGAAGGAAATACAACATTATAAACGGTCGCGAAAATCATCATGGCCGCTGAAGTGGCAACAGCATCCGTTCTATTAGATATAAAAAATCTAGATCTCCTATACATCAAAAAAGTGTGCATGCCAATTCTTTGAAGTTCTCCGAATATTCCAAAACCGTTGGAAAGTTGTTCACACAAAAGATAATTACGCATACTGCGTTCGCTTAGTCTATCGACTTGCGATGGGTGATCAGAGCCGATGACTACGGCATGATTGTAGTGTCGGGCACGATGCAGAGCCACCTGTTCGTCAATCGTGACACTGCGTTCATGCACTTTCGCAAACTATAATATTCGGTTTTCTTAATTTCTTGTAAGTTTTCAATCAAAATTCGACTGCACACCGAAGCGTTGATGTTAATATTATAAACCTGCATGATTTGACGCATACGTGTAAGCATATTAACAATACGAAGTTGGAACTGAAAAATTGTCTAGTTTCGTCGGTAAAACAGGGTCAAAAAGAAAAAAAATACTGCCCCAGCATCCCCTTAATGAAAATATATCCGATATTTAATCATCAGAATTTATGGGGGCCATATTTCCGGACCCGATATTCTCGAGGGTGTGTTTTCCGAAGACTAAATTTCTGAAACTCGATCTTAAATTTGATTTTCAGAATGACGTTAATTCAGATACCCAGGTATTGACTTAACATCGATCCCAAGTTTTTTAGCCACATTCCGCAAGCTTATTACATAGAGCTTAATGTGAGCTCGACCTCGAGGGCGTCTTCGCATTCATTAATCTGCCGGTACCTCGGTCTATGGCCACAGTTGCTTAAACCACGAAAGGAACATCCCATTACTCCCTCTGGGAGTTGCATCACTCCCTCTGGGAGTTGCATTACTCCCTCTGGGAGTTCCATTACTCCCTAGAGAGTAATCAAACAGAACTGCGCATGGGCACGGTTAATCGGCAAGAATCAAGTATTTCCCGCCCGCGTTGCAGGCAGGGAATATGGTCATTTTAGCGAAGTCATATTCGCCGATGAACATTTCTCGCCCGGGAGTAATAGAGTTTCCAGAGGGAGTAATGAGCCCTATTACTCCCTAGGGAGTAATTAAACTGTACTGCACATGCGCACAGTTTAATAATGATCATCGGTCAATAATAGGCTATTTTCCGCTCGTATTCTACGCAAGAAATGTTTTTTTTTCCCGACTGCGCTAAAATAGCCACATTCCTTGCGTGCAATACGGGCGGAAAATAGCCTATTATTGACCGATGATCATTATTAACGTGTGCGCATGTGCAGTACAATTTCATTACTCCCTAGGGAGTAATAGGGCTGATTACTCCCTCTGGAAGTTCTATTACTCCCGCTAGGGTAATGGTCATTGGCGAATATGATAATTTTGCGACGCAAGAAATGTGGTTATTTTAACGAAGTCGGAAAAAAAATATCGTATGCCACAAGGGAGGAAGTGCATTTTCACCTCGTGTGAATTTCTGCCCTCGCTTCGCTCGGGCATCAAACTTCACACTCGGTGAAAAAACGCACTTTCCTCCCTTGTGGCGTTGTTTGAGAATTGCCAGGATGAGATATAGCGGAACGGGGGTTAAATGATTTCACACAAGATGGTAACAGTGAAAATAAACTCTTTTATTGGATAACAAATAACGATGAACAAGTACGCGAAAAAATACTGTGTAATGAGCAGTTCGGAAAACAAGGAGCAGTCCGAGTTGAGCACATTCCGATGAGCCCGTTGAGTTAGACGGAATTCACGCGAGTCGACCGAGAGCGAACCCGCGGCTTACTGTAACGCCGCGAGATAACCGTTGGGAACGTGAGGCATTTTCACGACAGAAGTCGTGACCAATGATGCGTCATGCGCGTGACAACGAGCTGAACCGAAGAATGTTATTGCCGAATAGTTCCCGAGATGAGTCGTCCCAATTATATTAATCCGCGAAGCACCCGGGTGAGCTGACTATGCATGACTCGACGCGTCGTGCACCTGTTGAGAGCGCGAGTCTCTCCGGGAAAAAGGCACACGGCACTTGTCCGGAAGATTTCACTCGCGCTATGCTCCGAATGAGCTGGATAATATCCCGGAGACCGGAGATATAGTTTCCCGTGTTGATGTACCAATGATGAGCAGAACCGTGAGCTTAACCGTGAGAAAAACCGAATATAAAATCGGCGATCTACCCGAGCGCGTGGTGACCCGTGTCAGCCATTACGCGTAGATGAGCGCGAAACCTGTTGCACGCGGCACGTAACCCGTGCCGCCTCGGATGAGCGCCGGTGCGCGTGTGTCGACGGCGCGCGTCGTCCTCGCCGGACTCGGCCGGGAGGTGCTGCCGAACAGCGGCCTCTCGAGCTAGCGCACGTCGCCACGCTGATTCTCGAACAGGCGTAATATACTATTTTTCCCGACGGCGCTAAAATAACCACATTCCTTGCGTGCAATACGGGCGGAAAATAGCCTATTATTGACCGATGATAATTATTAACATGTGCGCATGCGCGGTACAATTTCATTACTCCCTAGGGAGTCATAGGGCTCATTACTCCCGCTGGAAGTTCTATTACTCCCGGTGGAGTAATGGTCATTGGCGAATATGTTGATTTTGCGGCGCAAGAAATGTGGTTATTTTTACGAAGTCGGAAAAAAAATATCGTATGCGACAAGGGAGGAAGTGCATTTTCACCTCGTGTGAATTTCTGCCCTCGCTACGCTCGGGCATCAAACTTCACACTCGGTGAAAATACGCACTTTCCTCCCTTGTGGCATAATATACTATTATTTTAGCCAAATCGGGAAAAAATGTATTTCGTCTTAATTAATTATACGATTAAATAATATTATGACGAACCTTGCATAAGCTCGCGCTGTTTGTAAACCGTCGAATATCTGGGATGCCGCTTAATCCTCTTGTTGCGTCTGAGGCGCTCGACGTCGTTTCGGGCTTTCGACGTCAACTTGAGGAGTTTAACTATTCGAGGGAAAAAAAGGAATGTGGCAATGCATAGGATACGGTATCGGGATGTGAAGAGGAACGGACGTTGTGACGGTAGCATACCTAAAAACATCCAGGCACCGGGATGTCTACCGAGCTCGTCAGCAAGTATGCTGTTGTATGACTCTATCACGTTGTTTGTGCGTTTCGATAGGTCATGCACACAGAACCCGGCAGGCTTTACTATTCGTAGCCACTGGCGCTCATAATACGTGAGGAAGGCACGAAACGCCGTTGCCAATGCTCCTGGCAAAGCGTTTTTTAGCTTCGTGTATTCGGAAAAAATCAACTCTTCGGGCAAAAACGCCAAAGCCATAAATTTTTTCACGAATATCTTGGCGGCGTCGTTTCCGTTTACCAGGCCGTTCAATTTTAATTTGTTGATTTTTTTCAACAAAGCCTAGAATGCAAAATTATAACTCGATTCCGTGAACACATTACATATTCGCATCCTTGAATTGTTCACAAATTCCTATTAAAATTTTTTATGTGGACAAGATTCGATGCAAAACGTTTGCACAACTCTCTGCATTCGAGAGAAAGCACCGGGCTTTCTATAAACATTCTATAAACTCGTTATCTTAACAAAGTCATATCGCAGATGTGAGACACGAGAGCTTATAAAGTAGCGAATAATAATTATATTACACGTAGGGGCGACCGGGACGAGATGGGCCCCCTAAACAAATAATGCGGCTACAACGTTGCCGAAAGCATAATTTATTGTTTGTCATCCAACAATGATATTTTCACAGTTTTACAGTGCGAGCGAAAAAAATGGTCTGGGGCGAGACGGGCTACCCTTAAATTGTTCACTTTTTTAAGGGCTGGCCTAGCCGGTAAAAATATCTTAGCCGGCTAATGGATTTTATAGTTTGGCCGGCCAAGTGCATAAAATCGTGCATAAAATAGAGCCCCTTAATGTCGCATTGTACTTTAGGTAAAAAAGGGCGGCGGATTCGTGTTCAGCGTGCAAAAATACGTCGGAATACGTGGCAATTAGTTTTTAAAATAGAAAAAAAATTCGTCCAAAAATTGCAAGGTTTCAAGTCCATTTGTCCGTTTTTCGACGTCCTCAAACGACACGATAAAACGCCTCCAAAAATTCAGGCAGGACCCTAGCTTGTGTATTTTCATCCGTAGAACACGATGGGCACCCCGGATTTTTCCGAGCTCCATTGGGACCTGAGATATCGATGAGGCTGAAGCTGGCGGCCGAGTTAGCGGCCGAAGTACGCTCACGTCTAGCTGGCCACCGCGCGCGCGGCACTCTAATAGTTGAAAAAAATCGTTTCGCATAAAACCCGTTGATTTAAAATTCTGAAAAAAATTGAACATGTTATTTAAGATGTTTACTATACAATAAGGCAAGGCGGACCCTTTGGCTATGTCTTAAGGGGTCCGTAGGTATAAATAATTATAGAGACAACCTACCAGCGGTAGCAATCCGAGAAAAATCCAAACTAATTCATAGATACTACAGAAGGTATGTACTATGCATTAACGAAGAATTTTTTTCGGAGCAGACCCTTTAAGGGTATTTTTAAGGGGTCTTAAGTCTCCAAACGGGGTCGGTCGATCCCATAGAGACGGCCGCTGGCGGTAGCAATCCGAGAAAAATCCGAAATAATACATAGTGCATACCTTAAGTAGTATGTATGAATTATTTCGGATTTGTCTCGGATTGCTATCGCCAGCGTCTGGCTGTATGGGACCGACCGAACTCGTTTGTAATTTTTAGACCCCTTAAAAATGCCCTTAAAGGATCTGCTCCCGAAAAAACTCTTTGGTAATACATAGTACATATCTTAAGGAGTATCTATGAATTATTTCGGAATTTTCTCGGATTGCTACCGCTGGTAGGGTGTCTATAATTATTTATACCTACGGACCCCTTAAGACATAGCCAAAGGGTCCGATTAGCCTTATTGTATAGTAACCATCTTAAATAAGATGTGTACATTTTATCAGAATTTTATGTCAAAGGGTTTTATGCGAAACGATTTTTTTTTCAACTATTAGAGTGCCGCGCGCGCGGTGGCTCGCTAGACGTGCGCGTACGCCGGTCGCTAACTCGGCCGCCAGCTTCAGCCTCATAAGATATCGACCTTTAAAATTTACGAAAATCGATATCTTTTCAAAAATGGCTCAAGAAGCGAAAAATCGTTGTTCAATCAATTTTTTTTTGTTTCAAGGCTACATTCCACGTATTTTTCCCCGCTGGTCACGAATATATCAATTATTTTACTCCCAACCCAATATTTTTCATTTAAATCCCATAAATACGATTTTTCGTGCATAAAATCGAGTCCCTTAATGTAGCATTGTACCTTAGGCCAAAAAGGCTGTCGGATTCGTATTCAGCGGATACGTTGCAGGTAATATTAGAAAAAATAAGATAAAAATTTGTCAAAAAATTCCAACACTATTAGCTTAGCCGGCTAATATAACTTGGCCGACTAAAACGGATTAATCGGCTAAAATAGTTTAGCCGGCTAAGACGGCACAGCCGGCCAAACTATAAAATCCATTATTCGGATACGATATTTTAGCCCGCTAGGCCAGCCTATCTATACAGCCCTAGCCTGTACTATCCATACATCTTGAGTTTCCCAACTTCTACCCGTCATTAGTACTCATGCTCCAATAATACGCCGTTGCAGCCTTCTAGTTATCTTATTTAGGGTGGCTCATTACGCCCCGCGTCAACCTGATTTTTCAGTACCCCATCTCGCCCCGGGGGCCCATCTCGACCCGGTCCTTCCTATATGCTCGTTTCAAGCCCGGAGTTTAATATGAGGCTTAACAGAAAGGAAATTCATACCCGATCGTAGTGCACGCTGCAGCCGGTAACGTGCGCATTCGTGAACAGTCTTTTGCTCGCATTCCTCAACGCTTGCTCAAAGTCGGTCATAACAGGCGTTACGTCCGCGCTGTTGAGCAACCCTGACATTTCGGTCAACACCGCCATGTAGTTGCCTGCTTCAGTCTTGCTCGACATCAAAATATGCGCGAATAGAAGAGCCTAGAAAATATCCGATCAAAGAATACCCATCGTTGGCTGAATTTTTTGAAAACGACTAAAACAATTTTGCTCGAAACGTTGAAGTACAATTTTGTTATAAAAGCTGCAGACACTAGCTTTAGAAGATATAGCATGGAAGACTTTACAAGGAATTCAATAGGTTAAATATTTTTCTAACTCACGTGACCGAACGTAACGCCTAAAATCGTCACCAGTTGGTACACGTCGTTTACGTTCGGCGTTGTTTGGAACGTGCCGTCTATAAAAAGCTTGGTCACGCTGCGGAATGCCGCCTCGACGAAAGCAGGATCATAAAACAAAGCGTGCGCTTTTCCGAGGCTGTCAATTATGCGTCGGCATACAAGACTTCCTCCGTCGTACTCCAATAATCGCGTCCTGTCGGGATGCTCCAACTGTTCCGTCATTTCTTGGAGGCTCGTGGGATTCGGCGGAAACGAATTCCTCCTCCATTTTTTTAGCGAGCTTTTAATCGAATTGTACGGAATCTCAATTTTGATTTCCGGCGGGTACCTGTTGCAACGACAATAGTTATTTACAAATAATCGTGGCACAGATGATTCGCGTCCAATATAGAATTGAACTGCTCATAACCCTAGCGCGTTCGGCCACCGTGAAAAGCCACGGTGGTAACACCAAGAACACCACAGTGGTTTATTGTCAAAACGTAACCGCACAAACCACTATGAAAACCACAGGCCCTGCAGGCCCAAAAGTTTGCAGGAGAGCTACGGCCTGGTGGCTTTTAAAATAACCACCATCCAGACCACCATACAAACCACCGTCGGATTAAATTCAAATAAGCTTGCAACACGGTGGTTTTATCGTCGAAACTACCGTTCAAACCACTCTCCGAGTATACTGAAGGAAGCTTGCGGGAAGGTTGTTTTATTGTCGAAACCACTATTCAGATGAGCTCAAACTATGGTTTTAAACGGATAAGGTCAAAGCTGGTTTCAGTTTGAAACCACTGTTGAATTTTTTGTTGAGAGCGCCGTGGAAACCGTCGCTGGATTTGGGTTGTTTCCTGCAACTTTAAATTTCCGATGCGAAATGTTAGAAGACAAAGCCATTTTCAAATGGCTTTGACTCTTATAATTTCTGATCGAATATTTCAAACCCAACCAGTCTTAGAAGGTAACAAAATTATCTGTCATAACGCTTTGTCGACAATACCACCGTGTTGCAAGCTCGCTCGAAGTTCACTCGAACGGTGGTTTGCACGGTTGTTTCAGTGGTAGGTTTGACGACAATACGACCGCAAGCTCGCTAGAGTTTATTCGGACAGTGGTTTGTACGGTGATTTGAATGGTGGTTATTTTAAAGCCCCCCACATCATAAGCTTCCCTTGGAACTTTTGGGTCCGCTGGGCCTGTGGTTTTCACAGTGGTTTGGTTGGTTACCTTTTGACAATAAACCACTGTGGTTTTTTCATTGGATTGGTCGATGGCTGAGTCCGTTAGGGAAGTCAAGTTCCAAGTCAATTAATAAAATTAATAGGTATATAGTACCTATATAGTATGGTATATAGTATATTGGCATAAAGTGCAAATCGATCAAATCGATCAAATCGATCAAATCGATCAAAAACGCCCCATATGTGATTTAGCCTCGCTGCCCGATTTCTCGTATCTCACATGTAGCAATTGTTGATTGTAGGACGGGTCAATGTAGCGTAACTTCAGGATGTAAGCGTAACACAGTATTTGAAATATCGCGCCCCTCGGGTCGCGCTACAATTGCCAGAAAATTTGTGACGTAGGTGTTAACCGAGATACGGTGGGACAGTTCCGAAATATAGGTGCTCGCGAACGCGAAACGATCGGCCTCTTTCGCTCTGGGGACGTCGTGCCGAACGGACGACTCAAAGTTGAGGAATCACCCATTCGAGAAGTCACCTATTCGAGAGGATTAGCGAGAGGAACCTCGTGTTCGACGCCTCTGACCGGGCTTGGCCAGCCGGTCGTACCGAATCATTTGGACGGGAATCACTCCATTCAGTCTGCGAGCCCCAGAGTCGAGAAAGCGCCATCGAATTACACTGTCCACCAGATCTTGCCGATAAGTACCTTTTTTTCTGTGTTATCAATTTGTTTGTCATACTCCGAAACCGATCTGGGTGCATATTTTGTATAGTGTGTCGTTATGAATGGAATGGGATGTGTAACGCGTCTAGAAGCGAAATATTATACAGCAAATTGTAAAACCTCAAATGGTAATAACTGAACTGGATTGTTCGCCTATCTCGTCATGAATTTCGTAAAGGAATATTAAAACGATTAGTAGGAATTTCGAATTGATGTTAATTATTATTGTGGTCCGGCGATATTTTATTGCATATTTCACAAGGAGGATCGACTTTCGTTGGAGTCAAAAATGTGATTGAAAAAATTCATAACAGCTGTCTCGAATCGCATGCAATATTGGTTAAATAAATTATGCATGCGATTCATGGATTATATTTTGCAAAAATGATCCGTGTATTTAAGATTACGAAAAATATGTAGTCAAGTTTAAGAATTTCAACGACTTCGGAATCGTCATCACGTACTACTGGCCAACGTTAAGAAATGAAAAATGAAATCACAAATGATTACCCAAAAACTATATGAACACTTTTTAAAGAATATTTGAGACGTAAAGGGATTGATAGATTCATAATTTTATGTCGTGGATTCGTAACGTGGGGTAAAAGTCTTAGAATTGGACTTGTATTAAAATGGACCAGAAGAAAGGTTATGTTTGATTCTCTGAACGCATCAGCTTTCCACCGGAAACGCTGCCGAGCGTGGCATTGATAATTCGGTTAAATTGATAGACTGCGATGACAAAATAAACTTTGCATCGATAAATTATTGAGTTTACAAGATAAAGTGGGGATGTCGCATTTTTTACATAAACTTCGATGCTTCGTCCGATAACAGATAGTTTTTCAAAGCTCTGAGTTGGCTTGACCGTAGTAAATTAGTGATCTTTTGTCCCAGAACTGACCGACTCCAATGTCAGGACATAGGATGATATAGTTAAAGTAGTCAACGTCTCAATTGTATTATAAATAAACTATACGGTCAAAATTGCTCAAACTTTGGGCATAGATGGGTAGAGTGTTCATGTAGAACATTTTAAAAAATTGAGTCCTTTAGTTGGATTTCATCTGATAGTCGAATCTCCTTAATAGTAAGACTTGCGGTAAAAGAATACATGTAGCAAACTTTAAATAGAATCAAATATTTTGTATAATATAATCTTGATGAAACCGCTTATCAAGTATGCACAACGGAAGCTATTATTGCAAAAGAACTTGTACTTTGTACTTGAAAAGTCGAAATTCTGTACTCAAAGTACTTCTTGTATTAAAGTACTTGTGTACTTCAAGTACGAAACAATTACTCGATACTTCAAGTACTACCCAACACTGCTAATAATCAATGGTATTAATTTTAGATTATTCGTATTTTGTCGAGGCAGCGGAAATTAACGACGGTACGCCGATCAAAATGTACGTAACGAGCGATTACTACGGTACGAGGTATGATGAAGTTTTGTGGCAGTAAGACGGAAAACTGAATAGTAATTAGTACGTACAATGCAGCTACCGTCTCGTAGAGGTTTTTCAATCCCCAGTAATTTCGGGTCAGCGCAGATTTCAGAGCATCCTTGAAATCAGCCTTCAGCTGACACAAATCTTCCGAGAAGCAAATGGAAGAATGTCTATTAGACAACACGATTTCTC
Source organism: Ichneumon xanthorius (assembly GCA_917499995.1). Taxonomy (NCBI): domain Eukaryota; kingdom Metazoa; phylum Arthropoda; class Insecta; order Hymenoptera; family Ichneumonidae; genus Ichneumon; species Ichneumon xanthorius. The sequence goes on along the minus strand of OU824203.1, from coordinate 23,864,752 downwards.
CATTGTTCAATTTTTTCGAGGTCCCACGGCAATGTTTTGTTTGACAGCGCAGGTAACTGTAATACAATGAATAGCAATATAAGCATATAATAGCTGCCAAAAAATGAGAATGGAACAAACAATTATAGAGAAAGTCATTGGATATCTAATCTATACGTCATGTAGGAAAAACGTTACATCCGATGGAAAAATGTGATTTAAAAACGGGAACTGACGCTTCTCCTTTATGTTACTTCCAGGCAAAAACTAAAATTTTCAGATGACGTCACTTCTCATTTTCAGAATTTCGTATTTCGTATAGTAACAATTTTTTTTTTTTTTTTTTTCCCCCTTACAGACTGCCTAAGGGTTCCGTAAAGAAAAACGGAATTTGCGGAATCCACGTTACGGATTCCACCAGCCCAGCTGGTGGATATGTGGGATTCCCGTAGCCTACCCACTAAACCGCCCTCTCCTTTCGGTCCTCCCCCAACCAGGAACTATGTTAATATAACTTCTGGTTGGGGGGGCTGTCTGTGTACGTCTGTTCGTTCTGTCTATTCGTTTCGTCTCACGTCAGTTTGTCTGCTCTGTCATTCGAGGCAGCCGTCTGCGTTTTTTCGTCTCAGTATCGTCTCTGTGTAGGTGGCAACAAGTTGCCACCATTCTGTTGTATGGAGCATCACCTCGACAATATTGTCTGGGGTGATGGGACCAACGGTCGTCTCCAGTCTCCGTCTGTGTGTTGTGCAGCGGTCACATTCGAAGAACGTGTGTTCCGCGTCGTCCTGTTCGTGTCCGCAGTATTTGCAGTCCGGCGTCTGTACTCTGCTCATCCTGTAGAGGTACCGTCTAAAGTAACCGTGTCCTGTCAGAAGCTGGGTGACGTAAAAGTTTACATCCCCGAACTCCCTTTCAAGCCACGGTCTCAGGTCCTTTATCAGTCGTCTCGTCCAGTTGCCTGTTGTTTCTTCTGTCCAGCGTTATTGCCAGGTCTGTATCGTACTGTCTCTTTCTGTCGTTGCCGCGTCCTGTCGTCTCGTGTCTGCGTTCCTTTCATAAATCCTCTTGCGCTCGAAAGCAAGGAGGTCTACGGGGATCACGCCCGCCACCACCAGAACGGCCTGTGCAGAGACAGTCCGGCAGGAGCAAGCGATCCGCAGCGCACTCGGTCTTTGTACTGTCGTCATTGCGTGGCAGTATTTCTTCGTCTTCAGGGCATCCGCCCAGATCTCAGCGCCGTATAGGAGGATCGAGTGGGCCGTCGACATTAGTAGACGTCGTTTCCCCGGTCTCGGTCCGATCGTGTTTGCCATCAGGCGGCTTAGGGATATTATCCTTACAGCCGCCTTCCGATGATCCTGGATCCTGAATCCTGGATCCTGAATCCTGGATCCTGAATCCTGGATCCTGAATCCTGGATCCTGAATCCTGGATCCTGAATCCTGGATCCTGAATCCTGGATCCTGAATCCTGAATCCTGGATCCTGAGTCCTGGATCCTGAATCCTGGATCCTGAATCCTGGATCCTGAATCCTGGATCCTGGATCCTGAATCCTGGATCCTGAATCCTGGATCCTGAATCCTGGATCCTGAATCCTGGATCCTGAATCCTGGATCCTGAATCCTGGATCCTGAATCCTGGATCCTGAATCCTGGATGCTGGATCCTGGATCCTGGACCCAAACAGGTTCAGATGCATAAAAATACCAGAATACATGAGAATCATGCATTGCAGACGAAATAACGCTCTTCGTCCGATTGGAAATCGCCGATATACCAAAAACGAGAATTGGAGCTTGTAGCTCGCTGAAACGCCCCGGGTCGCGCTGCTTAACGGGTTCAGATGCTTCAAAATCTCAAAATACATGAGATTCATTCATCAAAATACAGGATCCAGGATTCAGCATGCAGCATGCAGGATGCAGGATTCAGGATCCAGGATCCAGGATCCAGGGGCTAGGAGCCACGTGATTTGGAAATCGCTGAATCACCGAAAACGGGAAATCGTGCTTATAGCTCGCTGAAACGGACCCCATGTCGCGCCAAACGGGTTTCGATGCTTCAAAATACCAGAATACATGAGACTCATGCATTGAAGACGGAATAAAGCTCTTCGTCCGATTGGAAATCGCCGAATCACTGAAAACGGGAAATCGTGCTTATAGCTCGCGAAAACGGCCCGAGATCGCGCTAAACGGGGTTCGATGCTCCAAAATAGCAGAATATAGGAGATTAATGCATCCGAGACGGAATAACGCTCTTTGTCCGATTGGAAATCGCCGAATCACCGAATCGCCGAATCAGGCTCCAGGATCCTGATTCCCGGATCCTGAATCCCGGATCCTGAATCCCGGATCCTGAATCCCGGATCCTGAATCCCGGATCCTGAATCCCGGATCCGGAATCCCGGATCCTGAATCCCGGATCCTGAATCCCGGATCCTGAATCCCGGATCCTGAATCCCGGATCCTGAATCCCGGATCCTGAATCCCGGATCCCGAATCCCGGATCCCGAATCCCGGATCCCGAATCCCGGATCCCGAATCCCGGATCCCGAATCCCGGATCCCGAATCCCGGATCCCGAATCCCGGATCCCGAATCCCGGATCCCGAATCCCGGATCCCGAATCCCGGATCCCGAATCCCGGATCCCGAATCCCGGATCCCGAATCCCGGATTCCGAATCCCGGATCCCGAATCCCGGATCCCGAATCCCGGATCCCGAATCCCGGATCCCGAATCCCGGATCCCGAATCCCGGATCCCGAATCCCGGATCCCGAATCCCGAATCCCGGATCCCGAATCCCGGATCCCGAATCCCGGATCCCGAATCCCGGATCCCGAATCCCGGATCCCGAATCCCGGATCCCGAATCCCGGATCCCGAATCCCGGATCCCGAATCCCGGATCCCGAATCCCGGATCCCGAATCCCGGATCCCGAATCCCGGATCCCGAATCCCGGATCCCGAATCCCGGATCCCGAATCCCGGATCCCGAATCCCGGATCCCGAATCCCGGATCCCGAATCCCGGATCCCGAATCCCGGATCCCGAATCCCGGATCCCGAATCCCGGATCCCGAATCCCGGATCCCGAATCCCGGATCCCGAATCCCGGATCCCGAATCCCGGATCCCGAATCCCGGATCCCGAATCCCGGATCCCGAATCCCGGATCCCGAATCCCGGATCCCGAATCCCGGATCCCGAATCCCGGATCCCGAATCCCGGATCCCGAATCCCGGATCCCGAATCCCGGATCCCGAATCCCGGATCCCGAATCCCGGATCCCGAATCCCGGATCCCGAATCCCGGATCCCGAATCCCGGATCCCGAATCCCGGATCCCGAATCCCGGATCCCGAATCCCGGATCCCGAATCCCGGATCCCGAATCCCGGATCCCGAATCCCGGATCCCGAATCCCGGATCCCGAATCCCGGATCCCGAATCCCGGATCCCGAATCCCGGATCCCGAATCCCGGATCCCGAATCCCGGATCCCGAATCCCGGATCCCGAATCCCGGATCCCGAATCCCGGATCCCGAATCCCGGATCCCGAATCCCGGATCCCGAATCCCGGATCCCGAATCCCGGATCCCGAATCCCGGATCCTGAATCCCGGATCCTGAATCCCGGATCCGGAATCCCGGATCCTGAATCCCGGATCCTGAATCCCGGATCCTGAATCCCGGATCCTGAATCCCGGATCCTGAATCCCGGATCCTGAATCCCGGATCCCGAATCCCGGATCCCGAATCCCGGATCCCGAATCCCGGATCCCGAATCCCGGATCCCGAATCCCGGATCCCGAATCCCGGATCCCGAATCCCGGATCCCGAATCCCGGATCCCGAATCCCGGATCCCGAATCCCGGATCCCGAATCCCGGATCCCGAATCCCGGATCCCGAATCCCGGATCCCGAATCCCGGATCCCGAATCCCGGATCCCGAATCCCGGATTCCGAATCCCGGATCCCGAATCCCGGATCCCGAATCCCGGATCCCGAATCCCGGATCCCGAATCCCGGATCCCGAATCCCGGATCCCGAATCCCGAATCCCGGATCCCGAATCCCGGATCCCGAATCCCGGATCCCGAATCCCGGATCCCGAATCCCGGATCCCGAATCCCGGATCCCGAATCCCGGATCCCGGATCCCGGATCCCGGATCCCGAATCCCGGATCCCGAATCCCGGATCCCGAATCCCGGATCCCGGATCCCGAATCCCGGATCCCGAATCCCGGATCCCGAATCCCGGATCCCGAATCCCGGATCCCGAATCCCGGATCCCGAATCCCGGATCCCGAATCCCGGATCCCGAATCCCGGATCCCGAATCCCGGATCCCGAATCCCGGATCCCGAATCCCGGATCCCGAATCCCGGATCCCGAATCCCGGATCCCGAATCCCGGATCCCGAATCCCGGATCCCGAATCCCGGATCCCGAATCCCGGATCCCGAATCCCGGATCCCGAATCCCGGATCCCGAATCCCGGATCCCGAATCCCGGATCCCGAATCCCGGATCCCGAATCCCGGATCCCGAATCCCGGATCCCGAATCCCGGATCCCGAATCCCGGATCCCGAATCCCGGATCCCGAATCCCGGATCCCGAATCCCGGATCCCGAATCCCGGATCCCGAATCCCGGATCCCGAATCCCGGATCCCGAATCCCGGATCCCGAATCCCGGATCCCGAATCCCGGATCCCGAATCCCGGATCCCGAATCCCGGATCCCGAATCCCGGATCCCGAATCCCGGATCCCGAATCCCGGATCCCGAATCCCGGATCCCGGATCCCGGATCCCGGATCCCGGATCCCGGATCCCGGATCCCGGATCCCGGATCCCGGATCCCGGATCCCGGATCCCGGATCCCGGATCCCGGATCCCGGATCCCGGATCCCGGATCCCGGATCCCGGATCCCGGATCCCGGATCCCGAATCCCGGATCCCGAATCCCGGATCCCGAATCCCGGATCCCGAATCCCGGATCCCGAATCCCGGATCCCGAATCCCGGATCCCGAATCCCGGATCCCGAATCCCGGATCCCGAATCCCGGATCCCGAATCCCGGATCCCGAATCCCGGATCCCGAATCCCGGATCCCGAATCCCGGATCCCGAATCCCGGATCCCGAATCCCGGATCCCGAATCCCGGATCCCGAATCCCGGATCCCGAATCCCGGATCCCGAATCCCGGATCCCGAATCCCGGATCCCGAATCCCGGATCCCGAATCCCGGATCCCGAATCCCGGATCCCGAATCCCGGATCCCGAATCCCGGATCCCGAATCCCGGATCCCGAATCCCGGATCCCGAATCCCGGATCCCGAATCCCGGATCCCGAATCCCGGATCCCGAATCCCGGATCCCGAATCCCGGATCCCGAATCCCGGATCCCGAATCCCGGATCCCGAATCCCGGATCCCGAATCCCGGATCCCGAATCCCGGATCCCGAATCCCGGATCCCGAATCCCGGATCCCGAATCCCGGATCCCGAATCCCGGATCCCGAATCCCGGATCCCGAATCCCGGATCCCGAATCCCGGATCCCGAATCCCGGATCCCGAATCCCGGATCCCGAATCCCGGATCCCGAATCCCGGATCCCGAATCCCGGATCCCGAATCCCGGATCCCGAATCCCGGATCCCGAATCCCGGATCCCGAATCCCGGATCCCGAATCCCGGATCCCGAATCCCGGATCCCGAATCCCGGATCCCGAATCCCGGATCCCGAATCCCGGATCCCGAATCCCGGATCCCGAATCCCGGATCCCGAATCCCGGATCCCGAATCCCGGATCCCGAATCCCGGATCCCGAATCCCGGATCCCGAATCCCGGATCCCGAATCCCGGATCCCGAATCCCGGATCCCGAATCCCGGATCCCGAATCCCGGATCCCGAATCCCGGATCCCGAATCCCGGATCCCGAATCCCGGATCCCGAATCCCGGATCCCGAATCCCGGATCCCGAATCCCGGATCCCGAATCCCGGATCCCGAATCCCGGATCCCGAATCCCGGATCCCGAATCCCGGATCCCGAATCCCGGATCCCGAATCCCGGATCCCGAATCCCGGATCCCGAATCCCGGATCCCGAATCCCGGATCCCGAATCCCGGATCCCGAATCCCGGATCCCGAATCCCGGATCATGAATCCCGGATCATGAATCCCGAATCCTGAAGCCCGGATCCTGGATCCTGGATCCTGAATCCCGGATCCTGAATCCCGGATCCTGCATCCCGGATCCTGGATCCTGCATCCCGGATCCTGGATCCTGGATCCTGAATCCTGGATCCTGGATCCTGGATCCTGGACCCTGGATCCTGGATCCTGGATCCTGGATCCTGGACCCTGGATCCTGGATCCTGGAATCTGGATCCTGGATCCTGGATCCTGGATCCTGGATCCTGGATCCTGGATCCTGGATCCTGGATCCTGGATCCTGGATCCTGGATCCTGGATCCTGGATCCTGGATCCTGGATCCTGGATCCTGGATCCTGGATCCTTGATCCTGGATCCTGGATCCTGGATCCTGGATCCTGGATCCTGGATCCTGGATCCTGAATCCTGGATCCTGAATCCTGGATCCTGAATCCTGGATCCTGAATCCTGGATCCTGAATCCTGGATCCTGAATCCTGGATCCTGAATCCTGGATCCTGGATCCTGAATCCTGGATCCTGAATCCTGGATCCTGAATCCTGGATCCTGAATCCTGGATCCTGAATCCTGGATCCTGAATCCTGGATCCTGAATCCTGGATCCTGAATCCTGGATCCTGAATCCCGGATCCCGAATCCCGGATCCCGAATCCCGGATCCCGAATCCCGGATCCCGAATCCCGGATCCCGAATCCCGGATCCCGAATCCCGGATCCCGAATCCCGGATCCCGAATCCCGGATCCCGAATCCCGGATCCCGAATCCCGGATCCCGAATCCCGGATCCCGAATCCCGGATCCCGGATCCCGGATCCCGGATCCCGGATCCCGGATCCCGGATCCCGGATCCCGGATCCCGGATCCCGGATCCCGGATCCCGGATCCCGGATCCCGGATCCCGGATCCCGGATCCCGGATCCCGAATCCCGGATCCCGAATCCCGGATCCCGAATCCCGGATCCCGAATCCCGGATCCCGAATCCCGGATCCCGAATCCCGGATCCCGAATCCCGGATCCCGAATCCCGGATCCCGAATCCCGGATCCCGAATCCCGGATCCCGAATCCCGGATCCCGAATCCCGGATCCCGAATCCCGGATCCCGAATCCCGGATCCCGAATCCCGGATCCCGAATCCCGGATCCCGAATCCCGGATCCCGAATCCCGGATCCCGAATCCCGGATCCCGAATCCCGGATCCCGAATCCCGGATCCCGAATCCCGGATCCCGAATCCCGGATCCCGAATCCCGGATCCCGAATCCCGGATCCCGAATCCCGGATCCCGAATCCCGGATCCCGAATCCCGGATCCCGAATCCCGGATCCCGAATCCCGGATCCCGAATCCCGGATCCCGAATCCCGGATCCCGAATCCCGGATCCCGAATCCCGGATCCCGAATCCCGGATCCCGAATCCCGGATCCCGAATCCCGGATCCCGAATCCCGGATCCCGAATCCCGGATCCCGAATCCCGGATCCCGAATCCCGGATCCCGAATCCCGGATCCCGAATCCCGGATCCCGAATCCCGGATCCCGAATCCCGGATCCCGAATCCCGGATCCCGAATCCCGGATCCCGAATCCCGAATCCCGGATCCCGAATCCCGGATCCCGAATCCCGGATCCCGAATCCCGGATCCCGAATCCCGGATCCCGAATCCCGGATCCCGAATCCCGGATCCCGAATCCCGGATCCCGAATCCCGGATCCCGAATCCCGGATCCCGAATCCCGGATCCCGAATCCCGGATCCCGAATCCCGGATCCCGAATCCCGGATCCCGAATCCCGGATCCCGAATCCCGGATCCCGAATCCCGGATCCCGAATCCCGGATCCCGAATCCCGGATCCCGAATCCCGGATCATGAATCCCGGATCATGAATCCCGAATCCTGAAGCCCGGATCCTGGATCCTGGATCCTGAATCCCGGATCCTGAATCCCGGATCCTGCATCCCGGATCCTGGATCCTGCATCCCGGATCCTGGATCCTGGATCCTGAATCCTGGATCCTGGATCCTGGATCCTGGACCCTGGATCCTGGATCCTGGATCCTGGATCCTGGACCCTGGATCCTGGATCCTGGAATCTGGATCCTGGATCCTGGATCCTGGATCCTGGATCCTGGATCCTGGATCCTGGATCCTGGATCCTGGATCCTGGATCCTGGATCCTGGATCCTGGATCCTGGATCCTGGATCCTGGATCCTTGATCCTGGATCCTGGATCCTGGATCCTGGATCCTGGATCCTGGATCCTGGATCCTGAATCCTGGATCCTGAATCCTGGATCCTGAATCCTGGATCCTGAATCCTGGATCCTGAATCCTGGATCCTGAATCCTGGATCCTGAATCCTGGATCCTGGATCCTGAATCCTGGATCCTGAATCCTGGATCCTGAATCCTGGATCCTGAATCCTGGATCCTGAATCCTGGATCCTGAATCCTGGATCCTGAATCCTGGATCCTGAATCCTGGATCCTGAATCCTGGATCCTGAATCCTGGATCCTGAATCCTGGATCCTGAATCCTGGATCCTGAATCCTGGATCCTGAATCCTGGATCCTGAATCCTGGATCCTGAATCCTGGATCCTGGATCCTGAATCCTGGATCCTGAATTCTGGATCCTGAATCCTGGATCCTGAATCCTGGATCCTGAATCCTGGATCCTGAATCCTGGATCCTGAATCCTGGATCCTGAATCCTGGATCCTGAATCCTGGATCCTGAATCCTGGATCCTGAATCCTGGATCCTGAATCCTGGATCCTGAATCCTGGATCCTGAATCCTGGATCCTGAATCCTGGATCCTGAATCCTGAATCCTGGATCCTGGACCCAAACAGGTTCAGATGCATAAAAATACCAGAATACATGAGAATCATGCATTGCAGACGAAATAACGCTCTTCGTCCGATTGGAAATCGCCGATATACCAAAAACGAGAATTGGAGCTTGTAGCTCGCTGAAACGCCCCGGGTCGCGCTGCTTAACGGGTTCAGATGTTTCAAAATCTCAAAATACATGAGATTCATTCATCAAAATACAGGATCCAGGATGCAGGATTCAGGATCCAGGATCCAGGATCCAGGGGCCAGGAGCCACGTGATTTGGAAATCGCTGAATCACCGAAAACGGGAAATCGTGCTTATAGCTCGCTGAAACGGACCCCATTTCGCGCCAAACGGGTTTCGATGCTTCAAAATACCAGAATACATGAGACTCATGCATTGAAGACGGAATAACGCTCTTCGTCCGATTGGAAATCGCCGAATCACTGAAAACGGGAAATCGTGCTTATAGCTCGCGAAAACGGCCCGAGATCGCGCTAAACGGGGTTCGATGCTCCAAAATAGCAGAATATAGGAGATTAATGCATCCGAGACGGAATAACGCTCTTTGTCCGATTGGAAATCGCCGAATCACCGAATCGCCGAAACAGGATCCAGGATTCAGGATCCAGGATCCAGGATCCAGGATCCAGGATCCAGGGTCCGGGATCCTCGATCCTGGATCCTGAATCCCGGCTCCTGGATCCTGGATCCTGAATCCCAGATCCTGAATCCCGGATCCTGGATCCTGGATCCTCGATCCTGAATCCTGGATCCTGGATCCTGGATCCTGAATCCTGAATCCGGCTCCTGAATCCGGCTCCTGAATCCGGCTCCTGAATCCTGGATCCTGGATCGTGAATCCTGAATCCGGATCCTGGATCCTGGATCCTGAATCCCGGATCCTGAATCCCGGATCCTGAATCCCGGATCCTGAATCCCGGATCCTGAATCCCGGATCCTGAATCCCGGATCCTGAATCCCGGATCCTGAATCCCGGATCCTGAATCCCGGATCCTGAATCCCGGATCCTGAATCCCGGATCCTGAATCCCGGATCCTGAATCCCGGATCCTGAATCCCGGATCCTGAATCCCGGATCCTGAATCCCGGATCCTGAATCCCGGATCCTGAATCCCGGATCCTGAATCCCGGATCCTGAATCCCGGATCCTGAATCCCGGATCCTGAATCCCGGATCCTGAATCCCGGATCCTGAATCCCGGATCCTGAATCCCGGATCCTGAATCCCGGATCCTGAATCCCGGATCCTGAATCCCGGATCCTGAATCCCGGATCCTGAATCCTGGATCCTGAATCCCGGATCCTGAATCCCGGATCCTGGATCCCGGATCCTGAATCCTGGATCCTGGATCCTGGATCCTGGACCCTGGATCCTGGATCCTGGATCCTGGATCCTGGACCCTGGATCCTGGATCCTGGATCCTGGATCCTGGATCCTGGATCCTGGATCCTGGATCCTGGATCCTGGATCCTGGATCCTGGATCCTGGATCCTGGATCCTGGATCCTGGATCCTGGATCCTGGATCCTGGATCCTGGATCCTGGATCCTGGATCCTGGATCCTGGATCCTGGATCCTGGATCCTGGATCCTGGATCCTGGATCCTGGATCCTGGATCCTGGATCCTGGATCCTGGATCCTGGATCCTGGATCCTGGATCCTGGATCCTGGATCCTGGATCCTGGATCCTGGATCCTGGATCCTGGATCCTGGATCCTGGATCCTGGATCCTGGATCCTGAATCCCGGATCCTGAATCCCGGATCCTGAATCCCGGATCCTGAATCCCGGATCCTGAATCCCGGATCCTGAATCCCGGATCCTGAATCCCGGATCCTGAATCCCGGATCCTGAATCCCGGATCCTGAATCCCGGATCCTGAATCCTGGATCCTGAATCCTGGATCCTGAATCCTGGATCCTGAATCCTGGATCCTGAATCCTGGATCCTGAATCCTGGATCCTGAATCCTGGATCCTGAATCCTGGATCCTGAATCCTGGATCCTGAATCCTGGATCCTGAATCCTGGATCCTGAATCCTGGATCCTGAATCCTGGATCCTGAATCCTGGATCCTGAATCCTGGATCCTGAATCCTGGATCCTGAATCCTGGATCCTGAATCCTGGATCCTGAATCCTGGATCCTGAATCCCGGATCATGAATCCCGAATCCTGAAGCCCGGATCCTGAATCCTGAATCCCGGATCCCGGATCCCGGATCCCGGATCCCGGATCCCGGATCCTGGATGCTGGATCCTGAATCCCGGATCCTGCATCCCGGATCCTGGATCCTGCATCCCGGATCCTGGATCCTGGATCCTGAATCCTGGATCCTGGATCCTGGATCCTGGACCCTAGATCCTGGATCCTGGATCCTGGATCCTGGACCCTGGATCCTGGATCCTGGATCCTGGATCCTGGATCCTGGATCCTGGATCCTGGATCCTGGATCCTGGATCCTGGATCCCGGATCCTGGATCCTGGATCCTGTATCCTGGATCCTGGATCCTGGATCCTGTATCCTGGATCCTGGATCCTGGATCCTGAATCCTGGATCCTGAATCCTGGATCCTGAATCCTGGATCCTGAATCCCGGATCCTGAATCCTGGATCCTGAATCCTGGATCCTGAATCCTGGATCCTGAATCCTGGATCCTGAATCCTGGATCCTGGATCCTGAATCCTGGATCCTGAATCCTGGATCCTGAATCCTGGATCCTGAATCCTGGATCCTGAATCCTGGATCCTGAATCCTGGATCCTGAATCCTGGATCCTGAATCCTGGATCCTGAATCCTGGATCCTGAATCCTGGATCCTGAATCCTGGATCCTGAATCCTGGATCCTGGATCCTGAATCCTGGATCCTGAATCCTGGATCCTGAATCCTGGATCCTGAATCCTGGATCCTGAATCCTGGATCCTGAATCCTGGATCCTGAATCCTGGATCCTGAATCCTGGATCCTGAATCCTGGATCCTGAATCCTGGATCCTGAATCCTGGATCCTGAATCCTGAATCCTGAATCCTGGATCCTGAATCCTGGATCCTGAATCCTGGATCCTGAATCCTGGATCCTGAATCCTGGATCCTGAATCCTGGATCCTGAATCCTGAATCCTGGATCCTGGACCCAAACAGGTTCAGATGCATAAAAATACCAGAATACATGAGAATCATGCATTGCAGACGAAATAACGCTCTTCGTCCGATTGGAAATCGCCGATATACCAAAAACGAGAATTGGAGCTTGTAGCTCGCTGAAACGCCCCGGGTCGCGCTGCTTAACGGGTTCAGATGTTTCAAAATCTCAAAATACATGAGATTCATTCATCAAAATACAGGATCCAGGATGCAGGATTCACGATCCAGGATCCAGGATCCAGGGGCCAGGAGCCACGTGATTTGGAAATCGCTGAATCACCGAAAACGGGAAATCGTGCTTATAGCTCGCTGAAACGGACCCCATTTCGCGCCAAACGGGTTTCGATGCTTCAAAATACCAGAATACATGAGACTCATGCATTGAAGACGGAATAACGCTCTTCGTCCGATTGGAAATCGCCGAATCACTGAAAACGGGAAATCGTGCTTATAGCTCGCGAAAACGGCCCGAGATCGCGCTAAACGGGGTTCGATGCTCCAAAATAGCAGAATATAGGAGATTAATGCATCCGAGACGGAATAACGCTCATTGTCCGATTGGAAATCGCCGAATCACCGAATCGCCGAAACAGGATCCAGGATTCAGGATCCAGGATCCAGGATCCTGGATCCTGGATCCTGAATCCCAGATCCTGAATCCCGGATCCTGGATCCTGGATCCTCGATCCTGAATCCTGGATCCTGGATCCTGGATCCTGAATCCTGAATCCGGCTCCTGAATCCGGCTCCTGAATCCGGCTCCTGAATCCGGCTCCTGAATCCGGCTCCTGAATCCTGGATCCTGGATCGTGAATCCTGAATCCGGATCCTGGATCCTGGATCCTGAATCCCGGATCCTGAATCCCGGATCCTGAATCCCGGATCCTGAATCCCGGATCCTGAATCCCGGATCCTGAATCCCGGATCCTGAATCCCGGATCCTGAATCCCGGATCCTGAATCCCGGATCCTGAATCCCGGATCCTGAATCCCGGATCCTGAATCCCGGATCCTGAATCCCGGATCCTGAATCCCGGATCCTGAATCCCGGATCCTGAATCCCGGATCCTGAATCCCGGATCCTGAATCCCGGATCCTGAATCCCGGATCCTGAATCCCGGATCCTGAATCCCGGATCCTGAATCCCGGATCCTGAATCCCGGATCCTGAATCCCGGATCCTGAATCCCGGATCCTGAATCCCGGATCCTGAATCCCGGATCCTGAATCCCGGATCCTGAATACCGGATCCTGAATCCCGGATCCTGAATCCCGGATCCTGAATCCCGGATCCTGAATCCCGGATCCTGAATCCCGGATCCTGAATCCCGGATCCTGAATCCCGGATCCTGAATCCCGGATCCTGAATCCCGGATCCTGAATCCCGGATCCTGAATCCCGGATCCTGAATCCCGGATCCTGAATCCCGGATCCTGAATCCCGGATCCTGAATCCCGGATCCTGAATCCCGGATCCTGAATCCCGGATCCTGAATCCCGGATCCTGAATCCCGGATCCTGAATCCCGGATCCTGAATCCCGGATCCTGATCCCGGATCCTGATCCCGGATCCTGAATCCCGGATCCTGAATCCCGGATCCTGAATCCCGGATCCTGAATCCCGGATCCTGAATCCCGGATCCTGAATCCCGGATCCTGAATCCCGGATCCTGAATCCCGGATCCTGAATCCCGGATCCTGAATCCCGGATCCTGAATCCCGGATCCTGAATCCCGGATCCTGAATCCCGGATCCTGAATCCCGGATCCTGAATCCCGGATCCTGAATCCCGGATCCTGAATCCCGGATCCTGAATCCCGGATCCTGAATCCCGGATCCTGAATCCCGGATCCTGAATCCCGGATCCTGAATCCCGGATCCTGAATCCCGGATCATGAATCCCGAATCCTGAAGCCCGGATCCTGAATCCCGAATCCCGGATCCCGGATCCCGGATCCCGGATCCTGGATCCTGGATCCTGAATCCTGGATCCTGGATCCTGGATCCTGGATCCTGGATCCTGGATCCTGGATCCTGGATCCTGGATCCTGGATCCTGGATCCTGGATCCTGGATCCTGAATCCTGGATCCTGAATCCTGGATCCTGAATCCTGGATCCTGAATCCTGGATCCTGGATCCTGGATCCTGGATCCTGAATCCTGGATCCTGAATCCTGGATCCTGAATCCTGGATCCTGAATCCTGGATCCTGAATCCTGAATCCTGGATCCTGAATCCTGGATCCTGAATCCTGGATCCTGAATCCTGGATCCTGAATCCTGGATCCTGAATCCTGGATCCTGAATCCTGGATCCTGAATCCTGGATCCTGAATCCTGGATCCTGAATCCTGGATCCTGAATCCTGGATCCTGGATCCTGAATCCTGGATCCTGAATCCTGGATCCTGAATCCTGGATCCTGAATCCTGGATCCTGAATCCTGGATCCTGAATCCTGGATCCTGAATCCTGGATCCTGAATTCTGGATCCTGAATCCTGGATCCTGAATCCTGGATCCTGAATCCTGGATCCTGAATCCTGGATCCTGAATCCTGGATCCTGAATCCTGGATCCTGAATCCTGAATCCTGGATCCTGGACCCAAACAGGTTCAGATGCATAAAAATACCAGAATACATGAGAATCATGCATTGCAGACGAAATAACGCTCTTCGTCCGATTGGAAATCGCCGATATACCAAAAACGAGAATTGGAGCTTGTAGCTCGCTGAAACGCCCCGGGTCGCGCTGCTTAACGGGTTCAGATGTTTCAAAATCTCAAAATACATGAGATTCATTCATCAATATACAGGATCCAGGATGCAGGATTCAGGATCCAGGATCCAGGATCCAGGGGCCAGGAGCCACGTGATTTGGAAATCGCTGAATCACCGAAAACGGGAAATCGTGCTTATAGCTCGCTGAAACGGACCCCATTTCGCGCCAAACGGGTTTCGATGCTTCAAAATACCAGAATACATGAGACTCATGCATTGAAGACGGAATAACGCTCTTCGTCCGATTGGAAATCGCCGAATCACTGAAAACGGGAAATCGTGCTTATAGCTCGCGAAAACGGCCCGAGATCGCGCTAAACGGGGTTCGATGCTCCAAAATAGCAGAATATAGGAGATTAATGCATCCGAGACGGAATAACGCTCTTTGTCCGATTGGAAATCGCCGAATCACCGAATCGCCGAAACAGGATCCAGGATTCAGGATCCAGGATCCAGGATCCAGGATCCAGGATCCAGGGTCCGGGATCCTCGATCCTGGATCCTGAATCCCGGATCCTGGATCCTGGATCCTGAATCCCAGATCCTGAATCCCGGATCCTGGATCCTGGATCCTCGATCCTGAATCCTGGATCCTGGATCCTGAATCCCAGATCCTGAATCCCGGATCCTGGATCCTGGATCCTCGATCCTGGATCCTGGATCCTGGATCCTGAATCCTGAATCCGGCTCCTGAATCCGGCTCCTGAATCCGGCTCCTGAATCCTGGATCCTGGATCGTGAATCCTGAATCCGGATCCTGAATCCCGGATCCTGAATCCCGGATCCTGAATCCCGGATCCTGAATCCCGGATCCTGAATCCCGGATCCTGAATCCCGGATCCTGAATCCCGGATCCTGAATCCCGGATCCTGAATCCCGGATCCTGAATCCCGGATCCTGAATCCCGGATCCTGAATCCCGGATCCTGAATCCCGGATCCTGAATCCCGGATCCTGAATCCCGGATCCTGAATCCCGGATCCTGAATACCGGATCCTGAATCCCGGATCCTGAATCCCGGATCCTGAATCCCGGATCCTGAATCCCGGATCCTGAATCCCGGATCCTGAATCCCGGATCCTGAATCCCGGATCCTGAATCCCGGATCCTGAATCCCGGATCCTGAATCCCGGATCCTGAATCCCGGATCCTGAATCCCGGATCCTGAATCCCGGATCCTGAATCCCGGATCCTGAATCCCGGATCCTGAATCCCGGATCCTGAATCCCGGATCCTGAATCCCGGATCCTGAATCCCGGATCCTGAATCCCGGATCCTGAATCCCGGATCCTGAATCCCGGATCCTGAATCCCGGATCCTGAATCCCGGATCCTGAATCCCGGATCCTGAATCCCGGATCCTGAATCCCGGATCCTGAATCCCGGATCCTGAATCCCGGATCCTGAATCCCGGATCCTGAATCCCGGATCCTGAATCCCGGATCCTGAATCCCGGATCCTGAATCCCGGATCCTGAATCCCGGATCCTGAATCCCGGATCCTGAATCCCGGATCCTGAATCCCGGATCCTGAATCCTGGATCCTGAATCCTGGATCCTGGATCCTGAATCCTGGATCCTGAATCCTGGATCCTGAATCCTGGATCCTGAATCCTGGATCCTGAATCCTGGATCCTGAATCCTGGATCCTGAATCCTGGATCCTGAATCCTGGATCCTGAATCCTGGATCCTGAATCCTGGATCCTGAATCCTGGATCCTGAATCCTGGATCCTGAATCCTGGATCCTGAATCCTGGATCCTGAATCCTGGATCCTGAATCCTGGATCCTGAATCCTGGATCCTGTATCCTGGATCCTGAATCCTGGATCCTGAATCCTGGATCCTGAATCCTGGATCCTGAATCCTGGATCCTGAATCCTGAATCCTGGATCCTGGACCCAAACAGGTTCAGATGCATAAAAATACCAGAATACATGAGAATCATGCATTGCAGACGAAATAACGCTCTTCGTCCGATTGGAAATCGCCGATATACCGAAAACGAGAATTGGAGCTTGTAGCTCGCTGAAACGCCCCGGGTCGCGCTGCTTAACGGGTTCAGATGTTTCAAAATCTCAAAATACATGAGATTCATTCATCAATATACAGGATCCAGGATGCAGGATTCAGGATCCAGGATCCAGGATCCAGGGGCCAGGAGCCACGTGATTTGGAAATCGCTGAATCACCGAAAACGGGAAATCGTGCTTATAGCTCGCTGAAACGGACCCCATTTCGCGCCAAACGGGTTTCGATGCTTCAAAATACCAGAATACATGAGACTCATGCATTGAAGACGGAATAACGCTCTTCGTCCGATTGGAAATCGCCGAATCACTGAAAACGGGAAATCGTGCTTATAGCTCGCGAAAACGGCCCGAGATCGCGCTAAACGGGGTTCGATGCTCCAAAATAGCAGAATATAGGAGATTAATGCATCCGAGACGGAATAACGCTCTTTGTCCGATTGGAAATCGCCGAATCACCGAATCGCCGAAACAGGATCCAGGATTCAGGATCCAGGATCCAGGATCCAGGATCCAGGATCCAGGGTCCGGGATCCTCGATCCTGGATCCTGAATCCCGGATCCTGGATCCTGGATCCTGAATCCCAGATCCTGAATCCCGGATCCTGGATCCTGGATCCTCGATCCTGAATCCTGGATCCTGGATCCTGAATCCCAGATCCTGAATCCCGGATCCTGAATCCCGGATCCTGGATCCTGGATCCTCGATCCTGGATCCTGGATCCTGGATCCTGAATCCTGAATCCGGCTCCTGAATCCGGCTCCTGAATCCGGCTCCTGAATCCTGGATCCTGGATCGTGAATCCTGAAACCGGATCCTGAATCCCGGATCCTGAATCCCGGATCCTGAATCCCGGATCCTGAATCCCGGATCCTGAATCCCGGATCCTGAATCCCGGATCCTGAATCCCGGATCCTGAATCCCGGATCCTGAATCCCGGATCCTGAATCCCGGATCCTGAATCCCGGATCCTGAATCCCGGATCCTGAATCCCGGATCCTGAATCCCGGATCCTGAATCCCGGATCCTGAATCCCGGATCCTGAATCCCGGATCCTGAATCCCGGATCCTGAATCCCGGATCCTGAATCCCGGATCCTGAATCCCGGATCCTGAATCCCGGATCCTGAATCCCGGATCCTGAATCCCGGATCCTGAATCCCGGATCCTGAATCCCGGATCCTGAATCCCGGATCCTGAATCCCGGATCCTGAATCCCGGATCCTGAATCCCGGATCCTGAATCCCGGATCCTGAATCCCGGATCCTGAATCCCGGATCCTGAATCCCGGATCCTGAATCCCGGATCCTGAATCCCGGATCCTGAATCCCGGATCCTGAATCCCGGATCCTGAATCCCGGATCCTGAATCCCGGATCCTGAATCCCGGATCCTGAATCCCGGATCCTGAATCCCGGATCCTGAATCCCGGATCCTGAATCCCGGATCCTGAATCCCGGATCCTGAATCCCGGATCCTGAATCCCGGATCCTGAATCCCGGATCCTGAATCCCGGATCCTGAATCCCGGATCCTGAATCCCGGATCCTGAATCCCGGATCCTGAATCCCGGATCCTGAATCCCGGATCCTGAATCCCGGATCCTGAATCCCGGATCCTGAATCCCGGATCCTGAATCCCGGATCCTGAATCCCGGATCCTGAATCCCGGATCCTGAATCCCGGATCCTGAATCCCGGATCCTGAATCCCGGATCCTGAATCCCGGATCCTGAATCCCGGATCCTGAATCCCGGATCCTGAATCCCGGATCCTGAATCCCGGATCCTGAATCCCGGATCCTGAATCCCGGATCCTGAATCCCGGATCCTGAATCCCGGATCCTGAATCCCGGATCCTGAATCCCGGATCCTGAATCCCGGATCCTGAATCCCGGATCCTGAATCCCGGATCCTGAATCCCGGATCCTGAATCCCGGATCCTGAATCCCGGATCCTGAATCCCGGATCCTGAATCCCGGATCCTGAATCCCGGATCCTGAATCCCGGATCCTGAATCCCGGATCCTGAATCCCGGATCCTGAATCCCGGATCCTGAATCCCGGATCCTGAATCCCGGATCCTGAATCCCGGATCCTGAATCCCGGATCCTGAATCCCGGATCCTGAATCCCGGATCCTGAATCCCGGATCCTGAATCCCGGATCCTGAATCCCGGATCCTGAATCCCGGATCCTGAATCCCGGATCCTGAATCCCGGATCCTGAATCCCGGATCCTGAATCCCGGATCCTGAATCCCGGATCCTGAATCCCGGATCCTGAATCCCGGATCCTGAATCCCGGATCCTGAATCCCGGATCCTGAATCCCGGATCCTGAATCCCGGATCCTGAATCCCGGATCCTGAATCCCGGATCCTGAATCCCGGATCCTGAATCCCGGATCCTGAATCCCGGATCCTGAATCCCGGATCCTGAATCCCGGATCCTGAATCCCGGATCCTGAATCCCGGATCCTGAATCCCGGATCCTGAATCCCGGATCCTGAATCCCGGATCCTGAATCCCGGATCCTGAATCCCGGATCCTGAATCCCGGATCCTGAATCCCGGATCCTGAATCCCGGATCCTGAATCCCGGATCCTGAATCCCGGATCCTGAATCCCGGATCCTGAATCCCGGATCCTGAATCCCGGATCCTGAATCCCGGATCCTGAATCCCGGATCCTGAATCCCGGATCCTGAATCCCGGATCCTGAATCCCGGATCCTGAATCCCGGATCCTGAATCCCGGATCCTGAATCCCGGATCCTGAATCCCGGATCCTGAATCCCGGATCCTGAATCCCGGATCCTGAATCCCGGATCCTGAATCCCGGATCCTGAATCCCGGATCCTGAATCCCGGATCCTGAATCCCGGATCCTGAATCCCGGATCCTGAATCCCGGATCCTGAATCCCGGATCCTGAATCCCGGATCCTGAATCCCGGATCCTGAATCCCGGATCCTGAATCCCGGATCCTGAATCCCGGATCCTGAATCCCGGATCCTGAATCCCGGATCCTGAATCCCGGATCCTGAATCCCGGATCCTGAATCCCGGATCCTGAATCCCGGATCCTGAATCCCGGATCCTGAATCCCGGATCCTGAATCCCGGATCCTGAATCCCGGATCCTGAATCCCGGATCCTGAATCCCGGATCCTGAATCCCGGATCCTGAATCCCGGATCCTGAATCCCGGATCCTGAATCCCGGATCCTGAATCCCGGATCCTGAATCCCGGATCCTGAATCCCGGATCCTGAATCCCGGATCCTGAATCCCGGATCCTGAATCCCGGATCCTGAATCCCGGATCCTGAATCCCGGATCCTGAATCCCGGATCCTGAATCCCGGATCCTGAATCCCGGATCCTGAATCCCGGATCCTGAATCCCGGATCCTGAATCCCGGATCCTGAATCCCGGATCCTGAATCCCGGATCCTGAATCCCGGATCCTGAATCCCGGATCCTGAATCCCGGATCCTGAATCCCGGATCCTGAATCCCGGATCCTGAATCCCGGATCCTGAATCCCGGATCCTGAATCCCGGATCCTGAATCCCGGATCCTGAATCCCGGATCCTGAATCCCGGATCCTGAATCCCGGATCCTGAATCCCGGATCCTGAATCCCGGATCCTGAATCCCGGATCCTGAATCCCGGATCCTGAATCCCGGATCCTGAATCCCGGATCCTGAATCCCGGATCCTGAATCCCGGATCCTGAATCCCGGATCCTGAATCCCGGATCCTGAATCCCGGATCCTGAATCCCGGATCCTGAATCCCGGATCCTGAATCCCGGATCCTGAATCCCGGATCCTGAATCCCGGATCCTGAATCCCGGATCCTGAATCCCGGATCCTGAATCCCGGATCCTGAATCCCGGATCCTGAATCCCGGATCCTGAATCCCGGATCCTGAATCCCGGATCCTGAATCCCGGATCCTGAATCCCGGATCCTGAATCCCGGATCCTGAATCCCGGATCCTGAATCCCGGATCCTGAATCCCGGATCCTGAATCCCGGATCCTGAATCCCGGATCCTGAATCCCGGATCCTGAATCCCGGATCCTGAATCCCGGATCCTGAATCCCGGATCCTGAATCCCGGATCCTGAATCCCGGATCCTGAATCCCGGATCCTGAATCCCGGATCCTGAATCCCGGATCCTGAATCCCGGATCCTGAATCCCGGATCCTGAATCCCGGATCCTGAATCCCGGATCCTGAATCCCGGATCCTGAATCCCGGATCCTGAATCCCGGATCCTGAATCCCGGATCCTGAATCCCGGATCCTGAATCCCGGATCCTGAATCCCGGATCCTGAATCCCGGATCCTGAATCCCGGATCCTGAATCCCGGATCCTGAATCCCGGATCCTGAATCCCGGATCCTGAATCCCGGATCCTGAATCCCGGATCCTGAATCCCGGATCCTGAATCCCGGATCCTGAATCCCGGATCCTGAATCCCGGATCCTGAATCCCGGATCCTGAATCCCGGATCCTGAATCCCGGATCCTGAATCCCGGATCCTGAATCCCGGATCCTGAATCCCGGATCCTGAATCCCGGATCCTGAATCCCGGATCCTGAATCCCGGATCCTGAATCCCGGATCCTGAATCCCGGATCCTGAATCCCGGATCCTGAATCCCGGATCCTGAATCCCGGATCCTGAATCCCGGATCCTGAATCCCGGATCCTGAATCCCGGATCCTGAATCCCGGATCCTGAATCCCGGATCCTGAATCCCGGATCCTGAATCCCGGATCCTGAATCCCGGATCCTGAATCCCGGATCCTGAATCCCGGATCCTGAATCCCGGATCCTGAATCCCGGATCCTGAATCCCGGATCCTGAATCCCGGATCCTGAATCCCGGATCCTGAATCCCGGATCCTGAATCCCGGATCCTGAATCCCGGATCCTGAATCCCGGATCCTGAATCCCGGATCCTGAATCCCGGATCCTGAATCCCGGATCCTGAATCCCGGATCCTGAATCCCGGATCCTGAATCCCGGATCCTGAATCCCGGATCCTGAATCCCGGATCCTGAATCCCGGATCCTGAATCCCGGATCCTGAATCCCGGATCCTGAATCCCGGATCCTGAATCCCGGATCCTGAATCCCGGATCCTGAATCCCGGATCCTGAATCCCGGATCCTGAATCCCGGATCCTGAATCCCGGATCCTGAATCCCGGATCCTGAATCCCGGATCCTGAATCCCGGATCCTGAATCCCGGATCCTGAATCCCGGATCCTGAATCCCGGATCCTGTCAAAAATGTGATTAAAAAAATTCATCACAGCTGTCTCGAATCGCATGCAATATTGGTTAAATAAATTATGCATGCGATTCATGGATTATATTTTGCAAAAATGATCCGTGTATTTAAGATTACGAAAAATATGTAGTCAAGTTTAAGAATTTCAACGACTTCGGAATCGTCATCACGTACTACTGGCCAACGTTAAGAAATGAAAAATGAAATCACAAATGATTACCCAAAAACTATATGAACACTTTTGAAAGAATATTTGAGACGTAAAGGCATTGATAGATTCATAATTTTATGTCGTGGATTCGTAACGTGGGGTAAAAGTCTTAGTATTGGACTTGTATTAAAATGGACCAGAAGAAAGGTTATGTTTGATTCTCTGAACGCATCAGCTTTCCACCGGAAACGCTGCCGAGCGTGGCATTGATAATTCGGTTAAATTGATAGACTGCGATGACAAAATAAACTTTGCATCGATAAATTATTGAGTTTACAAGATAAAGTGGGGATGTCGCATTTTTTACATAAACTTCGATGTTTCGTCCGATAACAGATCGTTTTTCAAAGCTCTAAGTTGGCTTGACCGTAGTAAATTAGTGATCTTTTGTCCCAGAACTGACCGACTCCAATGTTAGGACATAGGATGATATAGTTAAAGTAGTCAACGTCTAAATTGTATTATAAATAAACTATACGGTCAAAATTGCTCAAACTTTGGGCATAGATGGGTAGAGTGTTCATGTAGAATATTTTAAAAAATTGAGTCCTTTAGTTGGATTTCATCTGATAGTCGAATCTCCTTAATAGTAAGACTTGCGGTAAAAGAATACATGTAGCAAACTTTAAATAGAATCAAATATTTTGTATAATATAATCTTGATGAAACCGCTTATCAAGTATGCACAACGGAAGCTATTATTGCAAAAGAACTTGTAGTTTGTACTTGAAAAGTCGAAATTCTGTACTCAAAGTACTTCTTGTATTAAAGTACTTGTGTACTTCAAGTACGAAACAATTACTCGATACTTCAAGTACTACCCAACACTGCTAATAATCAATGGTATTAATTTTAGATTATTCGTATTTTGTCGAGGCAGCGGAAATTAACGACGGTACGCCGATCAAAATGTACGTAACGAGCGATTACTACGGTACGAGGTATGATGAAGTTTTGTGGCAGTAAGACGGAAAACTGAATAGTAATTAGTACGTACAATGCAGCTATCGTCTCGTAGAGGTTTTTCAATCCCCAGTAATTTCGGGTCAGCGCAGATTTCAGAGCATCATTGAAATCAGCCTTCAGCTGACACAAATCTTCCGAGAAGCAAATGGAAGAATGTCTATTAGACAACACGATTTCTCCATTGTTCAATTTTTTCGAGGTCCCACGGCAATGTTTTGTTTGACAGCGCAGGTAACTGTAATACAATGAATAGCAATATAAGCATATAATAGCTGCCAAAAAATGAGAATGGAACAAACAATTATAGAGAAAGTCATTGGATATCTAATCTGTACGTCATGTAGGAAAAACGTTACATCCGATGGAAAAATGTGATTTAAAAACGGGAACTGACGCTTCTCCTTTATGTTACTTCCAGGCAAAAACTAAAATTTTCAGATGACGCCACTTCTCATTTTCAGAATTTCGTTTTTCGTATAGTAACAATTTTTTTTTTTTTTTTTTCCCTTACGGACTCCCTAAGGGTTCCGTAAAGAAAAACGGAATTTGCGGAATCCACGTTACGGATTCCACCAGCCCAGCTGGTGGATATGTGGGACTCCCGTAGCCAACCCACTAAACCGCCCTCTCCTTTCGGTCCTCCCCCAACCAGGAACTATGTTAATATTACTTCTGGTTGGGGGGGCTGTCTGTGTACGTCTGTTCGTTCTGTCTATTCGTTTCGTCTCACGTCAGTTTGTCTGCTCTGTCATTCGAGGCAGCCGTCTGCGTTTTTTCGTCTCAGTATCGTCTCTGTGTAGGTGGCAACAAGTTGCCACCATTCTGTTGTATGGAGCATCACCTCGACAATATTGTCTGGGGTGATGGGACCAACGGTCGTCTCCAGTCTCCGTCTGTGTGTTGTGCAGCGGTCACATTCGAAGAACGTGTGTTCCGCGTCGTCCTGTTCGTGTCCGCAGTAGTAGTTAGCGGTGCACTATGGCGACCCCCACTCCTATCCCCACTCC
This sequence comes from Ichneumon xanthorius, assembly GCA_917499995.1. NCBI lineage: Eukaryota > Metazoa > Arthropoda > Insecta > Hymenoptera > Ichneumonidae > Ichneumon > Ichneumon xanthorius. The sequence goes on along the minus strand of OU824203.1, from coordinate 23,840,346 downwards.
CATCCCCACCCTTTTTCCCCCACACAGCGGCTGGTCGAAATTTTGGCCAGCCGCGTGTGGGTGGTAAGAGGCGTGGGGGTGGGGGGGGATAGAATTCTGGACTCGCCATAGTGCACCACATGATTATTATTTTTGAATTTTACCTTCAATTTGCTGTGATGGCCTTGAAGACACTGAAGACTCCGATGACCATACTCCTATTTTTTATTGCCACTCTTGTTTATTATTCACTCCTGTTTATTCTCACTCACAAGCACTATGACGTAACGTTTTTATTGCCACTCTTGTTTATTCTTCACTCCTATTTTTTTTCTTGCTTATTATTCACTTTTGTTTATTATTCACTCCTGTTTATGCTCACTCACAAGCACTATGGCGTTAACGTTCGGCGGCGTCGTCGTCGTCGTCGTCGACGTCGTTGCCGTCGTCTTCGTCATCCTCCCAGCCGCTGATGTTCATCTCGGCGAAACCCTCGTCGTCGAGATAGTTGTTGTCGTTATCGATGTTAAAACGTTGAGCGACGAGAGCTGCGACATCCCGCCGTTCTCTGTCGAATAGTTTTATTACATACGGACGATTGGCGCGGCGACGTGTGATCACTATGGCCAGCAGGCCGTCGCCAGCACATGCATCCTCCACCAACGACTCGGCACCCGATGAGTTGATGTGATCGAGACCGCGCAAATGACACTCGATGCACAGGGCCGGTATCCCAACGCATAAAGCGTTTGGGTGTTGGAGAAAAAAAATCTCAAAAAAATCCGAACGCCCCTCGTCCACTAAAAACACTTCGGAATAGCCGTCCTGCACATCGAAATAAATAATTTCGCCACGCACCGCACTGCCATGTCGAACTACGACGCAGGACATACCGATGTGTAATTGCTCCAGCGTAATTCCCGAGCCTTCACCGTTGATAATATAATAGTCCTGTAGCAGCTTCTGTAATTGTTCGTATGTACTCTGCATATCTGCGGAGCGTACTTGCAAACTATTCGCACACACCACTTCAATTACTCTACAGGAAAATTCTTCTCCCACAACACCGTTTTCGTATCGCGGATACATTATTGCAAACTCCGGTGCACTTAAACAAATTCACGTTAAAGCTGTAAAAACACGGCGCAGCGAGAAATGATGTACGCGACACGAACTCCGAAGAAAGACTGTCGACAAAAGACGCTTGACACACGTCCGCGGGATGCATCATCCGTGAGGCGAACGCAGACCCGTGAATACACGGTCAGCAGTATTGCACGCGTTCCTCGTGGTTATCTGAACGCGTGGGAACATGCATGCTCTGAGCGCGATACGCCGTCGACGAAGGTCGCCCGCTCGACGGCACGTGTCCCCAAGCGCGAGCCGCTCGCCCCCTGCGAGCGCGCAGGAAGTCGCGAATGCACCGTCTGCAGTATTGCAGACGTTCTTTCAGGTTCACGGTCAAGTGTGATACGGCGCATGTGTATAGGTAATGGATGAATTTAGTCAACCAGATGAAGCGTTCATACGAGAACCGGATGAAGCATTCATATGACACCACGGAATCAAACCGTGGGTAAATCTTTTATACGGAGCTGTCTATACCCGTATCATATATCTCGCGGAATATCGTGAGAAATTTTATTTGCACGCTCGCGATCACGCGTTATTATAGGTATGAAAAAAGTGCAAATCAATTAAATTTTGAACATAAGTCTTTATGCTACGGAACCGTCACATATCACTCGGAAATATAGAATTGAGTCAATCGGCTGGTCAGTCATAAGACAACCAACGAGAGCTCTACATCGCCGATTGATAATGACAGATTACGCAGTTCGCGCGAGTATTCGCGGCTTTTTAAAATTAGTTAAGTTGCGCAGTATTCATCTCAGACGCCGCTGCAATGATCAGTGGTGCGAAGAGTTACGGGATTTATCGGGCGAGAGACTTTTAAGCCGCCTACGATATATTATATGGTGGTCACCTCTACGTGCTATAGCCATAGCATATAATAGAGGTATATTAAACGGACAGTGCGTGGTAATGTGTGTGTTTAAGGAGTTGCAACGCCGGGGTCTAGAAGATGCCCCATGCATCAGGGGTCTTGTTGCTGAAGCCAGAGGTAGGTGTTTCATGCACAACAGATAAATAGATAAATCAGCCTTATATATGAAATAATATAAAAAATAATTTTTAGTCAATTAAAATTTTATTAATTTTCATTATTTAATTTTTTTCAAACAAATATTAAAAAATTATTTTTAATTAAATTTTTATTAATTTTTTAATTGACGTGCCAGCCTCAGGGAATAATCGGTGTGCTAATTACTGTGCCCTAAAGCCACACCTGTCATACAGTGGTTGACAATCCGCACAGTCATTGGCCGCGCAGTAATTGGCCGGGGTGCCAATGACTGTGCTATACGATTACCGTTACCGCACAGTTATTGGCCATCCCACCCAGTCATTGGCCACACAGTTATTGGCAGGGTGCCAATGACTGTGCCATGCGATTATCGTTACCGCACAGTTATTGGCCATCCAATTCAGTCATTGGCCACACAGTTATTGGCAGGGTGCCAATGACTGTGCCATGCGATTATCGTTACCGCACTGTTATTGGCCATCCAATACAGTCATTGGCCACACAGTTATTGGCAGGGTGCCAATGACTGTGCCATGCGATTATCGTTACCGCACAGTTATTGGCCATCCAATTCAGTCATTGGCCACACAGTTATTGGCAGGGTGCCAATGACTGTGCCATGCGATTATCGTTACCGCACAGTTATTGGCCATCCAATTCAGTCGTTGGCCACCCAGTTATTGGCCACATTTTTATATACACTCAGCGGTGCGCTATGACCGCTAAACATTCAAAAAAAGTATACTTTTAGCCTCAAAGCAATTTGAATTTTTCGGTAAATAATTTAAAAATATAAAATAAAAAAAAATAAAAAAGTCTTGGCGGAGGATTCGAACCCGCGTCTCCTGGCGAACGTCACTTAAATCAGACTTCACTATATTATACGCGAAATATTCAAAAGAAGTAGACAAGTACGCTCTAAACATAAAACTGTTTCTAAAATGTCTTGAAAATTATTTTCAAAATTGTTTTCGAAAATTTTTGTCCTTTTTCGAAAATTGTTTGTGCAGTGATTAACCTTTATATTATCACATAATTATAGCCTATCGTGAGCTTATGGATGCAACAAACGAAGAAGAAGAAACGCTCAATGAAGCAACTCGTGCTATTGAGGAGGCGGAGGCGCTGGATCTTCGCATGCAGACAGCCCTCGACGAAGCAACGTGTGCTATAGAAGAAGTGGAGATAGCTCTTCACACACAGAGAGCCGCACAACGTAAGTATGCAAAACAAAAAATTATTCGCATCGGGGACATTACATTAAAAAATAAAAAAATAAAAAAATTGCAGGTCAGCTGTCAGGGAATGGCGTCGATATTGCTCGTACTGTGGACGTGATAGAACAGCCACAGCAAATACAAGATATCCCGTTAAACCGTAAGTGTTCGACAATAGATATAATTTGTACCACACAAAACGGCTATTTATACTGATAGTTTTTATTTTTCAGCGCCGGTAACAAGGAATTGCGAAGAAGCCGATTCGACGATAACGCTTTCCAGCGCAGCCGACGACGAGCCTCAGTCTGATTCTATAGCAGATGATGGGGAGGAGGAGGCCGTGTCGGGATCATCAGGTCTAGAGGGCCTAGAGGGTACCCCCGAGGAGACCGTGTCGGGATCATCAGGTCTAGAGGGCCTAGAGGGCACCCCCAATCAACTGTCTAATAACATCGCTGATGAATCATTAGAAGCCAGTCAGTCCGCGAGCGTAGAACTACAACAGGTTATAGATCTTCCCGAAAATCAACTAGGCCTCCATGGAGGGTTGTGGCCGATTGAAGGAGAAGAAGAGGAGCAATATTTTCAGAGAATCGGTTGCTGGATTCAGCAACTCCCGGATGATAACTCAGGTAATCATTTTTTACTCTGATTCTAAGATTTTAAAAAGTAAGTAGAGTATTTTTTGTGATACAGGGACTTCAGCAACCCGCTTTATTGATGAAGATACTTTATAAACGTATCAGATCTCAATCGAGGTACTACTGACAACTATCTCTAATTTTCAATAGCGTTTTACCTCGACAAATTCCAGATGCTCATATGTGTTTTCTTTTTGCAGAAACGCAGGTAGGAGCTGGAAGACCACGAAATGCTGCTAGGAACGAGCCGTTTGGAGACGTACAACCACCCGGGGGTCGCTTAGAAATACTTCAAAATATCTCACGTTATTTTAGACGCTTTAAGCTTAGGGGTCGCGAACTGACAATACGTGTTCGCCAACCACCCTCAGGAATAAACGTTATGGACTGGCTTCAAGGGGCTTTTCGCGATTTATTGACACAAATAACGACCAATTGCGAGGGTGGCGATTATGCAGGCATTTCGTTCACATCAAGCAGCCTGACGCAGGGGCCTGCATGGCTTTCTTTCCGGCCTGTTCGGGACTATACGTTCAAAGACATATGGGGATTAATAGCTAGCGTCGCTCAAAGCGCAGCATCTATGAATATTGATGATACGTGTAATATTAAAGCGTGCATTGTCAAGAGTGTCGAGGGTAGGGGCAGAAAAGGTCTTACGTACGAGGGTGTCGCGAAAAAATCTATTCTAACGATCCGGAACGACGATCGGTTGTGTTTGCCTCGCTCATTAGCAGCAGCTCTAGTATACGCTGAACGTGGTGAGATACGATCAGGAGATTTACACTCCGAGTGGCAGCGCATTAGGCAGACAAACGGTTCATTACAAAGAGAGAGAGCGCTCGAACTTACCAGAGCTGCAAATGTCAATATACCGAGAGACGGATGCGGCGTACATGAGCTCGCACTCTACCAAGATCATCTGGCACAGGACGGCATAGCGATCGTAGTTTTTGAGTTTCTGACTTTAGGCCGTCGTAAGAAAACAGCTCTATTCAATGGCACACAAAAAGTTTTAGAGTCTGCAGGAGAAATTCGGCATACTCTGTACATCTTATATTACGAACGCTCGCATCATTTCGAGCCAATTCTCAATCTCAGGGCAGCCGTCGGTAGCTCGGGGTTTTGCACCGTTTGCAACACATTATATCGCGTGTTTAATCATCGATGCTCGAAAGCACAATGTTCGCGGTGCGGAGCAACACCACCATGTGACGCCAGTTCAAGCGAGGCAATCAGGTGTGTTGCATGCAATCGCGACTTTTTCGGAGAGCAATGCTTACGAAATCATAGAACGGGTAATGTAAATATGAACGGAGGCCTCGGTAGAAAGCCTTCTGTTTGTGAATCCCTTCATCGCTGCCGCAAGAGCTTCCAGACAGTAAGACCTTTGGAAAAAAAGGAAGCATGTATGCGGCATAGGCTTCTGCAAAATATGTAGAACGGTGCAGCCGTTTAATCATCTGTGTTTTATCCAACCAATACGGGGCGGCTCTACAGATTCGAAAAATATCTTTATTTTCTATGATTTTGAAACGCAGCAGTGCACATCTGTGAAAGGCGATGCGAACACATTCGTTCACGAACCGAGTCTCTGTGTTGCCCAACGCGTTTGTTCAATGTGTTGTAACAATGATTCTATAGCCGATCCGTGCGAACATTGCGGCATCCACGAATTCGTATTCAAACATAATCCCGTGGGTCAGCTTGTGGAGTTAGCTATGCAGACTGTAGGGGGGTTTTCGCGCACGATTGTAATCGCTCATAACGCAGGAGGGTTTGACGCGCAATTCATTCTACGCTATCTAATTGAGGAGAAAAAAACGCGACTTCCCTCGCTGATAATGAATGGCACGAAGATTATTACAATGAGGCTTGGACAATTAGTGTTTCTTGACAGCCTGCACTACTTTCATATGCCTTTGAGCGCGCTACCCAAGGCCTTTGGGCTAACAGGTACGATTGTGAAAGGAACTTTCCCACATCTGTTCAATATTCCGGAAAATCAAAATTATGTGGGGCCCCTGCCTCCTCTAGAGTTTTATTCTCCCGACACCATGCGTACAGCGGAGCGCGAGAAATTTACTTGCATGGCATCGCGAGCTGCAAGACGCTAATTATCTGTTCGATTTTGCGAAAGAAATTGTCAGCTACTGTTCGATGGATGTTACTATATTGAGACGCGCGTGTATGGCTTTTCGTGATATGTTCATAACCAGTGGCGGTGTTTGCCCTTTCAACGAGAGCACGACGATAGCATCAGCCTGTTTTCGTATTTTTCGAAAAAATTTTCTGAACAACGACATGATCGGTATTATTCCGACAACCGGGTACAGATGGGCTCACAATCAATCACAAAAAGCAGTGTCGTGGCTCGTGTGGATGGAGCACTCGCTCGGTCATAATATTATTCACGCAGGCCGGTCGCGCGAATTTAAACTACCGCAGAATCTATTGGTAGACGGCTACTACGAGACCCCTGACAATGCACATGTATTACAGTTCCACGGCTGCTACTGGCACGGGTGTCAGCGCTGTTTCCTCGTGAATAGGCATCGTCGGCAAAGCGACGGAGTGTCAATGGACGAGCGTCTAGAGAAAACTATCGCAATAAGTAATAGAATCCGAGCGTCTGGTTACATGCTAACGGAAATTTGGGAATGCGAATTTGACGGTATGTTAAAACAAAATGAGGAAATGCGCGCATTCGTGGAGAATCACGCTTTAGTTACACCACAGCCCCTCAACCCTCGCGATGCGTTCTTCGGCGGCCGTACAGAAAATATGGTAAGGCTCTACGACATAAAAGATACAGAGCAGATAAGATACGTGGACGTTTGCTCGTTATACCCATACATTTGTAAGTATGGTAAATACCCCGTAGGCCATCCGAAAGTTTATGTGGGTGATGAATGTATGGAGCTGACGGGTCCTGATAACACTGATCTCACGCGTATCGAAGGGCTTGTCAAATGTACTGTATTGCCGCCGAGGAATCTTTATCACCCTGTACTGCCAGTGCGTATGCATCATCGTCTGTTATTCGCTCTGTGTCGTAGTTGTAGCGAGGCTATGAGTCTGGTAGAGTGTACACACGACGATCCTGCAGAGAGGGTATTCGAGGGTACGTGGGTGGTCGACGAATTGCGAAAAGCTGTGTCGTGTGGGTACGAAATCACGTGCATCTCTGAAATCTGGCAATACGAGATAACACAATATAATAGAGATACGAGGGAGGGGGGCCTTTTTGTAGAGTACATTAACACGTTTTTAAAAATCAAACAAGAAGCCAGCGGATGGCCCGAAAGCAATATGGAGGAGGACTCTGTCGCGCAAGAACGGTATCTCACTGATTTCGAGCAGTCTGAAGGTATTAAGCTGGATCGTGGGTCTATAGCGAAAAATCCGGGGTTACGATCGGTGGCTAAGCTCTGCCTGAATTCATTTTGGGGAAAGTTTGGGCAGCGGGAAAATCTACCGCAGACTGTGATAGTTTCATCGCGTGAAAAACTCATGGAGTTGTTGACGAATCCCGAATACGAGATCACGGGTATTCTCCCTGTAAATAATCAAATACTATATGTGAATTATATTAAAAGTGACGATGCTGTGATACCTTCCGGTATAGCGAACACTGTTGTCGCGGCGTATACGACAGCTCAGGCCCGCTTAAAGCTGTACAGTTACCTCGAGCGCTTGGGTCGTCGTGCATTGTACTGTGATACGGACTCTGTAATTTACGTGACAAAGAATGAGCCGGGCGAATACGAACCGCCTATTGGTCAACTTTTAGGAGATTTAACCGATGAGCTGAGTTCTTACGGCTCCGGTAGCTATATCAAGTCGTTTATTTCGGGTGGCCCTAAATTTTACTCGTTTATAGTACGTACTTCTGACGGTACGGAGAGCGAGGTTTGTAAAGTCAAAGGCATAACACTAAATTTTGCAAATAACTCACTGATCAATTATCAGTCGATACGTTCCTTTGTAATGGGCGAGAGAGAAGAACCAATTGTACTGCACTACAATGCGATTAGGCGTACGGCGTTTCATCACGTGGTCACACGGCCTGAAATAAAATCTTGTAAACCGTCGAGCGTCAAGCGAAGACGCGACGGCGAATACGGCTCTCTACCTTATGGCTACAAAAGTTAAAAATATTTTATCTTCATGTAAAAAATATATAACTGGGAAATAAAGGCTTTATCATCAACAGCAGTATCGAAATTTGATCCAATCATCGATATGGACGTGAGGTGGAAACATCCCTGGACGGCTATGGTTTGTGGTCCGACCGGTTGCGGTAAAACATATTTTGTGAAAAAGTTTTTAAAATTCATTTCGCGTATGAACAGCGAGCCGTTCGAGAGAATTATTTTCTACTATTCCGAATGGCAGCCAGCATACGCCGAGTATGGAGCATCGATCGAATTTCATGAAGGTTTGCCGCAATCTGCTGATTACGCGAATGATCCGCGTGCTAAGCTCATAGTTATCGACGATTTAATGCGTGAGGCATCGAACAACAGTGTTATTGACTTATTCACCAAAGGCAGTCATCATAAAAATTTGAGCGTTATTTTCATAACGCAAAACTTATTCCATCAAGGTCACGGCCAACGAGATATCTCACTGAACGCTAATTATATCGTTGTCTTTAAAAACCCTCGTGATCGTGCTCAAATACAGCACCTGGCGCGTCAGGTATATCCGGAAAATCCCCGTTTTTTGCTAGAGGTTTATCATGACGCGACGTCGAAGCCACACGGTTATTTGTTGCTGGATTTGAAACAAGCAACACCTGATAATTTTAGATTTCGCACCTGCATCTTTCCCGACGATCCCCATCATTTTGTGTACGTGCCGCGAAAGAAATTAAAAAGCAGCTGTACTTCCGGGGAGCTACCAGTTTTGCGTTTATGATGACGAATAACGGATCGCTACGCTATAAAAAGAACGTTGCGATATCGACTGCCCTTGGGTATTCCAGCAAGGAACAATGTAAACCAGATTCAAACGTTAATCGCTGTATTGTCGATTGCGTATTGTACATTCTTCGTAACAACGCGTCTCTAAAGGCTTCGGGGGCGCCACGTAGAAAAGCAGTGATTTGCCCAAATAATTATCAGTCAACCTCTTGTAATGGCCCGTGACGGATCACCACTCTGCAAGAAGCACATTGCGATATTGCGAGCCCTTCAACATTTCAACAAGGATCAACGTGAAGCCTTTTTACGTAAAGCAGATCCTCATATAATACGGTGTATCTGCGAGTGCGCATTGAACATTATTCATGGTAATGTACCTCTGAAGCCGAACCAGAGGAAAAAACTACGTCGACACGCACCTGTTCTTCGTCGCTTAGCTGCAAGAAAAGGCTGTTGGAAGAGTAAAAAGCGAATCGTCGTTCAGAGTGGTGGATTCCTGCCTCTTTTGCTTGCACCAATTTTGGGCACCGTCCTGTCAAATTTGATTGGTGGGCGCTGATAATGGAACACGCAAGAAAAATGGTACTAGTGCCGGAGGAGAATCTATTACAGATGAGCACACAAAGTATCCGACAGCCTGTTTTTGGCGATGACGTGACGCATTCGTCAGAGGCACAAGCTATTGGAGCCACCTTGAGTAGATTGGACGCTGAAATGAACGAAATCTTGAATTCTAATAAATATAAGGATGAGAGAGAAAAGTGGACCGCATATCTGTCTGTACTACAACGCTATCTTCATTTTGTCGATGGTGAGCGATCTCATCAGCAGCTTGATCTCATGAAAACGAAAGTACCCGCTTTGAAGGAGGAGGAGGTGGTGGTGGTGGTGGGTGAAAAAAAAGATTCCTCTCCAGGCATGAATGATTCCATCATAATTGAAAGTGTACCACAAAAATTTCGGCACAAAGCGAAACTTCTACTGCGTCGCTTGCGCGATGCACCGTCGTCAAATTTTTCCTGGAATTCCGCAGGAACCGTTTCTATCGAGGGAAAACCAATCAAGGATTCGAATAGTGTTGATCTCGTGAACGATGCTATGCGAACAAGAAAAGTCCCAAAACCAGCGGGACGCAAAACCTTCGCAAATTTTTTAAGAACGATACAAACACCTCGAGAATTTGTGGGAAATGAGGATTTGTGGGATGTGAGGACCTGTGGGCGGAATCAAGGGCCAATTCAACATTACGGGTGCATCCACGTGGCAGCAGTGTAGCCGAGGATATCAACGATACCAGCGAACAGTCTTCGTACTACAGCGACGATAAGAGCACCGACGGTGGACACAGTGTGCAGAGGGGCTCTGGTAGTTATAGCAAGAAAAGACGTGTAACCTGGGCTAAACTTAAATTATAAACATGAAAATATTGGAAAAAGTGTACTTTGACCCCTCCCACGAAGCATCATTTTCGGGCAGTGCCAAATTGCTGCACGCGGCTCGGAAGAAAAAAATCTCCGGCAAAAAGACACTACAGTGGCTTGAGTCTCAGGATGCTTACACAAAGCACAGACCTGTGAGGCGCCACTTCCCTCGGCGTTTTTACAATGTGCGCAACATTGACGATGTTTGGGAGGCTGATCTTGTAGATCTTCGCTCTATCAAGGATTACAACGATGGTTATGTTTATCTTCTCGTAGTCATAGATGTTCTGAGTAAATACGCATGGGTGGAGCCTCTACACGATAAGACAGCTACGACTGTGACTAAAGCATTTACACGTATATTATCACAAAAAGTCAGTAATGGTAGATCACCGATTTGTCTCCAGTCGGATAGAGGTAAGGAGTTTATAGGTTCCGCATTCCAGGCTTTCTTGAAGAAGAAGAACATTCAGTTTCGCGCTGCAAGAAACCCCGATATAAAAGCCGCTGTCGTGGAGCGATTTAATAGAACTCTAAAAGAAAGAATGTGGCGGTATTTCACGTACTCTAGAGAGAAACGTTACATTGACGTTCTGCAAGATATCGTCTCGGCATACAATCATGCGCAACATAGCAGTATAAAAATGGCTCCAGCCTCTGTGACGCTTGCTACAGCCGCTAGGGCTCGGGCTAATCTGGCAGAACGATACAAGGAGCCGGAACATCCCAGACCTCCTAAATACAGTGTAGGCGATATTGTACGCATCAGTAGTGCAAAGGCAGCCTTTGCAAAAGGTTACGAGAGTGGCTGGAGCAGCGAACTATTTAAAATACACCGTGTATCATACACCAGACACCCTGTGGTATACATCTTGCGTGATCTTCAGGACGAGGATATCGACGGTATCTTTTACGAGTCTGAATTATCGAGAGTGCGAACGACCGCCGCTCAGTCCAAGAAAAATAAGAAAGGAAAATCAAAATGAAAGACGAATTTTATATTGTTTTACCTAGCAACAGCAGTATGGGGTATTACCCTGATAATAAGACAACGCGATACACTACGCATTTACCGCAGTGCTTGACTTTGCACGGTGGCTGGACTGTTTCTTTAGCTGAAATACAAATACCCCTGACGATGATGCATGTACCACCTGAGGGTGAGCAGAATTTTATCAGCTTTATAACTAATGCGGTGACGCCTGGCACGGGTGTTGACACCGACTATAAAGAAGATCGAGTCTCCATACCGCCAGGTGTGTACCGTAGTGTAGATGAATTACTCGAAACAATTAACGATATACCGCGTGTGTCAGGCCACTTGAAGTTTCAATGTGGGCGCAATGGGTACGTGACAGTAACCCGCATTTGCAATAGGTGTACGAATTTGAAACACTCTTTCTTTTTTTCCGACGTATTGAACAAGATTTTAGGATTCTCCCATAACCATGGTGTCGTCGTTCGAAGTGACGCGAAGTATTGACCAGCGGCCGGCCGGTCTAACGAACGGGCTTCCTAATACGCTCTTCGTTTATACCGATATCTGCGAACCATACATCACCGGAGATGTGTACTCACCTCTGCTGCGGGTCGTTCCGACCGCCGTCACGGATAATTACAATTACGGGTCTGTCAAAATTAGAAACTTTTCACCACCGCGCTTCATACCGTTATTGCGCGCGAGTTTTCAAACGATAACTATCGATATAAGGGATGAGTTTGGTGAGCCGATACCATTTGAGTACGGGACGTTGACGGTGACATTACACTTTCGGCGCGTAGATTGACCCGCGAAATGGATTATTACGATGCATACTTTGACCCCCAGACGGGCGGAGGTGGGAGGACGGGTTATGGCGGTATCAGTCATGTCTACATTGGGTCGCCGAACCAACGAGGTCACGGTATTGGTAGCTTCCTCGGGGGTCTCTTTCGCCGTATCATACCGCTCTTGAAACAAGGAGCTCGAACCGTAGGCAAAGAAGCGCTACGTTCTGGTATTAATGCAGCCAATGACATATTGGATAGGGGTGTTCATCCACGAGAGGCCTTTAAAACACGCATGCGTGAATCGGCCACAAATCTAAAGCGAAAAGCCGAGGAAAAAATTAATAACCTTATGCAAGGTTCAGGCTATAAAGGGGCTAAAGTTAACAAACTGCTGCATTCGATTGGCGGTAGCGCAACACGTCGTGTCGGTGTGAAAAAAAGAAAGAAGCCGTTAACGTCGAGAAAACGTTCTGCGCACGTGCCGAAGAGGAGAGCAACGAAAAGGACAGCGAGAAGACGGAAGACAAAGACGAGTGACAAGAAGACGAAGAGGAGGAAAAAACCGAGGACTGTATCTGATATTTTTACCTAGACAGACAGGATTGAGGAAAAATGGCGTTCTTACACGCTCATTCGTGTGAGTGTCTAAAGTCGGAGCTTGAGCTATTTACGTTGCCACCCACCCAAACCACGATTGAGGGAACACAATGGGTGTACTATAAGCCAATTTCATCGCTGACAGATAACTCGCCTATCGAATTTGTAGTGCCTGGCCAAGTCGATGAGTACATTGATCTTGCGCATACTATGCTGAGTATGCGCGTTGAAATAATACCACCTCGGAAGCCTAAAGAGGGCGATGCACCTAAGGCTGGTCCCGTTAATAATTTACTGCATTCAATGTTCAATCAGATTGACGTATTCTTGAATCAGAAACTTGTATCACCGCCCAATAACGCTTACGCATACAGAGCATACATTGAAACACTCTTGAATTATGGAGATGACGCGAAGGCCTCTCATCTCACAAGTGTTCTCTGGTATAACGATTCGCACGGAGGAATGGATGATGTGGGTGATGGTAATAAAGGCCTAGTTATGCGAAGAGGTCTTATGAATGCTAGCGCCAATCAGATTGATCTCCTTGGACACCTTCACTGCGATATCTTCAATCAGGAGAGATTTTTAATAAATGGCGTTGAGATGCGTATACGCCTCGTGCGCACCAACGATGCTTTCTGCCTTATGAGCTCTTCGAAAGACTGCAGCATGAAGATCGTCGAAGCATCGCTCCTTGTACGTCGTGCCAAGATAGCACCCGGTATACTCCTAGCCCACGCAAGGGCTCTTTCCAAATCTACGGCAAAGTATCCAATGACCCGCGTAGAAGTTAAAGCAGTATCGCTGCATGCAGGTGTTCACGGTGATACTCTGGATAATATCATACTAGGACAACTGCCTAAGCGTATAATTATCGGGTTTGTCGATAATAGAGCCTTTAATGGTGATCGCGCGCTGAATCCCTTTAACTTTCGAAATTATAAAATAAATTATCTTTCTTTGTATGCCGACGGTGTGCAGATACCGTCAAAGCCTCTGCAGCCCGACTTTGGCGTGAGAGAGCAATACGTGGATGCATATCACACATTATTCTCCGGCACGGGTATTCACTTTCTCAACCAGGGTAATTGTATTTCACGTACGGCTTACCCTAATGGTTATTGTCTATTTGCATTTGATCTAACACCCGATCTTTCGGCTAATAGTAATACTCATTGGAATTTGGTGAAACACGGCAGTGTCAGAATAGAGGTCCGTTTCGAAGAAGCTCTAAATTCAACGGTTAACTGTATTGTGTATGCAGAATATGATAATGTGTTGGAGATTGACTCGTCCCGACAAGTGATTGTAGATTTCAGCGGATAGTGAACTATTTCGGCTGAGCCTTCAGTATTCTCCGAGAACTCGAGGCGACAGGTCGCATCATGGCTGTTGTAATTGATATACAGAGTCTAAAGGATAAATTCAATCATTTTACACCGAAAGAAGTGGCTGTCACCTCGGTGCATTCAACATACTTTGGTCACTGGATAGTAAAACAGCCCTATGCCCATGACGACCTATCACCTGCTATAAAAAGGCAAAATACGTGGCTGCAGAGCAACCATCACGGTATTGCATGGTCTGAAGGCGATACATCTGTGCAAGCGATCGAGCTTATTCTGAAGAAAATTGCTTCAGAAGTTGATCGAATATTCACCAGAGGCTCCGACAAAGCATCATACCTGGCAAGACTCACAGGGTGTTTTATCATAAATTTGGAAGAAGACGACGAAGTACCATCATTCCATAACCTACCGACGGGTAATACACGCTGTATATATCACGGACTGTTGCGCAAAAACCACACATATAAGTGTGCTCTAGACAACGCAACAAAGATCAAAGCGTGGCTCTGTCATAGTGATCGCTTCGATTCTTTGTGGGAATATCGCACTACTACTAGCTGGATGGTTGGCTTGTCAGAGTGTGCTACTGAAGAAAAACCCTCTGCTGCTACTGCTGCTGTCCGCTGTTATGAACAGCCTTCAAATTTTACAGTCTCTCCGGAACATAAAGGATCATACAGTAGGCGTGTATCCGGCAGATCGTATCCCGAAGGTGTGGACGAAACCGACAGCCATCGTTGTTAATACCGATGGACACAAGTTACCCGGGACCCACTGGGTCGCCATGTACGTCGATCGAAATGGTCATGGATGGTTCTTCGACAGCTACGGTCTCCCGCCAATCATCCCACAGCACCTCATACGGCTCCGAAGAAACTGCAAATTCTTCCGATGCAACACTATTCAACTTCAAGGTCCGGATTCGCAATGCTGCGGACAGTATTGCGTTATGTTTCTTCATTATATGTGTACTGGCCTCGGCATTAATAAGTTGAGAAATGTATTTTCAAATAATTTGTCAAGAAACGATTCAATAGTCTATGATTATTATAATGCATTCATCAATAATCGCAAATTTAAGTCGCAGGGTAAAACTTTCAGTATGGGGGCTGCCGTAGGTGGCAGCTACAAAATAAATAACTTTAGTGATAAGTGTTTACATTGCATACAGGGCTGTTGGCCCCGTGCTCGTGTATTCTGAATATTATGCTTATAAAATAAAAATAAAAAATAAAAAATTCCGTTTTCTCTACCCACTCTGTTTCCCCGATACCACTCAAAAAATTTATTTCAGCAGATATTATATTTCTTCTTGGAATCGGTTTTCGGGCTGCTAAAAAAGCTGATTTCAACAGATATTATATTTCTTCTTCTTGGAATCGGATCTGTATCCCGATATCACAAAAGACACACGCCAGCAGATATTATATTTCTTCTTGGAATCGCTTTTCGGGCTGTTAAAAAGCTGATTTCAACAGATATTATATTTCTTCTTGTAATCGGATCTGTATCCCGATATCACAAAAAGACACACGCAGCCAGAGACCTTTTCGAGTTGCTGAAAAAGCTGATTTCAGCAGATATTATATTTCTTTTTGGGCTCGATGTGAGAAAGCGTCATGAATCGCGAATTACCTGCGGGGAAAGCGGAAACAGTGCTCATTCCCGAACAGACCTGTGGGAAGACATCAGTCGTGATCGAGCAGCGAAAGAAGTCTCGTGCAAGCTATCTGTCTCCGTTGACGTTAATGCAAAGGAAACGAATCGAGCTAAAAGTGCGCATAGAAAGACACGTGCAAGATCAGAGTTTCGACGTGTGATACGACGGCTAGAAGAACTCAATCTCCATAATGGATCTTACGCAAATCAACAAAGTGGGCATGCTTGCGTCGTTTCTGCCAATCAAAAAACTATCCGAGTTGGCTCTCGAGAGAAACTACGGCGTCACTGACATAAGGTGTGTAAAAACATCATTTGGCCCGAGGATTACCATCGACATTGAGGAAACATTTACTTGCTACCTCCCAGCGAGATTCGCCAAGGCCTTCGAGGATGACGCCAATCTGCTGCACCAGATGACTGCTGCTGCGCATGAGAAAAAACTGCTCATGCAGTACTACGGGACAAGGTATAATAACCTGGAGTTCAAGCCCGTTCGCCCAACGGAGAGCTCATAGTTATTGAGTATGAGCTGCTGTGGTCAATCTTATTCTTGGGAGTTGGATAATTCAACATTACCGGGAGAAGAAGACGTTGCTCCAGTCAAAGCCAACAACATCCATAATAGTTATAATATATTATCGTGCTTGGCTCATGTACAAATAAATAACAGATTATCGATAAAATTGATTTATTTCTTCTTTTATACGATGCAAAATATACTCTCAACGCCTATCCCCTCTAGTTGCCTAAAATGTACACGTAGCAATATTTTAATCATAAACCTGGAGGGGATAGTCCATCATCCCGTCACCGGCGGTAGCAAAAATGTGCTCTTGGCACAGTTGCGTTCACGTTGTTGCAGAATGAACGGTTACTCGACGGCGGTACAGAAAGTAATACAAATAATCACGATTTGCATCGTTGAAAAATTATATCAGGAATTGGAGGAGGTGCAAACAGCGGTGGATGGAGAACGTTGGTCGCAACGCTGCACAGCAGGCGTTTCGATAATAAATTCCTATCTGGAATATTTGGAACCTTCGACGGTGTTTTATCAGGGAATAAGTGCACGGGTGGAATATTTGGAGGCTGTCCAGTTCCAGTTAGATTAAAAAATGAAGAGACGCATCCTGTTTCAATCTGCTCGTGCAATATTGCTGACGATTGCTGCTGTGTGATAACAACTTCAGCGCAGCTCAGTCTTCTGCCGTCTGCTGAGAGCGTAAAACGTGTTCACGGGTTTCAACGACAATATGCACTGTCCACATCAGGTGTTTGATGTACCCGGTACAGATCTGGTGTTTGATATTCTGTATTTAAAAGATATGAATGGTGAATTATTGCCGAAAGAGGTGTGTGTGGGTTCGGTGGATAAACCACAGCGTCGAATGCTGTGGATGGTCTCTCCACCTTATATCATCGAGGTATTGTCGCCCCGGATACGAAGAATAAATAATTGGCGGACTAAGTACATCCACGGTATACACTGGCTGAGTGGCTGGCTGCATGATAATGGCGTCACGCTCACTGAACTGTATCAAGAATTACGCGAAATTGCGAAAAGTGTTGGCGAGCAATCTCGACTGTACGCGGTAGGTGAGCTGTACGTACGCTCACTGAACTGTATCAAGAATTACGCGAAATTGCGAAAAGTGTTGGCGAGCAATCTCGACTGTACGCGGTAGGTGAGCCGACTGTACAAATCTTAGAACAGGCCACAGGACGCAAAATCATAAACTTGAGCGAACGCACCGATTGCCCATCACTCGATGTGCCGCCGTCGAAGACAGCAAAAGTGTGCTCGTGGCATTGTTTCCTACAGACGGAGTCCAGAGGCGCTCAGTGTGCTCTACGGAACGTTAAAACACTCCAGCGTTACCTTAACGCGGTCCCACTTCGAAGATCTTCTTCTTCTTTTCGTTAACCCGTAAAGTGAATTATGTATTTGAAAATATTGTCGAAGCTCAATGACACCGGTCGCGTACCGTCCCACCTACCATATAAAAGGATTGCGGAACTGGAACTTCAGAAGATATATAGAATCTCAAGAATGAGGATGGTCAACACCAAACACGGGAGACAAGTGATTGCCGATATAGGTTTGGATTTCAGCGTCTTCATGCCCCTAAGGGTTAGTTTCTTTCTGAACCATAACGACGAAGTGTTCGACGAGATAGCAGAACTTTGTGAAAAAAAGAGTGTAGGGCTGCGGTATTTGGGCTCCATATATAATCGTATTGAATTCATCGATCTAAACTGTGCATGAAACCTAACTTTAAGAAATATGTAACTCTGTGCATAATAAAAAAAAAAAAAGCGGTGCACTATGGCGACAGCTCATACGCACACCCTCTCACTCTCACACCCACAACCTCCAACACTCTGTGCTGGAGGAGTGGGGGTAAGAGTGGGGCTGCTGCGGAACCTATCCCCACTCTTACCCCCACCATCACCTCGAACTACGCTCTCAACGGGGCTCGAGGAGTGGGGATAGGAGTGGGGATAGGAGTGGGGGTCGCCATAGTGCACCGCTAACTACTCGCAGTATTTGCAGTCCGGCGTCTGTACTCTGCTCATCCTGTAGAGGTACCGTCTAAAGTAACCGTGTCCTGTCAGAAGCTGGGTGACGTAAAAGTTTACATCCCCGAACTCCCTTTCAAGCCACGGTCTCAGGTCCTTTATCAGTCGTCTCGTCCAGTTGCCTGTTGTTTCTTCTGTCCAGCGTTGTTGCCAGGTCTGTATCGTACTGTCTCTTTCTGTCGTTGCCGCGTCCTGTCGTCTCGTGTCTGCGTTCCTTTCATAAATCCTCTTGCGCTCGAAAGCAAGGAGGTCTATGGGGATCACGCCCGCCACCACCAGAACGGCCTGTGCAGAGACAGTCCGGTAGGAGCAAGCGATCCGCAGCGCACTCGGTCTTTGTACTGTCGTCATTGCGTGGCAGTATTTCTTCGTCTTCAGGGCATCCGCCCAGATCTCAGCGCCGTATAGGAGGATCGAGTGGGCCGTCGACATTAGTAGACGTCGTTTCCCCGGTCTCGGTCCGATCGTGTTTGCCATCAGGCGGCTTAGGGATGTTATCCTTACAGCCGCCTTCCGATGATCCTGGATCCTGAATCCTGGATCCTGAATCCTGAATCCTGGATCCTGGATCCTGGATCCTGGATCCTGAATCCTGGATCCTGAATCCTGGATCCTGAATCCTGGATCCTGAATCCTGGATCCTGAACCCTGGATGCTGGATCCTGGATCCTGGACCCAAACAGGTTCAGATGCATAAAAATACCAGAATACATGAGAATCATGCATTGCAGACGAAATAACGCTCTTCGTCCGATTGGAAATCGCCGATATACCAAAAACGAGAATTGGAGCTTGTAGCTCGCTGAAACGCCCCGGGTCGCGCTGCTTAACGGGTTCAGATGCTTCAAAATCTCAAAATACATGAGATTCATTCATCAAAATACAGGATCCAGGATTCAGGATGCAGGATGCAGGATTCAGGATTCAGGATGCAGGATTCAGGATCCAGGATTCAGGATCCAGGATTCAGGATCCAGGATCCAGGATCCAGGGGC
Organism: Ichneumon xanthorius; assembly: GCA_917499995.1. Classification (NCBI taxonomy): domain Eukaryota; kingdom Metazoa; phylum Arthropoda; class Insecta; order Hymenoptera; family Ichneumonidae; genus Ichneumon; species Ichneumon xanthorius. The sequence continues at coordinate 23,821,052 of OU824203.1, read as the reverse complement.
TAGGAGCCACGTGATTTGGAAATCGCTGAATCACCGAAAACGGGAAATCGTGCTTATAGCTCGCTGAAACGGACCCCATTTCGCGCCAAACGGGTTTCGATGATTCAAAATACCAGAATACATGAGACTCATGCATTGAAGACGGAATAACGCTCTTCGTCCGATTGGAAATCGCCGAATCACTGAAAACGGGAAATCGTGCTTATAGCTCGCGAAAACGGCCCGAGATCGCGCTAAACGGGGTTCGATGCTCCAAAATAGCAGAATATAGGAGATTAATGCATCCGAGACGGAATAACGCTCTTTGTCCGATTGGAAATCGCCGAATCACCGAATCGCCGAAACAGGATCCGGGATTCAGGATCCAGGATCCAGGATCCAGGATCCAGGGACCGGGATCCTGGATCCCGGATCCTGAATCCCGGATCCTGAATCCCGGATCCTGAATCCCGGATCCTGGATCCTGGATCCTGAATCCCGGATCCAATCGGCTGGATCCTCGATCCTGAATCCTGGATCCTGGATCCTGGATCCTGGATCCTGGATCCTGGATCCTCGATCCTGAATCCTGGATCCTGGATCCTGGATCCGGATCCTGAATCCTGAATCCGGATCCTGAATCCGGATCCTGAATCCGGATCCTGAATCCGGATCCTGAATCCGGATCCTGAATCCGGATCCTGAATCCGGATCCTGAATCCGGATCCTGAATCCGGATCCTGAATCCGGATCCTGAATCCGGATCCTGAATCCGGATCCTGAATCCGGATCCTGAATCCGGATCCTGAATCCGGATCCTGAATCCGGATCCTGAATCCGGATCCTGAATCCTGGATCCTGGATCCTGAATCCTGCATCCTGGATCCTGAATCCTGAATCCGGCTCCTGAATCCTGGATCCTGAATCCTGAATCCTGAATCCTGAATCCTGAATCCTGAATCCTGAATCCTGAATCCGGATCCTGGATCCTGAATCCCGGATCCTGAATCCCGGATCCTGAATCCCGGATCCTGAATCCCGGATCCTGAATCCCGGATCCTGAATCCCGGATCCTGAATCCCGGATCCTGAATCCCGGATCCTGAATCCCGGATCCTGAATCCCGGATCCTGAATCCCGGATCCTGAATCCCGGATCCTGAATCCCGGATCCTGAATCCCGGATCCTGAATCCCGGATCCTGAATCCCGGATCCGGAATCCCGGATCCTGAATCCCGGATCCTGAATCCCGGATCCTGAATCCCGGATCCTGAATCCCGGATCCTGAATCCCGGATCCTGAATCCCGGATCCTGAATCCCGGATCCTGAATCCCGGATCCTGGATCCTGGATCCTGAATCCCGGATCCTGGATCCTGGATCCTGGATCCTGGATCCTGGATCCGGATCCTGAATCCGGATCCTGAATCCGGATCCTGAATCCGGATCCTGAATCCGGATCCTGAATCCGGATCCTGAATCCGGATCCTGAATCCGGATCCTGAATCCGGATCCTGAATCCGGATCCTGAATCCGGATCCTGAATCCGGATCCTGAATCCGGATCCTGAATCCTGAATCCTGGATCCTGAATCCTGGATCCTGAATCCTGGATCCTGAATCCTGGATCCTGAATCCTGGATCCTGAATCCTGGATCCTGAATCCTGGATCCTGAATCCTGGATCCTGAATCCTGGATCCTGAATCCTGGATCCTGAATCCTGGATCCTGAATCCTGGATCCTGAATCCTGGATCCTGAATCCTGGATCCTGAATCCTGGATCCTGAATCCTGGATCCTGAATCCTGGATCCTGAATCCTGGATCCTGAATCCTGGATCCTGAATCCTGGATCCTGAATCCTGGATCCTGAATCCTGGATCCTGAATCCTGGATCCTGAATCCTGGATCCTGAATCCTGGATCCTGAATCCTGGATCCTGAATCCTGGATCCTGAATCCTGGATCCTGGATCCTGAATCCTGGATCCTGAATCCTGGATCCTGAATCCTGGATCCTGAATCCTGGATCCTGAATCCTGGATCCTGAATCCTGGATCCGGATCCTGAATCCTGGATCCTGAATCTTGGATCCTGGATCCTGGATCCTGGATCCTGAATCCTGGATCCTAGATCCTGAATCATGGATCCTAGATCCTGAATCATGGATCCTGGATTCTGGACCTGGATCCTGAATCATGGATCCTGGATCCTGAATCCTGGATCCTGGATCCTGGATCCTGAATCTTGGATCCTGGATCCTGGATCCTGGATCCTAGATCCTGAATCTTGGATCTTGGATCCTGGATCCTGGATCCTGAATCTTGGATCCTGGATCCTGGATCCTCGATCCTGGATCCTGGATCCTGGATCCTGGATCCGGAATCCTGGATCCTGGATCCTGAATCATGGATCCTGGATCCTTGATCCTGGATCCTGAAAGCTGGATCCTGGATCCTTGATCCTGGATCCTGAAAGCTGGATCCCGAATCCTGGATCCTGAATCCTGGATCCTGAATCCTGGATCCTGAATCCTGAATCCTGAATCCTGGATCCTGGATCCTGAATCCTGAATCCTGGATCCTGAATCCTGAATCCTGAATCCTGGATCCTGAATCCTGAATCCTGAATCCTGAATCCTGGATCCTGAATCCTGGATCCTGGATCCTGGATCCTGAATCCTGGATCCTGAATCCTGGATCCTGGATCCTGAATCCTGGATCCTGAATCCTGGAACCTGAATCCTGGATCCTGAATCCTGGATCCTGAATCCTGGATCCTGAATCCTGAATCCTGAATCCTGGATCCTGAATCCTGGATCCTGAATCCTGGATCCTGAATCCTGGATCCTGGATCCTGAATCCTGGATCCTGAATCCTGGATCCTGGATCCTGAATCCTGGATCCTGAATCCTGGATCCTGAATCCTGGATCCTGAATCCTGGATCCTGGATCCTGAATCCTGGATCCTGAATCCTGGATCCTGGATCCTGAATCCTGAATCCTGAATCCTGAATCCTGGATCCTGGATCCTGAATCCTGGATCCTGAATCCTGGGTCCTGGATCCTGAATCCTGGATCCTGAATCCTGGATCCTGAATCCTGGATCCTGAATCCTGGATCCTGGATCCTGAATCCTGGATCCTGGATCCTGAATCCTGGATCCTGAATCCTGGATCCTGGATCCTGGATCATGAATCCTGGATCATGAATCCTGGATCCTGAATCCTGGATCCTGAATCCTGGATCCTGAATCCTGGATCCTGAATCCTGGATCCTGGATCCTGAATCCTGAATCTTGGATCCTGGATCCTGGATCCTGGATCTTGGATCCTGTATCCTGGATCCTGGATCCTGGATCCTGGATCCTGAATCCTGGATCCTAGATCCTGAATCATGGATCCTGGATTCTGGACCTGGATTCTGAATCCGAATCCTCGATCCTGGATCCTGAATCATGGATCCTGGATCCTGGATCCTGGATCCTGAATCCTGGATCCTGAATCCTGGATCCTGAATATTGGATCCTGGATCCTGGATCCTGGATCCTGGATCCTGGATCCTGGATCCTGGATCCTGGATCCTGGATCCTGGATCCTGGATCCTGGATCCTGGATCCTGGATCCTGGATCCTGAATCATGGATCCTGGATTCTGGACCTGGATTCTGAATCCGGATCCTGGATCCTGGATCCTGAATCCTGGATCCTAAATCCTGGATCCTGGATCCTGAATCATGGATCCTGGATCCTGGATTCTGGACCTGGATTCTGGATACTGGACCTGGACCTGAATCCTGGATGCTGGATCCTGAATCCTGGATCCTGAATCCTGGATCCTGAATCCTGAATCCTGGATCATGAATCCTGAATCCTGAATCCTGAATCCTGAATCCTGAATCCTGGATCCTGGATCCTGAATCCTGGATCCTGAATCCTGAATTCTGGATCCTGAATCCTGGATCCTGAATCCTGGATCCTGAATCCTGGATCCTGAAAGCTGGATCCTGAATCCTGGATCCTGGATCCTGGATCCTGGATCTTGGATCCTGGATCCTGGATCCTGGATCCTGGATCCTGGATCCTGGATCCTGGATCCGGAATCCTGGATCCTGGATCCTGAATCATGGATCCTGGATCCTTGATCCTGGATCCTGGATCCTGGATCCAGGATCCTGAATCCTGGATCCTGAAAGCTGGATCCCGAATCCTGGATCCCGAATCCTGGATCCTGAATCCTGGATCCTGGATCCTGAATCCTGAATCCTGAATCCTGAATCCAGAATCCTGAATCCTGAATCCTGAATCCTGGATCCTGAATCCTGGATCCTGGATCCTGAATCCTGGATCCTGAATCCTGGATCCTGAATCCTGGATCCTGAATCCTGGATCCTGGATCCTGAATCCTGGATCCTGAATCCTGGATCCTGGATCCTGAATCCTGAATCCTGAATCCTGAATCCTGGATCCTGGATCCTGAATCCTGGATCCTGAATCCTGGGTCCTGGATCCTGAATCCTGGATCCTGAATCCTGGATCCTGAATCCTGGATCCTGAATCCTGGATCCTGGATCCTGAATCCTGGATCCTGGATCCTGAATCCTGGATCCTGAATCCTGGATCCTGGATCCTGGATCATGAATCCTGGATCATGAATCCTGGATCCTGAATCCTGGATCCTGAATCCTGGATCCTGAATCCTGGATCCTGAATCCTGGATCCTGGATCCTGAATCCTGAATCTTGGATCCTGGATCCTGGATCCTGGATCTTGGATCCTGGATCCTGGATCCTGGATCCTGGATCCTGGATCCTGAATCCTGGATCCTAGATCCTGAATCATGGATCCTGGATTCTGGACCTGGATTCTGAATCCGAATCCTCGATCCTGGATCCTGAATCATGGATCCTGGATCCTGGATCCTGGATCCTGAATCCTGGATCCTGAATCCTGGATCCTGAATATTGGATCCTGGATCCTGGATCCTGGATCCTGGATCCTGGATCCTGGATCCTGGATCCTGGATCCTGGATCCTGGATCCTGGATCCTGGATCCTGGATCCTGGATCCTGGATCCTGGATCCTGGATCCTGGATCCTGAATCATGGATCCTGGATTCTGGACCTGGATTCTGAATCCGGATCCTGGATCCTGGATCCTGAATCCTGGATCCTAAATCCTGGATCCTGGATCCTGAATCATGGATCCTGGATCCTGGATTCTGGACCTGGATTCTGGATACTGGACCTGGACCTGAATCCTGGATGCTGGATCCTGAATCCTGGATCCTGAATCCTGGATCCTGAATCCTGAATCCTGGATCATGAATCCTGAATCCTGAATCCTGAATCCTGAATCCTGAATCCTGGATCCTGGATCCTGAATCCTGGATCCTGAATCCTGAATTCTGGATCCTGAATCCTGGATCCTGAATCCTGGATCCTGAATCCTGGATCCTGAAAGCTGGATCCTGAATCCTGGATCCTGGATCCTGGATCCTGGATCTTGGATCCTGGATCCTGGATCCTGGATCCTGGATCCTGGATCCTGGATCCTGGATCCGGAATCCTGGATCCTGGATCCTGAATCATGGATCCTGGATCCTTGATCCTGGATCCTGGATCCTGGATCCAGGATCCTGAATCCTGGATCCTGAAAGCTGGATCCCGAATCCTGGATCCCGAATCCTGGATCCTGAATCCTGGATCCTGGATCCTGAATCCTGAATCCTGAATCCTGAATCCAGAATCCTGAATCCTGAATCCTGAATCCTGGATCCTGAATCCTGAATCCTGAATCCTGAATCCTGAATCCTGAATCCTGAATCCTGAATCCTGAATCCTGAATCCTGAATCCTGAACCCTGAACCCTGAATCCTGAATCCTGAATCCTGGATCCTGAATCCTGGATCCTGAATCCTGGATCCTGAATCCTGAATCCTGAATCCTGGATCCTGAATCCTGGATCCTGAATCCTGGATCCTGAATCCTGGATCCTGAATCCTGGATCCTGGATCCTGAATCCTGAATCCTGGATCCTGAATCCTGGATCCTGAATCCTGGATCCTGAATCCTGGATCCTGAATCCTGGATCCTGGATCCTGAATCCTGGATCCTGGATCCTGGATCCTGAATCCTGGATCCTGAATCCTGGATCCTGAATCCTGGATCCTGAATCCTGGATCCTGAATCCTGGATCCTGAATCCTGGATCCTGAATCCTGAATCCTGGATCCTGAATCCTGGATCCTGAATCCTGGATCCTGAATCCTGGATCCTGGATCCTGGATCCTGAATCTTGGATCCTGGATCCTGGATCCTGGATCTTGGATCCTGGATCCTGGATCCTGGATCCTGGATCCTGGATCCTGAATCCTGGATCCTAGATCCTGAATCATGGATCCTGGATTCTGGACCTGGATTCTGAATCCGAATCCTCGATCCTGGATCCTGAATCATGGATCCTGGATCCTGGATCCTGGATCCTGAATCCTGGATCCTGAATCCTGGATCCTGAATATTGGATCCTGGATCCTGGATCCTGGATCCTGGATCCTGGATCCTGGATCCTGGATCCTGGATCCTGGATCCTGGATCCTGGATCCTGGATCCTGAATCATGGATCCTGGATTCTGGACCTGGATTCTGAATCCGGATCCTGGATCCTGGATCCTGAATCCTGGATCCTAAATCCTGGATCCTGGATCCTGAATCATGGATCCTGGATCCTGGATTCTGGACCTGGATTCTGGATACTGGACCTGGACCTGAATCCTGGATGCTGGATCCTGAATCCTGGATCCTGAATCCTGGATCCTGAATCCTGGATCCTGAATCCTGAATCCTGGATCATGAATCCTGAATCCTGAATCCTGAATCCTGAATCCTGAATCCTGGATCCTGGATCCTGAATCCTGGATCCTGAATCCTGAATTCTGGATCCTGAATCCTGGATCCTGAATCCTGGATCCTGAATCCTGGATCCTGAAAGCTGGATCCTGAATCCTGGATCCTGGATCCTGGATCCTGGATCTTGGATCCTGGATCCTGGATCCTGGATCCTGGATCCTGGATCCGGAATCCTGGATCCTGGATCCTGAATCATGGATCCTGGATCCTTGATCCTGGATCCTGGATCCTGGATCCAGGATCCTGAATCCTGGATCCTGAAAGCTGGATCCCGAATCCTGGATCCCGAATCCTGGATCCTGAATCCTGGATCCTGGATCCTGAATCCTGAATCCTGAATCCTGAATCCTGAATCCAGAATCCTGAATCCTGAATCCTGAATCCTGGATCCTGAATCCTGAATCCTGAATCCTGAATCCTGAATCCTGAATCCTGAATCCTGAATCCTGAATCCTGAATCCTGAATCCTGAACCCTGAATCCTGAATCCTGAATCCTGAATCCTGGATCCTGAATCCTGGATCCTGAATCCTGGATCCTGAATCCTGAATCCTGAATCCTGGATCCTGAATCCTGGATCCTGAATCCTGGATCCTGAATCCTGGATCCTGAATCCTGAATCCTGGATCCTGAATCCTGGATCCTGAATCCTGGATCCTGAATCCTGGATCCTGAATCCTGGATCCTGGATCCTGAATCCTGGATCCTGGATCCTGGATCCTGAATCCTGGATCCTGAATCCTGGATCCTGAATCCTGGATCCTGAATCCTGGATCCTGAATCCTGGATCCTGAATCCTGAATCCTGGATCCTGAATCCTGGATCCTGAATCCTGGATCCTGGATCCTGGATCCTGGATCCTGGATCCTGGATCCTGGATCCTGAATCCTGGATCCTGGATCCTGGATCCTGGATCCTGAATCTTGGATCCTGGATCCTCGATCCTGGATCCTGGATCCTGGATCCTGGATCCTGGATCCTGGATCCTGGATCCTGGATCCTGGATCCTGGATCCTGGATCCTGGATCCTGGATCCTGGATCCTGGATCCTGGATCCTGAATCATGGATCCTGGATCCTTGATCCTGGATCCTGGATCCTGGATCCTGGATCCTGGATCCTGGATCCTGGATCCTGGATCCAGGATCCTGAATCCTGAATCTTGGATCCTGGATCCTGGATCCTGAATCCTGGATCCTGGATCCTGAATCCTGAATCCTGGATCCTGAATCCTGGATCCTGAATCCTGAATCCTGAATCCTGGATCCTGAATCCTGAATCCTGAATCCTGAATCCTGAATCCTGAATCCTGAATCCTGAATCCTGGATCCTGAATCCTGAATCCTGAATCCTGGATCCTGAATCCTGAATCCTGAATCCTGAATCCTGGATCCTGAATCCTGAATCCTGGATCCTGAATCCTGGATCCTGAATCCTGGATACTGAATCCTGGATCCTGAATCCTGGATCCTGAATCCTGGATCCTGAATCCTGGATCCTGGATCCTGAATCCTGGATCCTGAATCCTGGATCCTGAATCCTGGATCCTGAATCCTGGATCCTGGATCCTGAATCCTGGATCCTGGATCCTGAATCCTGGATCCTGAATCCTGGATCCTGAATCCTGGATCCTGGATCCTGAATCCTGAATCCTGAATCCTGGATCCTGGATCCTGAATCCTGGATCCTGAATCCTGAATCCTGGATCCTGAATCCTGGATCCTGAATCCTGGATCCTGGATCCTGGATCATGAATCCTGGATCATGAATCCTGGATCCTAGATTCTGAATCATGGATCCTGGATTCTGGACCTGGATTCTGAATCCGAATCCTCGATCCTGGATCCTGGATCCTGGATCCTGAATCCTGGATCCTGAATCTTGGATCCTGGATCCTGGATCCTGGATCCTGGATCCTGGATCCTGGATCCTGGATCCTGGATCCTGGATCCTGGATCCTGGATCCTGGATCCTGGATCCTGGATCCTGAATCATGGATCCTGGATTCTGGACCTGGATTCTGAATCCGGATCCTGGATCCTGGATCCTGAATCCTGGATCCTAAATCCTGGATCCTGGATCCTGAATCATGGATCCTGGATCCTGGATACTGGACCTGGACCTGGATCCTGGATCCTGGATCCTGGATCCTGGATCCTGGATCCTGGATCCTGGATCCTGGATCCTGAATCCTGGATCCTGAATCCTGAATCCTGTATCATGAATCCTGAATCCTGAATCCTGAATCCTGAATCCTGGATCCTGAATCCTGGATCCTGAATCCTGGATCCTGAATCCTGGATCCTGAATCCTGGATCCTGAATCCTGGATCCTGAATCCTGGATCCTGAAAGCTGGATCCTGAATCCTGGATCCTGGATCCTGGATCCTGGATCCTGGATCCTGGATCCTGAATCTTGGATCCTGAATCTTGGATCCTGGATCTTGGATCCTGAATCTTGGATCCTGGATCCTGGATCCTGAATCCTGGATCCTGGATCCTGGATCCGGAATCCTGGATCCTGGATCCTGAATCATGGATCCTGGATCCTTGATCCTGGATCCTGGATCCTGGATCCAGGATCCTGAATCCTGGATCCTGAAAGCTGGATCCCGAATCCTGGATCCCGAATCCTGGATCCTGAATCCTGGATCCTGGATCCTGAATCCTGAATCCTGAATCCTGGATCCTGAATCCTGAATCCTGAATCCTGAATCTTGGATCCTGGATCCTGGATCCTGAATCCTGGATCCTGGATCCTGGATCCTGAATCCTGAATCCTGAATCCTGAATCCTGAATCCTGGATCCTGAATCCTGAATCCTGAATCCTGAATCCTGAATCTTGGATCCTGGATCCTGGATCCTGAATCCTGGATCCTGGATCCTGAATCCTGGATCCTGAAAGCTGGATCCTGAATCCTGGATCCTGAATCCTGAATCCTGAATCCTGAATCCTGAATCCTGAATCCTGAATCCTGAATCCTGAATCCTGAATCCTGAATCCTGAATCCTGAATCCTGAATCCTGAATCCTGAATCCTGAATCCTGAATCCTGAATCCTGAATCCTGGATCCTGGATCCTGAATCCTGGATCCTGGATCCTGGATCCTGGATCCTGAATCCTGGATCCTGAATCCTGGATCCTGGATCCTGAATCCTGGATCCTGGATCCTGGATCCTGAATCCTGGATCCTGAATCCTGGATCCTGAATCCTGGATCCTGAATCCTGGATCCTGAATCCTGGATCCTGAATCCTGGATCCTGAATCCTGAATCCTGGATCCTGAATCCTGGATCCTGAATCCTGGATCCTGGATCCTGGATCCTGGATCCTGGATCCTGAATCCTGGATCCTGGATCCTGGATCCTGGATCCTGAATCTTGGATCCTGGATCCTCGATCCTGGATCCTGGATCCTGGATCCTGGATCCTGGATCCTGGATCCTGGATCCTGGATCCTGGATCCTGGATCCTGGATCCTGGATCCTGGATCCTGGATCCTGGATCCTGGATCCTGGATCCTGGATCCTGGATCCTGGATCCTGGATCCTGGATCCTGAATCATGGATCCTGGATCCTTGATCCTGGATCCTGGATCCTGGATCCTGGATCCTGGATCCTGGATCCAGGATCCTGAATCCTGAATCTTGGATCCTGGATCCTGGATCCTGAATCCTGGATCCTGGATCCTGAATCCTGAATCCTGGATCCTGAATCCTGGATCCTGAATCCTGAATCCTGAATCCTGGATCCTGAATCCTGAATCCTGAATCCTGAATCCTGAATCCTGAATCCTGAATCCTGAATCCTGAATCCTGGATCCTGAATCCTGAATCCTGAATCCTGGATCCTGAATCCTGAATCCTGAATCCTGAATCCTGGATCCTGAATCCTGAATCCTGGATCCTGAATCCTGGATCCTGAATCCTGGATACTGAATCCTGGATCCTGAATCCTGGATCCTGAATCCTGGATCCTGAATCCTGGATCCTGGATCCTGAATCCTGGATCCTGAATCCTGGATCCTGAATCCTGGATCCTGAATCCTGGATCCTGGATCCTGAATCCTGGATCCTGGATCCTGAATCCTGGATCCTGAATCCTGGATCCTGAATCCTGGATCCTGGATCCTGAATCCTGAATCCTGAATCCTGGATCCTGGATCCTGAATCCTGGATCCTGAATCCTGAATCCTGGATCCTGAATCCTGGATCCTGAATCCTGGATCCTGAATCCTGGATCCTGGATCCTGGATCATGAATCCTGGATCATGAATCCTGGATCCTGAATCCTGGATCCTGGATCCTGAATCCTGGATCCTGAATCCTGGATCCTGGATCCTGAATCCTGAATCTTGGATCCTGGATCCTGGATCCTGGATCTTGGATCCTGGATCCTGGATCCTGGATCCTGGATCCTGAATCCTGGATCCTAGATTCTGAATCATGGATCCTGGATTCTGGACCTGGATTCTGAATCCGAATCCTCGATCCTGGATCCTGGATCCTGGATCCTGAATCCTGGATCCTGAATCTTGGATCCTGGATCCTGGATCCTGGATCCTGGATCCTGGATCCTGGATCCTGGATCCTGGATCCTGGATCCTGGATCCTGGATCCTGGATCCTGGATCCTGGATCCTGGATCCTGGATCCTGGATCCTGGATCCTGGATCCTGGATCCTGGATCCTGAATCATGGATCCTGGATTCTGGACCTGGATTCTGAATCCGGATCCTGGATCCTGGATCCTGAATCCTGGATCCTAAATCCTGGATCCTGGATCCTGAATCATGGATCCTGGATCCTGGATACTGGACCTGGACCTGGATCCTGGATCCTGGATCCTGGATCCTGGATCCTGGATCCTGGATCCTGGATCCTGGATCCTGAATCCTGGATCCTGAATCCTGAATCCTGGATCATGAATCCTGAATCCTGAATCCTGAATCCTGAATCCTGAATCCTGGATCCTGAATCCTGGATCCTGAATCCTGGATCCTGAATCCTGGATCCTGAATCCTGGATCCTGAATCCTGGATCCTGAAAGCTGGATCCTGAATCCTGGATCCTGGATCCTGGATCCTGGATCCTGGATCCTGGATCCTGAATCTTGGATCCTGAATCTTGGATCCTGGATCTTGGATCCTGAATCTTGGATCCTGGATCCTGGATCCTGGATCCTGGATCCGGAATCCTGGATCCTGGATCCTGAATCATGGATCCTGGATCCTTGATCCTGGATCCTGGATCCTGGATCCAGGATCCTGAATCCTGGATCCTGAAAGCTGGATCCCGAATCCTGGATCCCGAATCCTGGATCCTGAATCCTGGATCCTGGATCCTGAATCCTGAATCCTGAATCCTGGATCCTGAATCCTGAATCCTGAATCCTGAATCTTGGATCCTGGATCCTGGATCCTGAATCCTGGATCCTGGATCCTGGATCCTGAATCCTGAATCCTGAATCCTGAATCCTGAATCCTGGATCCTGAATCCTGAATCCTGAATCCTGAATCCTGAATCTTGGATCCTGGATCCTGGATCCTGAATCCTGGATCCTGGATCCTGAATCCTGGATCCTGAAAGCTGGATCCTGAATCCTGAATCCTGAATCCTGAATCCTGAATCCTGAATCCTGAATCCTGAATCCTGAATCCTGAATCCTGAATCCTGAATCCTGAATCCTGAATCCTGAATCCTGGATCCTGAATCCTGGATCCTGGATCCTGGATCCTGGATCCTGAATCCTGGATCCTGAATCCTGGATCCTGAATCCTGGATCCTAGATCCTGAATCATGGATCCTGGATCCTGGATCCTGGATCCTGGATCCTGGATCTTGGATCCTGGATCCTGGATCCTGGATCCTGAATCATGGATCCTGGATTCTGGACCTGGATTCTGAATCCGGATCCTGGATCCTGGATCCTGAATCCGGATCCTGGATCCGAATCCTGGATCCTGAATCCTGGATCCTAAATCCTGGATCCTGGATCCTGAATCATGGATCCTGAATCCTGGATTCTGGACCTGGATCCTGGATACTGGACCTGGACCTGGATCCTGGATCCTGAATCTTGGATCCTGGATCCTGAATCCTGGATCCTAGATCCTGAATCATGGATCCTGGATTCTGGACCTGGATTCTGAATCCGAATCCTCGATCCTGGATCCTGAATCATGGATCCTGGATCCTGGATCCTGGATCCTGGATCCTGGATCCTGAATCCTGGATCCTGGATCCTGGATCCTGGATCCTGGATCCTGAATCTTGGATCCTGGATCCTGGATCCTGGATCCTGGATCCTGGATCCTGGATCCTGAATCATGGATCCTGGATCCTTGATCCTGGATCCTGGATCCTGGATCCTGGATCCTGGATCCTGGATCCTGGATCCTGGATCCTGGATCCTGGATCCAGGATCCTGAATCCTGAATCTTGGATCCTGGATCCTGGATCCTGAATCCTGGATCCTGGATCCTGAATCCTGAATCCTGGATCCTGAAAGCTGGATCCTGGATCCTGAATCCTGGATCCTGGATCCTGAATCCTGGATCCTGGATCCTGGATCCTGAATCCTGGATCCTGGATCCTGGATCCTGGATCCTGGATCCTGAATCCTGGATCCTGGATCCTGAATCCTGGATCCTGGATCCTGAATCCTGGATCCTGGATCCTGAATCCTGGATCCTGGATCCTGAATCCTGGATCCTGGATCCTGAATCCTGAATCCTGAATCCTGAATTCTGGATCCTGAATCCTGGATCCTGAATCCTGGATCCTGAATCCTGGATCCTGAATCCTGGATCCTGAATCCTGGATCCTGAATCCTGGATCGTGAATCCTGGATCCTGAATCCTGGATCCTGAATCATGGATCCTGAATCCTGGATCCTGAATCCTGGATCCTGGATCCTGAATCCTGAATCCTGGATCCTGAATCCTGGATCCTGAATCCTGGATCCTGAATCCTGGATCCTGAATCCTGGATCCTGAATCCTGGATCCTGAATCCTGGATCCTGAATCCTGGATCCTGAATCCTGGATCCTGAATCCTGGATCCTGAATCCTGGATCCTGAATCCTGGATCCTGAATCCTGGATCCTGAATCCTGGATCCTGGATCCTGAATCCTGGATCCTGAATCCTGGATCCTGAATCCTGGATCCTGAATCCTGGATCCTGAATCCTGGATCCTGAATCCTGGATCCTGAATCCTGGATCCTGAATCCTGGATCCTGAATCCTGGATCCTGAATCCTGGATCCTGAATCCTGGATCCTGAATCCTGGATCCTGAATCCTGGATCCTGAATCCTGGATCCTGAATCCTGGATCCTGAATCCTGGATCCTGAATCCTGGATCCTGAATCCTGGATCCTGAATCCTGGATCCTGAATCCTGGATCCTGAATCCTGGATCCTGAATCCTGGATCCTGGATCCTGGATCCTGTATCCTGGATCCTGGATCCTGTATCCTGGATCCTGGATCCTGAATCCTGAATCCTGGATCCTGGATCCTGGATCCTGGATCCTGAATCCTGGATCCTGAAAGCCGGATCCTGAATCCTGGATCCTGAAAGCCGGATCCTGAATCCTGGATCCTGAATCCTGGATCCTGGATCCTGAATCCTGGATCCTGAATCCTGGATCCTGAATCCTGAATCCTGGATCCTGAATCCTGGATCCTGAATCCTGGATCCTGGATCCTGAATCCTGGATCCTGAATCCTGGATCCTGAATCCTGGATCCTGAATCCTGGATCCTGAATCCTGGATCCTGAATCCTGGATCCTGGACCCTGGATCCTGAATCCTGGATCCTGGATCCTGGATCCTGAATCCTAGATCCTGAATCCTAGATCCTGAATCCTGGATCCTGAATCCTGGATCCTGAATCCTGGATCCTGAATCCTGGATCCTGAATCCTGGATCCTGAATCCTGGATCCTGAATCCTGGATCCTGAATCCTGGATCCTGAATCCTGGATCCTGAATCCTGGATCCTGAATCCTGGATTCTGGATCCTGAATCCTGGATCCTGAATCCTGGATCCTGAATCCTGGATCCTGAATCCTGAATCCTGGATCCTGAATCCTGGATCCTGAATCCTGAATCCTGGATCCTGAATCCTGGATCCTGAATCCTGAATCCTGAATCCTGGATCCTGAATCCTGGATCCTGAATCCTGGATCCTGAATCCTGGATCCTGAATCCTGGATCCTGAATCCTGGATCCTGAATCCTGGATCCTGGATCCTGAATCCTGGATCCTGAATCCTGGATCCTGAATCCTGAATCCTGGATCCTGAATCCTGGATCCTGAATCCTGAATCCTGGATCCTGAATCCTGAATCCTGAATCCTGAATCCTGAATCCTGAATCCTGAATCCTGAATCCTGAATCCTGAATCCTGAATCCTGAATCCTGAATCCTGAATCCTGAATCCTGAATCCTGAATCCTGAATCCTGAATCCTGGATCCTGGATCCTGAATCCTGGATCCTGGATCCTGGATCCTGGATCCTGGATCCTGAATCCTGGATCCTGAATCCTGGATCCTGAATCCTGGATCCTAGATCCTGAATCATGGATCCTGGATCCTGGATCCTGGATCCTGGATCCTGGATCCTGGATCTTGGATCCTGGATCCTGGATCCTGGATCCTGAATCATGGATCCTGGATTCTGGACCTGGATTCTGAATCCGGATCCTGGATCCTGGATCCTGAATCCGGATCCTGGATCCGAATCCTGGATCCTGAATCCTGGATCCTAAATCCTGGATCCTGGATCCTGAATCATGGATCCTGGATCCTGGATTCTGGACCTGGATCCTGGATACTGGACCTGGACCTGGATCCTGGATCCTGAATCTTGGATCCTGGATCCTGAATCCTGGATCCTAGATCCTGAATCATGGATCCTGGATTCTGGACCTGGATTCTGAATCCGAATCCTCGATCCTGGATCCTGAATCATGGATCCTGGATCCTGGATCCTGGATCCTGGATCCTGGATCCTGAATCCTGGATCCTGGATCCTGGATCCTGGATCCTGAATCTTGGATCCTGGATCCTGGATCCTGGATCCTGGATCCTGGATCCTGAATCATGGATCCTGAATCATGGATCCTGGATCCTTGATCCTGGATCCTGGATCCTGGATCCAGGATCCTGAATCCTGAATCTTGGATCCTGGATCCTGGATCCTGAATCCTGGATCCTGGATCCTGAATCCTGAATCCTGGATCCTGAAAGCTGGATCCTGGATCCTGAATCCTGGATCCTGGATCCTGAATCCTGAATCCTGGATCCTGGATCCTGAATCCTGGATCCTGGATCCTGGATCCTGGATCCTGAATCCTGGATCCTGGATCCTGAATCCTGGATCCTGGATCCTGAATCCTGGATCCTGGATCCTGAATCCTGAATCCTGAATCCTGAATCCTGAATCCTGAATTCTGGATCCTGAATCCTGAATCCTGGATCCTGAATCCTGGATCCTGAATCCTGGATCCTGAATCCTGGATCCTGAATCCTGGATCCTGAATCCTGGATCGTGAATCCTGGATCCTGAATCCTGGATCCTGAATCTTGGATCCTGAATCCTGGATCCTGAATCCTGGATCCTGAATCCTGGATCCTGAATCCTGGATCCTGAATCCTGGATCCTGAATCCTGGATCCTGAATCCTGGATCCTGAATCCTGGATCCTGAATCCTGGATCCTGAATCCTGGATCCTGAATCCTGGATCCTGAATCCTGGATCCTGAATCCTGGATCCTGGATCCTGAATCCTGGATCCTGAATCCTGGATCCTGAATCCTGGATCCTGAATCCTGGATCCTGAATCCTGGATCCTGAATCCTGGATCCTGAATCCTGGATCCTGAATCCTGGATCCTGAATCCTGGATCCTGAATCCTGGATCCTGAATCCTGGATCCTGAATCCTGGATCCTGAATCCTGGATCCTGAATCCTGGATCCTGAATCCTGGATCCTGAATCCTGGATCCTGAATCCTGGATCCTGAATCCTGGATCCTGAATCCTGGATCCTGAATCCTGGATCCTGAATCCTGGATCCTGGATCCTGGATCCTGAATCCTGAATCCTGGATCCTGGATCCTGGATCCTGGATCCTGAATCCTGAATCCTGGATCCTGGATCCTGGATCCTGAATCCTGGATCCTGAAAGCCGGATCCTGAATCCTGGATCCTGAAAGCCGGATCCTGAATCCTGGATCCTGGATCCTGAATCCTGGATCCTGAATCCTGGATCCTGAATCCTGGATCCTGAATCCTGGATCCTGAATCCTGGATCCTGAATCCTGGATCCTGGATCCTGAATCCTGGATCCTGAATCCTGGATCCTGAATCCTGGATCCTGAATCCTGGATCCTGAATCCTGGATCCTGAATCCTGGATCCTGAATCCTGGATCCTGAATCCTGGATCCTGAATCCTGGATCCTGAATCCTGGATCCTGGATCCTGGATCCTGAATCCTAGATCCTGAATCCTAGATCCTGAATCCTGGATCCTGAATCCTGGATCCTGAATCCTGGATCCTGAATCCTGGATCCTGAATCCTGGATCCTGAATCCTGGATCCTGGATCCTGGATCCTGGATCCTGGATCCTGAATCCTGGATCCTGGATCCTGAATCCTGGATCCTGGATCCTGAATCCTGGATCCTGGATCCTGAATCCTGGATCCTGGATCCTGAATCCTGAATCCTGAATCCTGAATTCTGGATCCTGAATCCTGGATCCTGAATCCTGGATCCTGAATCCTGGATCCTGAATCCTGGATCCTGAATCCTGGATCCTGAATCCTGGATCGTGAATCCTGGATCCTGAATCCTGGATCCTGAATCTTGGATCCTGAATCCTGGATCCTGAATCCTGGATCCTGGATCCTGAATCCTGAATCCTGGATCCTGAATCCTGGATCCTGAATCCTGGATCCTGAATCCTGGATCCTGAATCCTGGATCCTGAATCCTGGATCCTGAATCCTGGATCCTGAATCCTGGATCCTGAATCCTGGATCCTGAATCCTGGATCCTGAATCCTGGATCCTGAATCCTGGATCCTGAATCCTGGATCCTGAATCCTGGATCCTGAATCCTGGATCCTGGATCCTGGATCCTGGATCCTGAATCCTGGATCCTGAATCCTGGATCCTGAATCCTGGATCCTGAATCCTGGATCCTGAATCCTGGATCCTGAATCCTGGATCCTGAATCCTGGATCCTGAATCCTGGATCCTGAATCCTGGATCCTGAATCCTGGATCCTGAATCCTGGATCCTGAATCCTGGATCCTGAATCCTGGATCCTGAATCCTGGATCCTGAATCCTGGATCCTGAATCCTGGATCCTGAATCCTGGATCCTGAATCCTGGATCCTGAATCCTGGATCCTGGATCCTGGATCCTGAATCCTGAATCCTGGATCCTGGATCCTGGATCCTGGATCCTGAATCCTGAATCCTGGATCCTGGATCCTGGATCCTGGATCCTGGATCCTGGATCCTGAATCCTGGATCCTGAAAGCCGGATCCTGAATCCTGGATCCTGAAAGCCGGATCCTGAATCCTGGATCCTGAATCCTGGATCCTGGATCCTGAATCCTGGATCCTGAATCCTGGATCCTGAATCCTGAATCCTGGATCCTGAATCCTGGATCCTGAATCCTGGATCCTGGATCCTGAATCCTGGATCCTGGATCCTGAATCCTGGATCCTGAATCCTGGATCCTGAATCCTGGATCCTGAATCCTGGATCCTGAATCCTGGATCCTGAATCCTGAATCCTGGATCCTGAATCCTGGATCCTGAATCCTGGATCCTGGACCCTGGATCCTGAATCCTGGATCCTGGATCCTGGATCCTGAATCCTAGATCCTGAATCCTAGATCCTGAATCCTGGATCCTGAATCCTGGATCCTGAATCCTGGATCCTGAATCCTGGATCCTGAATCCTGGATCCTGAATCCTGGATCCTGAATCCTGGATCCTGAATCCTGGATCCTGAATCCTGGATCCTGAATCCTGGATCCTGAATCCTGGATTCTGGATCCTGAATCCTGGATCCTGAATCCTGGATCCTGAATCCTGGATCCTGAATCCTGAATCCTGGATCCTGAATCCTGGATCCTGAATCCTGAATCCTGGATCCTGAATCCTGGATCCTGAATCCTGAATCCTGAATCCTGGATCCTGAATCCTGGATCCTGAATCCTGGATCCTGAATCCTGGATCCTGAATCCTGGATCCTGAATCCTGGATCCTGAATCCTGGATCCTGGATCCTGAATCCTGGATCCTGAATCCTGGATCCTGAATCCTCAATCCTGGATCCTGAATCCTGGATCCTGAATCCTGGATCCTGAATCCTGAATCCTGAATCCTGAATCCTGAATCCTGAATCCTGAATCCTGAATCCTGAATCCTGAATCCTGAATCCTGAATCCTGAATCCTGAATCCTGAATCCTGAATCCTGAATCCTGAATCCTGAATCCTGAATCCTGGATCCTGGATCCTGAATCCTGGATCCTGGATCCTGGATCCTGGATCCTGGATCCTGAATCCTGGATCCTGAATCCTGGATCCTGAATCCTGGATCCTAGATCCTGAATCATGGATCCTGGATCCTGGATCCTGGATCCTGGATCCTGGATCCTGGATCTTGGATCCTGGATCCTGGATCCTGGATCCTGAATCATGGATCCTGGATTCTGGACCTGGATTCTGAATCCGGATCCTGGATCCTGGATCCTGAATCCGGATCCTGGATCCGAATCCTGGATCCTGAATCCTGGATCCTAAATCCTGGATCCTGGATCCTGAATCATGGATCCTGGATCCTGGATTCTGGACCTGGATCCTGGATACTGGACCTGGACCTGGATCCTGGATCCTGAATCTTGGATCCTGGATCCTGAATCCTGGATCCTAGATCCTGAATCATGGATCCTGGATTCTGGACCTGGATTCTGAATCCGAATCCTCGATCCTGGATCCTGAATCATGGATCCTGGATCCTGGATCCTGGATCCTGGATCCTGGATCCTGAATCCTGGATCCTGGATCCTGGATCCTGGATCCTGAATCTTGGATCCTGGATCCTGGATCCTGGATCCTGGATCCTGGATCCTGAATCATGGATCCTGAATCATGGATCCTGGATCCTTGATCCTGGATCCTGGATCCTGGATCCAGGATCCTGAATCCTGAATCTTGGATCCTGGATCCTGGATCCTGAATCCTGGATCCTGGATCCTGAATCCTGAATCCTGGATCCTGAAAGCTGGATCCTGGATCCTGAATCCTGGATCCTGGATCCTGAATCCTGAATCCTGGATCCTGGATCCTGAATCCTGGATCCTGGATCCTGGATCCTGGATCCTGAATCCTGGATCCTGGATCCTGAATCCTGGATCCTGGATCCTGAATCCTGGATCCTGGATCCTGAATCCTGAATCCTGAATCCTGAATCCTGAATCCTGAATTCTGGATCCTGAATCCTGGATCCTGAATCCTGGATCCTGAATCCTGGATCCTGAATCCTGGATCCTGAATCCTGGATCCTGAATCCTGGATCCTGAATCCTGGATCCTGAATCCTGGATCCTGAATCCTGGATCCTGAATCCTGGATCCTGAATCCTGGATCCTGAATCCTGGATCGTGAATCCTGGATCCTGAATCCTGGATCCTGAATCTTGGATCCTGAATCCTGGATCCTGGATCCTGGATCCTGAATCCTGGATCCTGAATCCTGGATCCTGAATCCTGGATCCTGAATCCTGGATCCTGAATCCTGGATCCTGAATCCTGGATCCTGAATCCTGGATCCTGAATCCTGGATCCTGAATCCTGGATCCTGAATCCTGGATCCTGAATCCTGGATCCTGAATCCTGGATCCTGAATCCTGGATCCTGAATCCTGGATCCTGAATCCTGGATCCTGAATCCTGGATCCTGAATCCTGGATCCTGAATCCTGGATCCTGGATCCTGGATCCTGAATCCTGAATCCTGGATCCTGGATCCTGGATCCTGGATCCTGAATCCTGAATCCTGGATCCTGGATCCTGGATCCTGAATCCTGGATCCTGAAAGCCGGATCCTGAATCCTGGATCCTGAAAGCCGGATCCTGAATCCTGGATCCTGGATCCTGAATCCTGGATCCTGAATCCTGGATCCTGAATCCTGGATCCTGAATCCTGGATCCTGAATCCTGGATCCTGGATCCTGAATCCTGGATCCTGAATCCTGGATCCTGAATCCTGGATCCTGAATCCTGGATCCTGAATCCTGGATCCTGAATCCTGGATCCTGAATCCTGGATCCTGAATCCTGGATCCTGAATCCTGGATCCTGAATCCTGGATCCTGGATCCTGGATCCTGAATCCTAGATCCTGAATCCTAGATCCTGAATCCTGGATCCTGAATCCTGGATCCTGAATCCTGGATCCTGAATCCTGGATCCTGAATCCTGGATCCTGAATCCTGGATCCTGAATCCTGGATCCTGAATCCTGGATTCTGGATCCTGTATCCTGGATCCTGAATCCTGGATCCTGAATCCTGGATCCTGAATCCTGGATCCTGAATCCTGGATCCTGAATCCTGGATCCTGAATCCTGGATCCTGAATCCTGGATCCTGAATCCTGGATCCTGAATCCTGGATCCTGAATCCTGGATCCTGAATCCTGGATCCTGAATCCTGGATCCTGAATCCTGAATCCTGGATCCTGAATCCTGGATCCTGAATCCTGAATCCTGGATCCTGAATCCTGGATCCTGAATCCTGGATCCTGAATCCTGGATCCTGAATCCTGGATCCTGAATCCTGGATCCTGAATCCTGGATCCTGAATCCTGGATCCTGAATCCTGGATCCTGAATCCTGGATCCTGAATCCTGGATCCTGAATCCTGGATCCTGAATCCTGGATCCTGAATCCTGGATCCTGAATCCTGGATCCTGAATCCTGGATCCTGAATCCTGGATCCTGAATCCTGGATCCTGAATCCTGGATCCTGGATCCTGGATCCTGGATCCTGGATCCTGAATCCTGGATCCTGAATCCTGGATCCTGAATCCTGAATCCTGAATCCTGAATCCTGAATCCTGAATCCTGAATCCTGGATCCTGAATCCTGGATCCTGAATCCTGAATTCTGGATCCTGAATCCTGGATCCTGAATCCTGGATCCTGAATCCTGGATCCTGAATCCTGGATCCTGAATCCTGGATCCTGAATCCTGGATCCTGAATCCTGGATCCTGAATCCTGGATCCTGGATCCTGAATCCTGGATCCTGAATCCTGGATCCTGAATCCTGGATCCTGAATCCTGGATCCTGTGACGGATGACCGCTTGGGTCTTAGGATGATCGATGTTAACTTGAAGCCGGATTGAATAAATTATATACGTACTTTATTAGTCGTAGCGTTAATTGTTTGGGAGAGTGTACCGCACTGGTCGGTCGTCGGAGCTGAACTGATTGAAGCGGGCGTGAAGCTGAGGGCTTCGCGCTCGCTGTTACAAAGGAATAAAGAGTCGAAGGATGTTTAGTCTAAGCTAGATAAGTGGACGCTCACGGCGGTCCGGATGCTTCGATAGCCTTAAGGGCTTCTTTGAAGAGCGTATCGAACGGAAACGCTCCGTATCGATACCCTCGAATAAATATTAAAGTCGAAAGGTTAAAGTCGAAATAGTTAGGCTGCGGCCGTTACACTCCCCCTCTGGGAGGAAACGATGCCCCGCATCGGATATTACGGATTTTACATTTGACATGATTTGTTAAGTGTGACTCGATATAATTAAAAAAAGTTATTTGATTTTCTAAGATATTTTCATTTTGTGTAAGTTGTGTAATGTTTTCCAAGTGTGTGTTTTGATTGTTATTTGATTGATGATTGATTGTTGATTGTTGATTGTTGATTGTTGAAAAGGTAAAGCTCCTGGTTGTTGGAGAAAGTAAAGTTTCCTGGTCGTTGTCCATGTTGGTTTGGATGATTGAAATCCCTTGGTTTTGAAGTTGATTTGCGGTACACTCCTGTTGTTTTTTTTTTTAAATAGTTGGTGGTTGTTGATATCTGTAACTCAGTAAAATTTTTAGTTGTTCATGTTAGTGGGAATGGTTTGGTTAAATTGGATGGGTTCAAATTTGGTGTTAAAAATGGTTAAGAAAAATTAAAATGTTATCCTGTTTCGTTCGGTTGGTGAAGTTCCATGTTCGATTTTCCAAAATATTTATTCCGTTTTTGGTAAAATTGTCCGTATTTGGTAGATTTTCCGTTTCCTGGTATTCTTTGTATTCTAATGTTCCTTCTTTTCCCTGGTATTTCGGTTATAATTTGGAATTTTGATGGTTGTAATGCCTGTAACATTCTAAGTTCTGATTAGTGGTGGTTAGTGGGTTAGGTATGTTATTTGGAAGTGGTTTGGTGGTAAAAGATGGAAATTGTTTCTGGAATAGGTAAAATGATTAACACGAGTATTTATAGTATGAAAAAAAAACATAGCAAATATATATTGGCCAAAAGGGTACACAATAATTTCGTTGCGAAAGAAGAAAAAAAAATGAAATAAATCAAATTGACATTGATATTGATTGATATTGGTATATGATTGTTCCCATACGATTTTTTTTGTTATAAATATAAAGTTGCTGACTTTCGTTTTTTCTTTGTTGCATTAAAATACGTGTGTCGCAGAGCATGTCTCAGACAATGTATATAAACATCTGTTTTTTTTTTTGTTAGATTGTCATTGTCTCAATTTTGTTTTTGTTTTTTTTTGTTTCCGTTTTTCTCATGTTTCTATTTACGAAGTAAATTTAATAATCAAATATATTGATGGATGCGCGCTTGTATCGAAGTAAATGTAGCTTAAATGTACGTGTGAATAACTATATGGGTTTTGTGTGTATTTGTTTAGTTGTGATTTGTTTGTGAGAAGTATAACCCTATTACTGTAGTTTGTCAAATTGTCTGGTTGTCCGAAAAAGAATTTGCGGTTCATTTGGTTCTATTATGTATCTTGGTGGCTTGGTTTTTGTCTACATTCTGACTTTTCAATTTTCTGTGTATCTGTTTTATTAGGTTTTTTTTTTGAATTTTTTTTTTTTAGTGTGGATAGTTTTAGTTGTATTTAAGTGTAGGAATTAATTTACCTTATATTTAGTTTTAGGTTAATCGCTAATGAATATTTTCCTATATTTGTTTTTTTTTGTCAATGATCGGTATGTTTGTTTAAGGCCAATAATGCATATTATGCGCATCCAGGCGATATTCTGCGATTTGATGTTAGATTCGATAGAAGATTGCTGATCGTTTCTGGTAACACTTTGTTGCGCGATATTAGTATCATTGGTTGATAATTGTTAGCTTTCGGTCTATCAATTTTTACGTCACAATGAAGTATTGGTGGTGACCTGAAGTTCGGTTGCACTGGTGTTTGTGCAGGATGTTGTTCAGAATCATTTGTTCGTTCAGCGTTTATCGATGGTAGTCCAATATTGGAATGCACGGGTGATGGAGCATCCATTTTGGATTTCGTTGCGCATTCAATACAGCTGAAAGGCGATGGTAAACTTCCGAGTTCTGAAACGTTTCTAGGAATCGGTGGTGATCGGAAGTTCGGTGGTACTTCCTGTGGTATGCTGTGTTTATTTTTCTCCGATGCGCTTGTTTCTTGATGCCAAGGTGGATCAAATTGTCGCGAATCCAGTGTCATTGGTGGTGATAGTTCATTTGCTATGTCGGTATTTACTGATTGATTTTCGAGTTTCGCGGCATCCTTATGTTCTCGTGACAGTTCGGGATTCAGTTGTATTGATGGTTGTACTGAGTTTTCCGAATTTGGTATTTTTTCGTCGCGAATTGGCAGTGAGTTATCAAGTTGCACTAGTATTTGTGCGGCTTTCGGAGGGTCATCCTTTTCCTGTGCAATTGTTGGAGCCGATCTGAAAGTTGGTTTTACGGGTGGTTTACCACAATTTTCGTCACCAGACGATTCTCCGATGTTCGTCGGTAACGGTTTGAATCCTTGTCTGTTGGAATTTTCATTCTCGGATTCTGTCTCGTCTTCCGTCTCGTTTTCAATATTCCGTGCCTTAGAGTTGTCGTTTTTGTTTTGAGTTCCATTGTTTTTTTCGCTTTTGTCACCGTATAAGTAGCCGGTTGCCCCGTCAGGGCTGACTTTTTCGCGAAACTCGTTTTTGTTTAGCTGCGATAAGCTTTCTGTTTTATCTGGCCTCGTTGGGCTTTCTGCTTTTTGTTGCCTCGTTGGGCTTTTTATTTTTTGTGGCCTCGTTGGGCTCTTTGTTTTTTGCGGCCTCATTGGGCTCTCGTTGTCCTGCTCTTCTTCCGTTGTACTATCGTCTATGTCTGTATACTTATATTTTGTTTCAGTGTCATCTCGTTTCCTATGTTGTTTGTGTGGTTCCTTTATTTCTTCGGCTTCGTCTTCGGATGAATCCATTAGACATTTTTGAATCGGTTTCCGTTGTAGTTTGATTCTGCGTATTCCTTTTAATATTCGCCTAGTCGGTTTCCGTGTAGGTATTTTTATGAGTTCAGCTTCCTTTTCTGATGTTTCAGTTTGCGGTGTTTCGTCGTCAATGGATAAATCAATTTTTATCGGTACACTCTCCGTTATTTGTTTTGATTCTGTCTTTTTCGGTAATTGGTTTGTTTCTTCTTGTGATTGCTTTGTCTGTTTAAGGAGAACTTGTTCAGTTTTTTCGACACTTACGTCGTACACTGTTGAGACTTGATTTCTGTTGCGAAGTCTCGTGGAGCACTTTGCTTCTTTTTGTTTAAGTAGGCGTTGAAAAATCTGTTCGATCTGTGCTATATCGAGGCTCGACTGTTGATCGGATATTTGGCGATTTCGCGAATCGCTGAGCCTGCTATCTCGTGATTTGTTTCGATAGTTTCGGTCACGTGAACTATCTCGATAGTTTCGATTGTACGAGTTGTCACGATATTTTCGGTCGTTTTGATAATTGCGATCTCGCAAATCGTCGTGTCGCGAGTCGTTCTGATTGTCACGTGGATTGTTATAATTATCGTGCGAGTTGTTGCGGGAATTGTTGTGATTGTCACGCGAATTGTTGTAATTGTCACGCGAATTGTTTTGGTAGTTATCTCGTGAGTGACTTTGATATTGACGACCGTTAGCGCGAGTGTTCGTGTTTTCGCGTAGTTGTTGTATGGAATAACAGTTCGATGTCGAATGTGTAGGGTTTTCCCGATGTACTTCGCAGAATTTAAGTCCGTTACTGTTGGTAGCCTGAGTGAATCGAAATTTGGCTGTTTCCGAGCTTTTATCCCTGGTTTGCGATTGGTCGCGTTTCGATGTTTGGTACATAGTTTGTCTGCGGACTAGTTCGTTTTCGATGTTTAATGCCTCGTCAATTGCATCGTCGAGGGTTGGAAACTTTTTTAGCAAGAGCAAATTTGCAACTTGGTCACAAAGTCCACGGATAAAGGATTTAATTACTGTTTGGTTTACTTCTTGCAATCTGTTTTTCAGGTAATGTTGTTTTTCTTGATCTGTGTATAGTTCTTTGAGGTGCTCTTCGATTCTTTTGATGATTTTTCGTGTACGCATTGCGTAGTCCCTAACAGATTCGTTGTAATTTTGTAAGTTAGACGTCAATTCTAATTCTAAATCGGATAATTCTACTGGTTTTTCGAAGGCATTTCTGAGATCTCTCAGGAGCGCTTCGAGTGTAAGATGCGTTTTCGAATCTGCTATATCTGCAGCCGATCCAAATAGTTTTAGAGAAATTATGTTTAAAAATCGCAGTTGGTCAATTTCGGAAACCATCTCTGCTACCTTTCTACAAGTGCGTAGAAAGTTGTGAATTGGTATATTTTCACCATCGAACGATGGTATTGCGCTGCAAACATCGCGAAACGCAATATTATTGGTTGCCATAACTGATGATTATGTAAATGTTTGATAAATTTTCAAAAATGTGTAAAAATTGTAAAATATAAAGACTATTTCTATTGTAAATGCTGAAGAGTTTTATCTAACATGTGAAAAAAAAATGAATTGAAATCGAAACGGTAATTGTTTAATATTCGCCAAAGTTGATAATGCGCAAAACGGAAAATAAATTCGAAGTTATATAAAACAAATTTTAATTGAATGAAAATAAGGTTTTATTAACATTGAGAAAAAGGTTTAAAAAATGTATTAATTTGGATAAAGTGTGTTAAATTTTGTTCGCAAATATTGTTATTTTTTTGTTTTTTTTTATGTAATTTTATATATTAAGATTTTTTTTATTACTTTTTTTTTACTGATATCTATCAATTTTGTATTAATTTTTTATTCGCTGCCATGTGTCGCACGTTTATTTTATGTGGAAGTGAAAAGAAAGGCAAAAAGAGAATTGACGTATTGGAGAAAAAGGGGACTTTTTATATATTTTTTTAAAATCCTTATGCTAAAATATATGATCGAATATGTGAAAAAAAGACTGGATTGAATTCGAAACTGACATTATTTAATATTCACACCAAAAAAAAAGAATACTTTGGTAAAGGGCAAAATGAAAATAAAATTCGAAGTTATACAAGACAAAATGTAGTTAAAGGAAGAGAAAAAAAAAGATTTTGTTAATGCTCAAAAAGGTTTGAAAATGTATTGTTATTTGTAAATATTGTTTAAAAATATTTGTAATGCTCTAGTCAAAGTTTTATTCAAAATTGTCTTTTTTTTAATTACTTTATTTCTATTTATTTTTTTTATTCGCATCCATACAATTTTTTTTCTATTTTGGTTATACTTTTTTTGTGTATTTCGATAAATGTTGTATTATTATTCTCCTTAATCATTCGCTGCCATCTACGTGAGGCGCGTTTACTTTGTGTTGAAGTGAAGCAAATGACAAAAAGGGATTTTACGTGTATATTTGAGAAAAAGGGATTTAAATTTTTTTTTTTTTTACTTGTTCCGCATGACGCCATGAGTTACGGTGGACGTACGTCGTGACATGCGCTACGAGTACGTAACAAGGTTGCTGCGATACGTTTTCGTGAGTGGATGCTCATAATTCACGTATTAAAAACAAATGTAAAATAAGTAACAACAATAATAATTGGCTCAATATACGTTACACACTGTCAAATAATAATAACAAAAATAATTTAATTAATTGGTTGGTACTCACCTGTACGATGACGATAAATAATAATTTTATTCAACTTTGGTCGGTTTTTGTTGGATTTTTTTTTTCGGTTTTCCCTGTCGTGTCGCCCTTCCTTCCTTCCTTCGTTCGATTTATGGATTTATCAAACTTCCTTCTGGTTTTTATTGAATTTCTGGCCGTTGATAAATGCTGTAGAAATGTTGATGCTGAATGTTGTTGATTGCCTTGATTGTTAATTCTTCAATTGCGTTTGTTTTTTTTCTATGATGTGTTTCGCACTATTGTGTTTTGCAAACGATGCTCAAGCACGATTAATCGGGTTGAATTTTTTTTTTCATTGTGGTTCGTTTTTGTTGCTGTTGTTTTTTTTTATTTAGCTTTTCTGTCGTATGTCGTTCTTCCTTCCTTCCTTCTATTTATATATGGGGGAGGTGGATGGTGGATGACGGTGGGCGTCGAGACGTCGGTGCGGCGGATCACATCCGTGGCGGATCGATGCCGCGATCGATGACGGCTCGCCGGTGGTAACGTTGGCGGCTGCCGCTGCGCGAGGACTTTCGGCGGTCGGTATACCCGGCGTCGCTCGCTCACTCCGTACACTCTCACTTGTAACTTTTGTTGTTTTTTTTTGTCAATGTTGAATATATTATTTAATAAGTGTCTGTTCAGTATATTATACTATTTTTGTATCTTTTCACTGTTTGTCACTGTTCGTTGTATTTTTTTTCTGTTGATCACCGTGTTTCGTTCGCTGTTAGTTTTTTTTTCACTGTCGTTTTTTTTTCACTGTGTCACTTTTCGTTTTGTTGTTATTCACTGTTTTTTTTGTGTGCGAGCACGGCTCGAGCACGTTTGTTGATTCCGGGTGCGTGAGCTGCGGCTCAAACGCGAGTATCAAAAAATTTTTTTTATAAAAGCTAAATTTTATTTATTTTTTTTTATTTTTTTAATGTGAACGTGTTTGAATGGTTCCGGCACTTCTGACACCAATGTGACGGATGTACACGGGTGTCAGATTATTATTATTTTTTTTATATAAAATGTTAAAACTTTTTTTTTCAATTGTTATTATTTCTTTTATGTAGGCGTGTTTACGTGGTAGCGCCACTTCTGACACCAAATGTGACGGATGTACACGGGTGTCAGATTATTTTTTTTTTTATATAAAATGTTAAAACTTTTTTTTTTCAATTATTATTATATTTTTTTTTATGTAGGCGTGTTTACGTGGTAGCGCCACTTCTGACACCAAATGTGACGGATGTACACGGGTGTCAGATTATTATTTTTTTTTATATAAAATGTTAAAACTTTTTTTTTCAATTATTATTATATTTTTTTTTATGTAGGCGTGTTTACGTGGTAGCGCCACTTCTGACACCAAATGTGACGGATGGCCGCTTGGGTCTTAGGATGATCGATGTTAACTTGAAGCCGGATTGAATAAATTATATACGTACTTTATTAGTCGTAGCGTTAATTGTTTGGGAGAGTGTACCGCACTGGTCGGTCGTCGGAGCTGAACTGATTGAAGCGGGCGTGAAGCTGAGGGCTTCGCGCTCGCTGTTACAAAGGAATAAAGAGTCGAAGGATGTTTAGTCTAAGCTAGATAAGTGGACGCTCACGGCGGTCCGGATGCTTCGATAGCCTTAAGGGCTTCTTTGAAGAGCGTATCGAACGGAAACGCTCCGTATCGATACCCTCGAATAAATATTAAAGTCGAAAGGTTAAAGTCGAAATAGTTAGGCTGCGGCCGTTACAATCCTGAATCCTGGATCCTGAATCCTGGATCCTGAATCCTGAATCCTGGATCCTGAATCCTGGATCCTGAATCCTGGATCCTGAATCCTGGATCCTGAATCCTGGATCCTGGATCCTGAATCCTGGATCCTGGATCCTGAATCCTGGATCCTGAATCCTGGATCCTGGATCCTGGATCATGAATCCTGGATCATGAATCCTGGATCCTGAATCCTGGATCCTGAATCCTGGATCCTGAATCCTGGATCCTGAATCCTGGATCCTGGATCCTGAATCCTGAATCTTGGATCCTGGATCCTGGATCCTGGATCCTGGATCCTGGATCCTGGATCCTGGATCCTGGATCCTGGATCCTGGATCCTGGATCCTGGATCCTGAATCCTGGATCCTAGATCCTGAATCATGGATCCTGGATTCTGGACCTGGATTCTGAATCCGAATCCTCGATCCTGGATCCTGAATCATGGATCCTGGATCCTGGATCCTGGATCCTGAATCCTGGATCCTGAATCCTGGATCCTGAATATTGGATCCTGGATCCTGGATCCTGGATCCTGGATCCTGGATCCTGGATCCTGGATCCTGGATCCTGGATCCTGGATCCTGGATCCTGGATCCTGGATCCTGGATCCTGGATCCTGGATCCTGGATCCTGGATCCTGAATCATGGATCCTGGATTCTGGACCTGGATTCTGAATCCGGATCCTGGATCCTGGATCCTGAATCCTGGATCCTAAATCCTGGATCCTGGATCCTGAATCATGGATCCTGGATCCTGGATTCTGGACCTGGATTCTGGATACTGGACCTGGACCTGAATCCTGGATGCTGGATCCTGAATCCTGGATCCTGAATCCTGGATCCTGAATCCTGAATCCTGGATCATGAATCCTGAATCCTGAATCCTGAATCCTGAATCCTGAATCCTGGATCCTGGATCCTGAATCCTGGATCCTGAATCCTGAATTCTGGATCCTGAATCCTGGATCCTGAATCCTGGATCCTGAATCCTGGATCCTGAAAGCTGGATCCTGAATCCTGGATCCTGGATCCTGGATCCTGGATCTTGGATCCTGGATCCTGGATCCTGGATCCTGGATCCTGGATCCGGAATCCTGGATCCTGGATCCTGAATCATGGATCCTGGATCCTTGATCCTGGATCCTGGATCCTGGATCCAGGATCCTGAATCCTGGATCCTGAAAGCTGGATCCCGAATCCTGGATCCCGAATCCTGGATCCTGAATCCTGGATCCTGGATCCTGAATCCTGAATCCTGAATCCAGAATCCTGAATCCTGAATCCTGGATCCTGGATCCTGAATCCTGAATCCTGAATCCTGAATCCTGAATCCTGAATCCTGAATCCTGAATCCTGAATCCTGGATCCTGGATCCTGAACCCTGAATCCTGAATCCTGAATCCTGAATCCTGGATCCTGAATCCTGGATCCTGAATCCTGGATCCTGAATCCTGAATCCTGAATCCTGGATCCTGAATCCTGGATCCTGAATCCTGGATCCTGAATCCTGGATCCTGAATCCTGAATCCTGGATCCTGAATCCTGGATCCTGAATCCTGGATCCTGAATCCTGGATCCTGAATCCTGGATCCTGGATCCTGAATCCTGGATCCTGGATCCTGGATCCTGAATCCTGGATCCTGAATCCTGGATCCTGAATCCTGGATCCTGAATCCTGGATCCTGAATCCTGGATCCTGAATCCTGGATCCTGAATCCTGAATCCTGGATCCTGAATCCTGGATCCTGAATCCTGGATCCTGGATCCTGGATCCTGGATCCTGGATCCTGAATCCTGGATCCTGGATCCTGGATCCTGGATCCTGAATCTTGGATCCTGGATCCTCGATCCTGGATCCTGGATCCTGGATCCTGGATCCTGGATCCTGGATCCTGGATCCTGGATCCTGGATCCTGGATCCTGGATCCTGGATCCTGGATCCTGGATCCTGGATCCTGAATCATGGATCCTGGATCCTTGATCCTGGATCCTGGATCCTGGATCCTGGATCCTGGATCCTGGATCCTGGATCCTGGATCCTGGATCCTGGATCCAGGATCCTGAATCCTGAATCTTGGATCCTGGATCCTGGATCCTGAATCCTGGATCCTGGATCCTGAATCCTGAATCCTGGATCCCGAATCCTGGATCCTGAATCCTGAATCCTGAATCCTGGATCCTGAATCCTGAATCCTGAATCCTGAATCCTGAATCCTGAATCCTGAATCCTGAATCCTGGATCCTGAATCCTGAATCCTGAATCCTGGATCCTGAATCCTGAATCCTGAATCCTGAATCCTGGATCCTGAATCCTGAATCCTGGATCCTGAATCCTGGATCCTGAATCCTGGATACTGAATCCTGGATCCTGAATCCTGGATCCTGAATCCTGGATCCTGAATCCTGGATCCTGGATCCTGAATCCTGGATCCTGAATCCTGGATCCTGAATCCTGGATCCTGAATCCTGGATCCTGGATCCTGAATCCTGGATCCTGAATCCTGGATCCTGAATCCTGGATCCTGGATCCTGAATCCTGAATCCTGAATCCTGGATCCTGGATCCTGAATCCTGGATCCTGAATCCTGAATCCTGGATCCTGAATCCTGGATCCTGAATCCTGGATCCTGGATCCTGGATCATGAATCCTGGATCATGAATCCTGGATCCTGAATCCTGGATCCTGGATCCTGAATCCTGGATCCTGAATCCTGGATCCTGGATCCTGAATCCTGGATCCTGAATCCTGGATCCTGGATCCTGAATCCTGAATCTTGGATCCTGGATCCTGGATCCTGGATCTTGGATCCTGGATCCTGGATCCTGGATCCTGGATCCTGAATCCTGGATCCTAGATTCTGAATCATGGATCCTGGATTCTGGACCTGGATTCTGAATCCGAATCCTCGATCCTGGATCCTGGATCCTGGATCCTGAATCCTGGATCCTGAATCTTGGATCCTGGATCCTGGATCCTGGATCCTGGATCCTGGATCCTGGATCCTGGATCCTGGATCCTGGATCCTGGATCCTGGATCCTGGATCCTGGATCCTGGATCCTGGATCCTGGATCCTGAATCATGGATCCTGGATTCTGGACCTGGATTCTGAATCCGGATCCTGGATCCTGGATCCTGAATCCTGGATCCTAAATCCTGGATCCTGGATCCTGAATCATGGATCCTGGATCCTGGATACTGGACCTGGACCTGGATCCTGGATCCTGGATCCTGGATCCTGGATCCTGGATCCTGGATCCTGGATCCTGGATCCTGAATCCTGGATCCTGAATCCTGAATCCTGGATCATGAATCCTGAATCCTGAATCCTGAATCCTGAATCCTGAATCCTGGATCCTGAATCCTGGATCCTGAATCCTGGATCCTGAATCCTGGATCCTGAATCCTGGATCCTGAATCCTGGATCCTGAATCCTGGATCCTGAAAGCTGGATCCTGAATCCTGGATCCTGGATCCTGGATCCTGGATCCTGGATCCTGGATCCTGAATCTTGGATCCTGAATCTTGGATCCTGGATCTTGGATCCTGAATCTTGGATCCTGGATCCTGGATCCTGGATCCTGGATCCGGAATCCTGGATCCTGGATCCTGAATCATGGATCCTGGATCCTTGATCCTGGATCCTGGATCCTGGATCCAGGATCCTGAATCCTGGATCCTGAAAGCTGGATCCCGAATCCTGGATCCCGAATCCTGGATCCTGAATCCTGGATCCTGGATCCTGAATCCTGAATCCTGAATCCTGAATCCTGGATCCTGAATCCTGAATCCTGAATCCTGAATCCTGAATCTTGGATCCTGGATCCTGGATCCTGAATCCTGGATCCTGGATCCTGGATCCTGAATCCTGAATCCTGAATCCTGAATCCTGAATCCTGGATCCTGAATCCTGAATCCTGAATCCTGAATCCTGAATCTTGGATCCTGAATCCTGGATCCTGAATCCTGGATCCTGAATCCTGGATCCTGAATCCTGGATCCTGAATCCTGGATCCTGAATCCTGAATCCTGGATCCTGAATCCTGGATCCTGAATCCTGGATCCTGGATCCTGGATCCTGGATCCTGGATCCTGAATCCTGTATCCTGGATCCTGGATCCTGGATCCTGAATCTTGGATCCTGGATCCTCGATCCTGGATCCTGGATCCTGGATCCTGGATCCTGGATCCTGGATCCTGGATCCTGGATCCTGGATCCTGGATCCTGGATCCTGGATCCTGGATCCTGGATCCTGGATCCTGAATCATGGATCCTGGATCCTTGATCCTGGATCCTGGATCCTGGATCCTGGATCCTGGATCCTGGATCCTGGATCCTGGATCCTGGATCCTGGATCCAGGATCCTGAATCCTGAATCTTGGATCCTGGATCCTGGATCCTGAATCCTGGATCCTGGATCCTGAATCCTGAATCCTGGATCCCGAATCCTGGATCCTGAATCCTGAATCCTGAATCCTGGATCCTGAATCCTGAATCCTGAATCCTGAATCCTGAATCCTGAATCCTGAATCCTGAATCCTGGATCCTGAATCCTGAATCCTGAATCCTGGATCCTGAATCCTGAATCCTGAATCCTGAATCCTGGATCCTGAATCCTGAATCCTGGATCCTGAATCCTGGATCCTGAATCCTGGATACTGAATCCTGGATCCTGAATCCTGGATCCTGAATCCTGGATCCTGAATCCTGGATCCTGGATCCTGAATCCTGGATCCTGAATCCTGGATCCTGAATCCTGGATCCTGAATCCTGGATCCTGGATCCTGAATCCTGGATCCTGAATCCTGGATCCTGAATCCTGGATCCTGGATCCTGAATCCTGAATCCTGAATCCTGGATCCTGGATCCTGAATCCTGGATCCTGAATCCTGAATCCTGGATCCTGAATCCTGGATCCTGAATCCTGGATCCTGGATCCTGGATCATGAATCCTGGATCATGAATCCTGGATCCTGAATCCTGGATCCTGGATCCTGAATCCTGGATCCTGAATCCTGGATCCTGGATCCTGAATCCTGGATCCTGAATCCTGGATCCTGGATCCTGAATCCTGAATCTTGGATCCTGGATCCTGGATCCTGGATCTTGGATCCTGGATCCTGGATCCTGGATCCTGGATCCTGAATCCTGGATCCTAGATTCTGAATCATGGATCCTGGATTCTGGACCTGGATTCTGAATCCGAATCCTCGATCCTGGATCCTGGATCCTGGATCCTGAATCCTGGATCCTGAATCTTGGATCCTGGATCCTGGATCCTGGATCCTGGATCCTGGATCCTGGATCCTGGATCCTGGATCCTGGATCCTGGATCCTGGATCCTGGATCCTGGATCCTGGATCCTGGATCCTGGATCCTGAATCATGGATCCTGGATTCTGGACCTGGATTCTGAATCCGGATCCTGGATCCTGGATCCTGAATCCTGGATCCTAAATCCTGGATCCTGGATCCTGAATCATGGATCCTGGATCCTGGATACTGGACCTGGACCTGGATCCTGGATCCTGGATCCTGGATCCTGGATCCTGGATCCTGGATCCTGGATCCTGGATCCTGAATCCTGGATCCTGAATCCTGAATCCTGGATCATGAATCCTGAATCCTGAATCCTGAATCCTGAATCCTGAATCCTGGATCCTGAATCCTGGATCCTGAATCCTGGATCCTGAATCCTGGATCCTGAATCCTGGATCCTGAATCCTGGATCCTGAATCCTGGATCCTGAATCCTGGATCCTGAAAGCTGGATCCTGAATCCTGGATCCTGGATCCTGGATCCTGGATCCTGGATCCTGGATCCTGAATCTTGGATCCTGAATCTTGGATCCTGGATCTTGGATCCTGAATCTTGGATCCTGGATCCTGGATCCTGGATCCTGGATCCTGAATCCTGGATCCTGGATCCTGAATCATGGATCCTGGATCCTTGATCCTGGATCCTGGATCCTGGATCCAGGATCCTGAATCCTGGATCCTGAAAGCTGGATCCCGAATCCTGGATCCCGAATCCTGGATCCTGAATCCTGGATCCTGGATCCTGAATCCTGAATCCTGAATCCTGAATCCTGGATCCTGAATCCTGAATCCTGAATCCTGAATCTTGGATCCTGGATCCTGGATCCTGAATCCTGGATCCTGGATCCTGGATCCTGAATCCTGAATCCTGAATCCTGAATCCTGAATCCTGGATCCTGAATCCTGAATCCTGAATCCTGAATCCTGAATCTTGGATCCTGGATCCTGGATCCTGAATCCTGGATCCTGGATCCTGAATCCTGGATCCTGAAAGCTGGATCCTGAATCCTGGATCCTGAATCCTGAATCCTGAATCCTGAATCCTGAATCCTGAATCCTGAATCCTGAATCCTGAATCCTGAATCCTGAATCCTGAATCCTGAATCCTGAATCCTGAATCCTGAATCCTGAATCCTGAATCCTGAATCCTGAATCCTGGATCCTGGATCCTGAATCCTGGATCCTGGATCCTGGATCCTGGATCCTGAATCCTGGATCCTGAATCCTGGATCCTGAATCCTGGATCCTAGATCCTGAATCATGGATCCTGGATCCTGGATCCTGGATCCTGGATCCTGGATCTTGGATCCTGGATCCTGGATCCTGGATCCTGAATCATGGATCCTGGATTCTGGACCTGGATTCTGAATCCGGATCCTGGATCCTGGATCCTGAATCCGGATCCTGGATCCGAATCCTGGATCCTGAATCCTGGATCCTAAATCCTGGATCCTGGATCCTGAATCATGGATCCTGAATCCTGGATTCTGGACCTGGATCCTGGATACTGGACCTGGACCTGGATCCTGGATCCTGAATCTTGGATCCTGGATCCTGAATCCTGGATCCTAGATCCTGAATCATGGATCCTGGATTCTGGACCTGGATTCTGAATCCGAATCCTCGATCCTGGATCCTGAATCATGGATCCTGGATCCTGGATCCTGGATCCTGGATCCTGGATCCTGAATCCTGGATCCTGAATCCTGGATCCTGAATCCTGGATCCTGAATCCTGGATCCTGAATCCTGGATCGTGAATCCTGGATCCTGAATCCTGGATCCTGAATCTTGGATCCTGAATCCTGGATCCTGAATCCTGGATCCTGGATCCTGAATCCTGAATCCTGGATCCTGAATCCTGGATCCTGAATCCTGGATCCTGAATCCTGGATCCTGAATCCTGGATCCTGAATCCTGAATCCTGGATCCTGAATCCTGGATCCTGAATCCTGGATCCTGAATCCTGGATCCTGAATCCTGGATCCTGAATCCTGGATCCTGAATCCTGGATCCTGAATCCTGGATCCTGGATCCTGAATCCTGGATCCTGAATCCTGGATCCTGAATCCTGGATCCTGAATCCTGGATCCTGAATCCTGGATCCTGAATCCTGGATCCTGAATCCTGGATCCTGAATCCTGGATCCTGAATCCTGGATCCTGAATCCTGGATCCTGAATCCTGGATCCTGAATCCTGGATCCTGAATCCTGGATCCTGAATCCTGGATCCTGAATCCTGGATCCTGAATCCTGGATCCTGAATCCTGGATCCTGAATCCTGGATCCTGAATCCTGGATCCTGAATCCTGGATCCTGAATCCTGGATCCTGAATCCTGGATCCTGAATCCTGGATCCTGGATCCTGGATCCTGAATCCTGAATCCTGGATCCTGGATCCTGGATCCTGGATCCTGAATCCTGAATCCTGGATCCTGGATCCTGGATCCTGGATCCTGAATCCTGGATCCTGAAAGCCGGATCCTGAATCCTGGATCCTGAAAGCCGGATCCTGAATCCTGGATCCTGAATCCTGGATCCTGGATCCTGAATCCTGGATCCTGAATCCTGGATCCTGAATCCTGGATCCTGAATCCTGGATCCTGAATCCTGGATCCTGGATCCTGAATCCTGGATCCTGAATCCTGGATCCTGAATCCTGGATCCTGAATCCTGGATCCTGAATCCTGGATCCTGAATCCTGGATCCTGAATCCTGGATCCTGAATCCTGAATCCTGGACCCTGGATCCTGAATCCTGGATCCTGGATCCTGGATCCTGAATCCTAGATCCTGAATCCTAGATCCTGAATCCTGGATCCTGAATCCTGGATCCTGAATCCTGGATCCTGAATCCTGGATCCTGAATCCTGGATCCTGAATCCTGGATCCTGAATCCTGGATCCTGAATCCTGGATCCTGAATCCTGGATCCTGAATCCTGGATCCTGAATCCTGGATCCTGAATCCTGGATCCTGAATCCTGGATCCTGAATCCTGGATCCTGAATCCTGGATCCTGAATCCTGGATCCTGAATCCTGGATCCTGAATCCTGGATCCTGAATCCTGGATCCTGAATCCTGGATCCTGAATCCTGGATCCTGAATCCTGGATCCTGAATCCTGGATCCTGAATCCTGGATCCTGAATCCTGGATCCTGAATCCTGGATCCTGAATCCTGGATCCTGGATCCTGAATCCTGGATCCTGAATCCTGGATCCTGAATCCTGAATCCTGGATCCTGAATCCTGGATCCTGAATCCTGGATCCTGGATCCTGAATCCTGAATCCTGAATCCTGAATCCTGAATCCTGAATCCTGAATCCTGAATCCTGAATCCTGAATCCTGAATCCTGAATCCTGAATCCTGAATCCTGAATCCTGAATCCTGAATCCTGAATCCTGAATCCTGAATCCTGGATCCTGGATCCTGAATCCTGGATCCTGGATCCTGGATCCTGGATCCTGGATCCTGGATCCTGAATCCTGGATCCTGAATCCTGGATCCTGAATCCTGGATCCTAGATCCTGAATCATGGATCCTGGATCCTGGATCCTGGATCCTGGATCCTGGATCTTGGATCCTGGATCCTGGATCCTGGATCCTGAATCATGGATCCTGGATTCTGGACCTGGATTCTGAATCCGGATCCTGGATCCTGGATCCTGAATCCGGATCCTGGATCCGAATCCTGGATCCTGAATCCTGGATCCTAAATCCTGGATCCTGGATCCTGAATCATGGATCCTGGATCCTGGATCCTGGATCCTGGATTCTGGACCTGGATCCTGGATACTGGACCTGGACCTGGATCCTGGATCCTGAATCTTGGATCCTGGATCCTGAATCCTGGATCCTAGATCCTGAATCATGGATCCTGGATTCTGGACCTGGATTCTGAATCCGAATCCTCGATCCTGGATCCTGAATCATGGATCCTGGATCCTGGATCCTGGATCCTGGATCCTGGATCCTGAATCCTGGATCCTGGATCCTGGATCCTGGATCCTGAATCTTGGATCCTGGATCCTGGATCCTGGATCCTGGATCCTGGATCCTGAATCATGGATCCTGAATCATGGATCCTGGATCCTTGATCCTGGATCCTGGATCCTGGATCCTGGATCCTGGATCCAGGATCCTGAATCCTGAATCTTGGATCCTGGATCCTGGATCCTGAATCCTGGATCCTGGATCCTGAATCCTGAATCCTGGATCCTGAAAGCTGGATCCTGGATCCTGAATCCTGGATCCTGGATCCTGAATCCTGGATCCTGGATCCTGGATCCTGAATCCTGGATCCTGGATCCTGGATCCTGGATCCTGAATCCTGGATCCTGGATCCTGAATCCTGGATCCTGGATCCTGAATCCTGGATCCTGGATCCTGAATCCTGAATCCTGAATCCTGAATCCTGAATCCTGAATTCTGGATCCTGAATCCTGGATCCTGAATCCTGGATCCTGAATCCTGGATCCTGAATCCTGGATCCTGAATCCTGGATCCTGAATCCTGGATCCTGAATCCTGGATCCTGAATCCTGGATCGTGAATCCTGGATCCTGAATCCTGGATCCTGAATCTTGGATCCTGAATCCTGGATCCTGGATCCTGGATCCTGAATCCTGGATCCTGAATCCTGGATCCTGAATCCTGGATCCTGAATCCTGGATCCTGAATCCTGGATCCTGAATCCTGGATCCTGAATCCTGGATCCTGAATCCTGGATCCTGAATCCTGGATCCTGAATCCTGGATCCTGAATCCTGGATCCTGAATCCTGGATCCTGAATCCTGGATCCTGAATCCTGGATCCTGAATCCTGGATCCTGGATCCTGAATCCTGGATCCTGAATCCTGAATCCTGGATCCTGGATCCTGGATCCTGAATCCTGGATCCTGAATCCTGGATCCTGAATCCTGGATCCTGAATCCTGGATCCTGAATCCTGGATCCTGAATCCTGGATCCTGAATCCTGGATCCTGAATCCTGGATCCTGAATCCTGGATCCTGAATCCTGGATCCTGAATCCTGGATCCTGAATCCTGGATCCTGGATCCTGAATCCTGGATCCTGAATCCTGAATCCTGGATCCTGAATCCTGGATCCTGAATCCTGGATCCTGAATCCTGAATCCTGAATCCTGAATCCTGAATCCTGAATCCTGAATCCTGAATCCTGAATCCTGAATCCTGAATCCTGAATCCTGAATCCTGAATCCTGAATCCTGAATCCTGAATCCTGAATCCTGAATCCTGAATCCTGAATCCTGAATCCTGAATCCTGAATCCTGAATCCTGAATCCTGGATCCTGGATCCTGAATCCTGGATCCTGGATCCTGGATCCTGGATCCTGGATCCTGAATCCTGGATCCTGAATCCTGGATCCTGAATCCTGGATCCTAGATCCTGAATCATGGATCCTGGATCCTGGATCCTGGATCCTGGATCCTGGATCTTGGATCCTGGATCCTGGATCCTGGATCCTGAATCATGGATCCTGGATTCTGGACCTGGATTCTGAATCCGGATCCTGGATCCTGGATCCTGAATCCGGATCCTGGATCCGAATCCTGGATCCTGAATCCTGGATCCTAAATCCTGGATCCTGGATCCTGAATCATGGATCCTGGATCCTGGATTCTGGACCTGGATCCTGGATACTGGACCTGGACCTGGATCCTGGATCCTGAATCTTGGATCCTGGATCCTGAATCCTGGATCCTAGATCCTGAATCATGGATCCTGGATTCTGGACCTGGATTCTGAATCCGAATCCTCGATCCTGGATCCTGAATCATGGATCCTGGATCCTGGATCCTGGATCCTGGATCCTGGATCCTGAATCCTGGATCCTGGATCCTGGATCCTGGATCCTGAATCTTGGATCCTGGATCCTGGATCCTGGATCCTGGATCCTGGATCCTGAATCATGGATCCTGAATCATGGATCCTGGATCCTTGATCCTGGATCCTGGATCCTGGATCCTGGATCCTGGATCCAGGATCCTGAATCCTGAATCTTGGATCCTGGATCCTGGATCCTGAATCCTGGATCCTGGATCCTGAATCCTGAATCCTGGATCCTGAAAGCTGGATCCTGGATCCTGAATCCTGGATCCTGAATCCTGGATCCTGGATCCTGAATCCTGAATCCTGGATCCTGGATCCTGAATCCTGGATCCTGGATCCTGGATCCTGAATCCTGAATCCTGGATCCTGAATCCTGAATCCTGGATCCTGGATCCTGAATCCTGGATCCTGGATCCTGAATCCTGAATCCTGAATCCTGAATCCTGAATCCTGAATTCTGGATCCTGAATCCTGGATCCTGAATCCTGAATCCTGGATCCTGAATCCTGGATCCTGAATCCTGGATCCTGAATCCTGGATCCTGAATCCTGGATCCTGAATCCTGGATCCTGAATCCTGGATCCTGAATCCTGGATCGTGAATCCTGGATCCTGAATCCTGGATCCTGAATCTTGGATCCTGAATCCTGGATCCTGGATCCTGGATCCTGAATCCTGGATCCTGAATCCTGGATCCTGAATCCTGGATCCTGAATCCTGGATCCTGAATCCTGGATCCTGAATCCTGGATCCTGAATCCTGGATCCTGAATCCTGGATCCTGAATCCTGGATCCTGAATCCTGGATCCTGAATCCTGGATCCTGAATCCTGGATCCTGAATCCTGGATCCTGAATCCTGGATCCTGGATCCTGAATCCTGGATCCTGAATCCTGAATCCTGGATCCTGAATCCTGGATCCTGAATCCTGGATCCTGAATCCTGGATCCTGAATCCTGGATCCTGAATCCTGGATCCTGAATCCTGGATCCTGAATCCTGGATCCTGAATCCTGGATCCTGAATCCTGGATCCTGAATCCTGGATCCTGAATCCTGGATCCTGAATCCTGGATCCTGAATCCTGGATCCTGAATCCTGGATCCTGAATCCTGGATCCTGAATCCTGGATCCTGAATCCTGGATCCTGAATCCTGGATCCTGAATCCTGGATCCTGAATCCTGGATCCTGGATCCTGAATCCTGGATCCTGGATCCTGGATCCTGGATCCTGAATCCTGAATCCTGGATCCTGAATCCTGGATCCTGAAAGCCGGATCCTGAATCCTGGATCCTGAAAGCCGGATCCTGAATCCTGGATCCTGGATCCTGAATCCTGGATCCTGAATCCTGGATCCTGAATCCTGGATCCTGAATCCTGGATCCTGAATCCTGGATCCTGGATCCTGAATCCTGGATCCTGAATCCTGGATCCTGAATCCTGGATCCTGAATCCTGGATCCTGAATCCTGGATCCTGAATCCTGGATCCTGAATCCTGGATCCTGAATCCTGGATCCTGAATCCTGGATCCTGAATCCTGGATCCTGGATCCTGGATCCTGAATCCTAGATCCTGAATCCTAGATCCTGAATCCTGGATCCTGAATCCTGGATCCTGAATCCTGGATCCTGAATCCTGGATCCTGAATCCTGGATCCTGAATCCTGGATCCTGAATCCTGGATCCTGAATCCTGGATTCTGGATCCTGAATCCTGGATCCTGAATCCTGGATCCTGAATCCTGGATCCTGAATCCTGGATCCTGAATCCTGGATCCTGAATCCTGGATCCTGAATCCTGGATCCTGAATCCTGGATCCTGAATCCTGGATCCTGAATCCTGGATCCTGAATCCTGGATCCTGAATCCTGGATCCTGAATCCTGGATCCTGAATCCTGGATCCTGGATCCTGAATCCTGGATCCTGAATCCTGGATCCTGAATCCTGAATCCTGGATCCTGAATCCTGGATCCTGAATCCTGGATCCTGAATCCTGGATCCTGAATCCTGGATCCTGAATCCTGGATCCTGAATCCTGGATCCTGAATCCTGGATCCTGAATCCTGGATCCTGAATCCTGGATCCTGAATCCTGGATCCTGAATCCTGGATCCTGAATCCTGGATCCTGAATCCTGGATCCTGAATCCTGGATCCTGAATCCTGGATCCTGGATCCTGGATCCTGGATCCTGGATCCTGAATCCTGAATCCTGAATCCTGAATCCTGAATCCTGAATCCTGAATCCTGAATCCTGGATCCTGAATCCTGGATCCTGAATCCTGAATTCTGGATCCTGAATCCTGGATCCTGAATCCTGGATCCTGAATCCTGGATCCTGAATCCTGGATCCTGAATCCTGGATCCTGAATCCTGGATCCTGAATCCTGGATCCTGGATCCTGAATCCTGGATCCTGAATCCTGGATCCTGAATCCTGGATCCTGAATCCTGGATCCTGAATCCTGGATCCTGTGACGGATGACCGCTTGGGTCTTAGGATGATCGATGTTAACTTGAAGCCGGATTGAATAAATTATATACGTACTTTATTAGTCGTAGCGTTAATTGTTTGGGAGAGTGTACCGCACTGGTCGGTCGTCGGAGCTGAACTGATTGAAGCGGGCGTGAAGCTGAGGGCTTCGCGCTCGCTGTTACAAAGGAATAAAGAGTCGAAGGATGTTTAGTCTAAGCTAGATAAGTGGACGCTCACGGCGGTCCGGATGCTTCGATAGCCTTAAGGGCTTCTTTGAAGAGCGTATCGAACGGAAACGCTCCGTATCGATACCCTCGAATAAATATTAAAGTCGAAAGGTTAAAGTCGAAATAGTTAGGCTGCGGCCGTTACACTCCCCCTCTGGGAGGAAACGATGCCCCGCATCGGATATTACGGATTTTACATTTGACATGATTTGTTAAGTGTGACTCGATATAATTAAAAAAAGTTATTTGATTTTCTAAGATATTTTCATTTTGTGTAAGTTGTGTAATGTTTTCCAAGTGTGTGTTTTGATTGTTATTTGATTGATGATTGATTGTTGATTGTTGATTGTTGATTGTTGAAAAGGTAAAGCTCCTGGTTGTTGGAGAAAGTAAAGTTTCCTGGTCGTTGTCCATGTTGGTTTGGATGATTGAAATCCCTTGGTTTTGAAGTTGATTTGCGGTACACTCCTGTTGTTTTTTTTTTTAAATAGTTGGTGGTTGTTGATATCTGTAACTCAGTAAAATTTTTAGTTGTTCATGTTAGTGGGAATGGTTTGGTTAAATTGGATGGGTTCAAATTTGGTGTTAAAAATGGTTAAGAAAAATTAAAATGTTATCCTGTTTCGTTCGGTTGGTGAAGTTCCATGTTCGATTTTCCAAAATATTTATTCCGTTTTTGGTAAAATTGTCCGTATTTGGTAGATTTTCCGTTTCCTGGTATTCTTTGTATTCTAATGTTCCTTCTTTTCCCTGGTATTTCGGTTATAATTTGGAATTTTGATGGTTGTAATGCCTGTAACATTCTAAGTTCTGATTAGTGGTGGTTAGTGGGTTAGGTATGTTATTTGGAAGTGGTTTGGTGGTAAAAGATGGAAATTGTTTCTGGAATAGGTAAAATGATTAACACGAGTATTTATAGTATGAAAAAAAAACATAGCAAATATATATTGGCCAAAAGGGTACACAATAATTTCGTTGCGAAAGAAGAAAAAAAAATGAAATAAATCAAATTGACATTGATATTGATTGATATTGGTATATGATTGTTCCCATACGATTTTTTTTGTTATAAATATAAAGTTGCTGACTTTCGTTTTTTCTTTGTTGCATTAAAATACGTGTGTCGCAGAGCATGTCTCAGACAATGTATATAAACATCTGTTTTTTTTTTTGTTAGATTGTCATTGTCTCAATTTTGTTTTTGTTTTT
Organism: Ichneumon xanthorius; assembly: GCA_917499995.1. Lineage (NCBI taxonomy): Eukaryota > Metazoa > Arthropoda > Insecta > Hymenoptera > Ichneumonidae > Ichneumon > Ichneumon xanthorius. The sequence goes on along the minus strand of OU824203.1, from coordinate 23,776,145 downwards.
TTTTGTTTCCGTTTTTCTCATGTTTCTATTTACGAAGTAAATTTAATAATCAAATATATTGATGGATGCGCGCTTGTATCGAAGTAAATGTAGCTTAAATGTACGTGTGAATAACTATATGGGTTTTGTGTGTATTTGTTTAGTTGTGATTTGTTTGTGAGAAGTATAACCCTATTACTGTAGTTTGTCAAATTGTCTGGTTGTCCGAAAAAGAATTTGCGGTTCATTTGGTTCTATTATGTATCTTGGTGGCTTGGTTTTTGTCTACATTCTGACTTTTCAATTTTCTGTGTATCTGTTTTATTAGGTTTTTTTTTTGAATTTTTTTTTTTTAGTGTGGATAGTTTTAGTTGTATTTAAGTGTAGGAATTAATTTACCTTATATTTAGTTTTAGGTTAATCGCTAATGAATATTTTCCTATATTTGTTTTTTTTTGTCAATGATCGGTATGTTTGTTTAAGGCCAATAATGCATATTATGCGCATCCAGGCGATATTCTGCGATTTGATGTTAGATTCGATAGAAGATTGCTGATCGTTTCTGGTAACACTTTGTTGCGCGATATTAGTATCATTGGTTGATAATTGTTAGCTTTCGGTCTATCAATTTTTACGTCACAATGAAGTATTGGTGGTGACCTGAAGTTCGGTTGCACTGGTGTTTGTGCAGGATGTTGTTCAGAATCATTTGTTCGTTCAGCGTTTATCGATGGTAGTCCAATATTGGAATGCACGGGTGATGGAGCATCCATTTTGGATTTCGTTGCGCATTCAATACAGCTGAAAGGCGATGGTAAACTTCCGAGTTCTGAAACGTTTCTAGGAATCGGTGGTGATCGGAAGTTCGGTGGTACTTCCTGTGGTATGCTGTGTTTATTTTTCTCCGATGCGCTTGTTTCTTGATGCCAAGGTGGATCAAATTGTCGCGAATCCAGTGTCATTGGTGGTGATAGTTCATTTGCTATGTCGGTATTTACTGATTGATTTTCGAGTTTCGCGGCATCCTTATATTCTCGTGACAGTTCGGGATTCAGTTGTATTGATGGTTGTACTGAGTTTTCCGAATTTGGTATTTTTTCGTCGCGAATTGGCAGTGAGTTATCAAGTTGCACTAGTATTTGTGCGGCTTTCGGAGGGTCATCCTTTTCCTGTGCAATTGTTGGAGCCGATCTGAAAGTTGGTTTTACGGGTGGTTTACCACAATTTTCGTCACCAGACGATTCTCCGATGTTCGTCGGTAACGGTTTGAATCCTTGTCTGTTGGAATTTTCATTCTCGGATTCTGTCTCGTCTTCCGTCTCGTTTTCAATATTCCGTGCCTTAGAGTTGTCGTTTTTGTTTTGAGTTCCATTGTTTTTTTCGCTTTTGTCACCGTATAAGTAGCCGGTTGCCCCGTCAGGGCTGACTTTTTCGCGAAACTCGTTTTTGTTTAGCTGCGATAAGCTTTCTGTTTTATCTGGCCTCGTTGGGCTTTCTGCTTTTTGTTGCCTCGTTGGGCTTTTTATTTTTTGTGGCCTCGTTGGGCTCTTTGTTTTTTGCGGCCTCATTGGGCTCTCGTTGTCCTGCTCTTCTTCCGTTGTACTATCGTCTATGTCTGTATACTTATATTTTGTTTCAGTGTCATCTCGTTTCCTATGTTGTTTGTGTGGTTCCTTTATTTCTTCGGCTTCGTCTTCGGATGAATCCATTAGACATTTTTGAATCGGTTTCCGTTGTAGTTTGATTCTGCGTATTCCTTTTAATATTCGCCTAGTCGGTTTCCGTGTAGGTATTTTTATGAGTTCAGCTTCCTTTTCTGATGTTTCAGTTTGCGGTGTTTCGTCGTCAATGGATAAATCAATTTTTATCGGTACACTCTCCGTTATTTGTTTTGATTCTGTCTTTTTCGGTAATTGGTTTGTTTCTTCTTGTGATTGCTTTGTCTGTTTAAGGAGAACTTGTTCAGTTTTTTCGACACTTACGTCGTACACTGTTGAGACTTGATTTCTGTTGCGAAGTCTCGTGGAGCACTTTGCTTCTTTTTGTTTAAGTAGGCGTTGAAAAATCTGTTCGATCTGTGCTATATCGAGGCTCGACTGTTGATCGGATATTTGGCGATTTCGCGAATCGCTGAGCCTGCTATCTCGTGATTTGTTTCGATAGTTTCGGTCACGTGAACTATCTCGATAGTTTCGATTGTACGAGTTGTCACGATATTTTCGGTCGTTTTGATAATTGCGATCTCGCAAATCGTCGTGTCGCGAGTCGTTCTGATTGTCACGTGGATTGTTATAATTATCGTGCGAGTTGTTGCGGGAATTGTTGTGATTGTCACGCGAATTGTTGTAATTGTCACGCGAATTGTTTTGGTAGTTATCTCGTGAGTGACTTTGATATTGACGACCGTTAGCGCGAGTGTTCGTGTTTTCGCGTAGTTGTTGTATGGAATAACAGTTCGATGTCGAATGTGTAGGGTTTTCCCGATGTACTTCGCAGAATTTAAGTCCGTTACTGTTGGTAGCCTGAGTGAATCGAAATTTGGCTGTTTCCGAGCTTTTATCCCTGGTTTGCGATTGGTCGCGTTTCGGTGTTTGGTACATAGTTTGTCTGCGGACTAGTTCGTTTTCGATGTTTAATGCCTCGTCAATTGCATCGTCGAGGGTTGGAAACTTTTTTAGCAAGAGCAAATTTGCAACTTGGTCACAAAGTCCACGGATAAAGGATTTAATTACTGTTTGGTTTACTTCTTGCAATCTGTTTTTCAGGTAATGTTGTTTTTCTTGATCTGTGTATAGTTCTTTGAGGTGCTCTTCGATTCTTTTGATGATTTTTCGTGTACGCATTGCGTAGTCCCTAACAGATTCGTTGTAATTTTGTAAGTTAGACGTCAATTCTAATTCTAAATCGGATAATTCTACTGGTTTTTCGAAGGCATTTCTGAGATCTCTCAGGAGCGCTTCGAGTGTAAGATGCGTTTTCGAATCTGCTATATCTGCAGCCGATCCAAATAGTTTTAGAGAAATTATGTTTAAAAATCGCAGTTGGTCAATTTCGGAAACCATCTCTGCTACCTTTCTACAAGTGCGTAGAAAGTTGTGAATTGGTATATTTTCACCATCGAACGATGGTATTGCGCTGCAAACATCGCGAAACGCAATATTATTGGTTGCCATAACTGATGATTATGTAAATGTTTGATAAATTTTCAAAAATGTGTAAAAATTGTAAAATATAAAGACTATTTCTATTGTAAATGCTGAAGAGTTTTATCTAACATGTGAAAAAAAAATGAATTGAAATCGAAACGGTAATTGTTTAATATTCGCCAAAGTTGATAATGCGCAAAACGGAAAATAAATTCGAAGTTATATAAAACAAATTTTAATTGAATGAAAATAAGGTTTTATTAACATTGAGAAAAAGGTTTAAAAAATGTATTAATTTGGATAAAGTGTGTTAAATTTTGTTCGCAAATATTGTTATTTTTTTGTTTTTTTTTATGTAATTTTATATATTAAGATTTTTTTTATTACTTTTTTTTTACTGATATCTATCAATTTTGTATTAATTTTTTATTCGCTGCCATGTGTCGCACGTTTATTTTATGTGGAAGTGAAAAGAAAGGCAAAAAGAGAATTGACGTATTGGAGAAAAAGGGGACTTTTTATATATTTTTTTTAAATCCTTATGCTAAAATATATGATCGAATATGTGAAAAAAAGACTGGATTGAATTCGAAACTGACATTATTTAATATTCACACCAAAAAAAAAGAATACTTTGGTAAAGGGCAAAATGAAAATAAAATTCGAAGTTATACAAGACAAAATGTAGTTAAAGGAAGAGAAAAAAAAAGATTTTGTTAATGCTCAAAAAGGTTTGAAAATGTATTGTTATTTGTAAATATTGTTTAAAAATATTTGTAATGCTCTAGTCAAAGTTTTATTCAAAATTGTCTTTTTTTTAATTACTTTATTTCTATTTATTTTTTTTATTCGCATCCATACAATTTTTTTTCTATTTTGGTTATACTTTTTTTGTGTATTTCGATAAATGTTGTATTATTATTCTCCTTAATCATTCGCTGCCATCTACGTGAGGCGCGTTTACTTTGTGTTGAAGTGAAGCAAATGACAAAAAGGGATTTTACGTGTATATTTGAGAAAAAGGGATTTAAATTTTTTTTTTTTTTACTTGTTCCGCATGACGCCATGAGTTACGGTGGACGTACGTCGTGACATGCGCTACGAGTACGTAACAAGGTTGCTGCGATACGTTTTCGTGAGTGGATGCTCATAATTCACGTATTAAAAACAAATGTAAAATAAGTAACAACAATAATAATTGGCTCAATATACGTTACACACTGTCAAATAATAATAACAAAAATAATTTAATTAATTGGTTGGTACTCACCTGTACGATGACGATAAATAATAATTTTATTCAACTTTGGTCGGTTTTTGTTGGATTTTTTTTTTCGGTTTTCCCTGTCGTGTCGCCCTTCCTTCCTTCCTTCGTTCGATTTATGGATTTATCAAACTTCCTTCTGGTTTTTATTGAATTTCTGGCCGTTGATAAATGCTGTAGAAATGTTGATGCTGAATGTTGTTGATTGCCTTGATTGTTAATTCTTCAATTGCGTTTGTTTTTTTTCTATGATGTGTTTCGCACTATTGTGTTTTGCAAACGATGCTCAAGCACGATTAATCGGGTTGAATTTTTTTTTTTCATTGTGGTTCGTTTTTGTTGCTGTTGTTTTTTTTTATTTAGCTTTTCTGTCGTATGTCGTTCTTCCTTCCTTCCTTCTATTTATATATGGGGGAGGTGGATGGTGGATGACGGTGGGCGTCGAGACGTCGGTGCGGCGGATCACATCCGTGGCGGATCGATGCCGCGATCGATGACGGCTCGCCGGTGGTAACGTTGGCGGCTGCCGCTGCGCGAGGACTTTCGGCGGTCGGTATACCCGGCGTCGCTCGCTCACTCCGTACACTCTCACTTGTAACTTTTGTTGTTTTTTTTTGTCAATGTTGAATATATTATTTAATAAGTGTCTGTTCAGTATATTATACTATTTTTGTATCTTTTCACTGTTTGTCACTGTTCGTTGTATTTTTTTTCTGTTGATCACCGTGTTTCGTTCGCTGTTAGTTTTTTTTTCACTGTCGTTTTTTTTTCACTGTGTCACTTTTCGTTTTGTTGTTATTCACTGTTTTTTTTGTGTGCGAGCACGGCTCGAGCACGTTTGTTGATTCCGGGTGCGTGAGCTGCGGCTCAAACGCGAGTATCAAAAAATTTTTTTTATAAAAGCTAAATTTTATTTATTTTTTTTTATTTTTTTAATGTGAACGTGTTTGAATGGTTCCGGCACTTCTGACACCAATGTGACGGATGTACACGGGTGTCAGATTATTATTATTTTTTTTATATAAAATGTTAAAACTTTTTTTTTCAATTGTTATTATTTCTTTTATGTAGGCGTGTTTACGTGGTAGCGCCACTTCTGACACCAAATGTGACGGATGTACACGGGTGTCAGATTATTTTTTTTTTTATATAAAATGTTAAAACTTTTTTTTTTCAATTATTATTATATTTTTTTTTATGTAGGCGTGTTTACGTGGTAGCGCCACTTCTGACACCAAATGTGACGGATGTACACGGGTGTCAGATTATTATTTTTTTTTATATAAAATGTTAAAACTTTTTTTTTCAATTATTATTATATTTTTTTTTATGTAGGCGTGTTTACGTGGTAGCGCCACTTCTGACACCAAATGTGACGGATGGCCGGTTGGGTCTTAGGATGATCGATGTTAACTTGAAGCCGGATTGAATAAATTATATACGTACTTTATTAGTCGTAGCGTTAATTGTTTGGGAGAGTGTACCGCACTGGTCGGTCGTCGGAGCTGAACTGATTGAAGCGGGCGTGAAGCTGAGGGCTTCGCGCTCGCTGTTACAAAGGAATAAAGAGTCGAAGGATGTTTAGTCTAAGCTAGATAAGTGGACGCTCACGGCGGTCCGGATGCTTCGATAGCCTTAAGGGCTTCTTTGAAGAGCGTATCGAACGGAAACGCTCCGTATCGATACCCTCGAATAAATATTAAAGTCGAAAGGTTAAAGTCGAAATAGTTAGGCTGCGGCCGTTACAATCCTGAATCCTGAATCCTGGATCCTGGATCGTGAATCCTGGATCCTGAATCCTGGATCCTGAATCCTGGATCCTGAATCCTGGATCCTGAATCCTGGATCCTGAATCCTGGATCCTGAATCCTGGATCCTGAATCCTGGATCCTGGATCGTGAATCCTGGATCCTGAATCCTGGATCCTGAATCCTGGATCCTGAATCCTGGATCCTGAATCCTGGATCCTGAATCCTGGATCCTGAATCCTGGATCCTGGATCCTGAATCCTGGATCCTGAATCCTGGATCCTGAATCCTGGATCCTGGATCCTGGATCCTGGATCCTGGATCCTGGATCCTGGATCCTGAATCCTGGATCCTGAATCCTGGATCCTGAATCCTGGATCCTGAATCCTGGATTCTGGATCCTGAATCTTGGATCCTGGATCCTGGATCCTGGATCCTGGATCCTGGATCCTGGATCCTGGATCCTGGATCCTGGATCCTGGATCCTGAATCCTGGATCCTGGATCCTGAATCATGGATCCTGGATTCTGGACCTGGATTCTGAATCCGGATCCTGGATCCTGAATCCTGGATCCTGAATCCTGGATCCTAAATCCTGGATCCTGGATCCTGGATCCTGAATCATGGATCCTGGATCCTGGATTCTGGACCTGGATCCTGGATACTGGACCTGGACCTGGATCCTGGATCCTGAATCTTGGATCTTGGATCCTGGATCCTGAATCCTGAATCCTGAATCCTGGATCCTGAATCCTGGATCCTGAATCCTGGATCCTGAATCCTGGATCCTGAATCCTGGATCCTGAATCCTGGATCCTGAATCCTGGATCCTGAATCCTGGATCCTGAATCCTGGATCCTGAATCCTGGATCCTGAATCCTGGATCCTGAATCCTGGATCCTGAATCCTGGATCCTGGATCCTGAATCCTGGATCCGGAATCCTGGATCCTGAATCCTGAATCCTGAATCCTGAATCCTGGATCCTGGATCCTGGATCCTGGATCCTGGATCCTGAATCCTGAATCCTGAATCCTGAATCCTGAATCCTGAATCCTGAATCCTGAATCCTGGATCCTGAATAATGGATCCTGAATCCTGAATTCTGGATCCTGAATCCTGGATCCTGAATCCTGGATCCTGAATCCTGGATCCTGAATCCTGAATCCTGGATCCTGGATCCTGAATCCTGGATCCTGGATCCTGAATCCTGGATCCTGAATCCTGAATCCTGGATCCTGAATCCTGAATCCTGAATCCTGGATCCTGAATCCTGGATCCTGGATCCTGAATCCTGGATCCTGAATCCTGAATCCTGAATCCTGAATCCTGGATCCTGGATCCTGGATCCTGGATCCTGAATCCTGAATCCTGAATCCTGAATCCTGAATCCTGAATCCTGAATCCTGGATCCTGAATCCTGGATCCTGAATCCTGAATTCTGGATCCTGAATCCTGGATCCTGAATCCTGGATCCTGAATCCTGGATCCTGAATCCTGAATCCTGGATCCTGGATCCTGAATCCTGGATCCTGGATCCTGAATCCTGGATCCTGAATCCTGAATCCTGGATCCTGAATCCTGAATCCTGGATCCTGAATCCTGGATCCTGGATCCTGAATCCTGGATCCTGAATCCTGGATCCTAAATCCTGGATCCTGGATCCTGGATCCTGGATCCTGGATCCTGGATCCTGAATCCTAGATCCTGGATCCTGGATCCTGAATCCTAGATCCTGAATCCTGGATCCTGAATCCTGGATCCTGAATCCTGGATCCTGGATCCTGAATCCTGGATCCTGAATCCTGGATCCTGAATCCTGAATCCTGGATCCTGAATCCTGGATCCTGAATCCTGAATCCTGGATCCTGAATCCTGGATCCTGAATCCTGAATCCTGGATCCTGAATCCTGGATCCTGGATCCTGAATCCTGGATCCTGAATCCTGGATCCTGAATCCTGGATCCTGGATCCTGGATCCTGAATCCTGGATCCTGAATCCTGGATCCTGAATCCTGGATCCTGAATCCTGGATCCTGAATCCTGGATCCTGAATCCTGGATCCTGAATCCTGGATCCTGAATCCTGGATCCTGAATCCTGGATCCTGAATCCTGGATCCTGGATCCTGAATCCTGAATCCTGAATCCTGGATCCTGAATCCTGGATCCTGAATCCTGAATTCTGGATCCTGAATCCTGGATCCTGAATCCTGGATCCTGAATCCTGAATCCTGGATCCTGGATCCTGGATCCTGGATCCTGGATCCTGGATCCTGGATCCTGAATCCTGGATCCTGAATCCTGAATCCTGGATCCTGAATCCTGGATCCTGAATCCTGGATCCTGAATCCTGGATCCTGAATCCTGGATCCTGAATCCTGGATCCTGAATCCTGGATCCTGAATCCTGGATCCTGGATCCTGAATCCTGGATCCTGAATCCTGGATCCTGAATCCTGGATCCTGAATCCTGGATCCTGAATCCTGGATCCTGAATCCTGGATCCTGAATCCTGGATCCTGAATCCTGAATCCTGGATCCTGAATCCTGGATCCTGACTCCTGGATCCTGAATCCTGGATCCTGAATCCTGGATCCTGAATCCTGGATCCTGGATCCTGAATCCTGGATCCTGAATCCTGGATCCTGAATCCTGGATCCTGAATCCTGGATCCTGAATCCTGGATCCTGAATCCTGGATCCTGAATCCTGGATCCTGAATCCTGGATCCTGAATCCTGGATCCTGAATCCTGGATCCTGAATCCTGGATCCTGAATCCTGGATCCTGAATCCTGGATCCTGAATCCTGGATCCTGAATCCTGGATCCTGAATCCTGGATCCTGAATCCTGGATCCTGAATCCTGGATCCTGAATCCTGGATCCTGAATCCTGAATCCTGGATCCTGAATCCTGGATCCTGAATCCTGGATCCTGAATCCTGGATCCTGAATCCTGGATCCTGAATCCTGGATCCTGAATCCTGGATCCTGAATCCTGGATCCTGAATCCTGGATCCTGAATCCTGGATCCTGAATCCTGGATCCTGAATCCTGGATCCTGAATCCTGGATCCTGAATCCTGGATCCTGAATCCTGGATCCTGAATCCTGGATCCTGGATCCTGAATCCTGGATCCTGAATCCTGGATCCTGAATCCTGAATCCTGAATCCTGGATCCTGAATCCTGAATCCTGAATCCTGGATCCTGAATCCTGGATCCTGAATCCTGGATCCTGAATCCTGGATCCTGAATCCTGGATCCTGGATCCTGGATCCTGGATCCTGGATCCTGGATCCTGGACCCAAACAGGTTCAGATGCATAAAAATACCAGAATACATGAGAATCATGCATTGCAGACGAAATAACGCTCTTCGTCCGATTGGAAATCGCCGATATACCAAAAACGAGAATTGGAACTTGTAGCTCGCTGAAACGCCCCGGGTCGCGCTGCTTAACGGGTTCAGATGCTTCAAAATCTCAAAATACATGAGACTCATTCATCAAAATACAGGATCCAGGATTCAGGATCCAGGATGCTGGATTCAGGATCCAGGATGCTGGATTCAGGATCCAGGATGCAGGATTCAGGATCCAGGATTCAGGATCCAGGATCCAGGATTCAGGATCCAGGATCCAGGATCCAGGATCCAGGATCCAGGATCCAGGATCCAGGATCCAGGATCCAGGATCCAGGATCCAAGATTCAGGATCCAGGATTCAGGATCCAGGATCCGGATTCAGGATCCAGGATCCAGGATCCGGATTCAGAATCCAGGTCCAGAATCCAGGATCCATGATTCAGGATCCAGGATCCAGGATCCAGGATCCTGAAACCCCGATCCTGGATCCTGAATCCTGGATCCTGAATCTTGGATCCTGGATCCTGGATCCTGGATCCTGGATCCTGGATCCTGAATCCTGGATCCTGGATCCTGAATCATGGATCCTGGCCCCTGGATCCTGGATCCTGAATCCTGAATCCTGGATCCTGAATCCTGGATCCTGGATCCTGAATCCTGGATCCTGAATCCTGGATCCTGAATCCTGGATCCTGAATCCTGGATCCTGAATCCTGGATCCTGAATCCTGGATCCTGAATCCTGGATCCTGAATCCTGGATCCTGAATCCTGGATCCTGAATCCTGGATCCTGAATCCTGGATCCTGAATCCTGGATCCTGAATCCTGGATCCTGAATCCTGGATCCTGAATCCTGGATCCTGAATCCTGGATCCTGAATCCTGGATCCTGAATCCTGGATCCTGAATCCTGGATCCTGAATCCTGGATCCTGAATCCTGGATCCTGAATCCTGGATCCTGAATCCTGGATCCTGAATCCTGGATCCTGAATCCTGGATCCTGAATCCTGGATCCTGAATCCTAGATCCTGAATCCTGAATCCTGAATCCTGGATCCTGAATCCTGAATCCTGAATCCTGGATCCTGGATCCTGAATCCTGGATCCTGAATCCTGAATCCTGGATCCTGGATCCTGAATCCTGGATCCTGAATCCTGGATCCTGAATCCTGGATCCTGAATCCTGGATCCTGGATCCTGAATCCTGGATCCTGAATCCTGGATCCTGAATCCTGGATCCTGAATCCTGGATCCTGAATCCTGGATCCTGAATCCTGGATCCTGAATCCTGGATCCTGAATCCTGGATCCTGAATCCTGGATCCTGAATCCTGGATCCTGAATCCTGGATCCTGAATCCTGGATCCTGAATCCTCGTAGTTGGTCTAAGATCTCGATAATATTGGGTATAGGGTACGCGTCAGCCACTGTTTTTTCATTCAGAGCTCGATAGTCGAAAACAACTCTCCAGCGTTTATTGCCTTTGGAGTCGACTTTCTTAGGCACGACCCAGACCGGGCAGTTATAGGGTGACGTGGATGGTACGATTACTTTGTTGCTAAGCATTTCCTCGATTTGTTTTGTTATTTCTTCCTTGGTGCATTCGGGCCACCGATAACCCCGAGTGTTTATGGGTAGGTCATCTACTGTTGGTATTCTATGTTGTAATATGGTAGTGTGCGTGAGTGGTTCACCGGGAATGTGGTAGAGGTGAACGCTCTCCTTCAGGAGTCCCTCGATACTAAGTTTTTCTTTTTCTTTTAGTTCTTCGAGTCTCAAAAGCTTCCTTATTTGCTTGAATCGATCTTCAGACTGGGGCGACGTATTATAACTGAGAGAATGGTCCTCACATTCAAAAGGCTGTATTTTATGCGTTACGTGGTGTATGCTCAATCTCTTTACTAACACTGTATCTATCATCTTATACGCTCTATAATTTTTTCCTTTCCATATTTTTTCCTTATTTAGACAGTCGCTAACTTTTACTTTGCATATTTTATCCGTTTCTATTTTCCCTGCAGGTACGATTTCTTTTTGCCCTACAACCGAACTTGGCCCTTCCATTGGCACCGTAGTCGTTGCATTTCCCGGACAATATTCTATCCCTCCTGACTGATTTGTTTCCATGGGAATTATTTCATTTATTCCCGGTTTCCTTGTAGGTATGAATTTTTCGCACGTTACAACCGAACTTGGCCCTTCCATTGGCATCGTAGTCGTTGTACTTCCTTGGCAACATTCTATTCGTCCTACCAAGTCTGTTTCTGTGGGTATCGTTATTACTTCAAAGCAAAAATTATCTTGATTGGTCTTTACTTGATTTCTATCCGACATTTCATAAACTTCCATGCTGTTTCTAACGGTCTTACAATGTTTCTCAGTTATTCTTTGTCGTTCCGTGTTTGCTAAACTCTTCATCGGTGGGTCTGTGGCGGCGGGCAGTCTCGTTTCGACGGGGCATGCTGATTCTCTCATGGGGCTTGCGTGATTTATGGCTCTCCGCTCGTTTACGGTCGAGTCGTTGGGGAACCTGAGCTCTCCACACGAGCTGGCGGGTTTTATAGCTTCAGGCTGGACACGGTTGTTTGAAAAATTTTCTTGCGCATTTATTTCTGGGGCGTTCCTTTTGTCATCACTACTTGCGTTGATAGTTTCTTCAATTTCTTTACTCCTGGTATCCGATCGTTCGTTTAAGGTATTTCTTTTCTCTATTTCAATAACCTCGTCTATTAATAATAATTTCAATACTGGTACTTGCACTTGCACAGTGTAACAGTTATGATTAGTGATTTGAATATATCCTTTTCCATTATTATTTACCACAAATCCGCTTCCTATTGTTAGTCCCTCTCCCGCATCCAAGTCGGGCAAATATCCTCCTTTTACTTCTAAATTTTTTATTCGTACAAAACAGAGTTTTGTGGTTTTTGCAGGTATTATTATTGTCTCTGGGGTCGCGAATGGAATTTCAATGTCTTGTAATCTTAATTGGCGTTTCTCGTTATCGATTGTGGCGTGATTTCCATTTAAATATTCTGATCCTAGTATTCCCCCCTCCGATATGGGGAAACTATTATCTACGATACGAAATGTGGTGAATCGCCCGTATACTTGTACAGTAATATGCCCCTTTGTTAGGATAGAAGCTTCCGTGATTCCGTTCAATTGTACGATTTCTTCTCGGTTAATCGCGGAGTATGGGTGTACGAACTTTTCTTTTAAAATATTCGGGCCCGCTCCTGTATCGACCATAAAAACGATAGGAGCCGATAACTCGGGACTACTCATTTTTACGGTAGGTACACTGCCCCCCTGTTCCAAATGAAGATTGAATATTTGCATTACTCGGTTTTTTGAATTCTGGGTCTCATTGTTATAATGCGTATCGGGTGCGTATTCTGTGGGGCCTCGCCGGTTGCACCCATAAACGGTAGACCGCGAGCGTTTCCCTGTCCCTGACGTTCGCCTTCCTCGTTATTAAATCGGGCGGGGCATTCTCTAATGAAATGCCCGGGTTGTTTGCAATAATGGCAATTTCTATTCTGCTCTATCCCTCCTCGATTTCCTTCGAAGTATCCTCTCTGAATATTATCCTGCGCTGGTGTGAAGTTTCGTGATTGGTTATATCGGAAATTGCATCTATCTCCGTTGTGCCCCGGTCTCTTACAAATTTGACATGGGACATTCGATCGTTCGTGAAAGCGAAGTCCCTGTGGTACCTGAATTACTTGTTCCATTATGGTGGCGGGCCATCCTTGGGTCGTTGATTACAATATATCGCGACATGACCCGCTTTCCCGCATAGTTGACAGCTAATGTTACTACTCGAATTTTTCGCTTCCGGCGGGAAGATTTGATAGCAATGATTGGCCGTGTGACCTCGTTTGTTGCAAATTTGACATATTGTGAGCGTAGTGGTATCGTTGACGCCTTTATGGTCGTTAGAAGGAGGGAAGATTTTAAAGCATTTCGTGGCCTCATGCCCTTTCTTGCCGCAGACCTGACACACCACCTCCTTCCACCTAGTTCCCTGTCCCAGGGGATTCTGTTCGGCGCTGGAGGGTTTATCGGGGTAAGATGACGCGGTGTGGTCGGGTTTTTTTGCAAATTTGGCAAAAATTGTCGTCACCAGTTATCACATGTATATGAGCGGGGGACTCTGTCTTGTTAATTTTATTATTGGAAGTGTCGCGGGTTCCTCTACGGAGGGCTGCCTGAGCCGTTAGCTGTCGTTTTATCTGGATCGCGCGTTTTATTATTTGATCGATATCGCCGTCCAGGGTCATGCGCTGCTCGATCTCGGGCCTTAGACCATGTATGAAACAGGAAGGTAAACTGTTTGTAGTATTTTCTATGAAAGCCGCGTCGGCCGCCCGGTCGTTGTCGAACTCAAAAGCTTCTATTATTTTTGTTCCCAAATCACGCACGCGGTTAGCGTATGCGATCACGGACTCGGATCTTTCCTGATAACTGGCCCCTAGTTCCCCTTGCAATTGGTAAACACTTTTAGCGGGAGCGTATATGCCTTTTAGGTATGTAAATAATGGTTCCATTGTCTCAAATGACTGTAAATGTATCGTACGTCTTCGTTCGCCCGCGATTTTGCATCTTACAGCCTTTACCAAATTCCTTCCAGCTTCAGGTCCTAGCATTTCCATCGCTTCTTTACAGCCCTGGATGAACATCCCCAAGGATGTGCTCTGACCGTCATAATACGGTATTACTGAGAGAGCATCCTTCAATGATACCGTTTGGTTGTGAGGGAGAGGACGCACATTACCCATCTCGCCCTGGTCCATCGCGTTATTAATTGGTTTAATTACCGTGGATTGAAACGTAACGTCTTTATTTTCAGTATCGGTTACAGGGTAGTTTTCTTTATCAAATTCTTTATCTTTTGATCCCCCTGCTGTACTAGGAAAATTTTCGACGCCAGTTGGGGCGTTACTCGCGAGGGTCCCTATACCCGAACTGTCTGTAAAGTCGAGTTTACGTTTAAGTTTTTGCGTATTTTTGTCTGAAAGGAAAGGGGGTTTTGTTACTATTCCACAAGGTTTACTGGTTACAGGGGTGGATGCCTGCAGAGGGGCGGCGAGAGGTTCGACTATCGCGTCGTCGGCGTTACCGATTTCTTCAAATTCAAGGAGGTTTTTCTTTACTGTGGCTAGAACTTCGGGAGTTTCGATTTTTTTGGCCGATGGTATATCATCACCTGGCGTAAAAAATATTCCAGTTAAAGTGGAGGACAAATTGTCGGGAGTTCCGTATTTACTAGTGGCGTCGAGAGTCTCAAAGAAGCTGGTGTGGGCGGAGTCGGGTTCGGATATTGGAGTAACGCTCTCGCTATCGTTTTCCGCGCCCGGACTGCCGTGACGGCAAGAGCCCTCCTGGTCCCCTGTTCCCTTCGCTTGTTTAACTGTTTCATGTAGACCAGAGGATTCGCGGAAACTAAAATCGCAACCCTTTCCCCGTATCGATGATAATTCCCCAAAATTATTTTTCTCAACTTGTATATCTCTAAATTCTTCCAAGTTTTCGCATTCGGTATTTTCCGGGGAGGGTTTTGTTCCCGCGGCTCCGACTAGCGGACTCTCGGGTGTTTCCTTTTTTATCACTATCGGCCCCTGTGCATCGTCATCGCTTGAAGGAAATAGTCCGGCCGTTGACTTTGCTAATTCCCCGGTTTCTTTTGGTTTCTCGGGTATTTCTTGTGTTTTAGTCTCTGAAGGCGGGTTTCGATTTTTCGGTAGTCGCGGCTTTCTTTCTTCGGGGTATACGTGTAAAACTGATTCGGGCAACTGTCCTTGGGATCGGGTATTCATTTATGTTTATTTTAACTTATTTTTAACTTTGCTTCCTAAGGATTCAGTTTGTTATCTCCCTTTGAGGTATGGTAATTCACAGCGGTAAAGAATGCTCCTAAAGTAAACGGGTCGGTTCACGATATAATTTGCACAGCAGTCATTTATACCCTACAAAATCCATTCCCTGTGTCTCTGCGGAGGGAGGAAAAGGTCGTTCGAGGAAAAGAAACGAGGAGAAAAATTGAAATAATAAGGGAAAATAATAGAGGAGGAGATAGCCAGGAGAGTGAAGGCGAAAGGGTTCTGATTCAAAGCGGGGAGGTTTTATGCGAGCGGGGTGTCCTCTTACTTCGTTTTACTTTCTTGTTGAGCGCCACGCGTCTCTTTGCCACAGAGGACCGAGTGGATTTAGCAGGAGGGAACGACTCTGGTGGATTGGCTAATTCTTCGGCCAATTTCTCACATTCTTCTTCCAATACTTTTACAGCTATTGCGATTTTCTGCGTATATGTACGAGTCCGCGTTCTTTTCCCCATGTGTCTTTATACTAAAAGTGTACAATACGTGTATATAATTTTTCTTTTTCGGTTATTATTCCTCAAAAATATTTCCCAACACTTTCCGTACGTGTTTGTATTGTTTCGCTCTTTCACGCGTTCTCCCCTTCCTTCTTATTCAGCTCAGTTAACGTACATTGACATCGGGTGTTTAATAATTTATATATATATCTTTCTCTCTTTTTTTTATAAAAATGTTCCCGCTACAAACATTCCTTTAGATCCCGGACGAGCCCCCAATTTTGTTACGTCCAAACTGCGGAACGAGCGCCTATATGAATCGGACGCGAGGGACGTTTCGGTTTGATGGATGCTCACGTTCAATGTTATGACAATTTGGACGTCGCTATCAGTGATCGTGTTGAGCCCCCGACCGAACGTATGACGCCGAACGTACACCGCTCCTTCGTGCCCCAGACCAGTTTGGAGTTTTGTTTCTATTATCGGAACGTTTAAAGATTCGACATGCTCTAGTCAAGTCGAGAATTCGACTTTTACTACACCGGATGTCAATCTCGTTCACGATAGCCCCTTTTCTAGTCTAATCCTTGCGGAAAGTTACTAAGGACGGGGCAGGGAATGTTTGCGTCGGAGGGAACAATGTCATTGGTATTTAAAGAAATATTATTCCCTGGTTCCTTACAGGAGGAGCAATAAGGATTACTGAAGGGGAAATCGAGATCTCTATTGGGTTTTGACAGATAATTATTTTAGCGTAATTGTTGATTATCGTGAAACATGGTAAAACAATCCAATGAACAGAGTGATTTAAAATAACCTCAGAATGAGGGGTCGACATGTGGGCACCCTCAATATGGTATTGAAAAACGAAATAAAATGTGAAATATACATATGTTGCGTCCAAAACTGCGGAACGAGCGCCTACTAGGATCGGACGCGAGGGACGTTTCGGTTTGACGGATGCTCACGTTCAATGTTAAGACAAAATTGACCTGAACACTCTAGGAATCCAAATGGCCAATTTGGACGTCGTTAACAATGATCGTGTTAAGCTCCGACCCGAACGTATGACGCCGACCTAGCACCGCTCTTTCGTGCCCCAGACCAGTTTGGAGGCTTTGTTTCTATATTTGAAAGAATTTATTTCCTGATTTATTGGCGGAGAAATGACCAAGATCACTCCTTAAATTTTAACCGTCAATTATTTAGAATAATTGTGGGTTCTCGCAAAATGTTGTAAGACAATCCAATAAATAGTAGGGATTGAGATAACGCGGAGATGAGGCATCTACATGCGGGATGCTTCGTTATAATATTGCAAGTAAAATATAAAATGTACTTACGGTGAGAACTTGTTGGAGTCGCAGGTGTCGATCGTCGGGATGGTGGAGTAGAACACTCAGAAAAATCAGACGGATGTTGGTCCGAAATTATAATTTATTCAAAAAGATAACTTCTGTGATCAAATAATTCGTTTTACAAAGATTGAAACTTGGCCGCAACTTCTACGAGGCTGATCTCGAAAAATAGTTGATACGATATAAGTTCGAAAATTTCTACTCTCGACGTCGGTTCTCTCTATGCTTATCTGCGTGTCTGAGTGTGCTCCTGTGCATAAGCTCCGCTTTTTATAAGCTTTTCCCTTCCATAATGCCTTACAAATATGGCGGCATCGAAGTGTCGCTACTGTGTAGTTTTGTTGCGCGTTTTGCTGGTCGTGGGGGGGAAATCTTGGGTCAGGAGTAGTCCCCCCCCCCCTTATTGGTGGTCAGACTTTGTAGCGAGAGTTCGTTGCTAGGGCAACACTCTTAGAGGGGTTTCTGAGAGAGGGTTTCCACGAATGTACTTAAGCCTTTAAACTTCTCACCTGAAATGAGGACACGTACAATGTGCCCGTGACGGTGTTATTCGTTTTCTAAATCTACGTAGCTTACTAAGTGATTCTCTTATAAACTAATTATTATCTGATCTTTCTCAACCATTTGTTGGAAATGGATTAATAATTCTACGCAACTTTATATGGCAATGAACTTAGAATTTGATAAATTTCCTTATTCATTGAGACGACACGTGGAACAATTCTTCGCAGCTTCCCTCCCCCTGTTCCGCGGACCCTCCTGGTAGCGGCGGCACCGTGGCAGAGCGCGCGGGGGCTGGCCAGGAGCTTCCGTGGAATCGTCTGTCTCGCTCTCTCATGCGTCTTCCCTTATTTCCTTTTTTCCTTTTCTTTCTTTTTTTTCTCTTTCTTTAAGCTTTCCTTGTCGGATTTGAATGCGTCGCAGTTGATTCTACGTACTGGCTTGACGTCATTTATCGTGGCAAGCGAAGTATCCATGTGCAAGAGGCATAGTTTGTATTTTCCGTTAAGTATTATCCCTTTGTCTATGCTTCCCTCTCGACTGAAGAGGAGTTTGATTGAAATCAAAATGCTTTTATATTAAATATTTTATGCGGTCTGATGCAGATGGATCCTTGCTTTGAGCTAGGAGACAGTTCACTGTAGTGGTTAATTATAGTTTGTTAAAATTATTTAATCTATGAACTAATACGAGTAAAATCATTTTAATTACCTATGATTAAATTTTTAACCTTTTTGTGAAAGAAAGAAATTATGGTAGTTCTCTGTACGTTACTTTGGTGACATTTCTTTGAAAGTCAAGAGTTAATTAGGTGGATTACTTCATGTTCAAATTCGAGATGGATATTAACAGAATCAGGTTCAATTTTATCACGTTTTGGGAAAGATCTTTGTTAGGGTAATATTTTGTTCGAGTTCTACTCCCTGGCGTTACCCGGCGAATTTCAGGACCGTAGGTGGGTCAGTTAGATTTCTTTCGGACCACAGGCCTCTGTAGGGCCCCTTGGCGCGCCGTACCATGAGACCGGGCCGGGTAGTGGGTTCACGCGTCCCGTCCGCCAGTCCGCGCCGCAGTCGCTTTCTTGGGACGGTAGCGACTCGACCGACTCCTAATCTAAGCAGAGCTTGCGGTATAGCAGATTCGGGGCTTCTTCGTGATCCACGAGCGGAGGTCGATAAAAGACTCAATCAGGTGGTCGTGGGTAAGGCAGGGATCTGAGATTCGTTGCAGAGGTTTCTCAGTTTCCTTATGACTTCCATGACATGCCATTTGGTATAAGTCCTATTTAATTTTCTTTTTAAAAGATAAAATCCGCTTTATCTAACCGCTTCTCGCCTGATTTCTAACAGAGTCGCATCGGTTTTTATCATTTCCCATTCGACGCTATTTCTTCCCCAAAATCGTGAATAAACCGAGGGTAATAAAACTCGATTTTCTTTAGGAGATGAGGATTCGAATTTTATGGGGTTGATGTTACGGCAGGACGTAACAAGTAAAATAGTTTTAAAAAAATTGGGAACAAAATATATCGAAATAAATTTATATCGAAGGTAAATACAAGAATGGTCAAATTAGCGAGGGGCGAAATATCAAAACGTTGAAATTCGAACACTTCACAATCCAAGCCTTCGAATTGTAGAGATTTAAATATTGCAAAGACTTACAATTCCGAATTCACGTATGCGAATGACTGGAAAGTCCAAGTATGAAAATAGCGAAAGACCTAAAAGTTGAACTGTTAAATAGCGAACACCCGGAAAGGCGAACGGTCAAAATAGCGAACGCTTACGAGACCTTAAAAACACGTTCGCTACTTCTGAATGAATCTCATAGATGGAGTCAGCGATTGTTACACAAAGCCGAAATACGAGTGCCGCTTACTCGTGTGTGCACTGGCGTATAAACCCATCTCGCCCTAAATATTTTCCATATCTTTCCATGAATTATCGATTTAATGAAAATTGTGGCCCATAAAATTGCCCAACGGTCGTATCAGGAGTATCAAACCCGAGCAATCTTCCCGGTATATGGGAGTCGTACGCTAGCCCTCGACTAAGTCCCAACTGCTGCCGATCAGACGGAATAGGCAAAATACATGGGAAGATCGCAATATTTCTCCGCGCTAGCGACTTCTTTGTATGACTATTGATCTCATGAATTCTTTAGAATCTTTATTCAGCTTGCATTTTTACAATCACGATAACATACCGAAATTAAATTCAGTAACGCACGTCAGAACTTGTAAAGTTTCATTGTCTGGCAACACCGCTTTGAAAGCTACGTACTCTGAATATATGCTGCCGGACTTTTCATTTATATATTTACTTTATATATATATTGTAACGGGACGATCGGGGTCGCCGTCATCAACACCCGAATCGTCACCTCCCGCTTGGACGTATGGGCCTAGCTACGAGAAGACTCGCGCTAATCACTTGCGAGCGAAGGCAGGTGTAGCGCAAGAGGCCCCGCCCCTTGCGATAGAATCGGTCCATGTACGTGTATTGTCGGTGAGGGCTTACCCGTCCGGGATAAAATGAAGAACTGACCCGAAATATAAATCTATCGAGCAAGCAATCGATAGCTCGGAAACCGACCTTACCGACATGTCGGAAGAAGCGTCAATTAATTAATTTAATTCGATTGGATTTTCCGTTCAAGGTCGTGAACCAAGCTTCCCTGCTCAAGCAAATGACACGTGAACAGGGCCACACTACTTAAACTTGAACATCCGTAAAAAAATACCTGAACAAACGACAAAACAGGAATAAATTGATAAAACCCGGAATTAACCGATAAAACGATGCGACGACGAAACATCCTCGTCAAGAATAGAAAAAAAAACAGGGAATTAACATCGATCTACGGCGAGGGTTTTTACCTATCCTCATTTACCGAAATTGTAACGCGAGAACATGAACGGGTATAAAGTGCCCGGGCCCCTACGCTCCGCGAAAACCCAACTAGGCGCGGGAGTGATGGGCGACACGATAAGCGACACGGGGAGTAGCATACCCCATCGTGACGTCAAGTCACGCCACTACAACCCCTCCACCGTGCTTTCGTGCGTTCCACCGTTACGTATGATGCCACCTCTCCGGGGAAAGTTGCGTAACGACGGATCAGGGCCCTAGGACCACCTTGGCAACAGTGAGACAAGACGATCGACGATACTATTCCCGACAAGCCCACGTCACCCATGCTTTAACATAGGGACTGTCCACGTGATATCGCACGACTTTTCTACCTCCACCTCAGCCGTTATATAACGCGGAGAAAACTATAAAAGCCGTCGACCAGGCCACGGAGGTACGCATTCTTTAGTCATATTTCAAACGTACTCGCTACTCGTAGCTTTACTTTTCTCACAGCATACCGACATGCTGTTATAGGTAGGAACTATAGTGTTTAGTGGAACCTCTGCTAGACTGACAGACTCGTGGTAGTGCACCAGGAGGCTGAGGCTAGCAGTTGCAACCGTGAGCGCCAATTCTCGGACAATTGCAATCAGAGGATTGGTTAGCTTCTACGATCGAGGAGCCTATCGTTTAGCAACACGCTATTACATTAATTCGTTAATGTAATCCTTCTCTGTCTTCACGGACGAATTAGCGTGGATATTTATCCTGCAAATTCCAAGTCAAGTTGAGCTCCACGCGACGGCATCGAGCTTAGTCGCGTGAATCCTTATTTGTAGAGTCACAATTTTTTTTTGTTTCTGGTCCTTCTGACCATTTAACGGAGGGAAATTTACGATTAAAAGGATTAGGTCGCAGAGGCGTGACTAGAACGACAAAGGAAAGCCTTGTCGTTCTCGGATCTAGCCGCGTGCTCGTTTAAGACTAACGATAATCGACAAATCGACCTCCGTACGAGGAAAAATTGACAAACCCCTTTCCTTGGCCGATGATGAGGGGTTAAGACACTCGGGTCGCGCGAAAGGCGTGAGTGAGAAAAAGTTATCCGACTGAGGCCATCCCGAATAAACCAATTAGCGTTCCTTATCCCGTTTTTTCCGCTATATCGAGTCCAGTACACGAACCGACAGTCCTCCAACGAGACGAACGGAATCCCTCTAAACGCGAAATATTCGTAGCGGACTAAAAACCCGACAGCCGCGAGTAAAAAATCATAAGAGCCGAAAACTCGCGGGACGAAAATTTCGGAAACGTTTCAATATATATATATATATATATATATATATATATATATATATATATTGTGACGTGGTACGTCACAAGTCTTCCCCCGACGTGGCTCGACGTCCTACCACTCACCTAGGGAATAAATTAGAATTAACACATGTAATTCAAGCATCGACGCTACACATTGTTAACCCCCGTCCCCTGACTTACCCTTAGTCCCTGCCACCCTGTCAGTCCTTTGACTCACTCAACACAGCCATCGCCCTCCACTGAGGACCCGTCGAAGACCCATCGAAGACCCGTCGCAGACTCACCGCAGACCATCAAGAACCATCGCAGACCGTCGAAGATCGTCGAAGCCCATCACAGACCACCGCAGACCACCGAAGACCTCATCGCCGACCAGATTGACCCTGTCAGGCCCAGAACGATTCTACAAGAATTGACAACCGTCAGCAACAGAAATCCTGATACGCCATTCCGGCACTAACCTACAAAAATATCCGACAAACCGCTGCACTGCCAAAACATCGCCGTCCGTCCCTTGAAGGCCGCAGCGACGAAGATTCCACTCGACTGACCCGTCCTGGACAGTCCGAAACCCGACGACACACTCTCGGCTCGAAATTACGAGTGTAAACCGACGAGCTGTGTCGTGCGGGCAAACACCGTGAAATTACACCTGAACTGTCAGATGCGATAGTTCCCCGGCCCACCGCGAGGGATCAGCATCTCTCGGCGTCGAGAATTGCTCGGCAATCGATAGAAGAATCGATTTCTTTTTTTGGATTCGATTAACTAAATCGAAAGTTCCGGTGCTACACCGTTACAGTAGCTGGCGCCCAAAAACAAGTGATTATTTCTCGAGTTTTGATATTTTTCTGAGTTTGCTAAATTAAGACCAGCATTGTGTAGAATATCCACCGGCCAGCCCCCTTTTCCCCTAACCTTCCCTGCGATTGACCTTGCGAATTTCCGTCCCGGCGATTACCATAAGTTATATTATTTTCGTGAGTTTTGTTATTGATTATTTTCCGATTTCCTTATTTTTCTCCGAGTATTAATTATTTTTCGACCTTTGTATTTCGCCCTGCGTATTAATTATTTTTCGACCTCTGTATTTTGCCCAGCGTATTAATTATCTTTCTATTTTCTTATTTCCCCCGCGTATTGATTAATTCTTGTTATTATTTTTGAGTTCTTTGCCCCCTTTTTCTTATTTTCGATTGGTGATTATAATTGTAATAGCGAACCCCTTTTCTTTCTATCGGATTATTATTTAGATTGTTTATTCTTGTTTTCAAATCCCTTCAACGTACCTGTACCGGCGTGGAAGCGGCCGGATATTATCACTATTTTGTTATTGACCATTCACTGAACAAATTATTATTAAAAGTCATTTCTTTCACCTTTCTACACTTAACTCTGGAGTATTATTTCCCCCTTTCCCTCGCCCTATATTTCCCCGATTGCCCCGTTTGGAAGCGTTATTTAAAAGGAAGTATCATCACAATATATATATATATATATATATATATATTGTGACGTGGTACGTCACAAGTCCTTCCCTAAACTCGGCTCGAGTCCGCCGCTCACCCAACGTTAGTCCCGCATATTTTTACGCTTTTTTCTTCTACTTATTTTGTGTAAGTTAGCATGTAAATACCCGTTTTTTCCCTCCCGTTACCCCCTGTATGGATGTGCGCGACTCGAGAGCAATATCGACATCCCCCCCCCCCCCCCCACGGCCCACGATCAAGGAACAGCAGAGGAACGAGAGCCGACGTGCTGACGCCGAGGAAGGTAGGAGGATCATGGACGAGGGGAAAAGCCCTGGAAAAAGCCCTGAGAAAGACCGCCCGAAAAAGCCTCGAAAAGCCCGCCGAAAAGCCGCCGCTGCCCGCCTGCCTGCCGCCCGCTGAGATCGCCGACGCAAGGTATCGATCGACGATCCAGCGGGGCCTCTGTCGCCACCTCCCGTAGACCGGAAGAAAAACGCCCGTCTATGACTCCGATTACCGACCGACGCTGACGCACAGGTGCTCTCGTCCCCCACCACCATCAGCGCCAACGTCGACGAAGAAGAAGACCCCGCCATGTCCCTTACTCTCCGAGCCGAGCGCGTGGCGTGCGAACGTGTGTGTGAGACCGGGAGTCATTAATTTTAAGTTAAAAGAAGCATTGTATAGCGAGTGTGAGAAAATAATATTAAGACGACTCGGCTGTACCCCTCTGGACCCAGACTCCGTTACGGAGAGAAAATCCCCTTTACGACGACTCAGCGATAGCCCAGGGATACGATTTTGGACCGATATACGGAGTTTATAAAGACTGAGGCTGTCCGCTGATTCGAGGAGAAATTTTGTAACCGAGATCCACAAGTGTGGAATTTGAGTGAGTGAGCCCTCCGATGGTAAGTTTTTGCCCAAATTTTTCCCGACCCGATTGACCCGTTTTCCCTCCCCGAAGACCCAGTATTATCGTAGAAATTGTGTTGAAAAGACTTTGCCTCGTGGTCGACACGTGGTCGACATTTTTTTTTGTTACACGAGCAAAGAGGCATAGATCGCGCGCGTGGTGAGCGGCGTTATATTAGCTATTAGTGAAACAGTTTTCCCATAGATCCCAGTAAGATTTTGAGACATTTTTTTGTGTAAAGGATTAAGACCGAGGTAATATTGTAAAGAAGCCCTGGACAGTGCCTGCGGCCTGAGAAGTCTCATCCCCCTCCCTCCCCCATTCCCGATAGCCGAGTGCCGTGAAGGACAATAGATTTTTCCTCTTTCTTTTTTCTTGTCGTTGTTTCCGATTTATAATCGAGAGTTCCGGTGCTACACCGTTACAGTAGCTGGCGCCCAATAAAAATAGACAACGTTTTGGTTCATTTTTCTCTTTTTGACAATGTTGTGAGTTTTGGCAAATTAAGACCAGCATTGTGTAGAATATCCACCGGCCAGCCCCCTTCTCCCCTAACCTTCCCTGCGATTGACCTTGCGAATTTCCGTCCCGGCGATTATTATAAGTTCCATTATTTCCGTAAGTTATTAATTATTTTTCGACCTTCTTATTTTTTTACCGTATTGAATATTTTCCTATTTTATTATTTTGCTATTTTCTTATTTTCCCTGCGTATTGATTATTCTCTTTTTGTCATTTTTGAATTCCTTGCCCCTTTCTCTTATTTTCGATTGGTTATTATAATTGTTATTGCGAACCCTTTTCTTTTCTTTTTGATTATTATTGAGACTGTTTATTTTTGTTATCGAATCCCTTCAACGTACCAGTAACGGCGTTGAAGCGGTAGTATTTTCTCATTATTTTGTTGTTTACCATTCACCGAACAAAGTTATTATTAAAAGTTATTTTTCCACGTTTTCTACACAAAACTTTGGTGTGTTATTTCCCCCTTTCCCCTCGATTAAAGAGAATAAAGTATCATCACAACTTTGGCGCCCAACGTGGGGCTCGATAATAACAGGAATAATAAGCAGTACCCTCGAGGGCAGCGACCTTTTCGCTCCTCGAGTGGGGATTGTTCCTGAGCTGAAAAAAGAGTGCTCACCTCGGTACCCCTTTTTTTTCTTTTGCCCCCGCCCCTACCCATAGTGCCCTACCTCCCTCGCTATAGGGCAGTTTAGGAATAATGCCGCCACCCGCGCTGCGTACGTATTTATTTGTTTTTTTTTTTTTTGGAGTTGATAATCTTTGCTAGTGGATACGTTTTTTCGACTTGTACTCGCACTGGCATTTGTTATATTTTTGTTGCATTCTGACATTTCCCGTGTGAATTTACAGCCCTATTGCAGCCCTTGAAAACCCTTTTTTTGGATTTTCGCTACCTTTTTTCCGGCCCTAACAAAAAAATCCTTCCCAATGAATTTACAACCCCCTGACCGCCCTCGAAAATTCTCTTTGAATTTTAACTCCCCTTTACCGGCCCTGAAAATCTCCCCTATTGAATTTATTACCCCTTGCCGCCCTCGAAAATTCTTTTTCAATTTTAACTTCCCTTTACCGGCCCTGAAAATTTCCCCTATTGAATTTTACAACTCTTTACAGCCCTCAAAAATCCTTTTTGAATTTTCTTAACCCCTGTTAGCCCTCAAGAATATTTTTGCGTTTAATACCCCTTCTCCTACAACCTTGAAATTCTATTGGGAGTAAGTGATCCCCTTACTCACCCCTGATATTACCCCTGATAATTTTTCTGCATTTTTCTACGCCCTTAAGGAACCCGAATATTGTTGAATCTTTTAATTCCCTTTTCAACTATTGATTTTTATTAACCCTTTTACCGCCCTTATTATTTTTTTTTCCTTTTCTCCTGAGTTTTCGGAATTATTTTTACTCCCTTCACCGCTTAGCAATTGCGTGAATTTTCCGACCCCCTTATTACCCTATTGACTTTCCTTTTCTACCGATTTTTCGTACTTAGCCCATTTATTATCCGATCTTGTCTCAGTTTTTCTAGTTTTGTTCTTTTTCTTAATTTCCCGTATTTGATTCGATTTCATTCATTTTCCCAAGTTTTCTGATTTTATTTTTGTTCTCTTTTTCATATTTCCTTCTTTTCCCTAGTTTGCCATGGAATACTTTAACCCCTCCGTACAAGTCACCCCAGCTCTCTCGACCTTCATTACTACGTCCCAAACGCAGGCTCCCAGACCCAAACCCGCAACCCCGTTAGCCCTTGCTGCCCCCATGGACCCTGCCCCCACCACCGAAACCCAAGCCCAGATTGACCAAATTTTTCGCTCGCTCCAGGCCCTCCCCAACGTAGCCGATTTAATTAGATTGTGCGACCAAGCTGATTTGAGTACATGCGACACGAGGGACGAAATGGTTGACCGTTATTTACGTTCCATCGTCCGCCGAAGATTTCCGGAAGAGCCCACGGAATGGGACCCGGTAAAAGACGAACGTGGTTCGGAAGCCCCGTACACCCTACGCGTGGCAATCGCCGAACGGAATAGAGAACAGAACTCCGCGATACATAACAGAAGTTCTGGTCAAAATGACAGTCCCCACCCTCCTCCAAATACCGTAGAACCAACCCCCGCCCCGATAGTAGAAGCCCCTACCGTTATTTCAAATTTAGAAACGGAAGAACTGCTAATAGACCTCAGCGAGGAGACACTAAATTCCGAATTACCCACGAACCCAGTCCCGCCCGTCCCGACAATATAATCCCCTTCGCCTTGCTTGAAATTACCCCCAAAACCCCGTACAGTCCGAAAAGAGAAACCCCAGACCCAATTGGGAAAGTTTATGTCGAGAATAACCGGAAACCATGCTGAAGCGGGAGAAAAATTTCTTGCAAAGCTAACGTCGATCTCCCGTCTTCAGAGGGCAAAGCGTTTGAAGGCTGCTGCGCTAGAAAGAGGCCCGAGTTATAGTCAAGTCATGGCCGATAATATCTCACCCAACGAACTTCAACTGAGGTTAAGTCCACTAGTAAAAGACAGTACATTAGAGTCAAGCCCTGTTAATCCCGTTTCCCCCAGACTTTCGGAAAACAAGTCAGTCCAAACCGAACTCCGTTATCACCCCAAAACTTCCCCCGTCGTAAGGAAGTCCGCCTATAAAAATAGGAGTAATACAAATTCCCCAGAATCTGGTTATACGTCCCCTTCCTTTTCCTCCCTCTCTCACATTCCCCCTCTCATGGCATACCCCGTGCCGTGCCCTGCCCCCTGCCCAGAGGTCCCAGCATTGAGAAAGTTTTTGGATCCGCGGTTTTCCCCGCGACTTCGTCCGGCGAACAATAATTTCGCGTATCGCGACGGGAACCGCAATCCAAAAGGCAGAACATTTGCACAGAACATCCCAAGACCCACAAATCCACAACCGACTGCCCCAGTACCTAAAACCCATCGAAAACCCCTTCGTTACCCCCACCCCCTTGTTGCACCGCCTGTCCCAGTACCTAAAACCCATCGAGAACCCTTTCCCCGCCCCTATCCCCTTGTTACACCGCCCCCAAGATTCCGAACGTGGCCCACACTCGACCCGCGTGTCCCCTGGTCCCCCGGAATGTACCCTCAGTATCCCCAAACCTCCCCCCGTTCCCCTGCTCGCCCCCTAAGCCCTCGAAGCCCCCAAAGTTCACTGAGTATAGGGCCCTCAGAGCGTACATTAAGTACAGGGTCTTCCCAGAGTTCTCGAAGTTCCCAGAGTTCCCAACGTTCCCAGATTCCAAGATATGGCATATAAAATTTCCCAAAGTACCCCCACCTGACCATTGCACGCCCCCGGATACGATTATGTAAGGCACTGCCAGTGCGAGGCTATTTATTTTCATTATGTTTTTCTTTTCATTTCGCTTCTTTGGATTTCGTGCTAGTTACTTTGTAACACCCGAGAAGTTTGTTAAAGAGCTTGTAAATTATACGAGCAGTATTATGTAAAGTTCAATTCGAGACCATACGTGGAGATAAGACTTGCCCCCTTTTCCCATGAGTCCCTACCGATTCCCAAACGATTCCGCCTTCCCCCCCTTCCCCCTCTCCCCCCCCCCCGGACCTACCCTGCTTGACCCCAGTATGATTGTTGCTCAAGTTGTCAAGAGACGAACTTTCGGCAACTGGGGGGGAGTTGTGACGTGGTACGTCACAAGTCCAAGTGTAAGTTTTATTCTTCAAATATATTCATTTTTCTAGTTGAGATATCGATTTAAATTTAATACGTAAACGTTCCTCAGATTAGAACGAATTTAGAATCTTTTCGTTTTAGAAATTGTATGTTATGCTACAAGAAAGGAAAATGCGTCTTTTCGCCGAGTGTGAAGTTTGAAGAAATTCACACGAGGTGAAAAGGCACTTCCTCCAGAGTGGCGTACACTATTTTTTTCTCGACTGTGTTAAAAAGTGGCCATATTTCTATGCCTGCAACCGACATGGAAATTGCCCGAGAATTGACGAGCGGGAGGAAAAGCAATTTAGCGGGAGGAAAAGTGATTTAGCGGAAGGAAATGTTCACTTTTCTCTCGCTAAATTACTTTTCCTCCCGCTCGTCATAAATCGGTCACTTGTCACCCCCGTTGCAGGTATGACATAGGGCCTTTTAGCGTAGACGGAAAAAAAGGAATATTAAACTCTATGTAATCCCGTTAATGTAGCTATGTTGCTTCGGGCTCATTTCGCATAAGTTCGAGAAAAGTAAGAGAAAATTGCAAGTACTTCTCGATGGTATCAAAATCTGAAAAAATGCATTCATACCAAAGGTACTGAGAAGATTCATTTTGCATAATAATAATTCCAAAATGTTATTAACGAATTAATAAAAATATTAATTGTTTAACAAATTACCCGGCAAACCAACTTTTTTCTTTTATGAAAATGATTCGTTCATTTTTCTGAATACGTATGCATATTTTCAGATTTTTCAATTAGTTTTGATTTTTGTGTTTTTTCACAGATTTTTTGCATATAAAAGAAAAAAAGTCAAAGCTAATTGAAAAATCTGAAAAAATGCATACGTATTAAAAAAAACTAAACGAATCATTTTCAACAAAAAAAGTTTCGTTACCGGGTAATTTGTTAAACAATTAATTGTTTTTATTAATTTGTTAATGACATTTTGGAATTATTATTATGCAAAATTAATCTTCTCACTACCTTCCCATCCAGCATGTTCTGATGACTGTAATCTATCTTTATATATAGTCATCCAGAAGCTGCGGAAGAAGTCTCATTTTAAAGCATTCGAAGCTTTATGAAGAGATGCAGGAGGAAGCTATACCCCCCGTGCCCGCGAAATATCGAAGAATTCGTGGATCGACTCGCGGATCCGACACAAAGACGAAATTTAGAGCACGATACTGGTCGGTTTACGGTACGTCTAGTAACGGATGCGAATGATGCCAAACACGTGCTACTATATGACGAGCATTTCGTGCGCACGGAAATGGCCGAGGTATCGAAATTATTGATTGACGCAACCTTCGCATCAAGACCCCGAATTAAAGGAGTCTATCAACTATTAACGATAATGGGCATAAATTTTAACCACGTGAGTTATTTGTTTTTTTTTATAAAATTTGTCGCGATGGGTTACGTCAGAAATTCGTAAAAAAGGGGGATTGAAAATGATAACAATTGTTCAGCTTTTCTTTATTTCTACTCGATTTAATATTTATGCGTTATAGGGCTTCCCATTTGTATGGGTAATTATGACGAAAAAAACGCAGGCTGCTTACACAGCGGTTCTAGAGGCGGTTAAAGAGAATGCTTCGCAACAACAGTATCTCACTTGTGATGAGTGATTTCGAGCGAGGTTTGCGTAATGCCATTTCCGCAGTCTTCACAGGGGTATATAGCACGGGCTGCAATACGCATTACGATCGCGTAAGTTTTTAAAATTAATAGAATATAATTACGGTTAACAGGATTATGCAAACTATAGAATTTTCAACTTAAACGTTTGTTCGCTTATTTTACAGCCTGTATGGGTCAATAAAATCGATGTACTTACGAAACAGCCCGAAAAATGAAATTAGCTTGAAAGTCGCGTGTTTAAGCAACTGCACACAAACAATTATTTTCGAATCAGTACATATATGTAGACAGCTTTACTTAGAGTTGGATAGATTTTATAGCGACGCTCTTTAGACGAATGAAAAATACATTTTCTCTGTAATCTATGCCGAATGTTAGTTTTGTAAATTGAAGAGAACTCGTTAAAGCTAACGCCATAGTGCTAACGGCATTTATATAGCATGAACTTACGATATTTTCATTTTCATGCTCATTGATGACTTCAACTTGTTATAGTGTATGTGTTGTTACGGTGTATTTGCATCCTCGCATATGAAATGGCCTCTTAAAAATGATTCCAAAGTTTACGAACAACTATTCAAGTAAAACTATGAATAATATTTGAAACAATACTTCAAGCAATGTGTATAAAAAGTAAATATGAGATTATCAATATATCATTTCAAATGGATTCTCATAAAGTCAATAGTAAATCGTAGTACAGGCTGTAATTAAATCCACAAGTAGATTAAATTTATTTTGAGTGATAACCGGAAAGTTGTTAACGACAACTGCTCGAGTTGGGTCGTACGCTAGAAAATTGTTGGCCCTAAAAAGGGCCGTTTTAATTTTCTTCGCCTGTCCTCGCCTAGAACTCGATCCCCAGCATTTCTGCCTCTTCTTTTTGAGAGAGCCGGATTACGAGAGCCTCCGTTTGGTTGTCGATCTTCTGCGGCGGGTTAAAGAGAAGATCGAGCTTCGCGGCACAACGTCGAGGGTCGCGTCGATGCGGGCTCTGACAGTAGGCCCGGAGATAGGTGGGAGACTCGGGCGCTAACCGGAGTTTCCAGGGCCGATAGTTGGTGCAGACCCTCGGCCGCGTTTCCCAAGACTCGGGATGGCTTGCTGCGAGTGGAACGGGTTGGATTGGAGTGGATGTTGATGCTGGTGGAGGTGTGGTGGTGCTGGTGATCACGGGGTTTTGTAGAGTCGGACAGCTGGGTGAAGATGTGGTGGAAATGGCGACTATGTCTGGTGCTATCGGGATTTTGCTTCTGTTTTTGAGCTCGTGTCCGGCTTCTTCTAGCGCCTGCTTGGTAGCCCGGTAGGCCAGTAGCCGGATTAGGCGTTTTCTTCCTGCTCGCTTCCTCGGCATCCTCTTCTCACAGTCTGCTGATATGTTGCCTCGAGATGCTGGCGGTGGACTGATCTTCGGTCCATGTTTTCGCCGTCTTTTATACTGCGGGGAGAAACGCCAATTGGCCGATTATTTCGGCGGGTCCCTCTGATTGGTCGACGCCCGGCGAATTGCTGATTCGCGGATCTCTGGCACGGAAGCCGGCTAATTGGCCGGCTCTGCCCCGGTCGGATGGCTGTAGCGGATTTTTGCGCGGATTCGGGGGATCTGGAAAAAACTATGGGGAAGCGGATATGCGAGAAGATGAGGCACGTAAATCGGTGCTCTCACCGTTTCGCACTGTGCGAGAAAGCACTGCAGCACGAAAGTCGTGGCTGGATTCTCACTCGGCACGCGGCGACTCGGTGCGGGAGAAGTAAGACTAAAGGTCCTACTCTCGGCACGGCCCTCCACGCTGAAACAATTGAGGCACGTTAATCGGTGCTCCCAATTCCTTCAGCGGAGTTCAGTGCGGGACAAGCGGGGCTAAAGGCCTCGCTCTCGGCACGGGTTTAACGCGGAAAAAATTGAGGCACGTTAGTCGTTGCTCTCAAATTTTTCGCGTATATCGGTGCGGGAGAAGCAACGCTCGAACTCGCTGCGTTGCTCTCGGCACGGGAGTTTTCGTGCGGCAGGTTGAGGCACGTTAGTCGGTGCTCTCGACCTGAGCACGCGGCGGTAAGGCAGAAGGCCCTTCCGGTAGGAAAAGGGAGAGTCTTTCTACGTTAATTTAAAGCTAAAATTTCGCTCTGAAAAGAGCGAAATTTTTGCCGGACGTCGATGTTGCTCTGAAAAGAGCAAGTGAACAAGTTCTCGCTAGAAAATCGCTAAGCGACGAGTAGTTGCTCTGAAAAGAGCAGTGAAGAATTTCTGAAGTCCCTCAGCGATGTAGTGTAGAAGTCCCTCGAAGAAGCGGTCTAGCTGCCGAGTAGAGGAATCGAGAAGAGGAATGAAAAAAAACTTTGGAAGTGACTTGGAATTCTGTTTATTAGAGAGCGGTTAGTCGCTTTAGGGAGCTCCGTACTC
Organism: Ichneumon xanthorius; assembly: GCA_917499995.1. NCBI lineage: Eukaryota > Metazoa > Arthropoda > Insecta > Hymenoptera > Ichneumonidae > Ichneumon > Ichneumon xanthorius. The sequence continues at coordinate 23,743,648 of OU824203.1, read as the reverse complement.
GGAGACTCGCCGGGATGTACTGCCTTCGCAGCAGCGATGCTGCGCCTTTTATAGCCGGCCGTCGAGCGAAGCGCGCCGAGTTCCCCCACCCGCGACCGCCCGGCCAATGGCGCGCGGCGCCACGGGAGCTCGGAGATACCGCGGCATGGGCCTATCGGCGCGCGAGGCTCGACGCTCGGCTCGGTGATTGGCTGATAGACAATTGAAATAATTTGTCTACTCTAGCATTTTACATTTTAAAGCTTGAAAAAGGAAAAAAATATGCCATGTAGTGGCGTATAACAAAGTTAAGTAGTCTAAAGAAATATCGACGTCGGCAATATTTTATAGTATATGTTCGTACGCGGCATTGAATTTTTAAAAACAACTATCTTTCAGGCGCTCTATCATAAAGCCAAGACCCTCCATCTCCAGAATCTACTTCGGACAAACGCGGATTCAAAGGTTTTTTTTTAATCCTAGCCCTTGCATACCTGCCTGCTGACGCAATCGATGCCCAGTACCGAGTACTTACGAACGGTCTGACAGGGAATCTTCGGAGACAATTCTCGCAATTCCGTCTCTATTGTAATCGATACTGGCTACACACGGTTGGACCAGCGGGGTTTAGTGTCTACGGACTTGGTCGAAGAACTAACAACATCATAGAGTCTTACCATAGCAGATTAGGACACAGAATGGAGAATAGACCAGGGCCCTGGGATTTCATCTGTAAATATCTAATATAGCGAAATAATGTATACTATGACAATGATAGTATGGTTTGTAACCCCATGGTAATTATAAAGTATCGTTGGAATTATCTTCTGAAACAGGCAAGCTGCTGAGGTTACAATCCGATGTGCAAATTGATATTCAGCGTCTCCGAAATAATAAACAAATTAGCAGGCATCCGAGATACGCTACAGTGTACAAATAAAAAGAACTTGTTAGAGGTGAGCTTCACTATGTTGTCAAATAAGTCTTGATTTTCTAATAAGCGTTTCGATTAACCCTCTCATGATCCGACCGGTCTCTCCACTTTAGGGAACTCTGCGGGTGTGTTGGTCTCAAATATTTTCAAAATGTTTTCAAAACATTTACAAATATTTTTTAATATTTATAATTTATTTTCAATATTTCAAAAAAATATAATTGAAACCTTTCAAAAATATTTCCGTGCTATGTGGGTATAGAGATACATTATTTTGGCTGGCCTTGAAATTTCAGTCATATCCCTGGTGAAAATATTTCTCAGAATGTGTCTGAAAAATTCTCTGAAAGTCTCGGAAAATGTATCAGAAGTTTTTCTGAAAAGTCCCCCCGAATTCCTCAAAGTTTTCGCACTTTTCAGGGAAAGTCATAGATTTTTCGGAATCGAAATATTCCTGATTGTTCTAAAAGTCTCCGATTTTCACTACAAACTTCTCTGAATAACTATGATCTTTGTTAATATTCTAAGCGTGCTTCTCTTCTATATTCAGAAACCATTTTCTGACAAAGTCAAATTTTCGCTGAATTTCTCATACTAAGTATATATAAAGTCTTTATCTTAGAAAGTTTCAGGGAAACGCCTAATTTTTTATGAAATTCCCCACATGATTAGTCGATGAAAATGTTCAAAATTACTCTGAAGCTCTGATTTTTTGTGCCGAGTTTTCTTAATAACTATGAACTCTATTGTTTTTCTCTGGATATTAATTTTCTAGATTTATGAACATTTATCTGGAAGACTCCGATTTTCACTTATTTACAAAGAGTAACAGTGAATAAATCTTAAAGAACTCGTAAGTTGTCTAAAACTCTTTAAACCCACCTTATCCGAGAAAATCGGAGTTTTTCAGAAAATGAATCGAATTTCTCTGAAAAAGTCTGTCTACTCGTGAGATGAGTAACAGAATGAGTACATCTTAAAGACAACTCGTACTTTCTCGGGATTTATCTGAAAAATTAGAGTTATCCAGAATTTATCGGAAAATAATCTGAATTTCGCAGATAAATTGTGACTGCTGGACGTTGTGCTGAAAAAAATGGCAGATATTTGGCAAATAGCAGAGACACTCAGAGAAAAATAACGGAAAATCACTAAAACGGTCCGGTTAGAGATTTTCAGACAAATCGTCAGAGAACATTTTCACCAGGGATGTAGTAAAAAAAAATATGTTATATAGTAGATATGCTTACCTAAACCTTAGTAGTAGTAGCAGATATGCTTAATTAAACCTTAAAAAGCTTTCTTAACGAATGTGTGACACCGGATCAACAACCGTCGGCAGATAATTTCCCAAAAATTGCGTGAACTTGCGCTCAAATTTCTCGCGAAAATTGGGATACCAGAATTGTTGGACAAGATTTGTTGTAATATTGGGGAGCATTGCCCAGTAATGGATGCTTTCTTTGTACATTCCAATACAAACCCGATCGTAACTATATTATTACATTTGCAAGTAATTCTGCAAACATTGTTTCAAAGTGCATCCGAATTTTTTGGACCTTCCTGCAGGAAGGTTTTGTAGCTTTGGCTATGCAGAAAACTAATGTTTGTTTTATTTAGCGTGGCGACAACTCCACCTAATGGAAGTCACCGTCGACGAATTTATGCAAAAAGCAGCCTCGCTAAAAGGAAACGTTGATGCCATTATCCGACGAACATTTGAACGGGGAGGTCACGAATATGAGTTGCAGGACCCTCCAGTGGTCGTACCGTTCGGTAATATTTTAATGTCTACATTTGCAAAGGCCCTTAGCATCAACGGGATTTACCCCGGGATACCTCGGGATTTAAAAAATATTTTTTGTGACATCTCTTCAAGTAACATAAATAAAATTCGATAGTATATAAACTAAATTACAAAAACATTATTGTATCGGAGAATGGCGTATTTAAATACGTGTAATACGTGTAATTTACATGCCATTTTGTATGATAAGCAATGTGTTCATATTTTTGTGACATAGCTTTATATCGATTTTTACCAGAACAATACCCAGACTACGAGCAGGATATCTTTGCCGATGAAAGACCAAACTGGCTGCTAGATAATGCTGAAGCAGCACCAGTAGCTCCTCCAGAACATGGTAATTACGACAATGAATTTTATTCGAGTAGATCATCAATAAACATGATGATAAATTCGATAGATTGATAGAACTTCACTTCCAAATTTCGCATATATGCAACACTCGTTGAAATATAGGAGATTGAACCTCCCGTTTCAAGTTTAAAGTTTTAACAGCAATCGTATCAAAAATATGTTTAGACTCTGGCGATGACGATTCCGACGGTGATGAGTCGGATAGTTCTAACGACGAGGACATTCCTGAGGAAGTCGAGGTTCCGAAACTGATAGGTAATTTTCGTGGTCCACTTTATTACGGCGAAGGGGAGAAGATTGCGAAATACTATGTACACGTGTTTAGCTCTATCTTAAAAATTCATTGGATAACGTCATTATATGAAACTACAAACAATTATTTTTAATTTATTCGTTTTTTCTGTTGCATAATATCAAAATGATTAAAAACATTCTGGTATGTAGAAGACAGATCCACTGCCGGACGCGCGTTTTGTTGCGGACTATGGACGACAGTCGCCCCTGATCGTTGGTAATTTTCACAAAAATCTACCTAAAACTATTTGCAATGCACCTGTTTTAAAGGCGATATAACATTACCACTTATACATTACAATATACTGATATTTAAAAAAACCATGGCCTGTTGAAGACCTTGATCCACAGCCAAACATGCCATACATGGACGACGGTGGACAACAGCCGCCCCTGATGGAAATCATTGGTAATTTTCGCAAAAATCTACCTAAAACTGTTTGCAATGCATCTATTTTATACGCAATATAACATTAAATTGATCTGTAAAAAATCATTATCTGTTAAAGACCTTGATCCACCGGCCAACGCACCGCTCATTGAGCACGATGGTCGACAATCACCACCAATCGACATCATTGGTAATTATAACAGAATCTACTTAAACACATTTGCAATGCATCTGTTTTGTAGGTGCATTCGTGTAACATTGACGTGATATTTTTTAAATTGTGATCTATTAAAGACCTTGATCCACCGCCAAACTCGCCGCTCAATGAGAATGATAGACGACAAACGCCACTGGACAATATTTTTGGTAATTTTCGATAAAATCTACTCAATACCATCTGCGAAACATCTATTTTACAAATAATAATAACATTGAACTGATATTTAAATAAATGTGGTGTGTAGAAAACATTGATCCACCCCTTGGTCTAGACCTATCGTTCGTTGAGTCTGGTGGACGACTATCCCCACCAACTGACAACATTGGTAATTTTCATGAAATATACTAAAAACCAGTCATGATTCGTATGTTGATCTTTGATGTAAAATTAAACTGTTATTGTAAAAAAAATTATCGTGTGTAGATGATATCCGTCCACCGCAAAACGTGGTAACTTTCGACGAGTCAGAACGACAGACACCAAACATGGATGCAAGGCAAAACGCGCCAGTTGGTGAGGAGAATAGGGGACGATCGCGACCAGAAGTCGTCACAGGTAATCACTATCATCTCTTAAACAATGTTGGCCTACATCCAGTAATGCAATTTGTCACATACCCATTACTATATATACGAAATAGTTACTTGTTCATATACCTTCGGCGGTGGCTTTAAAGAACTATCTTCACCTTGCGTATACATCCGACGTGCCAAATACCGCGATAACAAGGCTACGTAAATGTCTCCAGACTGAACCATAGAAGCGCGTAAAATAATAAGAAAGTGTAAACAAGGTACTTGCTCTGTTTATTGCATTATGTCTATGGCGCTAATCGCTCATAGGAATAAAGCCAACAGTTAATCGAAATACGTTCGATCATAGGATACAAAAACGGCACATTTATATCTCTACCACTCACAACTCTACCAGAAAATATCTCTACCATATTAGAACTCTACCAAAAACTCTCCCAGAATTGAAATAAAACTCTCCCCGAATTTAAATAAAACTCTCCCGGAATTTAAATAAAACTCTCCCCGAATTTAAATAAAACTCTCCCCGAATATAGAATAAAACTCTCCCCGAATTTAAATGAAATTCTCCCCGATTTTTAATTTTTATTCCGGGAGAGTTTTATATAAATTCGGGGAGAGTTTTATTTAAATGCGGGGAGAGTTTTATTTAAATCCCGGGAGTTTTATTTAAATTTGGGGAAAGTTTTATTTAAATTCGTGGAGAGTTTTTGGTAGAGTTTGAGACGGTCCTCTAAGTCCGCTCGCCTCCAAAACCCTTCCGGAGTACCGCGGGAAATCGGAGCAGCGACGAGAGTCGCGAGGAGCCAAGGATGTCGATAAGGCAGAGCGCTCGAGAGACAGGCATACCCAAGGAGTCGGCAGCCGTAGAGCGGCCTGCCATATCCCGAGCCTCACCGTTCGCTTGGGAGCACGCGCCCGGCACGCAGCGATTGCGTCAGCCACGCGTGATCACCTGAACCGCAAAAGAGGGGCCGATTGACGTCACATTGACGTCACGCGGAACGGAAAGGGACTGGAATTCGTGCCGTGCGCACTCGAGGCTCTAATATAAAAGAAGGCCCGGACGCCTGGAACATCACTTTTAGCTGGGCAGTTCCCCCGTGCACAACTAAGTGTTCCTTTCCCAACGCCAGCAACGGTAACTTCTCCTGGTGACGGGAGTAACCACCATTGTCTGGGTTACCTAATTTCTTTTAGGGCAGCGACGGCGACCTTCCCTGGTGACGGGGATAACCGCTTTCGTCTGCGACTTCTATCCTTTCTTTGCTTTCTTTCTTTAATTTCTTTTTTTTTATTACATTTAATTAATTTACGAATGAGATTGGCGCAGAGAGCCACAGAGGGTTTAATAAGTCAGAAGAACAATTGTACTCAAAAAACTTAATTGAAGCAATTTGTATCAAATAAAAACCAAACTATTTAATTGACGATTAGAATCAATTTTCGTGTCTTGAATTTTTCTTACAGCACCTGCCCTCACACAAACAAAAGTGAGCCGAGAACTCACATAACGACGTTTTTGGAGCAAAGCGTGTAAGCCTCCAAAAGTGCTACGTTACAAGTTCTAATACGGTAGAGATGTTTTTTGGTAGAGTTGTTATGTGGTACAGTTGTTAGAATTATCTTTTTTGGTAGAGTTATTATCCGGGAGACTTGTTTTCTGGTAGAGTTGTGAGTGGTAGAGATATAAATGTGCCACAAAAACTTCATTCAGATCGTCATTATGCGAGGCTGTAAAATCAAGTTTTCTCGCCATCTACCTTTATTGAGTTTGAACAAAATGCGCACAACGCGAGATTTCCGGGAGTTAGCATAATAAGTGTAAAGCAGAATGTGGTACAGAAACTATTCAGGCGATAACTGTTCGGATATTACTGCCATTAAAATTCTTAGAAGTAGCCTTAGACGGGATAAGACTCATCACATTAATTCTCATAATCCATTTTCATGAAATAAAAAAATATATTTGATAATGAGTTTAACGTTCCTCAGATCAAATGTATAGACTGAAAAACGTCTTTAAAAATTATTAATGAATTGGAAAACGGATAGATGTAGGTTTAAGACAGTAACTTCAATAAAAATCACTCAATGTACTGTAATCTACTGCGTGTACGTTATAGTGAATCGAAGACGAAAACGAAAACGCCGACGACAATCGGGGCAACAAAATCCGATACCTCCCACCGAACCTGCATCGGAAAAAAACAAAAAAAGGAATAAACGACGAAAAGGTTAGATATTAAATTGATAAAAATTGAAGAAAAACATTAATTTTCATACTAAATTACAGAAATGAAACGAAGGGCTTACGCACGACGGGCGGAGGAGGCAGCCCAAACGTCAGAAGCCGCGCAGCTGCGAGAACAGTTACAGGAGGTGCAGAATCAACTGCAAGTGTTCCAAGAACACTCAGTCGAAAGGACAGCAAATAATGGTAACAATATCATCGTTGATTTATTCATTAGTATATTTTCTTTTTCTGATCTTAAATTTACTGGTCATAGAATGGTTATAAACTTTGTTAGACACTCGTGAATATTGTCAACTCAAATCATTGCATAGTAAAGTAGTTGTATGCATAATTGTACAGGAAACATAGTTTTCGGGATAAGGTAATGAATATTTAATTGAAATATGAGTCAATTCAAGCACTGCAAATTAGGAAGGTCTAAAATAATTAAATAATTCTGTGTGAATGAAGTTCCATATATCCACACTAAAGATATCAAATTTGAAGAGCGTAAGTGTCTCGATTTACGATATTATGTTGTTACTTTTATTGAATAATGATATCTTAGCAAATAGATAGACTTGGGTCATAAATGGAAACAAGGAAAGCATGATTACTTGTAATTTGTAGTAGAAACTAGTAGTTTACGATAAAAGTACGATTAAGCTTCTTCTGACGAGTGACTTTGCAGCACAAGCCGAAGGCAAGTGCTGCAACCATACGAGTCAGAATAAGGTTTATCGCACGTGTTTCGTACGAAATTTTACTTCACGAGGTGTGCAAATTGAAGTTTTGTGCACGGAGCGTGCATAAAACATCCATTTTCGCACCCAGTGTCATAATACAATTTTTTACGAATCACAACGATATTTTATTACTTCGATGAACTGTTCGGAGAAGTAAAAATGTAGTAGGACGTAATTTTTCATATTTCCTCGTAAAAAGTACGGGTTTCTACGTAAAATTACGATTTTCTACAACTACTATCTTCCAATGAAAAATGTCCATTCGGATGCATGCATAGTTGTAATGTCGCGTAAAAAGTACAACTTTTAACAAGTAACCATAACTTTCGAGAACTGTTTCGGACTTTAACCGAAAAGGACTTTAATTTAACCGAAATATCTTGGCCATAGTTTTTCGTAATTTTTTCGTAGAAACTACAACTTTCGACAAATCACAACAGTATTTTACAACTTCGGTGAACTGTGCGGAGAAGTAGATATGTAGTAAGACGTGGTTTTTCGCATTTCCTCGTAGAAAGTATGGGTTTCTCCGTGAAATTACGATTTTCTACAACTACCATATTGCAGTGAAAAATGTTCATTCGGATGCATGCATAGTTGTAATTCCCCGTAAAAAGAATAACTTTTAACTATTGACTATAACTTTCGACAACAGTTTCGGACTTCAACCGAAAGAGTAAATATCTTGGCCATAGTATGTATTAGATTTTTGTAGTCAATTGTAATTAATTGTAGTAATAACTACAATTTTCTAAGGAAAACTAGAGCTTAATGGAATCGAAATAATGCGGACAAACTACAACTTTTTACTAATGTTGACAACTACCTACAAGCATATTCCAAATCTGATATTTATTTATTGATGTAGATTGTCAGCATTCTATGGTTCTGGGTTTGTAGTAGATCTTAGTAATCAATTGCAGTTTTTTGGAGTAAAGCTACAACTTTCTACAGAAAACTATAACTTATCAGAATCGACAAGATGTGGACAAACTACAACTTTTATAACTATCTACGAAAAAATACGAGATTTCAAACATGTTTTTAGGTAGTTGTCAATTTTCATAAAAGGTTGTAGTTTGTCCACATCTTGTCGATCCCAATAAGTTATAGTTTTCTATAGAAAGTTGTAGTTTTACTACAAAAAACTGCAACTGATTACAAAGATCTACTACCTACCCAGAACTACGGAATGCTGACGATCTACAACTATTTACCAAAAAATGCGAGATTTGGAAGATGTTGGTAGGTACTTGTCAATTTTAGTAAAAAGTTGTAGTTTGTCCTTATTCTCTCATCCTATTAAGCAATAGCTTTCCGTAGAAAATTGTAGTTGTTTCTACAAATAACTACAATTGAGTACAAACATTTACGAGTTAACGCGATTAGCATGTTGCTGTCAATTTACAACTTATTGCGATACTGTACAAACATGTTCCAATTCTCGCACTTTTTCATAGATAGTTGTAGCTTCGGTGGCGCTTAGCAATTTTTTTTATTTATTTGCATTTTCTCCCCCCATGGGAAACTGCGGAAAACCTATGCCGATACAGCCGGTCTCAGGTTCGATTTCTGGCATCGGAGCTTCGTCGCGTCTGACCGAGAATGTAAACATGGAGTACAACTATATACATCCGACACTCACACTTAGAGTTACTACGTGCGAGTGACCGATGTATATATCTGGAGCTTCGTCCCGCCCATACTTTTATTCTCGGCAAGACTACGAAACCGAGAATCGAACCGTCGACCTCCTGATGCTTTGGTCTAGAGGCGAGCATGCTAACCGCTAGACCACCGCACCGGTTAGCGCTTAGCATTATAAGTTGTAATTTCAATGACGCTTTGCATGGTAAGTGGTAGTTTTGGTGTGAATGTTTCGACAACTTCGACGTATAAAGTTGTAGATACAGCGTAGGTTTGGCGTAGAAACTTAGTTATAGAAAACATTTCGCCAGGGAAACTATACGTTCGCATTTTATTGGTAGGCGAGACGATTTATTCGTCATTTTGGAATTTCCTGGATTGTAAGTGTCTAACAAAGTTCATTTACGATCTCTTTGACATTGATTTTGACTTGGTTTAGAATCTCACTGTTTCTGTGAAATATTTGTATATTGTAAATATGTTTTGTGATACAATGATTTTGTTACGGCACATTTTTCATTCCATATGTCGTTTCATGTTATTTCGACGATACTTTCGAATATGCTACCTTCGATGTAATTTTAAATAACGATGGCTGAAGTTGCAAATTTAAAAAATCTTTGCTTGTATTTTTCTCAAGCAAAACTCTCTATTTGTAAAATTCTATATTATGAAATAAAATCATGTGAAAGCGACTCACTCGATGGTATCTGCGTCCTTGATGAACAAAAGTTTAGGTTCCAATATATCTTTCACTACTAAACTTTTTTTCGTTCGTTTTAACATGAAACGACCGACATGCACTATGACTTTGACATTTTAAGAAAAATGTAGTATAATCTTCGTTACTTTGCTATCTAATTGATTGATAATTATTGGCAACTTTATTAACGCTCAAGCTCATTCATAGTAATAGTAGCATTATTTGTTGAAATATTTGGGCGAAATCCGCAAAAACAACGCAAATACAACAGCCCCGGTATTCAGTCATGACACTTTAGAATCTTTAAACTTGTATATTTTTTGTGATTTAAAATGTACATATTCTACTACTACGATTTTTATAATGAGTTCACAATTCAGTTATTGAGTTAAGGGCATTCTAACTACTTAGGAATAAATATAAAAAGGGCCACGCGCGTTCGGAACTTGTAAATAAGATAAAATAATACAAATACGACAGTAGATAAAATGAAAACATTACGGTGAATAATAGTACAAAAGATGTGTATCATTGAGCATCACGTGTGTAGTCATTTGCAGGAGAAGATATAGTATTCCACTTATTGATCACAAATTATAGATCCGGATCCATAAGGCCGCTTCTCTTCGGAGTCAACGTGACCTGCGGTGATACCGGTGTTTTTCCCAAACACTGGAGGGGAACGAGATGATCGTACTACGTTCAGTGTTTGTTTGTACGGGGATCAAAATCATTAAACCTTTATTAAAGTTGAAGAATCGAAATCACCTTTTTTTATATAAATCATAGCTCTGCGGGGAATGTCGATCGTCCTCAGTGTACCTTGCCGTAAGGCATCGGATCCATAGGGCCGCTTCTCTTCGGAGTCACGTGACCTGCGGTGATGTGGCGTTTTTCTCAAGCGTTGGAGGGAAATGAGGTGGTCGTACTTCGTTCGGTGTATGTTTATACGGGGATCAAAATCATGAAACCTTTATTAAAGTTGAAGAATCGACATCAACTTTTTTGTATATAAATCATAGCTCTGCGGAATGTCGATCGTCCTCAGTGTACCTTGCCGTAAGGCACCGAATCCATAGGGCCGCTTCTCTTCGGAGTCACGTGACTTGCGGTGATGCCAGCGTTTTTCTCAAGCGTTGGAGGGAAATGCGGTGGTCGTACTTCGTTCGCAGTATGCTTATACGGGGATCAAAGTTACGAAGACGGTTATTAAAGTTGAAAAATCTAAATAAACTTTTTGTCTATAAATCATAGCTCTGCGGAATGTCGATCGTCCTCAGTGTACCTTGCCGTAAGGCATCGGATCCATAGGGCCGCTTCTCTTCGGAGTCAATGCGACCTGCGGTGATGCCGGCGTTTTTCTCAAGCGTTGGAGGGAAATGTGGTGATTGTACTTCTCTGGGCCTATGATTAAACCGAGATCAGATAAACACGTCAGTGTTTAGATGATTACGAAATCAAAGTTAACTTTTGGGGCAAAAGATAGCTTCGTAGAGTTTGCTCGTTCGCAGCGTACCTTAATGTCAGGCGTTAGACTAGTAAAGTTGCAATCGATGTGTCTTACGGTAACCGGGGCGTTTTTAAAAGCGCTAGAGGGCAAAAATCGTATTTCTGCTTCGCCGAACAACTCTTTTCATAATAGAGATCGATGTTGCATCTAATGCAAAAGATAATGTCGCTAATATTTACAGTCTAATTGCGGGCTATCCTGGTATCTGAACGGAAGGGCCCACCGCTCATCTGCCTGCTTAGCCCGTTACTGAGAATAGAACTGTTGTTTAACGGCATCCCTTCCTCCCCACACAATTCGAGCCACCGCATCGACGGTACATTCGTTCTTCTTCAAACTTTATCTCGTACATCATTTGTCCTTCAGATTTTTAATGTTCACACGTTATTTTTCCAATACATTCCGATCGTAATATTTCGATTCTGCACACCAATTTCCACACAAATCCTTTAAACATACTAGTTTACTGCACTATCTGATATAATATAGTCTCGCACCAACACGCTCGTCACTCCACGAACTCTATTTTACATACCATTTTTTCACATCTCTAACATCCGCGCGCTTTTTTCGTGGTTTTTACATTGTGCATATTTCGATTACGCACATTGCTTGCCTCAAAGACTGTTTGAACACACGTCGTTAATCGGGCTGCGAAGTAAATTAAGCGTGTTCAAACAGATTTTAGGGGTGAGTAATGTAGGTAATCGAAATGTGTACAATTGAAATGTCGTGTAAAAAGGAAGTGGACATTTGAAATATGAAGGAAAAACAGTGTGTAAGATAGGCTTTGTGAAGGAACGATTCTGTTAGTTTGAGACCTTTTGCATCGAGGTGTACAGTGAACTCAACGCCGTCAATCGAATTGTGTGAAAATCAATATGCAGGATCGAAATGTCTTGGAAAAATCGTGTCGCTGTGGTGAATTGAATTATGTGTGAAGGAAGTGCTGCCAAATAAGATCTTTATTATTCAGTTCGATTTTGGCAAAAAAAATACTCGTAAGAATAAAAAAAGCTTAAAGAATTTTAAAAACTTCAATTTGTGTCTCTTAAAATGTCAATATCATTACCGTATACTTTTGTATGAATGTCATGGTTTGAAATTATGTGTACTCCTTGTTACAATTTTCTGTTACAGCCTCATGCCGAATATGTTATGAAGCAAGCGCCACACACTCATTTTGGCCGTGTGGACACCGATGCAGTTGTGCCGCATGCGTACATATTTTATGGCATACGCAAGGTGAACGTCGCTGCCCCGTCTGTCGTACCGAATCGACGGATGTTCCGCGCAGAGTTTGGTTGCCAAGCGAATAAGTGAACAGCTATCGCTTAAAATCATCGCTTTATTATACGTTGAAAATAAATGTTTTTTAAAACCATTGCATTTCTCTTTCAAATTTTATCCCAGGCATATTATATTGATCTCCAATATACAAATTATTGTTTACCAAGGGAAGAAATAAACAAATAAACTGACACAAAAAAGTAAAAATGTAAATGTACCCCTCTATGCTGTTCGCTATTTTGACATTCGCTATTTTGGCCCTTCGATATATTCTGTATCTAAGTTTTAGTCATTTGAAATTTATATTCTCAACACATTTCTTTCAGGTACATTGGATATTATAAACGTTAGCGGCTCTCTATTGCCACTTCGAAATTATCACCCATCTACATATTCGAGTCGATATTTTATTCATTCCAAATGCAGACTGTCTGATAATGAATATTCGAATACACGAGCATTCAAATAAATTGTCGTTTGCTAAAAAGTTATTCGAATTAGCGAACTATCCAAGATAAAAATTTCGATCGACTCATATTCGTTATTTCAATATTCACAGTAATGAAAATTCTACATATCGACCGCTCTGGATTTGGTTGTTCGAAATATTGACCCTCACCCGAAAGAAACTCCTAATTTCGTGTGTTTCTCGCGTAGGCAGACCCTCACGTCATCGCGTGTTCGGGTTTCGTCCGCGAGCAAGTGTCCTTCTGACCTTGCCGCGCGACAGCGGAGACACACCGCCGATCGTTTACCGTTTCTTTGGTTACCGCGTATATTTTTGTGTGTGTGAGTGTGCGAGCCGTCCGAAATTTAGTAGGGACTCAGGGACATCGCGTTATTTACTATATTTTTCGCCATTCTTGTACTTTGCGCAATTATCTCATCTTTTGGCATTTTATTGGCATTAGGCAATCCCTCTCGTCGGTGAACTGAGTAGCCGTCGGGAGTGTAGCAGGGAAAAATTGTACCGGGTAGCTCATAAGTTCTGAATTGATGGAAAAGAGAGCGAGAGACTTTAATTTATTTTATTCTCATTGTTTTTGCTTGAATTAGATTTCTGTTTAATAAATGATTATTTTCGTCTCTCTCAATGTTGTGTTAAGATAATCAATTTCGCTTTGACTCAGCTCGAATTCACCGGACCGCCCCTCTGCCATCCCCCCAAGGCTGCAGCTAGCCGAGCGCAACCTTATCCTCGTGTTAACATCTTTGCCGATCGGGTCGCACACCGTGTGCGGATGGCGCCCATTATTAATAAAATATAAACCGATCGAGGGACGGGGTTTTGTGACGTCTTTACCGGTACTGGAGGGTTCCGATAGATTTGCCCTCCACCCGGAAATTCCTCTCACAAATTGGCATTAAAGAGGCAACTCGAGTCGAAAAAGGCCGGAAAGGTCTGAGAGCTCTAAAGTCAAAAATGGTAATAGATTGTCAAGCCAGAAGTAACCGCAAAGCGGCAAAGATATAAGTAGTGTAGCTATGAGACTTCGGTATAAAGTGGTGGCAAGGGGAGGTGAGGTGAGCGGGGAACGGCAACAACCGCGCAAGTGGCGGCGAGGGGCGGGGAGATATGCGGGGTAATTGAAGGTTAACACTACCGCTCGGAAAACCAGACTAATTGGATGCATATATTAAGCGTTTCCGTCATTCTCTTCCGTTTCTCTCTTTCGTTATTGCGCATAATCATTACTTACGCGAATCATTATTCCCCCTCGAAATTATTACTCGCGCGCGCGAGAACAACGCGTTTCGAAATCGGATGACAAGGTTTATTCAAAATAGCTCTCCCACAAAGTATCGCGTGTATGCAAAGACTGGGAAAACCTCTGTCCCCACGCACACGCACACGCACACGCACACGCACACGCACACGCACACGCACACGCACACGCACACGCACACGCACACGCACACGCACACGCACACGCACACGCACACGCACACGCACACGCACACGCACACGCACACGCACACGCACACGCACACGCACACGCACACGCACACGCACACGCACACGCACACGCACACGCACACGCACACGCACACGCACACGCACACGCACACGCACACGCACACGCACACGCACACGCACACGCACACGCACACGCACACGCACACGCACACGCACACGCACACGCACACGCACACGCACACGCACACGCACACGCACACGCACACGCACACGCACACGCACACGCACACGCACACGCACACGCACACGCACACGCACACGCACACGCACACGCACACGCACACGCACACGCACACGCACACGCACACGCACACGCACACGCACACGCACACGCACACGCACACGCACACGCACACGCACACGCACACGCACACGCACACGCACACGCACACGCACACGCACACGCACACGCACACGCACACGCACACGCACACGCACACGCACACGCACACGCACACGCACACGCACACGCACACGCACACGCACACGCACACGCACACGCACACGCACACGCACACGCACACGCACACGCACACGCACACGCACACGCACACGCACACGCACACGCACACGCACACGCACACGCACACGCACACGCACACGCACACGCACACGCACACGCACACGCACACGCACACGCACACGCACACGCACACGCACACGCACACGCACACGCACACGCACACGCACACGCACACGCACACGCACACGCACACGCACACGCACACGCACACGCACACGCACACGCACACGCACACGCACACGCACACGCACACGCACACGCACACGCACACGCACACGCACACGCACACGCACACGCACACGCACACGCACACGCACACGCACACGCACACGCACACGCACACGCACACGCACACGCACACGCACACGCACACGCACACGCACACGCACACGCACACGCACACGCACACGCACACGCACACGCACACGCACACGCACACGCACACGCACACGCACACGCACACGCACACGCACACGCACACGCACACGCACACGCACACGCACACGCACACGCACACGCACACGCACACGCACACGCACACGCACACGCACACGCACACGCACACGCACACGCACACGCACACGCACACGCACACGCACACGCACACGCACACGCACACGCACACGCACACGCACACGCACACGCACACGCACACGCACACGCACACGCACACGCACACGCACACGCACACGCACACGCACACGCACACGCACACGCACACGCACACGCACACGCACACGCACACGCACACGCACACGCACACGCACACGCACACGCACACGCACACGCACACGCACACGCACACGCACACGCACACGCACACGCACACGCACACGCACACGCACACGCACACGCACACGCACACGCACACGCACACGCACACGCACACGCACACGCACACGCACACGCACACGCACACGCACACGCACACGCACACGCACACGCACACGCACACGCACACGCACACGCACACGCACACGCACACGCACACGCACACGCACACGCACACGCACACGCACACGCACACGCACACGCACACGCACACGCACACGCACACGCACACGCACACGCACACGCACACGCACACGCACACGCACACGCACACGCACACGCACACGCACACGCACACGCACACGCACACGCACACGCACACGCACACGCACACGCACACGCACACGCACACGCACACGCACACGCACACGCACACGCACACGCACACGCACACGCACACGCACACGCACACGCACACGCACACGCACACGCACACGCACACGCACACGCACACGCACACGCACACGCACACGCACACGCACACGCACACGCACACGCACACGCACACGCACACGCACACGCACACGCACACGCACACGCACACGCACACGCACACGCACACGCACACGCACACGCACACGCACACGCACACGCACACGCACACGCACACGCACACGCACACGCACACGCACACGCACACGCACACGCACACGCACACGCACACGCACACGCACACGCACACGCACACGCACACGCACACGCACACGCACACGCACACGCACACGCACACGCACACGCACACGCACACGCACACGCACACGCACACGCACACGCACACGCACACGCACACGCACACGCACACGCACACGCACACGCACACGCACACGCACACGCACACGCACACGCACACGCACACGCACACGCACACGCACACGCACACGCACACGCACACGCACACGCACACGCACACGCACACGCACACGCACACGCACACGCACACGCACACGCACACGCACACGCACACGCACACGCACACGCACACGCACACGCACACGCACACGCACACGCACACGCACACGCACACGCACACGCACACGCACACGCACACGCACACGCACACGCACACGCACACGCACACGCACACGCACACGCACACGCACACGCACACGCACACGCACACGCACACGCACACGCACACGCACACGCACACGCACACGCACACGCACACGCACACGCACACGCACACGCACACGCACACGCACACGCACACGCACACGCACACGCACACGCACACGCACACGCACACGCACACGCACACGCACACGCACACGCACACGCACACGCACACGCACACGCACACGCACACGCACACGCACACGCACACGCACACGCACACGCACACGCACACGCACACGCACACGCACACGCACACGCACACGCACACGCACACGCACACGCACACGCACACGCACACGCACACGCACACGCACACGCACACGCACACGCACACGCACACGCACACGCACACGCACACGCACACGCACACGCACACGCACACGCACACGCACACGCACACGCACACGCACACGCACACGCACACGCACACGCACACGCACACGCACACGCACACGCACACGCACACGCACACGCACACGCACACGCACACGCACACGCACACGCACACGCACACGCACACGCACACGCACACGCACACGCACACGCACACGCACACGCACACGCACACGCACACGCACACGCACACGCACACGCACACGCACACGCACACGCACACGCACACGCACACGCACACGCACACGCACACGCACACGCACACGCACACGCACACGCACACGCACACGCACACGCACACGCACACGCACACGCACACGCACACGCACACGCACACGCACACGCACACGCACACGCACACGCACACGCACACGCACACGCACACGCACACGCACACGCACACGCACACGCACACGCACACGCACACGCACACGCACACGCACACGCACACGCACACGCACACGCACACGCACACGCACACGCACACGCACACGCACACGCACACGCACACGCACACGCACACGCACACGCACACGCACACGCACACGCACACGCACACGCACACGCACACGCACACGCACACGCACACGCACACGCACACGCACACGCACACGCACACGCACACGCACACGCACACGCACACGCACACGCACACGCACACGCACACGCACACGCACACGCACACGCACACGCACACGCACACGCACACGCACACGCACACGCACACGCACACGCACACGCACACGCACACGCACACGCACACGCACACGCACACGCACACGCACACGCACACGCACACGCACACGCACACGCACACGCACACGCACACGCACACGCACACGCACACGCACACGCACACGCACACGCACACGCACACGCACACGCACACGCACACGCACACGCACACGCACACGCACACGCACACGCACACGCACACGCACACGCACACGCACACGCACACGCACACGCACACGCACACGCACACGCACACGCACACGCACACGCACACGCACACGCACACGCACACGCACACGCACACGCACACGCACACGCACACGCACACGCACACGCACACGCACACGCACACGCACACGCACACGCACACGCACACGCACACGCACACGCACACGCACACGCACACGCACACGCACACGCACACGCACACGCACACGCACACGCACACGCACACGCACACGCACACGCACACGCACACGCACACGCACACGCACACGCACACGCACACGCACACGCACACGCACACGCACACGCACACGCACACGCACACGCACACGCACACGCACACGCACACGCACACGCACACGCACACGCACACGCACACGCACACGCACACGCACACGCACACGCACACGCACACGCACACGCACACGCACACGCACACGCACACGCACACGCACACGCACACGCACACGCACACGCACACGCACACGCACACGCACACGCACACGCACACGCACACGCACACGCACACGCACACGCACACGCACACGCACACGCACACGCACACGCACACGCACACGCACACGCACACGCACACGCACACGCACACGCACACGCACACGCACACGCACACGCACACGCACACGCACACGCACACGCACACGCACACGCACACGCACACGCACACGCACACGCACACGCACACGCACACGCACACGCACACGCACACGCACACGCACACGCACACGCACACGCACACGCACACGCACACGCACACGCACACGCACACGCACACGCACACGCACACGCACACGCACACGCACACGCACACGCACACGCACACGCACACGCACACGCACACGCACACGCACACGCACACGCACACGCACACGCACACGCACACGCACACGCACACGCACACGCACACGCACACGCACACGCACACGCACACGCACACGCACACGCACACGCACACGCACACGCACACGCACACGCACACGCACACGCACACGCACACGCACACGCACACGCACACGCACACGCACACGCACACGCACACGCACACGCACACGCACACGCACACGCACACGCACACGCACACGCACACGCACACGCACACGCACACGCACACGCACACGCACACGCACACGCACACGCACACGCACACGCACACGCACACGCACACGCACACGCACACGCACACGCACACGCACACGCACACGCACACGCACACGCACACGCACACGCACACGCACACGCACACGCACACGCACACGCACACGCACACGCACACGCACACGCACACGCACACGCACACGCACACGCACACGCACACGCACACGCACACGCACACGCACACGCACACGCACACGCACACGCACACGCACACGCACACGCACACGCACACGCACACGCACACGCACACGCACACGCACACGCACACGCACACGCACACGCACACGCACACGCACACGCACACGCACACGCACACGCACACGCACACGCACACGCACACGCACACGCACACGCACACGCACACGCACACGCACACGCACACGCACACGCACACGCACACGCACACGCACACGCACACGCACACGCACACGCACACGCACACGCACACGCACACGCACACGCACACGCACACGCACACGCACACGCACACGCACACGCACACGCACACGCACACGCACACGCACACGCACACGCACACGCGCACACAGCCACCCCGTTACAACATCTGCGCCGTCTTTTTTTTACGCGAGCACACATATTGGTTTTCCGATTTTTTATTTAAGCAGGTCGAGGGAGCATGACAATTAAAATCTCAATGCGCACACTATTGTTTTCTTTTCCGATTTTCACGCAATGTGTTTGCGAGTCGTCGAACACAGTGGAAGTGTGTCAGTTATTTGCTCCGCAGTCGTTTTAGTTGCAAAAACAAGAAAAGAACCCAAAGGGAACTTTAGGTAAGTTAATTTAAAATATTACAATTTTAAATGTTGAATTCTATGATTTTTTAAATTTTAGATAAAAAACATAAACATTTTTGCAAAATAATAGTTTTCCTAAATTGCGATGAGGTCGACGACGAGGATCATGATGATGCGGGTGAATATTTGAAATCTTGAATATTTTGGAATTGAATGTCTACCACAAACCGTGTTGACACAATTAAAATATTTTTGGAAAAATTTGTGATATCCCATGCACACTCTAAATGACAACCTATGTTGATGGGGTGTGTGTGTAGACGTATTTTGCATGCGTTGTGGAATGTCTTAATCAAAATTTGTTAAAATATCTTTATTATTGTAAAATGCAATGTATAATATTGTATCTTGGTGGAGGAGTGTTAAATATAATAAAAACCATACACCGCTTACATGAAAATCTAAAATAATTTATGTACTACATTAGTCAGAGGATTGTATTCGACTAGTCGATCATGAATAATGAGACAGTAGGCAGCCGTGTTTTCGGGAATGTTTTCCGCGAATTCCATATCAATTTTCACATCAACAGTACCACTTTTAATGGATTCATTTTTATGCGAACAATCAATTACAAATATTGGCGTAGTTGTTTTAAAATCCTGTTTTGTTATCATTGGTTCGTCGGGTGGTTTTGTTCTATAGTACGTCCTAATAAATTTAGTATACATATCATATGCGATTGCATATCGCCCGCTATCGAAATCTAAATTTAAATTATCATACGGATATGATTCTGAATTTAAATATAATTTTACATCTGTGACTTTGCAATGATGAAATTGCGTATTACGACCGCTGATTTTTGTCTTTTTTTTTGTTCGAAATGCAACAATAATGTATCGGGGTTTTTCCAATTGCGTTGCCGCTTTCACCGACCATGTATGTTTTTGTGTTGTAGGAAGCAGGGGATATTCATACAAATCCCACGAACGAAATCCCATTGATATTGTATAATCTTTTGCTAAAAGTTGCAAAAATTGTAATTTTGCAACTGTATACAATAGCTGAATTCGTTGTTTGGATTTATTATTACTGGCATCCCGCCCATACGCCAACCCGCACTCGACAAATGATTGCTTTCTTCTGATGTCAAGGACACCAAATTTTTTAACATAGTAGTTATACCAACATTTTTACATTTGTCAATTCTACTCCATTTAATTCATAGCGAATTTCATCAAACATAAAAGCAGAGGCATTATTATCCAATGTTATGACATCTACTGCAGTGGCATCCGCAGTTTTTGGTCCCTCGACGAGTCTTCCCTCCATGTACAGATAACTTTGTGTAGGCAATATAATGACATCTTGCTGTTGTATCGGAATGCGTATTTTATCGTTGTTATCCAGCGAGGCATTCGCGTAGGGATTGTACGAGTGCGTCTGAATGCCAGTTATTCGATTATCAAACTCAGGCTTAGCAGTGATGTTTAATATATCCGCAGACATTTTTTCATTTAGACGCACGTAGAGGATAGAGTCCCAACGATCTTAAGAAATTTAAATTACTGTTTGAAATTTTTTTTATTGTTGCGTTTTGTATTTGTAACACATTTTTTCCCTCTTCTTTGTTGTGTATCGATGCAAAATGTTTCTACGATGGAGTTTGACTGACATATGTATTTGCAACGCTTCCATGATTACCACCGCCACCACCACTATCACTACCCACACCACTTATTCTTTCGTCATTGTCTCTAAAAATTAGCATGCTGCACTATTTGCGTCGTAGATGAAGTCTCACGTCACTTCTTCACTACCAAAGTCAATTAACCTATTGTTTTGGTCAACAATTCGAATATTGATACGATCAATGAGTCGAGCAATCACTGGCAAGTAAATGACGTTTGAGGGGTTTTCAGATATCAACTCCCGACAGTCGAGTCCTCAAGGAGGGGGGAAGACGCGGGTCGACCGTTAATCGTCCGAAGATCGATTAACGTTCGGGTCGAGCGCGTATGATCGAGAAAGAACGGCGAGATGACGGTAACGGTGAGAAATTTGTGACTCGAATTGTGACTCGAATTTTTTGCCCGATAAAGGGAGAGACTCGTTTGTCCCGTGCGATGGGCAGTCGGCACGATGAGTCGGACGGAATTACCAGGATGCTGGGTAACCCCTAAAGCCTCCGGCCGTACGAGCTTCCTGCAGCAGGAGCTCGTTAAACGGCTGGGTGACCGTAGGAGGCGGATGAAAAAGGGGTGAGAACCGGAAGACAGGAGGAGGTAGCCTCGACTCCCGATATTGGCAGCCGTGCGCCCGAAAGGGAGCACGAAACGTTGCGCAAAAATCGGGGGCGGGGGGGGGAGGAAGTGGGTGTAAGTGATAGGGTCGAAGTACGTATGAACGCTCTGAAAAGAGCGGATTTTTGTTCACGAATCTCGCTCTGGAAAGAGCGAGATTGTGCGATGCGAAGAAAGTCCGTGGATGCGCCGAGTCGAAGGTCCGTGGAGGCGTCGGCGTCGTTCGTACTGATAAGTGCGAGCCGACCCGGGGAGATGGTCCGTCGAAAGCCGAAGTCGAAAGACCGTGGCCCTTCCGAGGATAGATCTACGTTAAACGCACTGAAAAGTGCGGGTTGCGTGGTGAGAGTTGTCCGAGGGGAGCCAAGTCAAAAGCCCAGAGGTGTAGCGGTATAGATGTGGCTTTAATGGCTTTCCAAGGTGTACAGTAAGCGTTGGGCGTGTAAGGCGAAATGTGAGGCGAGCTGGCCGAATTATATGAACGAGCGCGGACCTCGGAGAGAGGCCGTCGTTCGCGAAATCGGTGCGCGCGTGTTCAACTCGCGAATTTCGCGTCGCGAGTTTGGTAAAGATTCGGCCAGCTCGCCTCCCCCCTTTCACAGAATCGTTATAAACTTATTAAATCGTAAAGAGAAAAAGAACAGGGTTTTTAGGATATATAAGTCAATAGGATTGATACAAAAATAATCAACAAAAAGAAATATTTCGTAATATCATAAATTACGGGAAACCTAAGTTTGGACCGAAAATGCAGAATAACTCCCGAACCTTTGGGAGTAATGGTTTAACAAAAATGCGAGGCGATAGAGCAATGAAAATTAAACTAATAAGTCACAAGTACTTTGTAGGTCGCAGGTGATCGCTAAACCGCTTAAAATAATTAAATAAAGGCTCGCTCGGGGGGCAAAAATAATATCCCGATTACGGGAAACACGGGTATCGATCGTTCGAAATATCGAATATCTGCATCTGTAAATAAGGGGTCCTACAGTAGCGAATTTCCCCACGTGGGGGGTACCGATGGGAAGCTAACGATGTTACCTTCCCATCGGTAAAAAGAACGGGATGAAAATAATTAATCTAAGGGGAGAAATCATCGTTGGGGAACAATTATATTTATCGTTACGCGTGCCTCATCGCTATCGCGTACCGCTGGTGACGTCACTCGGCACGCGGCATGCCGAGTCGGAGCGCTAGCCGGGGAAGTATTGCCCGAGCCCCGGGAACTATTGTCCAGGCGGCGATAAGGCTGAACAATACAGATATACCGGCGGTACGCGAACGCGAGGAGCTTATAGCTATAGGTATACCTCAGGACGCGGCGACGGCGTAAACAGGATATATAGATATACCCGCGATGGGCGAACGCGATGACGCTTATGACTACAGATATACCCGCGGTGGGCGAACGCGATGATGCCGGGCTATGGGATATCGAGACACGATGACGCCTCCTGGTTTTAGCTAATTCCTTAAAATTAATGCGCTCGCGGATTGAGCGGGAAGGGGGTCTCGCGTGGGGGGAAAAACGGCCGCTTGCGGACAACAATGATTTGTATCTCGGTGATTCTCCGTTTGATTTGGATAAAAATGATAAATTACTTATAAAAGGGGTTAGTTATAAAGGCACCAAAGGCGTTTTTGAACTAATTTTCAAAAGATTGCCAAACGAGGACTTAATTACTGATTTAGACAAAATAAAATATAAACAAATATTACAAAGTACAAATGCGCACAAACGAAATTTTTCTAGTGCAGAACCAAATAAAGGAAATCGCGGATATAAATATAAATATGTAATTGCACCATTGTTTCCGAAGAAACAGCCTACTGGAAGAGGAGTGGGTTATAGAAAAAAAGGGGGTGGGGGGAATCGGTTGCCTGCAGAAATACGCGTTGACAACGAGGCAGTGGATTACGTGCATTGGGATAATCCAAATGAGCTTGTCGAAAGATTGCATTTGTTGGTTGCTTCGCGCGACGCTGGTCACACTGGTCACAACAATGAAATAATGTCAATCATTGAGGAACTCCGCGAAGCTGGCTACATTATGTAATGTTTTATTTTTTGTGCGCGCATTCTATGTTGCTGAGGCATGTATGTGAACAAGTTTGGAACGGCGTTTTAAACAAATTATCGATTTGACGTCGATGCAAACAACGGAGAAGGTGGCTGCGATGAAGAATCGAAAAGTGTACTTCGATTAAATCATATTACTGACACTTGGGATGCGAACAATAAACAAATTATGCATGTACTCGAACCACAAGATACAAACATCGATGGTACTGCTGCTGCTGCTGATGCTAACTATGATAGCTATGTAGTAAATAAAAAATATCTGGAGGAACGAATGTCAAATGTTGCAGAACAAATTCGCCGAAACTTTGAAAATGAATTAAAAGTACAAATTGCAAATTTGGCAAAACGTTATAAACAACAAATTGATGATTATGATAGCTCAACAAACCGTCTAATCAAAAAATTGGAACTCAATAATAATAGCGAGTTGAAATCATTGCGGGACAGCACCTTTTATATGTCCGATAATTCGTATGATGCCAGAGGACGAAAAATTAAGAATGTGCTTCAACCAGAAGATTCATTTGATGTGGCAACAAAAGCTTATGTGGACAATACCTTTGAAATAATTTTGAATACAAAAATTCATCAGTTAAACACATCAATGAATAATGTAATACAATCTGTGGAAAACAATACTGTTAAATTGGCAACCTTGTGGAAACGAGTATTTTTCTCTTCAGGTGCTGCAAACGAAGACGGGAACTAAGTAAAAATAAAAAATATATATCTATCAACATTAAAACAATCGTGCATATAAATTTTTCGTAAAAAATGCGAGAACAAAAAATGAGTGATGAAAAGATCCAATTAGTAAGAGAATTGCATGCGCCTGCGAGAAAAACATTCACGCGAAGACGTGTCATTGTCCATGGATTCGATGATTTGTGGCAAGCAGATTTAGTGGATATGCGCGCATATTCATCCACAAATTCTGGGAATCAATATATTCTAACCGTCATCGATGTGTTAACGAAGTACGCCTGGGCCGAACCTCTAAAAAATAAACAATCGAAAACTGTTGTGGCAGCATTTAATAGGATCATAAAAAATAAACGTAAACCAAAAAACTTGCAAACCGATGATGGCAAAGAATTTTTTAACTCTGAGTTTAGAGATTTAATGAAAAAACACAATATTAATCATTATTCTACATGGAGTGTAATGAAAGCATCGGTCGTTGAAAGATGGAATAGAACTTTAAAAAATGAAATGTGGAAAATGTTTACTCTTAATGGAAACTATAAGTGGATTTCCGGTTTGAATAACCTTGTAAATGATTACAATAATCGGAAACATAGAACAATTCGAATGAAGCCAATAGAAGTTACACCCAAAATTGGAAAAAAACTGTTGGCCACTGTTTTTAATCATATTAAAATAGCAGGACCATCACGTTTTAATGTTAGGGATTACGTTCGCATTAGCAAATACAAAAGTATTTTTGCTAAAGGATACACACCCAATTGGACAACAGAAATCTTTCAAATAGCTAAGGTCCAGCAAACAAATCCAACAACATATCTTCTTCAAGACACTGCGGGCAATAGTATTTATGGAGGATTCTACGAACACGAACTCCTCAATGCAAAAAACCCAAATGTATATCTTGTAGAAAAAGTGTTACGAAAAAAAGGAAATAAAGTTTACGTGAAATGGTTGGGATTAGATTCAACACATAATTCATGGATAAATAAAACCAATATTTTATAACAATAAATAGTCAGGTTGTTCTTTTTGTTTATATTAATTCGTTTATTTTATCATATCCCCAAGGCAAAGTTTGATGTTTGTCGTCATTTTTTATGAAACGTTTCTCATCAAATGAACTAAGAGAATTTTTTTTTTTGTCGAACAGTATATACATTATGACAATTCGTACGGATACAACTTTGATAATTTTTTTGTTCAATTTTTGTGTGCAGACATCGTAAATAGTGTTTAAATTTTATACGCTTAGCAATTACAGATTTTTGTATGCCTTTAGCTTTTTTTGAAATTGGTTTAGAAGATTGATTTTGACTTTTCGTAGCATACATTTTTGATCTTAACCCCACAAATTCTAACATACTATTGCCACAGTTTTCATCTTTCATCAATCCAGGAATTTTCCTGTTTTCCAGAGGCATTTTATAAGCATTGTTCGGTGAAAAATTGCTCGTATCAAATCTGCAAATGTCTTGTTTTATAATATCATAAATATCTTCACATTCAATATAATATATCAAACTATCCGTATCCGTGTACATCAGTCTACAATTCTCAAAGAATTTTGGTTTCATATAGTCATAGTGAAAACTATACACCTGTGTTTTTGAAATATCTAAAACTGACATCCCAACGTAGATAGGTTTATCAAATTTTACCATCAATTTATTCAGTTCTATCGCAACTAAATTCTCTGCAAATATAGTTCGACTGTGAAAATTTGGTTTGCTAACATACGTGTTAGCGCCATATCTTCCATCCCAATGCATTAAAAGTTTAACATCCACACGTTTTAAAACGTTTTCCATTGTTTTGCCAAACGTTGCATTATTTATCAGCTTATACAATTCTTTGGTAAAATCATTTGTTGCAGTCGTACGTAGTTCCGTATTAAGATCTATATATGGTTTTAACCATTTACATTGATCAAATTGAAGAATTCGATGTATTTTTGTAATTTCAAGACCATGTTGAGTACATTGTTGTAATAATCTATAATGCAATACATATCGAGTTTTATCATTGACTGTTGCAAGAAGTTTGTCAGTTGTTCGATTTCCCGGAGGTTTTTCATGATTGGGACAAAATGGTAAATCTGCATGCCAATCATAAAGTTTGCGCGAATAGACCAGATCAACCTCTAGAATATATCCAACTGGAGAATCAGCAGATATTAAATTCAGACGATCTTTAAATTTTTCAATTGTGTCGAAATCACACCACTTAAAATTACCTTTCGGCAACGATTGACACATCGCCCAACCATACAAATTATTTACATCAAAATACATTAAATAACTTGAAGGTTGATTTTTATTGTATGCCTCTCGCATATATTTATTATTAGCCTTGGCATAACGACCCGAGCATTGACTTAGACCGCCTCGTATACCTCGTTCTACAAACAAAATCATGTCTATGTCAGTTAACAATTCTAATTCAATTTTGGTGTATTTTAACATTGCGTCCCAAGTGAAACCCGGCAGCGTAAAATAGTGTGCTGGATCGAGATTGTAAGTCTCCATACTCTGATTGCGAAAGTTTTCAAACACGTCGGTCAATAACAATACATCGATTTTTAAATACAAATCACTGTATTCCCCCAAAGTTTTTATGTCAAAATGATTCCAAATATTTTGAAAGTGCAAATATTCTTCATCGCTAATATTGCTGTCGTTGAGTTTATTGTAAAAATCTTTGCGGTTGAGTATAGTATTTTCATTGAGTTTTTCCATAGAATCAACATAGTCATATGGAAAAGGGGACTTGCGACTGATCATTTCAAGCTCCTCGCTGTGTAAGTGAGGAAATTCTGACTGTAAAGTTTTCATATCTGAAATGTTTAAAAACGAAGCCAATTTGCTTAAACTTGTGCTCAAAAATTTAAATGAATCGATAAATCGCAATCGACCGTTATAAGCATTAACGTATTTAGTAAATGAAATATATTTTTCCTTGTTGATGGGCAAAAGGTCTATATTTCCAGAGAATGCGTCAGCAATTTCTTTAATTATAAAATGTGCATCATATCCACTCAAATTATGAAAAATTATTGGAATAATATGAGTCTCTTTGTAGTTCAAATTACAATTGCTGTGTGCAGGACCTCTGTATTTTCCCGTCAAATGACAATGATCTCGGACTCTCGGAGTAATATCGCTGAATGCCACACCGCATATGTGACAGCACAAAGCGTTGACTTGATGATTTTTTTCGGCAGCGGTCAGAGGTTTCATGGGCGTCATATTATTTAGTTTACATCGAATAATACTTGCCAATTTGAACAATTCTTGTGCAAAACATTTTGCACATTGTTCACCACGAAATGATTTAAAATCGAACGAATTTATATTTAAAATTGGAAGAATATCGCGCAGTTTTAACGCGATAACCAACGCTATGTGCAACATGTTTTTGATATCGAACAGTCAAGATTTCGCTTGTTAATTCATCCTCCATTGGTTGTAAAAAACACTCGAAGTCTGCGTCCGCCAGAAAAGCAGCGAATTCTTGATTTTTATAATTTTTAAATGTTAGTATTTTGTCCTCTTCTGTGGGCAAAATTCGCAATACGTCCGGGCTTTTGTGACAGTCTTTACTGTGTGTGTTCGAGAATCAGCGCAGCGACGTGCGCCAGCTCGAGCGGCCGCTGTCCGGCAGCACCTCCCGGCCGAGTCCGGCGAGGACGACGCGCGCCGTCGACGCACGCGCACCGGCTCTCATCCGAGGCGGCACGGGTTACGTGCCGTGTGCAACAGGTTTCGCGCTCATCTGCACGTAATGGCTGACATGGGTCACCACGCGGTCGGGTAGATCGCCGATTTCGTTCGGTTTCTCAAAACGGTTCAGCTCACGGGTCTGCTCACAAAGTTCAGTACGTCATCACGGGAACATATCATCATTGCGAGATATTGTTCAGCTCACTCGGAGCATAACGCGGGTGTACATTCTCAGTTACGCGACACGTCGGTACACTGGAACGACTCGGGTTCTCAACGGCTACCTCGCGGCGATACAGCGCCGCGGGTAGATCTTCTCATGCGGTGGTTATCTCACGGCGATACAGCGTCGTGGATATTTCGTCATCCGGTCGACTCAAGCGATTCATACAATTTAATGGGCTCACCGGGACCGCTCATATCGGACTTACTCATCATCAACGACTACTGTTCTTATCATTATTGTTATTCGGTACATGCTCAACGGCCTGCTCAGTTCTACAGTGTTTTTCGCGCAGTTTACCATCGTTTTCGTTATTTAATAAAGAGTTTAATTTTCACTGTTAACATCGGCAGTGTTCAGTTATTTACCCCCGTTCCGCTATATCTCATCCCGGCAATTCTCAAACATTTGGTCCTTCGAGCCGGATAGCGGAACGGTGGGGAGCGAAAAGTGCGCGAAAAGTGTCAGTGCGTGTGTACTCATCGGGACATCTCAGCTGTGAGGCGCGGAGGGAGTGCGCGTGTCGTGTATCTCTCTCCCGCAGTGACACTTGGGCAGCTCATCGGTCAGCTCTCTCGCTCGCGCTCGAGCGCACATGTACATTCTACCGGCCGGCTCTCGTGCGAAGAGAGCTGTCGTGCCGTGTGCACCGCTCCCGCGTCACGGGCAGTGCGAGCGACTCACCAGACTCTCGTGCGTTGAGAGCGCGCGCGATCATGCCGCGCTCCCGCGTTCGGCCATCTTGGGCATCTCATCGAGCTCTCTCGTGACGGTGAGTCTCTCCCTACCACCGACGGTCGGGTCTCTCACGCGGGCGGTACGCGTTCGCTGTCGCTCTCACGCGACACATTGAACGCTCGGGCAATAGTGACTATTGTGTGCTCTCTCACTCGCGCTCGAGCAATTCGGACAGCTCATCGGTCTCTCACGCGGTGAGAGCTCGCGCGTCGCGCTTCTCTCTCCTACATAGTGACAGTGGAACTTCTCATCGGTATAGTGTGCGCGTAAACGTCGCATCGGGCGTCGTTCTCGCGTACAGACATTTATCTCGACTTTATATCTCGTTTATGAGTATAATAGTTTTCGGCCATCTCACCGGGTTTTTCGTGCATTGAGAGTTCGCGCGCTGCGCTTCTCTCGCATTTTTCCTGACTGTCAAATTATTATCATCGGTTCAGTGCTCGGTTAGAGAGTTTGCGTGACGCGCGTGAGTTTCGCGCAGTGTAATCGGACGTCTCGCTGGCTGACTTTCGGGAGGCGAGCTGTTACGGATTTATGCCTCGCTCTTGCGATCAGCGATCTTAGACATTTCTCATCGGACTTTCGCGCAGTGAGAGCTTGTGTGTCTGCGCGTTTCCCGCGCTCGCACATTTCGGACAGCTCGACAGTGTAGTGCAGGGAGTGTACGCGTGTCGCGTCTCCCTCGCACAGTGACATTTGGACAACTCATTGGACTCGCGCGCCAGGGAGTTCGCGCGTTAGTGCTTCTCTCTCGCGCTTACACCGTCCGGACAGCTCAGCAGTGTTCTCGTGTGGAGAGAGCTCGCCTCTCTCTCCCACGCAGTGCGTCTCGGTCAACTCATCGGTCGACTCTTGTGCAAGGAGAGCGCGCGCGTTCGTCGATCGTTCGCGCGCTCGGCATTCTGGACATCTCAGCTGTCTCTCGTGCGGTGAGAGCTCGCGTATCGCATTTCTCTCCCCACCATCGACAGTCGGCCCAGGCGGGCAGCACACATCCGTTGTCGCGCTCGGACTTCTCAACGGCTAATGCTCGTGCCGGAGAGCTCGCGCGTTTCGTACGTCGCTCGGAATTTCGGCCATTGTTGTGACATCTACATCGGGCTCTCGCGCGGCGAGCACGTGTTCGCGTATCGCTCCCGCGCTCAGCCATCTTGGACAGCTCAACTGACTCGTGTGTGGTGAGAGTTCGCGTGTCGCGTCTCTCTCCCCTCCACTCACAGTTCGAATCTCAGCTGGACAGTGCGCGACTGGACTTTGTGTTCGCTCTTTCACTCACTCTCACGCCGTCGGACGGTGCAACGGTTACATTCGGTGAGAGATAGCGTGTCGCATCTCTCTCGCGTTCATTGTGACATCTCGCGGTATTCCCATCGGTTTCGCGCATTACGAGTTCGCGTGCGGCGTGTTATATTTTTTACGCGGTTCGTACAAAGAAACTTCATCGCATCCTTCACGCGCTTTGCATCGGGGGATCGCGTGTCGCATCTCCCTCGCGCCTGACAGTACAACGGCAGCGTACATCGGTCGTGCTTGCGCTAGTGAATTCTTTGCGCATTGAACAATTATTTTGTGCGTTGAGGGTTTCGGTTCGCCGCTCTCGCGCTCAATCGGGCTCTCGAGACGGAATAAAGCTCTTCGTCCGATTGGAAATCGCCGAATCACTGAAAAGGGGAAATCGTGCTTATAGCTCGCGAAAACGGCCCGAGATCGCGCTAAACGGGGTTCGATGCTCCAAAATAGCAGAATATAGGAGATTAATGCATCCGAGACGGAATAACGCTCTTTGTCCGATTGGAAATCGCCGAATCACCGAATCGCCGAATCAGGATCCAGGATCCTGATTCCCGGATCCTGGATCCTGAATCCCGGATCCTAGATCCTGGATCCTGAATCCCGGATCCCGAATCCTGGATCCTGGATCCTGGATCCTGGATCCTGGATCCTGAATTCTGCATCCTGGATCCTGAATCCTGCATCCTGCATCCTGAATCCTGGATCCTGTATTTTGATGAATGAATCTCATGTATTTTGAGATTTTGAAGCATCTGAACCCGTTAAGCAGCGCGACCCGGGGCGTTTCAGCGAGCTACAAGCTTCAATTCTCGTTTTTGGTATATCGGCGATTTCCAATCGGACGAAGAGCGTTATTTCGTCTGCAATGCATGATTCTCATGTATTCTGGTATTTTTATGCATCTGAACGTGTTTGGGTCCAGGATCCAGGATCCAGCATCCAGGGTTCAGGATCCAGGATTCAGGATCCAGGATTCAGGATCCAGGATTCAGGATCCGGGATCCAGGATCCGGGATCCAGGATCCGGGATCCAGGATCCGGGATCCAGGATCCGGGATCCAGGATCCGGGATCCAGGATCCGGGATTCAGGATCCGGGATTCAGGATCCAGGATCCGGGAATCAGGATCCTGGATCCTGATTCGGCGATTCGGTGATTCGGCGATTTCCAATCGGACAAAGAGCGTTATTCCGTCTCGGATGCATTCATCTCCTATATTCTGCTATTTTGGAGCATCGAACCCCGTTTAGCGCGATCTCGGGCCGTTTTCGCGAGCTATAAGCACGATTTCCCGTTTTCAGTGATTCGGCGATTTCCAATCGGACGAAGAGCTTTATTCCGTCTTCAATGCATGAGTCTCATGTATTCTGGTATTTTGAAGCATCGAAACCCGTTTGGCGCGACATGGCGTCCGTTTCAGCGAGCTATAAGCACGATTTCCCGTTTTCGGTGATTCAGCGATTTCCAAAGCACGTGGCTCCTAGCCCCTGGATCCTGGATCCTGAATCCAGGATCCTGAATCCTGCATTCTGGATCCTGAATCCTGGATCCTGTATTTTGATGAATGAATCTCATGTATTTTGAGATTTTGAACCATCTGAACCCGTTAAGCAGCGCGACCCGGGGCGTTTCAGCGAGCTACAAGCTCCAATTCTCGTTTTTGGTATATCGGCGATTTCCAATCGGACGAAGAGCTTTATTCCGTCTTCAATGCATGAATCTCATGTATTCTGGTATTTTGATGCATCGAAACCCGTTTGGCGCGACATGGGGTCCGTTTCAGCGAGCTATAAACACGATTTCCTGTTTTCGGTGATTCAGCGATTTCCAAATCACGTGGATCCTGGATCCTGAATCCTGGATCCTGAATCATGGATCCTGAATCCTGGATCCTGGATCCTGAATCCTGGATCCTGAATCCTGGATCCTGAATCCTGGATCCCGAATCCTGCATCCTGGACGCTGCTTAACGGGTTCAGATGCTTCAAAATCTCAAAATACATGAGATTCATTCATCAAAATACAGGATCCAGGATTCAGGAGCCACGTGATTTGGAAATCGCTGAATCACCGAAAACGGGAAATCGTGCTTATAGCTCGCTGAAACGGACCCATGTCGCGCCAAACGGGTTTCGATGCTTCAAAATACCAGAATACATGAGACTCATGCATTGAAGACGGAATAAAGCTCTTCGTCCGATCGGAAATCGCCGAATCACTGAAAACGGGAAATCGTGCTTATAGCTCGCGAAAACGGCCCGAGATCGCGCTAAACGGGGTTCGATGCTCCAAAATAGCAGAATATAGGAGGTTAATGCATCCGAGACGGAATAACGCTCTTTGTCCGATTGGAAATCGCCGAATCACCGAATCGCCGAATCACGATCCAGGATCCTGAATCCCGGATGCTAAATCCCGGATCCTGGATCCTAAATCCCGGATCCTGGATCCTGGATCCTGAATCCCGGATCCCGGATCCTGGATCCTGGATCCTGAATCCCGGATCCTGAATCCTGGATCCTGAATCCTGAATCCTGAATCCTGAATCCTGAATCCTGAATCCTGGATCCTGAATCCTGAATCCTGGATCCTGAATCCTGGATCCTGAATCCTGGATCCTGGATCCTGGATCAAAATCTCATGTATTTTGAGATTTTGAAGCATCTGAACCCGTTGAGCAGCGTCCAGGATGCAGGATTCAGGATCCAGGATCCAGGATTCAGGAGCCACGTGATTTGGAAATCGCTGAATCACCGAAAACGGGAAATCGTGCTTATAGCTCGCTGAAACGGACCCCATGTCGCGCCAAACGGGTTTCGATGCTTCAAAATACCAGAATACATGAGATTCATGCATTGAAGACGGAATAAAGCTCTTCGTCCGATTGGAAATCGCCGAATCACTGAAAACGGGAAATCGTGCTTATAGCTCGCGAAAACGGCCCGAGATCGCGCTAAACGGGGTTCGATGCTCCAAAATAGCAGAATATAGGAGATTAATGCATCCGAGACGGAATAACGCTCTTTGTCCGATTGGAAATCGCCGAATCACCGAATCGCCGAATCACGATCCAGGATCCTGATTCCCGGATCCTGGATCCTGAATCCCGGATCCTGAATCCCGGATCCTGGATCCCGGATCCTGGATCCTGAATCCCGGATCCTGAATCCCGGATCCTGGATCCTGGATCCTGGATCCTGAATCCTGAATCCCGGATCCCGGATCCTGGATCCTGGATCCTGGATCCTGAATCCCGGATCCTGAATCCTGGATCCTGAATCCTGAATCCTGAATCCTGAATCCTGAATCCTGAATCCTGAATCCTGAATCCTGAATCCTGAATCCTGAATCCTGAATCCTGAATCCTGAATCCTGAATCCTGGATCCTGAATCCTGAATCCTGGATCCTGAATCCTGGATCCTGGATCCTGGATCCTGGATACTGGATCCTGGATCCTGAATCCTGGATCCTGAATCCTGAATCCTGGATCCTGGACCCAAACGGGTTCAGATGCATAAAAATACCAGAATACATGAGAATCATGCATTGCAGACGAAATAACGCTCTTCGTCCGATTGGAAATCGCCGATATACCAAAAACGAGAATTGGAGCTTGTAGCTCGCTGAAACGCCCCGGGTCGCGCTGCTTAACAGGATTCAGGATCCAGGATTCAGGATCCTAGATTCAGGATCCAGGATTCAGGATCCTAGATTCAGGATCCAGGATTCAGGATCCAGGATTCAGGATCCAGGATTCAGGATCCAGGATTCAGGATCCAGGATTCAGGATCCAGGATTCAGGATCCAGGATTCAGGATCCAGGATTCAGGATCCTGGATTCAGGATCCAGGATTCAGGATCCAGGATTCAGGATCCAGGATTCAGGATCCAGGATTCAGGATCCAGGATTCAGGATCCAGGATTCAGGATCCAGGATTCAGGATCCAGGATTCAGGATCCAGGATTCAGGATCCAGGATTCAGGATCCAGGATTCAGGATCCAGGATTCAGGATCCAGGATTCAGGATCCAGGATTCAGGATCCAGGATTCAGGATCCAGGATTCAGGATCCAGGAGTCAGGATCCAGGATTCAGGATCCAGGATTCAGGATCCAGGATTCAGGATCCAGGATTCAGGATCCAGGATTCAGGATCCAGGATTCAGGATCCAGGATTCAGGATCCAGGATTCAGGATCCAGGATCCAGGATTCAGGATCCAGGATTCAGGATCCAGGATTCAGGATCCAGGATTCAGGATCCACGATTCAGGATCCAGGATTCAGGATCCAGGATTCAGGATTCAGGATCCAGGATCCAGGATTCAGGATTCAGGATTCAGGATCCAGGATTCAGGATCCAGGATTCAGGATTCAGGATCCAGGATTCAGGATCCAGGATCCAGGATCCAGGATCCAGGATCCAGGATCCAGGATTCAGGATCCAGGATTCAGGATCCAGGATTCAGGATCCAGGATTCAGGATCCAGGATCCAGGATCCAGGATCCAGGATCCAGGATTCAGGATCCATGATTCAGGATCCAGGATTCAGGATTCAGGATCCAGGATTCAGGATCCAGGATTCAGGATCCAGGATTCAGGATCCAGGATTCAGGATCCAGGATTCAGGATTCAGGATTCAGGATCCAGGATTCAGGATCCAGGATTCAGGATTCAGGATCCAGGATTCAGGATCCAGGATTCAGGATCCAGGATCCAGGATTCAGGATCCAGGATTCAGGATCCAGGATTCAGGATCCAGGATTCAGGATCCAGGATTCAGGATCCAGGATTCAGGATACAGGATTCAGGATCCAGGATCCAGGATTCAGGATCCAGGATTCAGGATCCAGGATTCAGGATTCAGGATTCAGGATCCAGGATTCAGGATTCAGCATCCAGGATTCAGGATCCAGGATTCAGGATCCAGGATTCAGGATCCAGGATTCAGGATCCAGGATTCAGGATCCAGGATTCAGGATCCAGGATTCAGGATCCAGGATTCAGGATCCAGGATTCAGGATCCAGGATTCAGGATCCAGGATTCAGGATCCAGGATTCAGGATCCAGGATCCAGTATCCAGGATCCAGGATCCAGGATTCAGGATCCAGGATTCAGGATTCAGGATCCAGGATTCAGGATTCAGGATTCAGGATTCAGGATTCAGGATCCAGGATTCAGGATCCAGGATCCAGGATCCGGGATTCAGGATCCAGGATCCAGGATCCGGGATCCGGGATTCAGGATCCAGGATCCAGGATCCGGGATTCAGGATCCAGGATCCGGGATTCAGGATCCGGGATTCAGCATCCGGGATTCAGGATCCAGGATCCGGGATTCAGGATCCAGGATCCGGGAATCAGGATCCTGGATCGTGATTCGGCGATTCGGTGATTCGGCGATTTCCAATCGGACAAAGAGCGTTATTCCGTCTCGGATGCATTAATCTCCTATATTCTGCTATTTTGGAGCATCGAACCCCGTTTAGCGCGATCTCGGGCCGTTTTCGCGAGCTATAAGCACGATTTCCCGTTTTCAGTGATTCGGCGATTTCCGATCGGACGAAGAGCTTTATTCCGTCTTCAATGCATGAGTCTCTTGTATTCTGGTATTTTGAAGCATCGAAACCCGTTTGGCGCGACATGGGGTCCGTTTCAGCGAGCTATAAGCACGATTTCCCGTTTTCGGTGATTCAGCGATTTCCAAATCACGTGGCTCCTGGCCCCTGGATCCTGGATCCTGGATCCTGAATCCTGGTTGCTGTATTTTGATGAATGAATCGCATGTATTTTGAGATTTTGAAGCATCTGAACCCGTTAAGCAGCGCGACCCGGGGCGTTTCAGCGAGCTACAAGCCCCAATTCTCGTCTTTGGTATATCGGCGATTTCCAATCGGACGAAGCGCGTTATTTCGTCTGCAATGCATGATTCTCATGTATTCTGGTATTTTTATGCATCTGAACCCGTTTGGGTCCAGGATCCAGGATCCAGGATTCAGCATCCAGGGTTCAGGATCCAGGATCCAGGATCCAGGATCCAGGATCCAGGATCCAGGATCCAGGATCCAGGATCCAGGATCCAGGATCCAGGATCCAGGATCCAGGATCCAGGATCCAGGATCCAGGATCCAGGATCCAGGATCCAGGATCCAGGATCCAGGATCCAGGATCCGGGATTCAGGATCCAGGATCCGGATTCAGGATCCAGGTCCAGTATCCAGGATCCATGATTCAGGATCCAGGATCCAGGATCCAGGATCCAGGATCCAGGATCCAAGATTCAGGAACCAGGATCCAGGATCCGGATTGAGGATCCAGGATCCAGGATCCAGGATCCAGGTCCAGAATCCAGATTGAGGATCCAGGATCCAGGATTCAGGATCCAGGATTCAGGATCCAGGATTCAGGATCCAGGATTCAGGATCCAGGATTCAGGATCCAGGATTCAGGATCCAGGATTCAGGATCCAGGATTCAGGATCCAGGATTCAGGATCCAGGATTCAGGATCCAGGATTCAGGATCCAGGATTCAGGATCCAGGATCCAGGATCCAGGATCCAGGATTCAGGATCCAGGATTCAGGATCCAGGATTCAGGATCCACGATTCAGGATCCAGGATTCAGGATCCAGGATTCAGGATTCAGGATTCAGGATTCAGGATCCAGGATCCAGGATTCAGGATCCAGGATTCAGGATCCAGGATTCAGGATCCAGGATTCAGGATTCAGGATCCAGGATTCAGGATCCAGGATCCAGGATCCAGGATCCAGGATCCAGGATCCAGGATCCAGGATCCAGGATCCAGGATCCAGGATCCAGGATCCAGGATCCAGGATCCAGGATCCAGGATCCACGATCCAGGATCCACGATCCAGGATCCACGATCCAGGATCCACGATCCAGGATCCACGATCCAGGATCCACGATCCAGGATCCACGATCCAGGATCCACGATCCAGGATCCACGATCCAGGATCCACGATCCAGGATCCACGATCCAGGATCCACGATCCAGGATCCACGATCCAGGATCCACGATCCAGGATCCACGATCCAGGATCCACGATCCAGGATCCACGATCCAGGATCCACGATCCAGGATCCACGATCCAGGATCCACGATCCAGGATCCACGATCCAGGATCCACGATCCAGGATCCACGATCCAGGATCCACGATCCAGGATCCACGATCCAGGATCCACGATCCAGGATCCACGATCCAGGATCCACGATCCAGGATCCACGATCCAGGATCCACGATCCAGGATCCACGATCCAGGATCCACGATCCAGGATCCACGATCCAGGATCCACGATCCAGGATCCACGATCCAGGATCCACGATCCAGGATCCACGATCCAGGATCCACGATCCAGGATCCACGATCCAGGATCCACGATCCAGGATCCACGATCCAGGATCCACGATCCAGGATCCACGATCCAGGATCCACGATCCAGGATCCACGATCCAGGATCCACGATCCAGGATCCACGATCCAGGATCCACGATCCAGGATCCACGATCCAGGATCCACGATCCAGGATCCACGATCCAGGATCCACGATCCAGGATCCACGATCCAGGATCCACGATCCAGGATCCACGATCCAGGATCCACGATCCAGGATCCACGATCCAGGATCCACGATCCAGGATCCACGATCCAGGATCCACGATCCAGGATCCACGATCCAGGATCCACGATCCAGGATCCACGATCCAGGATCCACGATCCAGGATCCACGATCCAGGATCCACGATCCAGGATCCACGATCCAGGATCCACGATCCAGGATCCACGATCCAGGATCCACGATCCAGGATCCACGATCCAGGATCCACGATCCAGGATCCACGATCCAGGATCCACGATCCAGGATCCACGATCCAGGATCCACGATCCAGGATCCACGATCCAGGATCCACGATCCAGGATCCACGATCCAGGATCCACGATCCAGGATCCACGATCCAGGATCCACGATCCAGGATCCACGATCCAGGATCCACGATCCAGGATCCACGATCCAGGATCCACGATCCAGGATCCACGATCCAGGATCCACGATCCAGGATCCACGATCCAGGATCCACGATCCAGGATCCACGATCCAGGATCCACGATCCAGGATCCACGATCCAGGATCCACGATCCAGGATCCACGATCCAGGATCCACGATCCAGGATCCACGATCCAGGATCCACGATCCAGGATCCACGATCCAGGATCCACGATCCAGGATCCACGATCCAGGATCCACGATCCAGGATCCACGATCCAGGATCCACGATCCAGGATCCACGATCCAGGATCCACGATCCAGGATCCACGATCCAGGATCCACGATCCAGGATCCACGATCCAGGATCCACGATCCAGGATCCACGATCCAGGATCCACGATCCAGGATCCACGATCCAGGATCCACGATCCAGGATCCACGATCCAGGATCCACGATCCAGGATCCACGATCCAGGATCCACGATCCAGGATCCACGATCCAGGATCCACGATCCAGGATCCACGATCCAGGATCCACGATCCAGGATCCACGATCCAGGATCCACGATCCAGGATCCACGATCCAGGATCCACGATCCAGGATCCACGATCCAGGATCCACGATCCAGGATCCACGATCCAGGATCCACGATCCAGGATCCACGATCCAGGATCCACGATCCAGGATCCACGATCCAGGATCCACGATCCAGGATCCACGATCCAGGATCCACGATCCAGGATCCACGATCCAGGATCCACGATCCAGGATCCACGATCCAGGATCCACGATCCAGGATCCACGATCCAGGATCCACGATCCAGGATCCACGATCCAGGATCCACGATCCAGGATCCACGATCCAGGATCCACGATCCAGGATCCACGATCCAGGATCCACGATCCAGGATCCACGATCCAGGATCCACGATCCAGGATCCACGATCCAGGATCCACGATCCAGGATCCACGATCCAGGATCCACGATCCAGGATCCACGATCCAGGATCCACGATCCAGGATCCACGATCCAGGATCCACGATCCAGGATCCACGATCCAGGATCCACGATCCAGGATCCACGATCCAGGATCCACGATCCAGGATCCACGATCCAGGATCCACGATCCAGGATCCACGATCCAGGATCCACGATCCAGGATCCACGATCCAGGATCCACGATCCAGGATCCACGATCCAGGATCCACGATCCAGGATCCACGATCCAGGATCCACGATCCAGGATCCACGATCCAGGATCCACGATCCAGGATCCACGATCCAGGATCCACGATCCAGGATCCACGATCCAGGATCCACGATCCAGGATCCACGATCCAGGATCCACGATCCAGGATCCACGATCCAGGATCCACGATCCAGGATCCACGATCCAGGATCCACGATCCAGGATCCACGATCCAGGATCCACGATCCAGGATCCACGATCCAGGATCCACGATCCAGGATCCACGATCCAGGATCCACGATCCAGGATCCACGATCCAGGATCCACGATCCAGGATCCACGATCCAGGATCCACGATCCAGGATCCACGATCCAGGATCCACGATCCAGGATCCACGATCCAGGATCCACGATCCAGGATCCACGATCCAGGATCCACGATCCAGGATCCACGATCCAGGATCCACGATCCAGGATCCACGATCCAGGATCCACGATCCAGGATCCACGATCCAGGATCCACGATCCAGGATCCACGATCCAGGATCCACGATCCAGGATCCACGATCCAGGATCCACGATCCAGGATCCACGATCCAGGATCCACGATCCAGGATCCAGATCCACGATCCAGGATCCACGATCCAGGATCCACGATCCAGGATCCACGATCCAGGATCCACGATCCAGGATCCACGATCCAGGATCCACGATCCAGGATCCACGATCCAGGATCCACGATCCAGGATCCACGATCCAGGATCCACGATCCAGGATCCACGATCCAGGATCCACGATCCAGGATCCACGATCCAGGATCCACGATCCAGGATCCACGATCCAGGATCCACGATCCAGGATCCACGATCCAGGATCCACGATCCAGGATCCACGATCCAGGATCCACGATCCAGGATCCACGATCCAGGATCCACGATCCAGGATCCACGATCCAGGATCCACGATCCAGGATCCACGATCCAGGATCCACGATCCAGGATCCACGATCCAGGATCCACGATCCAGGATCCACGATCCAGGATCCACGATCCAGGATCCACGATCCAGGATCCACGATCCAGGATCCACGATCCAGGATCCACGATCCAGGATCCACGATCCAGGATCCACGATCCAGGATCCACGATCCAGGATCCACGATCCAGGATCCACGATCCAGGATCCACGATCCAGGATCCACGATCCAGGATCCACGATCCAGGATCCACGATCCAGGATCCACGATCCAGGATCCACGATCCAGGATCCACGATCCAGGATCCACGATCCAGGATCCACGATCCAGGATCCACGATCCAGGATCCACGATCCAGGATCCACGATCCAGGATCCACGATCCAGGATCCACGATCCAGGATCCACGATCCAGGATCCACGATCCAGGATCCACGATCCAGGATCCACGATCCAGGATCCACGATCCAGGATCCACGATCCAGGATCCACGATCCAGGATCCACGATCCAGGATCCACGATCCAGGATCCACGATCCAGGATCCACGATCCAGGATCCACGATCCAGGATCCACGATCCAGGATCCACGATCCAGGATCCACGATCCAGGATCCACGATCCAGGATCCACGATCCAGGATCCACGATCCAGGATCCACGATCCAGGATCCACGATCCAGGATCCACGATCCAGGATCCACGATCCAGGATCCACGATCCAGGATCCACGATCCAGGATCCACGATCCAGGATCCACGATCCAGGATCCACGATCCAGGATCCACGATCCAGGATCCACGATCCAGGATCCACGATCCAGGATCCACGATCCAGGATCCACGATCCAGGATCCACGATCCAGGATCCACGATCCAGGATCCACGATCCAGGATCCACGATCCAGGATCCACGATCCAGGATCCACGATCCAGGATCCACGATCCAGGATCCACGATCCAGGATCCACGATCCAGGATCCACGATCCAGGATCCACGATCCAGGATCCACGATCCAGGATCCACGATCCAGGATCCACGATCCAGGATCCACGATCCAGGATCCACGATCCAGGATCCACGATCCAGGATCCACGATCCAGGATCCACGATCCAGGATCCACGATCCAGGATCCACGATCCAGGA
This sequence comes from Ichneumon xanthorius, assembly GCA_917499995.1. Classification (NCBI taxonomy): domain Eukaryota; kingdom Metazoa; phylum Arthropoda; class Insecta; order Hymenoptera; family Ichneumonidae; genus Ichneumon; species Ichneumon xanthorius. The sequence continues at coordinate 23,700,878 of OU824203.1, read as the reverse complement.
TCCACGATCCAGGATCCACGATCCAGGATCCACGATCCAGGATCCACGATCCAGGATCCACGATCCAGGATCCACGATCCAGGATCCACGATCCAGGATCCACGATCCAGGATCCACGATCCAGGATCCACGATCCAGGATCCACGATCCAGGATCCACGATCCAGGATCCACGATCCAGGATCCACGATCCAGGATCCACGATCCAGGATCCACGATCCAGGATCCACGATCCAGGATCCACGATCCAGGATCCACGATCCAGGATCCACGATCCAGGATCCACGATCCAGGATCCACGATCCAGGATCCACGATCCAGGATCCACGATCCAGGATCCACGATCCAGGATCCACGATCCAGGATCCACGATCCAGGATCCACGATCCAGGATCCACGATCCAGGATCCACGATCCAGGATCCACGATCCAGGATCCACGATCCAGGATCCACGATCCAGGATCCACGATCCAGGATCCACGATCCAGGATCCACGATCCAGGATCCACGATCCAGGATCCACGATCCAGGATCCACGATCCAGGATCCACGATCCAGGATCCACGATCCAGGATCCACGATCCAGGATCCACGATCCAGGATCCACGATCCAGGATCCACGATCCAGGATCCACGATCCAGGATCCACGATCCAGGATCCACGATCCAGGATCCACGATCCAGGATCCACGATCCAGGATCCACGATCCAGGATCCACGATCCAGGATCCACGATCCAGGATCCACGATCCAGGATCCACGATCCAGGATCCACGATCCAGGATCCACGATCCAGGATCCACGATCCAGGATCCACGATCCAGGATCCACGATCCAGGATCCACGATCCAGGATCCACGATCCAGGATCCACGATCCAGGATCCACGATCCAGGATCCACGATCCAGGATCCACGATCCAGGATCCACGATCCAGGATCCACGATCCAGGATCCACGATCCAGGATCCACGATCCAGGATCCACGATCCAGGATCCACGATCCAGGATCCACGATCCAGGATCCACGATCCAGGATCCACGATCCAGGATCCACGATCCAGGATCCACGATCCAGGATCCACGATCCAGGATCCACGATCCAGGATCCACGATCCAGGATCCACGATCCAGGATCCACGATCCAGGATCCACGATCCAGGATCCACGATCCAGGATCCACGATCCAGGATCCACGATCCAGGATCCACGATCCAGGATCCACGATCCAGGATCCACGATCCAGGATCCACGATCCAGGATCCACGATCCAGGATCCACGATCCAGGATCCACGATCCAGGATCCACGATCCAGGATCCACGATCCAGGATCCACGATCCAGGATCCACGATCCAGGATCCACGATCCAGGATCCACGATCCAGGATCCACGATCCAGGATCCACGATCCAGGATCCACGATCCAGGATCCACGATCCAGGATCCACGATCCAGGATCCACGATCCAGGATCCACGATCCAGGATCCACGATCCAGGATCCACGATCCAGGATCCACGATCCAGGATCCACGATCCAGGATCCACGATCCAGGATCCACGATCCAGGATCCACGATCCAGGATCCACGATCCAGGATCCACGATCCAGGATCCACGATCCAGGATCCACGATCCAGGATCCACGATCCAGGATCCACGATCCAGGATCCACGATCCAGGATCCACGATCCAGGATCCACGATCCAGGATCCACGATCCAGGATCCACGATCCAGGATCCACGATCCAGGATCCACGATCCAGGATCCACGATCCAGGATCCACGATCCAGGATCCACGATCCAGGATCCACGATCCAGGATCCACGATCCAGGATCCACGATCCAGGATCCACGATCCAGGATCCACGATCCAGGATCCACGATCCAGGATCCACGATCCAGGATCCACGATCCAGGATCCACGATCCAGGATCCACGATCCAGGATCCACGATCCAGGATCCACGATCCAGGATCCACGATCCAGGATCCACGATCCAGGATCCACGATCCAGGATCCACGATCCAGGATCCACGATCCAGGATCCACGATCCAGGATCCACGATCCAGGATCCACGATCCAGGATCCACGATCCAGGATCCACGATCCAGGATCCACGATCCAGGATCCACGATCCAGGATCCACGATCCAGGATCCACGATCCAGGATCCACGATCCAGGATCCACGATCCAGGATCCACGATCCAGGATCCACGATCCAGGATCCACGATCCAGGATCCACGATCCAGGATCCACGATCCAGGATCCACGATCCAGGATCCACGATCCAGGATCCACGATCCAGGATCCACGATCCAGGATCCACGATCCAGGATCCACGATCCAGGATCCACGATCCAGGATCCACGATCCAGGATCCACGATCCAGGATCCACGATCCAGGATCCACGATCCAGGATCCACGATCCAGGATCCACGATCCAGGATCCACGATCCAGGATCCACGATCCAGGATCCACGATCCAGGATCCACGATCCAGGATCCACGATCCAGGATCCACGATCCAGGATCCACGATCCAGGATCCACGATCCAGGATCCACGATCCAGGATCCACGATCCAGGATCCACGATCCAGGATCCACGATCCAGGATCCACGATCCAGGATCCACGATCCAGGATCCACGATCCAGGATCCACGATCCAGGATCCACGATCCAGGATCCACGATCCAGGATCCACGATCCAGGATCCACGATCCAGGATCCACGATCCAGGATCCACGATCCAGGATCCACGATCCAGGATCCACGATCCAGGATCCACGATCCAGGATCCACGATCCAGGATCCACGATCCAGGATCCACGATCCAGGATCCACGATCCAGGATCCACGATCCAGGATCCACGATCCAGGATCCACGATCCAGGATCCACGATCCAGGATCCACGATCCAGGATCCACGATCCAGGATCCACGATCCAGGATCCACGATCCAGGATCCACGATCCAGGATCCACGATCCAGGATCCACGATCCAGGATCCACGATCCAGGATCCACGATCCAGGATCCACGATCCAGGATCCACGATCCAGGATCCACGATCCAGGATCCACGATCCAGGATCCACGATCCAGGATCCACGATCCAGGATCCACGATCCAGGATCCACGATCCAGGATCCACGATCCAGGATCCACGATCCAGGATCCACGATCCAGGATCCACGATCCAGGATCCACGATCCAGGATCCACGATCCAGGATCCACGATCCAGGATCCACGATCCAGGATCCACGATCCAGGATCCACGATCCAGGATCCACGATCCAGGATCCACGATCCAGGATCCACGATCCAGGATCCACGATCCAGGATCCACGATCCAGGATCCACGATCCAGGATCCACGATCCAGGATCCACGATCCAGGATCCACGATCCAGGATCCACGATCCAGGATCCACGATCCAGGATCCACGATCCAGGATCCACGATCCAGGATCCACGATCCAGGATCCACGATCCAGGATCCACGATCCAGGATCCACGATCCAGGATCCACGATCCAGGATCCACGATCCAGGATCCACGATCCAGGATCCACGATCCAGGATCCACGATCCAGGATCCACGATCCAGGATCCACGATCCAGGATCCACGATCCAGGATCCACGATCCAGGATCCACGATCCAGGATCCACGATCCAGGATCCACGATCCAGGATCCACGATCCAGGATCCACGATCCAGGATCCACGATCCAGGATCCACGATCCAGGATCCACGATCCAGGATCCACGATCCAGGATCCACGATCCAGGATCCACGATCCAGGATCCACGATCCAGGATCCACGATCCAGGATCCACGATCCAGGATCCACGATCCAGGATCCACGATCCAGGATCCACGATCCAGGATCCACGATCCAGGATCCACGATCCAGGATCCACGATCCAGGATCCACGATCCAGGATCCACGATCCAGGATCCACGATCCAGGATCCACGATCCAGGATCCACGATCCAGGATCCACGATCCAGGATCCACGATCCAGGATCCACGATCCAGGATCCACGATCCAGGATCCACGATCCAGGATCCACGATCCAGGATCCACGATCCAGGATCCACGATCCAGGATCCACGATCCAGGATCCACGATCCAGGATCCACGATCCAGGATCCACGATCCAGGATCCACGATCCAGGATCCACGATCCAGGATCCACGATCCAGGATCCACGATCCAGGATCCACGATCCAGGATCCACGATCCAGGATCCACGATCCAGGATCCACGATCCAGGATCCACGATCCAGGATCCACGATCCAGGATCCACGATCCAGGATCCACGATCCAGGATCCACGATCCAGGATCCACGATCCAGGATCCACGATCCAGGATCCACGATCCAGGATCCACGATCCAGGATCCACGATCCAGGATCCACGATCCAGGATCCACGATCCAGGATCCACGATCCAGGATCCACGATCCAGGATCCACGATCCAGGATCCACGATCCAGGATCCACGATCCAGGATCCACGATCCAGGATCCACGATCCAGGATCCACGATCCAGGATCCACGATCCAGGATCCACGATCCAGGATCCACGATCCAGGATCCACGATCCAGGATCCACGATCCAGGATCCACGATCCAGGATCCACGATCCAGGATCCACGATCCAGGATCCACGATCCAGGATCCACGATCCAGGATCCACGATCCAGGATCCACGATCCAGGATCCACGATCCAGGATCCACGATCCAGGATCCACGATCCAGGATCCACGATCCAGGATCCACGATCCAGGATCCACGATCCAGGATCCACGATCCAGGATCCACGATCCAGGATCCACGATCCAGGATCCACGATCCAGGATCCACGATCCAGGATCCACGATCCAGGATCCACGATCCAGGATCCACGATCCAGGATCCACGATCCAGGATCCACGATCCAGGATCCACGATCCAGGATCCACGATCCAGGATCCACGATCCAGGATCCACGATCCAGGATCCACGATCCAGGATCCACGATCCAGGATCCACGATCCAGGATCCACGATCCAGGATCCACGATCCAGGATCCACGATCCAGGATCCACGATCCAGGATCCACGATCCAGGATCCACGATCCAGGATCCACGATCCAGGATCCACGATCCAGGATCCACGATCCAGGATCCACGATCCAGGATCCACGATCCAGGATCCACGATCCAGGATCCACGATCCAGGATCCACGATCCAGGATCCACGATCCAGGATCCACGATCCAGGATCCACGATCCAGGATCCACGATCCAGGATCCACGATCCAGGATCCACGATCCAGGATCCACGATCCAGGATCCACGATCCAGGATCCACGATCCAGGATCCACGATCCAGGATCCACGATCCAGGATCCACGATCCAGGATCCACGATCCAGGATCCACGATCCAGGATCCACGATCCAGGATCCACGATCCAGGATCCACGATCCAGGATCCACGATCCAGGATCCACGATCCAGGATCCACGATCCAGGATCCACGATCCAGGATCCACGATCCAGGATCCACGATCCAGGATCCACGATCCAGGATCCACGATCCAGGATCCACGATCCAGGATCCACGATCCAGGATCCAGGATCCGGATTCCGGATCCAGGATACGGGGACCTATTTATCCTAACTTTATGATATATGTCCCGATATTTCTACAGGTGGATCCATCTAACTACTTGGTGGGCGTGGAGCCTAATGTAACTTACGGCTAGACTTAATCGTGGGGTTATGGTGGCGGTGGGTGACGGGGCGTTTTGTGTGTTTCTTGATGGACTCCTCCTCTTATTGCTGCTGTAGCCTCAGTTGGGTGTGCCTTGTTGGCAGGTTCTTCCCTTGGTGTCGTACTGGTTGCTCGGCATTCTTCTGAGATTGGGGTATCCGTCTACCATGTTTGGAAAGTTCGGCATTTTATCCCTGTTGATGGGAGTGTCAACGATGGTCTGGATGTACTTGGCTTCCTTGATCCCTGTTATCTTCCATTGGTCCCGTATTTCCCCGTTCGCCTCGAAGAACATCATCGGAGTCGTGGTGGGTTTTTTCCTAATCCGAGTTCGATGATGCATCTCCACCTTTTGAAATGAAAAATAGATTATTACCTTATTAAGATTTTATGGTATGTTAGTAAGAGGGGAAACTCGACATTTAATTATTAGGTATTATAAGAATGCAGAGATGGTAAGGGTTCCATACCTTTTCGCTCGATGTTCCTTGTCTTTTTCTTTTCATCCTAGCCGATGGGTTTCTGGGTTCGAAATCGGAAATAGGTTAAGGTTAAGGAGGAAAGGGTTTGTTATTATTATTATATATTCTTTTTTTTTTTTTGTGTGAAATATGTTGCTACGAGAGTTGGTTATTATTTTGATTTCCTTTGCCTCCTTTTTCTCTCTTTCCACCTCTTTTTCCTTCTCTCTCTCTCTTTTTTTTATACGAAGGTTTCCTTCAGGGGTTCGTATCCAGTGGCTTCGTTGTCTGGAAGGTCTAGTATGTCCAGCACCTCCCTTCGGGAAAGCCTGGGGGGTGTGTTAGTGGCCTTGTTCCTCCTTATCATACACACATATCCGGTGGTTTCGTTGCTCACCTATGGGGGAGGCGGAGAAGGCTCTTCTATCACCTCTTCGGTGTCGTTCCCACTTTCCTCGGAGACTTCGCCGTCGATGTAGGCTATACGCTCGGGTCGTTGGTCCAGTGGCATTACTGTATTCTCGATCCAATGGTAATTCACCTTTCCCAGGGTGATGGGTCGTCGGATATTAATTGCTAATTCCTTGCGGTATCGGTTAAAGCTGCGTTCATTCAAAAGTCTCCATTCGGGTGGTATCCAAACTCTTTGTCCTTCTTCGACGGGAGGCGGAAGGTTGATCGGCCAGTAGCAAATTATTTTGTCCAGTCCCAGGGAGGGTGGTAACGGAAGGCGATTCACCGCTATCGGTAGTCTTTTTCCAGATCTCAGTTTCGCCGGCGGGGCGTCCCACTAGGGGGTTCCCTCGTGCAGTGCTGGCCATCCGTTTTGCCCGTGAATTGGCACGCTATGGTAATGTTGCCCATGAGGAAGGAGTATCGATCCTTTCCATTGGTAAGGTATTTGTCCGAGAACGATATCCTCGTATGGGTGTGTTCGAAGCAGTTCGATCCATTTTTCTAGTCGGTCCGGGAGGACAGATCTCCATTCCGGTGGTACGTATAGTTCGAGTGTTTTCTCCGCAATAGGCACGGAGAAAGTAATTGTCCAGTAGCAATATTGTCTGGTCGTTCCTGGTACGGGAGCAATGGGCCTGGGGACGTTAGTACGTATTTCCAAAATTTCGGCTGGAGGCATGGACGTTGACAACCTATTTCTTTCGGGCGAAGAATTTTTGCGCCCACAAGTGCATTGCGACATGGTGGATTCTGTTTAAATTTAAAGACAATTTGTTAATGATTTATAATATGCTGAACGTATTTTTCTATTTCCTTGTTGGTTATTTTAGTTGTCCCGTGCTGGGTATGTGTGTATATAAAGGGGAGGGATTACTTATGGTGACGTTTCCCCAACGAGAAATAGGATGGATCAGTACTAGTGCGTTTGTTAATGGTCCCTGTTTATTGTTGGGTTGTTGCTTCCATATTGATTTCGGTTAACGGGGGTAGATTGGGATAAGCGCCTGGGGTATTGAGGGGGTTGGTGGGCTCGTCTGAGGAGAGAGAGGGTTTATGTTCTTCCTCTCTTATTTGTGCAGTATCCTTCCTTGCGACAGGTCGTGGCCTTGGAACATTATCATATAATGACTGAGGAGGTTCGGGGTCGGAGATGGGGGAAGTTTCTTCAGTGTCTTCTTCGTTTTTTGGGTCGGTTCTAATGATTGATCGAGGTCTGGGGTTTCCGTCAGGAGCGGATTTCGTAGGGGGTGAGGGGTGGGTTTCAGCGTTCCAAATCCGCATGGGCTTTATTGGGGCAGAAAGGTTTCGAGTCGGGATGGTAAGGTGTTTCCTGTGGGATAATAGAAGGGCGAGGTATTACTAGTAGATGTTTGTGGGATCGGTATCGGTTCGGAATACTCAGATATATATTTGTTAAACAGCTGTTGAGGTGGTTCAAAAGGATAGTTCGGCGAGCGACTATCAGGAGTGTAGAATGGGGAATATTTGGGCGGCCTACTGGACTCGTCTGAGTTATTGCCTCGGTTGCGTGTGTATACTACTGTTGGTTCTTTTGCTGGGGGAGGCCGTCGACTCAAATGCAACAAGAGGTGTGTGACGGAGTCCCACAGAGCTCCAATTAAATATACCGACCATCCGTAAACCGTGTGAAGGGCGTACCCGTGGATTATTGTGTCGAGTGTAAGTTTTATCCCTTTGATAATTAACAGTATTCCGATTAATCCCGCGCTTACGTTCCCGAAGGTCGTAAAGGCTCCCCAGGTTTTTTCCCAGGTAGATTCTATTAATTTATTAAGGGCATCTTGATCGAGCAAATTGGAGATTGATCCCCCTTGCGCGATGGTGGGTTGGCCCGCAATTCCTCGTGCGAGGGAGTTAAGTATGGCTGGCCTTTCGGCGGGGAACATGATGTGCGCGCGTAGCTCGTCTAGATCCTCCTGCGTGTATATACCGCTGGAGGCTAGGTTGTGTGGATTGGTATAGGTCCAGGTCGGTTCGGTGAGCGGTTGAATGACCGTGGGGGGTACGGCCCGGATGGGGGTCGGTCCGATGGCGTACCATTCCCCGTCCAACAAATACATGGTTGCGACTAGTCGGTTACATGTAATCTGGGTGCCTGTCTGTGTTAGTACGTGAGTCCGAGGAGTTAGGTGGAATGTAAAGTTCCCTCGGGAGACGGGTAATTCGTTGTAACATTCCTTAGTGCGCATTACTTTTACTTCCACCGGGATGCATTTAACAATGTGAGCTACCTCCCCTGCTAGTAATCCCATATAACCTGGTTTTTTCATTAGATTAAAAGCGAATTCGTCCGGTGATCGTCGGGCGATGGTCAAGGTGTTTTGCAACATCCGGCGTTCGAGATTGCACCGTTGCACAAGTATATCTCTATACATGCATTTTATTTCGGTTCGAATGTGTTTTTCTACGTATACGAATTTTGAGTTTACGTAGGCGCAAATATCCAGGTTCTCGACTGCAATCGGGTCTTTCGTAATGAAGGGATTTTCTACGGTCGTTTTAACAATCAGTAATTTTGGATATTCGGTCCTAATGAGTGCGTATCCACATACCATGGTCCTGTCTTTTGCTGTAAGAGCAAACACTACATCCCCTTCGGTCATAGAGTACACCGTCTGTCGGAAGCTGGTGTCGGTGTCTGTTACCCTGTCGGCAAACCCTTCGTATAAAAGTCCGTATCTTTTACTGCTACAGCTATCCTCAGGGAGGGGATCCCAAAATGTATCTCCCCCATCGACATCAACGCAGTATGACTCGCTTAATTCGCAGCTTTTACCTGACCGAAGGTGAATTTTATCTGTTTCTACATCGACTTGAGCCCTGTAATCCCTTAAGGAGATTTTCACGTGGCCCATCACATATACCTTGTCGTAATTTCCATATGGGTCAGAATACGAGACTCCTTCGCACGCGGAGTCTGCATTAATACTTCCAGCAATGGCTATTGGTCGGGAAGTGGTTTGGTTAGGACGGATACCATCGACTAGGGTATTCCCTATGGCTATCTTGTGCTCCTGATACATTCGACGGCAGGCATCACGGGATACCGTATCGATGTACGAGTGTTTCCCGTTTGGCACATCCATTCCGTGCGACCACATGCCGCACCTAGTGGTTTCCCGATATATTTCCACCTTGCATTGTAACACGTGGATGGTAGTGTACTGATTTATTTGTATCAGCTGAACGTGCGTTCTTGAAACATTGACTTCTTGCTGAGGGATATTGCATTCCCCCACTTCCAATAGAGATACCGTGATGATGTTAGTGGCCGCTCCCCCACAATCGTATCCGATTAATCCGTGGCAGGCGGGTAGTAACATCGCCACCAGGATAAGCCAAGCAAGTGGACGAGTTTCCGGTTTCATCTGTAATGTCACTAATTTATAAATCCGAGTTTAACGGGGACAATAGCGTGCAAACGTAACTTATTCCCAGGACAGTGGTTAATATTTTATCCCTATTTCCTGATTTCGAATAAATGCTTTTCCTTCCCTTCCTGCGGCTGTGTAAAGAAGTGAGTGAATTACGGGAGTCTGCAGGCTTCCCGCTTCCCTTTATCCTATCGTTCAGCTCGGGCCTGTCTCGCATCTTATGTATTCCTGATACCGTTAGCGCATAGTTTTCCCGGTTCTCCGGTAACTGGTGGTTAATGACTTAATAATTTTATTTATGGCTCGGTCAATGCTCAATGTTCTCGAAGGAGTATTCCTGATGGGTAAATTTCTTTCTATTCCTTTTTATTTATATGCCTGTCCGTGGTATATAAAAAAAATTAGGATTGTGTATACAATCCATTCCTCTCCGTTGTTGTTTTACTTATTCTCCTAGTCAATCATCTAGCTATTAACTAATTTATTTTACATAATTATGATTAATCATTCCGGTGGTAATGTTAGATATATCTGAACCGGTGGTCTATATTATATAAGAGCGAAAGTCGATGATTTTATATCGTCCTGACTTCGGTATTCTGTGCATATGAGTTTAGTTGATCATATGAATCAGCCTACCAAAGAGAGCACAACAAAACAAGGAATACGCTTAATCTTCTATATTATATAAGAACGAAAGTCGATGATTTTATATCGTCCTGACTTTGGTATTCCGTACATATGAGTTTAGATGATCATATGAATCAGCCTATCAAAGAGAGCACAACAAAACAAGGAATACGCTTCATCTTCTATATTATATGAGCGAGAGTCGATGATTTTATATCGTCCTGACTTCGATATTCTGTACATATGAGTTTATATGATCATATGAATCAGCCTACCAAAGGGAGCACAACAAAACAAGGAATACGCTTAATTTTCTATATTATATAAGAACGAAAGTCGATGATTTTATATCGTCCTGACTTCGGTATTCTGCACATATGAGTTTAGATGATCATATGAATCAGCCTACCAAAGGGAGCACAACAAAAACAAGGAATACGCCTCATCTTCTCTGTTATATCCTTAGTTGATATAGTTCGCATGTTCCGGTGTGTGTCGCGTACGAAATCATGTTCAGAAATGCGACGGACTCGAGAAAATTTTAAAGCTATCTGGGGACCGTCCATCTCATGAACGTGACAACGATTTTTCCTTTGTATGTGTATCTGCGGGAACACGTCCAGCATCTCTCGATAACTCCAATGTGCATTTCCTATTTTCAAGCGTATGGCTTCCCTCTTTTTCTAATGATGTAATATGCGTATATATCTATGTATTTTTGTATGTCTATATATACGTATACGTGTATTGTGAATTAATTTATATAATTAAATTTTTCCTCTCTTTTTCTCTCTACGTTTTCTTTCTCTCTCCTTTTTTTCCTTTTTTTTGAAGGGAGAGAGGAGAAAGGAGGGGAAAGGAAGGGAAGAGAAGAGGAGAAGAAAAGGCCGGGCTAGGGGAAGGAGAAAAACTTGTCTTGCTTTTCCCTCCCTGCCTTCTTTTTCTCTTAGTAGTCGAAACTCCATAAAAATGGGTAGGGGTGTGGCGTCCGATAGAGTTTCTGTGTCTTTTAACAGTAAGTGTCTACGTTGGCGATCTTCAGGGGTGGGGGTCCGTATATGTGTTTGGAGGAGGGCCTCATGCGAGATTTTGGTCCCGATCTTCTCATTAAGGTTTTGTGTCTTGACCAGTGAAGAGTTATCTCGGAATAGTTATCCAGAGAAAGGCAGTATTTTGTGTTTTTGTGTGTTTTTTTTCGATTGTATTTACGTAGTGTTCAGTTCGAGTGAGCAATTATTTTTCTCTCTCTTTTTGCGTCATAAAAAAAATATCGCGTAAAAGAACAATTGTGAAAGGTGCAAACTGTGAGAAAAAAAAACTTTTACAATGTATCCCCGGTTCTGCTGTGATGCCTTAACCACCCTGACATCCTGTGTGATCCTGCACATAGAGGATTCGGGTTTTGTGGTCCTGAGGCCCACAATGCTCCAAGGGGTGTATGAAACTCTGCTGATGAACATGGAGCTCTTGTTCAACAACGGGGGCCTGACGCAACCATACCCGGCGGCGTAATTGACACGAGGGACCGCTTGTATCTTGCGGCGTAACGGGGCCTTCCTCCGCCTGGAAGTTGCCCACGTGGACGACGAAGGATACGCTGAACTATACATGGTGGATTTCGGACTGGCGACCTACGCGGGGATTTAGAATCTCTATAGGCCGGCGCCCTTCCATCTCTCCGTGGTGGCGTTAGCATTTACCTCCATTATCCACGAGTTCCGCCACTATCAAGACGACATTCCGGGACTGGCCCAGTGGATCAGCGAATTTACGCGGGATGGCCTATTTGCCCGGTTCGCGGGATACAACGGTGACCTGACGAGTCGTACCATCCAGTTATGGACCCCGGATCGTAGGAATATAGCCATATTGGCGGCGGAGCAGATGGACGAGCCTATTATGCAGGAGGATGAAGGCTTTGAGGAGGGAGAGGAAGGCGCTTGGGACGGCGAGGAGGGCGACGATCACCCCATGCCGAATTTGTGAGTATAACCATGTGCTCGTATTTCTGTGTTTTAATTAATTTTATATTTTAACTAATTGTGTTTTTTCTTTCCCCTTTTTTTCAGGGATCTGTTGGCTATTGAGCCATAAGTTCGCCCGTCGCGGTCGCTTATTCACATCTTGACGTCGTACCGGTATGTACCTTCCTGTGAGCATTTAACCCTGCGTTTTTGATTTATATTTTATTAATCTTCCTCCGTCTTTTTTTTTGTTCTAGATCCCGCCGAGTCTACGTGGGCGATTCCCTACCCTTGTGGATAATTTTTTTATAGTTTTTTTTCTTTTTTTTCCTTTCTGACTTAGTTCAGTATAATAATTAATTTAAGATATATATATTTTGTTTTTTTTAATATATATTTTTAAGCTAAAGTTTTTACCCTTGAACCTTTTCAGTTCCCATTCTTGAGTATTATTTTTTGTTCAAATTATTCTTAAGTTGGATTATTTTCATTATTATTATATATATTTTCTTATGTGTTTTTTTCCTTTTTGTATTAATTAGTTTTAGCAATAAATCTATATTTTTTTTCAAAGTTAATTCTGGCTTAGCGAATTTTTATTTTACTGCGTTAGGTTATAGTTCTTTCCTTACTCGTCTCTTCCCTTGTTCATTTTTCTTGGTCTTCGGGAGTTTATTCGATCGGGCACATTTCTCAACGCGTGGTAATAGTCGATTTTTGTTGGTTGGTCGGAGGAAGATGGATTGGGTCGGTCGGTCCTCGGGAGGTCGTTGTTCCTTTGGGAAGTAGGAAGAAACATCAGCGGTCCTTCTTTTCAACATCCGTTGATAGTGACGCAATCATCATCGGTTTCCAGGTGAGGATCGAGGAAATGGTTAGTATGCTGAGGTTAATGTATGGGTTTTCCCCCTTTTTATTATTACTTCCTTGTAGGGGAAGTTATGAAAAAGAGTTCTTCTCTCCCTTTTTTTCCAAAAAAATTATATTTATTTATTCATTATTTTCTTTTATATTTTCTTCTTCCTCTTTTTTTTATTATTACTTCCTTGTAATGGAAGCTTACGTTACCATTATTATTATTATTATTATTATCACTATTATTATTATTATCGTTATTATCGTTATTATCATTATTATTATTACTTCTTTCTTTCTCTCCCTTTTTTTTATCTCAAAAAAAAATTATATCTATTTATTATTATATTATTTTTTTCCCCTTTTTTAATTTTTCTTCTTCCCCCTTTTCTTTTGTTATTATCTTTATTATTTTATTATATTATTTATTTATTTAATAATAAGATATATATATATATTTTTTATATATATTGTAACTTCTCGTGATTTTTGTCAAATTTTTATTTTATTCCCGGGTGTCACCCTGAGAGTCATAAAATTAATAAAAGTAGAAAATCGCGACAATAAGAGAGGTTGGTCCGTCGGGTTGACTTCTCGGACCGGTTCGTGTACTGGACTGAGAAAATTTTAAAGCAGAGGCCGGTTTTTTTTTCTTTGTTGATGATGATGCCTCAGAAATGTCATCTTCGCTCTCACTCGTGTGAGGAGTACGCAGACGGCAGGTTCATCATCGGCCGTCGTGTCGGTGTTTGACAATGAGAGATTAATAGCTTCTACAGGGTGATCCTAATTCGGCACGTGGACGCCCGCAGCTCGCCCGACAAGTCCGATGTCTCGGACGGGATGCGAGCGTGCAACGTCCTGTGGCGTGTTATGTCGCACCTACGGTTACTTCCGATACAGTGTCGACTTGAAGTTTTGCGAAAGATGGTATTTTTACTTCTTTATTTTTATTTTATCTATTTTTATCTTTTTATTTCAAGCAACCTCGTGGGTTGAATTTAAGATTATTACAAAAATATTCTTGTGGTTCGACAAGACGTCGACCACAAGGAGCTCTACACTCAACTTTGATTTTTTGAAAAATAAACTACCTCCTTTGAGGACTTTCTGATTCTGCCCCGATTAATTGCTCTCCGAGACCCCGATTGTGGTGTTATTCTATCGGGGCGTCCTCATTAACGCAATTAAGACGGGCGGATCCTTTCGGTTCAACACCACGTCACGTTAATCTAATCATCGCACGTCGACCCGTGTCTCTTTCGTATTATTTCCGATGACTGATCGCGCGTGTGGTTCGTACCGTCGTGAGGTTTACGCTTTCGGTGTTATCGCGGTATTAATCGCGTATCCTAGGAAGGCCTTCCGTTCCCTATAGTCGAGCTAACGTGGGACGCGAGCGCTACGCAGAGGCTGGGGACGTCCACTGACGATTGTACGAGGTCAGGCGATTTTAGACCTGTGGTCGTTACCTTTTTCTCGCAAATCGTCCGCGGAGATCCTACTGACGGACGCAATGTCCGTCGATTAGCACAAACTGCGTAGTGTCGTGCGAAGGCGCTTGACAGGCGGAGTCGCTATGCTCCGACCATGAAGCTCACGGTATAATCGCGTGCTTAATTTTTTTTTTGTTTACTCGGGTAATTCAACGGCAACTTCCCTATTCCTGAGCTACGGGAGAGGGTCCGACTTAAATCAGAGGCTGCGACTTAGCACGGATGAATCGGCTCACGGTGTGGTATCTTAGGCCTTACTGGTCTTGGATTTTCCACTCCATTTAAAAATTCAACCGTGCGAGGTCTACTAGTCGTGGTAACCCACGCTGATTAGCGCAAACTGATTTAATCGGTGCTGCCCGTTGGATACTAACGAGACGCAATTGCCTCGAAAATATACAAAGGCCCACGGAGTGTCTTCTCGAACAATAGGAAACGTCTGAGACGCAATCGCTCAGGGTTTGGATACTGTTCGAGGTTCTCTATGCTGAGTATATTTACCTATTACAGCGTATGTGCTGGTCCGTGCTTTCACAAGTATCGACTGTTCGATTTGTGAAATTCTAAGAGAACGCTCTGCCCGTCGGCGTTCCTTATATAGGGCCCTCGCCGGATGGTGCTGGAGGGGGCCTTACGTAATGTCCCCAAGCCCATTTGCACACGGCACGCCACGATTTTTGTAGGGGGAAGACGTGGCGTGATGTCACGTGGCTCACGATTTCAGGCGGAGGGGGCATCGCCTGATGTTCTTACGTAATTTTTGTGACGTAGAAGGGGGTACAGTGAGGAACATTAATGTCCCCACCGAGTTGCCTAGCCTGCCTGTAATTTCTCAATTAATTATTTCTCAATTTCTTAATTAATTACTAGCTTGTCATATGTAATGGGATGCGTCCCGTTACAATATATATATATCATAAATACTGACGGGTAGATGTATACCTATAAGTGTAACTATTGTTATGATTATATTTTTCCTTTAAGATTATTATTGTTATTATTGTTATTTCTCCCCCCCTCTCCTTTTTTATATTGTTACCTCCTCATAGTGGAAACCGTGGTTTCAGAAACTTATTTTAATGTCGGTGCCCACGATTTAGTCGGAAATGTTGAGAACCGTGATTTTAGCTGGTGTACGGATGCGCGTGTGTATGTATGTATGTGTATGTGAGGGACTGCGTGCTGGCTCGAGGCTTGTGGGGAGAGTAACGAGTAAGAGAGAGGCACGTGTCGCGTTATCTCGAGCACCGCACGTTCGTTGATGTTTGAATGGTCTTCCGAACTTATAAGCTCGGAGTACGTTAATTATTTATTTATTATTGTTTTTTTTATATATTGCTGAATACATTGTGCGAGGTTAGAGGGTAGAACCCATAAGGGTTGCCTTGCCCTTGCTTTATTTCCCTCTCTCTTTTTTTTGTTAACTTTCTTTTAGAGTGAGTAGAAGTATAAACTACTATGAGAACACAGGGTTAGTATGTATGCGTAATATATAGGAAAAACATTTTTTTTTTTTTGTTTGAGGAGGAATTATCTCTCCCCTTTTTGTTAGTTGTTATTGTTGTTATTGTTATTACATATGATAATAATAGTAATAATTTAAAAAATATATATATACGTTCCCTTTCTAATGAATGGGTATTAATATTATTGTTAATTTTGTTATTGTCGTTATTATCATTATTATTGTTATTATTGTTATTGATATTTATTATTATCAATGTTTCTTTTCCCGTTTCTCGCTTTCTTTCTTAACTAAAATATGCCCGGACGCGGTACTGGATTCTCTTCCGGCAAACCCCGCATTTTCTTAGTTGTTCCGCGCATTCGCGACAAGAGATCAGATGCCCGCACGGGAGTACCATTGTCGTTATTTCCTGATGGCAACAAATTTTGCAAATAAGAAATTCCGGAACGTCTGGCTTTGGGGTTTCCATCTCGTTGTTTTCGTTCTCGCTGGTGGGTGGTTCCCTCGGGGAGGGTGGTATCGGGTATTGCACGCTGCGAATGTACTTCCGTCCCTTCGCCATGTCGAGGAAAAGGCATGCGTGATGCCATTTGGCGTGCTCTTCCCACGGGT
Source organism: Ichneumon xanthorius (assembly GCA_917499995.1). Classification (NCBI taxonomy): domain Eukaryota; kingdom Metazoa; phylum Arthropoda; class Insecta; order Hymenoptera; family Ichneumonidae; genus Ichneumon; species Ichneumon xanthorius. The sequence goes on along the minus strand of OU824203.1, from coordinate 23,683,771 downwards.
CGTCGACTGGTTCCCAATCTTTCAATCCCTTCCCGCAATAGAAACAAATCACCAAGTCGTCCATTTTTGAATAAAAGAAGCCTGCTTCGGCCAGGTATTCGGGTGCTTGGCCCGTGGTTTCAGGGAAGCCTCCGTAAGATCTCACGCGGTCATCGTACTGTCGGTATTGCGGGTGTGTGGGTCCTGATGGGACTCGGCCCGTCGTTGTGTTCCTTACGTTGGAGATCTCGTGTACTATTTCGGGCGCTCCAGAGGGGGCTGTTGCATGAAGAGATGTAACCGTGGTAGTGGTCCGAATGACTTCTGTCGTTGTCCTTGTTGCTACTAGGGTCGGCGCTGGCCCTGGTTCAGTACTGACGGCTGGGCTTGTCTCCTGATTTTCGTACTCCTGAGAATGTCTTCGAGGTGGAGTGGGGATATCGGCATTGTCTTCCTGTATTGCTACGTTGCCGGCAGGCAAATTTGTTATAAATCGGCAGTGTGGAGACCACCGTCGATGTTCATGCCATGGGTTTTGCTCAGTTGACCAACGTCGAATTTCAAGGTAGCATGAGAAACACCTCGTGGTTTGCTGTGCTTGATCGTAATAAAATCCCGCCTTGGCTAGGTTTCCGATATTAACTGTCGACCATTCGGGCCAATTCCAGAAGCTCACGATTCGGTCTACCTCCATGTGCATTACGTAGGTCCTTTCGGTCATCTTAAAACAAAGATTAATGCGTAAATATTTTTCTTTCTCTGTCCTTCTTATTTTTCGTATTTTCTCGGGTGAATTTGAATAAATTTGTTGTGAGTCGGGGTTCGGGCATGTTGGATAGACTAAGCCCCCCCCCTTTCCCCCCTATCTCTGGTCCCCTTTTCCTCCCCTGGTGACTTCTCTTTTCCTCTCCTTTTTTTATGTCTTTGCCCTATAAGTTACTTTTACGAGCGTTCTCAGGGGTGTTCCGCATTACCTGCACTGGGTAGTACCGTTGCTGCAACCCGAACACATGTTTGCGTGGAAACACGGTAAATTTACGTATTCCACCGCGCCTTTCGAACAATGTTGGCACTCTTTCCAGTAGTGCCTAGAGACAATTATTTCTCCACAGATTCTTACCGCGGGACCCCGGTTATCCCTCACCAAATTTTTTAAGAGAATGCCGATATCTGCTGGGGGACGATTTGCTATTTCTGGAACTCCATTGTTTGCGGGTGGTGGTATGGCCAGGGCATTGTTCTCAGGCGGGTTGGCGCGTGTGCTTTCTGGGGCCTGACGGCTCGTGCCGGGAACCGGAGGGTTCCTTGTTGTCGCTGGCGTGTTCGCGAGACCCATGTACGGTCCTTTTACACTGGGGAAAAAGCCGGGCGTGCTTTAACCATGGATCGTCCAGTGGTTCCCAATGTTTTAATTGTCCACCGCAACTAAAGCATCCGACCTGATCGCTCCATCCTGTGTAATAAAAACCTGCTTCGGCGAGGATCTCTTTACACGGCTGCATATACTTAGGCCATGCCGCGAAGGAGCCTAGTCGGGCCATGTACAACCCGTACGCTGGGTATAGCGGGCCAGGTTCGTTCCCTCCACCGCTGGGTCTAACAGGGCGAGGTCTCATCGGGACTCGTATCCATTGTGATTTCGGAGGATCAACTTCGCCCTCCTTACGGGGAGGGGTTTCTGGTTCGATCGGGTCTTTCGATGTGGTTGCTGTGGGCTCCTCCATATTTCGGTTCATAGGTATATTTCCGCATGGAAGTTTCAAAAAGAAAGGACAGGCTGGTCGGGCAAGACCATGGTATACTGATGGGTCATGCTCTTTGGACCATTCCCATAGGTCGACGTTACATTTGAAACATTTGACTTCGTCGCCTCTTCCCGTGCTGTAAAATCCCGCGGCGGCTAGGCTCTTCGGGTCAGGCCTACTCAAAGGCCACTTTGTGAAGCTGGCCCATCTGGCTTGCTCCGATCGGTAGTCGACAGGGACAGCTGTAGTCACCTCGGGTTCTGTTTCCCTGGTCTTAGATTCCATCCCGATTGTGAATAGTCCTAATTCACAGGTGTATAATTACGTATTTTGCCTAGGTATGTGTCCTATATGCTTAAACAAGTATGGATACATATGGGTGTTTCCTTTAATATCTCTATAAAATACGTATATAGTTTCCCTTTATAATTATTTCAAAAGTTTTAATATTCGAAGTATTTCTTACTTAATGGGCTTTTGCATATATATATATATATATATATATATATATATATATATATATATATATATATATATATATTGTGACCAAAATTTCCGGGCGAGGGCAAATTCGCAGGAACCCTCCTTACCGGTAAATTCTGCACAAAGCTCTAACCCTCGATCGGTTTATTTTTATTAACAATGGGCGCCATTCGCACACGGTGTGCGAGCCGATCGGGAAAGATGTTAACAGAAGGTCAAGGCTGTGCTCGGCTAGCAAGCAGCCATGGGGGAATGGTAGAGGGGCGGTCCGGTGAATTCGAGCTGAGCTAGGCTATTGGAATTAATCAATTCAATCCACAGCATTACGAGACGCGAGCATAATATTTTATTAAACAAAAGATAATTTACTAAGATCAGCCAACACAATTAACTATCAAAAGAATGAATCTCGCTCTCTCTTTCATCCAAAACTTATAGACTACCCGGTACATTTTGTCCCTGATAAACTCCCGACGGCTACTCAGTTCACCGTCGGAAGGTGGTGCCTAATGCAAAATGAACCAAACAATTCAATAATCTTCAATAATAAATTAATAATAATAAATAATACACAAAAGATCCCTGATTCCCTACTAAATTCCGGCTTAACGATTATAACGCGTTTCAACCGAAAATGAACAAATATTCTCGGGCGACGGACGATCGTCTATTCAAAATACTCCCGGCTTAACAAACGGACAAGCCCTCCGCCGAACGCGGCAGCGATCTCGCGGCAAGGGTAAAAAGACCTCGGTCTTCGCGAAACACAACCCGACGCGAGGATCTCCGCCCGTTTACCGGTAAAATGACGAGGCAGGCAAATCTGCACAAAACCCGAGTGCGGTACCCGGAGAAGCCGGGGCGATACGGACACAGGCCGATCTCGCTATCTTTTCCGCTGTTGTACCTGCCGGACAGCTGCCGCCGCCGACCAATGTAACGGAGATTTCCAGTCGCGAGAAACGGCACAGAGATCCGCACGTCACACACCCGAAATGCCTCTAAATGGTTGTAAACGCAACAGCACAAAATTATAGGTGTTGTACCCCGGATAGGGTAGTAGCACCCTACTAGTAATACAACACAAATTAAGTAATATTAATACGTAGTTATTACGTATTACAACACAAATTAAGTAATATTAAGATGTAGTTATTAATACGTCATTAATATATTTAATTAATATAATAATGTAGTAATATTAAATATTAACATTAAACATTATTAAACGTTTTCGGGCAACAACATAATATTATACTATATTCGTATAATAGTATAATATTATAAAATAGTCGTAATAATATACCGTCGTATATTATTCGTATAATAGTATATTATAAAATAGTCTTAATAATATACCGTCGTATATTATAGTATTGTAGCATACATTCCAGTTCGGACAGCGGTGTCCGAAAAGTGGAGCAACTCCGGTTGCACAATATCGAGGTATGCAGCGGCACGCGACGAGCGCGCGTCGCTGCAACGAAATCCCCCAAAAACCTGAGTCAGCCGTTAAGCAATCACGGACGACTCGGTAATTAGAGCATCGACTCGAGAATCACCGAGTCACCTATGTCGAAATAAAAACATGCTCCAAATCCCGTTCTCGAAGAAGCGAGGATTTGGAAAGATAATTGTTTACAGAAATAAAGTAAACCATAAACATCTAAACAATATTAAGCTGACGTGCCTGCTCTCTTATTCGTATATAAGGGATCGAGAGCAGACACTCATCAGTCTCTTCGGAACTCCTGATTCTTACGGTTGACTATAGGGATACACCTCGAGCACAGCTCAAACACGATAAGTGGGTCGGGTCATTGTAAACCCCTATCGTGAAAGATTAACGCCGGAGTGTCGTTAATCTAGAAGGTGTATCAGCGTACAGAGTGTATCAGCGGTTGGTAATTCAAAGGACATACGTAAGCATAACTAGAGCTTTAACCAATAAACGAAAGTAACAATGAATAACATATAAACAGCAATACCCAAACGATGGAATAATCAAACATTAATAATAAAACATCGAAAGATAAATTAATGGAGCATTGTTGGATAACATAAGAGCTCTAACCAAGAAATAAGTCTACGTCGAGTTGAACGTAGTGCGGGCAAAAGAAGGGAACCTCAATCGAAGGTTCCTGATAAGCATTGTTATATAGCAAATATAACAATGTCTTACTAAACATATTAACTATCTAAATATCCTGTTTCACCGATATAAATTGTTAAATAAATATTGTTAATTGAATAAATCTATATTTGTACTTCACTTGGGTTCCAACCCTTTACTGAGCACATCCCCAACCTTCCGAGCTAACGGCTCGCGCACAGACCTCAGATTAGCTACCTGAGTTTCCGCGGCATAACATTGGTGGCAGCGGTGGGAATCTCAGAGTGAAATAAACAATTAAAACACGAATTACCAACCGCGCCAACCTCCGCAGGCTGAGGTAAAACTATAGCTCCACGTGGGAGTGAGAAAAGAAAGTTCCGCGAACCAGGGTCGACAAGTGTTCAGGCGGACCACGGTTGTGATCATCGGAGCACCGTGGATCACGTTATCCAGACGAGATAACGGAAAGATAGTCAACCGAAGTATTCGGGGATCGCTGCAGGATCCCGAAGAGCGTCGCCAGATATTGGGACGTAAAAACAGAATCAGTATCAGGGAGTGCGTAAAACACGTGTAGCACCGTTAGAGCAAGTAGGACGCTACTGCTAAATAACAGGGGTATATATATACCGCCTTAATAGAAAAAGTGTATACAGCATACCCCAGAGTTGTCGACCACAGCAGGACAGCGTGGGACAACTGCTGAGACAGGGGGCGAAGCGCTGCAGGTCGCAGCCAGCCTCACGCAAGACGTGTCCAGACCGACTGAACGGACACACGGGGTAGTGGACACAGAGCCACCCCATAAAAGCAACCTAGACCACGGGGATTCCGCGAGACCGCCGTACGAAGAAAGTACGCGGCAAGGATCCGCCGTCAGGGTACGGAGTTGTAAACCGGAAAATCAAGTGGTGCAGAAAACGCATCACGACATAACTGACATGCCTCAGGGCTCAAGGCTGGGGTTGGAGACGTGCTCTGGGAAACGTGAGTCGTCTGCCTTCCTACAGCGCCAACTTGTTACGTTGCAGCAGGGTACGGGAGAGAGCGTGAAAGCATACGCTGCCCGGGCCGAAAAAATCACCGTGCGGGTGATCGAGCAACTATGTGAGGGAATCGGCGCACGGGACGCCGACTACATAGCCGAAGCCATCTGGAAGTGTGCGCGAATAAATTTTGCGAACGGACTGAAGGCTGGGAAATGCCGGCCATCCGAGCGCCGGCGTTCCCCTGCATCGAAATACAGGGACCTCGGTCCCACGAGTAAAGTGTGCAATTATTGCAAAAAATCTGGGCATATCTGGAAAGATTGCCAGCAACGTAAGCAAGCCGAGAACAAAAGAAATAAACGTGAAGCGCAGCGAAAGACGGAAACGAGTAAAATCTCCGCGCGCATCGGAGTGTCACACGGGGGTACCTTCACGGGGACAGATGAGTCCACAAGGGAGGCCCACGGGGGCACCGTGGGGGAAGAAATTCGAACGGAACTATACGCTCCGTTAACCACAGCATGGGAACATGAGCTGCAGGAATCGGACAGCAGGGATCTTGGATCCACCACGACGGAAAGCACGGAATCGGTAGTCACAGAGGATGATACCACTTCACCCCGGGGAGGGTCCTCGAGCAGGGCATCGCCCGTAACAGGGAGTTTGGGCTACGAGCAGCCACATCTGGAAGCCTTCGACTGGGCAAAGGAAGTCGAAGCACACTACTCGAAGCACACTACTCCGGAGCTGCCAACCTCCAATTTAGATGAGCGTCTGGCAAAACTGGAGCAAATGATGGAAACAATGCGACTTGAAGGTCGAACCATCGATCTCGAAAAATCGACAACGCGCCAGGGATGGTTAAATCCATGGTAACAAAGAAGCGTGAGGGGTTCACCGCTATGGGACATCACCCGGACCCGAATAAAAAACACCATAAGAAATGTCATGTGTGCCGGGAGCCGGGACACCTCGTACGGGAACGCCCACAGGGTTCAATCCCAAACAAAAAAACTGCATCGGCAGGTATTATCTGCAATTACTGCAAACGGCCGGGACATGTGTGGAAGGTGTGTAGATTCCGACTCCGGAATTCAGAGCAGCGGTAAATCTCCACCGAAACAACCGGATCACGAAGGGCAACAACCCCGGCAGAACGGGGCCGAGGAAACCAATAGTAGAGAAAACGAGGGCGTCGAGAACGTAAACTCCACGCGTGAGTATAAAGGAGGCTGAAATCGATAGAAATTTGAAATCGACGGATAACTCGATTTATGGTAAATTGATCGGTACGATACGATCGTCACGTCAAATACAAGTTTGGGTAAAAAAAAAAAAAAAAAAAAAAACGAAATCTTTTTACCCGTGCTGGTTCATCACATGTTTTCGCGTGTTATCTGCTCGACGGATATCGGTCGGGTGGACTGAGTAGCCTGACCGACCCGGTCGAGAGGTTTCATTTCGAAAAGGTGTGAACCGAAGACCCTCGCTCGCTGATCCTGATCAGCGAGGTGGTACCAGTCAGCCAGCTCACGGGGTGAGTCCAACGCCGGGCAACGCAGGGAAGACAATGGTCATCAGGAGACAACACGAAAGGGGCATGGAGACGCCATGGGCCAACAGAACCGTCAAGGCCAAACTCAACGACAAACAGCGTTAGGGCAAACGCTATCGTAAGGCGACTTTTGTTTCAGCACCAAATACCGTACGGGAGAAAGTCCGTAAGCGAAATAATACTTCAAGCGAACATACCGCGTTCGAGGAAAAAATAGTAAAAAGCTAAGTAAATAAACAAAATAACCTCACCCGATCAGGAGGCTCGGTGATAGGAACAAAGTTGCAAACGTGTGACAAAATAATGTCATACAACTCAATAATGTTGACATAACGAAAATTGTACAAATCCGGGATCGCGAAATAAAACCGTTTGCCTATTAGTACCAAATTTTGGTGATAAAAATCGTAGCTTTTGCACGTATACGGAATATTGTAGAGCTGCCGGACCAGCTGCTGAATCCCATGGGGAAAACCCTAACCGCGATTAGTCAGACGCGGCCAAAAAGCTCCCGAGCGAACGGCAGGGAAACAATTCGGAATTTTGAAGAAATATTTAAAATCCCAAAAGAAGCTTAATTAAAAAAGGGAAAAAGTTTGTTCGGTAAATATATACAGCAAAATACGAGTCTTTCCGCGAGGAAAAAAATGTAGCATTACGTATTCCGTATACCAAGCTTCAGAACGCATATGGGGAATAGCTATCTACCTCGAACACGAAAACCGGCGCAAGGGTAACGGCCCTTATCAAGGAAATGACGGAATTGGATAACAGTCAACTCACCCGAGGTCTGGATATTTTTACGACTAAAAATGCTTCGGGACATTGCACGTCCCTTGACACTGAGCGTAGCGGTCAACGTAGGAGCGGTGACGCGCACAAGTTATAATGAAAATTTATCGGGAAGAATTGACCTAAAAATTACTTCCGACATAAAGGTTGAGGAAATCGGTCACGATCAAAATATCGCCCAATGTCGCATTCGAGTGCGGGGAAAAATTATTTGTCATAGGAAAGGATATCACAAGTGTGACCCCCCTCGAGTCATATCACGAGTAAAAATTTGCGACAATATTAGCGGGTTGGGTGCGACCAGGCTTAAGCATCTAAACGGACAATCATCGGCTCTGTTGGAAAAGTCGAAACAGTCCGAGCCGGAAAACGAAAATAAAATAGGAAATATGCAGCCTGGGCGCGATGTCACACGGCTGGGCAACACACAGCAAAGCCCGGAATTTTACTTCCGAGAATCATTGAAAGTGACGTCGAAAAGAAAGTGTTTTCAATGTCCAAAATTAGAGAAAATCGAAAAGTACCGTTGGCATCCGCCCCACGACACTTCAAGCATTTTGTGTACCCTTAGAATATTGGTGTCGGAGAAGTTCTCTCGGCCAGGGGGTAATATTTGAAGGGAAAGCTCGAGGGTTATAAGGGAGCATGCATTGCGGCTCAAAGGGCGGAATAGAGAATGCCTAACTCACGGGTATATGTGTCGATATGTTGAAGCGTTCCTCACCAAAATTTCCTAGAGCAAGGTAGATGAAATTGGGAATCGGTTGCATTTTTAACCTTCCTTGCGATTGCACGTTGACGGAACATTGTAGTCCTATTTATAGAAGAAAACGAAAAAGAACGCATCGTTTAAGCATAATCTCGATGTCAGAAAATTGTTACCGGTATGACAATCTGTATCCACATATATATATATATTTATAACGACACAAACGTCACGCAAAAGATAGAGTCAAAGAAAAGGTAAAAGTTGTTTGTGATTATCAGTCGTAACCATCCCTAGGTCGACATATTTTTTCCAAAAGAATACTTTCTAAAAAGAATACAAAATCTACGATGTATCCCCATTACTGATAGAATCATTGGGTTGAATAATCGTGCCGCGGGGCACTTAGAAGTAAAACATGGGGTGAGAAGGGATGGAAGGTAGGAAGGAAAAACAAAATCATAATAACAACGAGAAGCAAAGGATCAATAGGGGGAAAGTTGTAAAATCACAAACGTGGGCAACTGTTTGATAGAGAGGGGAAAAATATGGATAGTTGAAATGGATCATCGTTGCGAACTAATCAGTGCTTAGACGCGTTATTATCAAAAAGAAAAACTCTTCGAATATTGACGGTAAAATAAATAAGATTGCGGTCGCAGGAAAAAAAAAGAGAAAAGGAAAGGAAAAATTCGCCGACAAGGACCTGGGAGGATTCAGGAATAAAAATTTGGGCGGAAAGTGACAGGGGAAATTTCCGCGGAAATCAGTCAGCATACGATGAGTCGCGGGGTACTCCGATGCATAAAAAGGTGCCGGTAACAGTGCAACCTGCGCGGCAGAAGCTGTGAGCCAGGTCTGCCGGTAGTGCAGCCGTACGGACGCCCGGGCGTAAACGAAACGCGTTCCGCAGCGGGTCTAAACAATATTCTGAGCACCTTTCCGGCAAACTTTGAATACACATAGATGTACTCAAAATCCAGCTGTAATTAAAAGTCTTTAAAATCTAAAACAGTATTTAAAATCTGCGATTGCGCAGATTTATTTCAGCAGTTAATCAGCATACCCAACATAAGGTTGGGAAACGGGTGCTTAGTCCGATGGGAAAAAAAACGAACTCGAGTTGTGAACAATCTATAAATTCAGCGGACTGGTCCATAGGTTTCCGTAAACAGGAAGTTTCAACATCTTGAGAGAATCTTTGCGAAAAAGTGTAGCAACACGGGTACAGAGGATAGATTTCCAGTTGTTCGGAACAAGAATATTAGTGAGAAATCTAAGCAAGTTAAAGAATTTTTATTTTTTGGAATATTCTCAACTAAACGACTCAGCATAATCTATTGCAAAAACAAACCTTGAGTCATCGATACGACACCAGACAGGGGCTAGACCAAACGAAAAATAAGCCAGATCCCTGAAAGAAATCAACCCGAGGGAAAAAAACATAATGGGAAATTCGATACCACGTCATACTAAATGTCCAAATAAGTCAGATTCGGGACAACTGGAGCACGAACGTTTTAAAAGGTTTAAAACTGGCTTAAATGGCTTCTAATCTGGGAGCAACATAAGAAAATCTAGGAGAGTGTAGGAAAGCCGACAGGGACTATTTAGAAAATGGAAAAACCCCGTGTTAACGCAGAACGGTGAACTGAAATTAACCTAGACACGAAGAATACATTCGGTGCAGGTCAGCATCCGAAATTACAGGCTAGCGAGGGCCAATAACGAACATATTTCATGACGTAGGAATTCTACGTCATTCGTAACTGCCCTCCCCTTGATAGCCCCGCTTGATAGACGGGGAAAATACAAAAATGGGCTCTGGGAAAATTGGAAAATTGGGGAAAAATAGGTACCCTAAAAGGAAAAAAAGGGAAATATGGGAAAAAGGGGAAAATAATTCCTGAAAACCCTGAAGCAGGCAAACATGCGCCGAGTGCAAAAATGGAACAGCCAGGGCAACGGCTGTACCTATCCCGCAGTGACGAGCTAGAGTGCGTCGGCCGCCAAGAAGCCGACGTAGCGAAAAAAAAGGAGAGCGAATAATGAAATACACATATGCGTATACCAACGCGGCCCGAGGCCAGTGACCCGAGGTGTACAACGGAAGCAGCGCAAGGACGGTGCGAGTCGCGTGCCCGTCGGTAGCCTGACGCTGACACCAGCCGGGGAGAAGATGTAATCACAAGTGGCGACCAGGTGCACCGATCTACGACTTGAGCACCGGGTCAGCAATTCTTCGGAACGGAATGCCACGGAAAGGCGGAACAGCAGGCAACCCGAATAAAGCGCGACGATGATATCCGGCGCGTCTCGGAAACGCGTCAAGAGCTAACGGGGGGGAAGAAACGGGGAAAAACCCAGGAAGTCACGGCAATCTAACATTTTATTTGTGCAAGAAAATGCGTACGACGTGTGGTTACAAAGATGAAAAAATATATATATATTAATTGACCACAAAACAAAGTTGACTAGCACCACTCGGCGAGCCTCCAGTCCATCTCGCCCCTCGCGGCGCGTCTCCGCCGGGACGTTGGATCTTCTTCCTCCTCATCCTCGGAGTCGGAGGCTCCCGCGGGGCGGATGGTCGGCCCAGAACCCTCGCAGGGCTGAAGGACGGGACGGTAAGGCACGAACACCTCCCCGAACCGCTGGAGGCGAACACGGGCGGCCCGGAGGTTAACCATTGCCGGAGTCAGGACCCGGATTCTCGGGCACAGCGCGGACGGCACCGGATGGATCCCCTCCGGAAGGAAACCTCGTCCAGGGGACCCAACGCTCTGCACGTCGGGGCTAGGAGAACTAGCGGGCCCAGCAGACCGACCGTGGAGGGGCACCACGGCTGGCTCGATAATCTCTACATCCGGGCTACTGCGGCCGGACTCCAGCGGGCTCCCCACGGGGCGGTATGGCAGATCGAACCCGCAAGACAGGTGACGTCTCCTCTGGGAAAAAGAGGGGAAAAAAAAATTATTATTAGCAACACATCAACCTCCTTTTTGCAGGAAAATAATTTTTAGAACAGGGAGAAATTAATTTTTTCTAAAGTGACGGTAAAAGTAAAAGATTTCCTGATACACAACTTTTCGAAGAAAGCAATCTTTATACTCCAAAGTAAACGCCCCCATTTTTAGCCGTTTGACATCAAAAAGGAACGGAAGAAAAAAAAGGTTTTGCCTGGAGCAATTATCAAAGGGGAAAATCTTTTTCCTATATATAGTGAATAAATTTTAATATTTTAAAGGGGTGAAATTTTTTCACAATACAAAAAAAAGGAGATTGGGAAAATTATAAGCAAAAATTAAAGGCTTACCTTCGCGGGTGGGCTCGGGCTACGTCCTGAGCTCATTCTCGCTGTCCAGGGTAACGGATGTGATGACCGGAAACAAATAATTAGAAACCACCAGGGAAACGGCGGTTAATATAGCCTAAAAAGTGCGAACGCGTCGAGCCACTCGGCATCGACCCCGGCCATCAGCAGAAAGCAATAGCGGCGGAGGCCTTCCGCCTCCGTGTTCCGCAACAGGGAAAAATATTATACCTCCCCGTTCGACTGAGTTAGAGTAATTTCGGGAAAAACTTTTTGGGTAGGTGGTTATACACATTTACACTTCTGTAATTATATTAACATGAAACCCGGGGTGCACGGATCATAAAAATCAAGCCCGCCGGAGACGAGCGAAAAGAAACGAAGTTTCTTTTCTTTTTAGGGGGGAGGGATGTTGTACCCCGGATAGGGTAGTAGCACCCTACTAGTAATACAACACAAATTAAGTAATATTAAGACGTAGTTATTAATACGTCATTAATATATTCAATTAATATAATAATGTAGTAATATTAAATATTAACATTAAACATTATTAAACGTTTTCGGGCAACAACATAATATTATACTATATTCGTATAATAGTATAATATTATAAAATAGTCGTAATAATATACCATCGTATATTATTCGTATAATAGTATATTATAAAATAGTCTTAATAATATACCGTCGTATATTATAGTATTGTAGCATACATTCCAGTTCGGACAGCGGTGTCCGAAAAGTGGAGCAACTCCGGTTGCACAATATCGAGGTATGCAGCGGCACGCGACGAGCGCGCGTCGCTGCAACGAAATCCCCCAAAAACCTGAGTCAGCCGTTAAGCAATCAAGGGCGACTCGGTAATTAGAGCATCGACTCGAGAATCACCGAGTCACCTATGTCGAAATAAAAACATGCTCCAAATCCCGTTCTCGAAGAAGCGAGGATTTGGAAAGATAATTGTTTACAGAAATAAAGTAAACCATAAACATCTAAACAATATTAAGCTGACGTGCCTGCTCTCTTATTCGTATATATGGGATCGAGAGCAGACACTCATCAGTCTCTTCGGAACTCCTGATTCTTACGGTTGACTATAGGGATACACCTCGAGCACAGCTCAAACACGATAAGTGGGTCGGGTCATTGTAAACCCCTATCGTGAAAGATTAACGCCGGAGTGTCGTTAATCTAGAAGGTGTATCAGCGTACAGAGTATATCAGCGGTTGGTAATTCAAAGGACATACGTAAGCATAACTAGAGCTTTAACCAATAAACGAAAGTAACAATGAATAACATATAAACAGCAATACCCAAACGATGGAATAATCAAACATTAATAATAAAACATCGAAAGATAAATTAATGGAGCATTGTTGGATAACATAAGAGCTCTAACCAAGAAATAAGTCTACGTCGAGTTGAACGTAGTGCGGGCAAAAGAAGGGAACCTCAATCGAAGGTTCCTGATAAGCATTGTTATATAGCAAATATAACAATGTCTTACTAAACATATTAACTATCTAAATATCCTGTTTCACCGATATAAATTGTTAAATAAATATTGTTAATTGAATAAATCTATATTTGTACTTCACTTGGGTTCCAACCCTTTACTGAGCACATCCCCAACCTTCCGAGCTAACGGCTCGCGCACAGACCTCAGATTAGCTACCTGAGTTTCTGCGGCATAACATAGGATTCCCCCGGCTTTTCCCAGCCAATTCCGCTTACGGACTCAGTAACCGATTCGCGAGCGTCACTCTTTGACACTTTTATAACGCAACACTATAACCGAAACAAAATAAGGCACCTCTCTCGGCAAATTGAACATTGATCTCGCGATCGACGGACTAAGCTAAGGCTTCGGCGCACCAGCGCATAGATAACAACAAAAACGGTCCACAAATACAGGTTGCGATGGGCTTACCGGTAAATAATACGGAAACAAATCCCGCGAGAAAACGGCTAGCTCACTCCGCTCCTCGAAAGTCGGTTGGGATAACTTTTGGCTTCCTTCCTTCGTTTTCCTTCACGATCCGTCCGGTAAGCCAAATCGTCGCGAGAGAGATCGTCGAGCACGCACCGTCACGGTCACCGTTCCCCAGGAGAATCCCCGAATATTTCGTTACTCTCGTTGATCGCGGTCATTCTCCCCTCTCCCCGCTCTAGTTCACACGGCCCAACTTATGCTAAGTGGCGCCTCGCAGGACAGCCTCGCAATTATGCCTTTTCGCACGGCACGCGCGTAGATCTTCAAATTCGCGGCCGTTTGCCGACGCAGGACTGCGAACACGGCGACGAAGAAGCGGTGCGCTAGCAGATGACAGTTGGCCAGACGAACTTCACGGGCGGTGGACAGCCAATATTCTTTCCTCGATGGACAGGGACGGAGAATGATCCTCCTTGCTGCGTCCAGAGAGAGTTGAGATAGCCCTTTTGGTCGGTAGATCGACAGTTTCCTCTACCGGTAGCTGATGACCTCGAGTCTGGCTCGACACTCGAGCCTCGCCGTCGACGGAGATTACATGTAAAATATTCGATAAGAATTAATAATCTATTTTATTAACGCTACTGAGCCCTTGCGAATCTGATTGAGAAATGTGGACGGCGAGCCGTGAGGGCGGGTGGCGACTCTCTCTCGCCGTTGTTTAAACTTTTGTGGCGTGCCAAAAATACGGCGTCACAATATATATATATATATATACTGGAACGTTACGGAAATTTGTCGTCGCGGTTGAGAACCGTCGACCATACGGGAGAGGTTCGTTCCGCGCGATTTATTGATGTTTTCGATATTTTATTTATTTATTTTTTTGATTTTTGTAATCTTAATTTCCGTACTCGAGTGTTGTAATTGTATGGAGAGGAAACGGGAGTTCGTGTGCTGGACGGGTAGGTGAAAACGGGATAGCCTCAGTCGTGTAAATTCTTCTCACTCAAATTCCGAGTGAATTGCGAGTGAATTGACCCTTCATCATTGGCTAAGAATAAGGGTCTTGATATCTTGGTGGTATCGTGTTTGGAGCCTACCTAGCTTACAAGGGCCTCACTTGCGTTTCGCGCCGCACGCTCGTACCCTCTCGCGTACGCAGACTAATCTTTTGTTTATTTCTGTTAAGCGGTCAGAAGGACCGGTGTTAGCAAATTTTGTAAATGACGTTACTCGACGTTAAATTCACACAATGTGCTCGATGCCCGTTGTGAGGAGCTTTACACTCAACTCGCAATCCTTTTAAGTTTCTACTTTTTGTTTTAACTTTTATTTATTGTGTTAATTTTTATTTTTATATTTTAACTAGTATCTTCCGGTTCAAATTTGATTCCTTCGTTTTAATTTTTATTGTTGTTGATGAAGCGGTCGGAAGGACCGGGTTTAAGTATTTCTGTAGTTAAATGGACTCGACTCTAACTTCTCTCAATTTACGTTTCCTGTTAACTTTTATTCCTCGTATTAAATTTTATTTTTACGTTTCAAATTTTATCCAGTTGGTGAATTTTATTTTTCTTAATCGCTCCTAACACCCTTTTCCCTGAGCTAGGGGGGAACGGAGCAGTGCACCTGGTGTAAGTACTCGACTCGCGTCTGGCACCGTGCAGATTCTTGGGATCAAAAGATCTCCACGATTTCCACGCGATTGCCGGACCCGAAGTCTCGTCCTCCCACACGTACTTGCGTACGGGTGTCAACCTGATGCCCTGTTCCGCAGAAGCGTCCTGTCTCAGGTCGCAATTAACCCAAGACAGAGCTCACGGATACGTCTCTCCTTGTCTCCACCTTAGGACGCAATTGCCCAAAGATAAGAGAGCAATTAGAGGTCCCTAATTAGTTCTTAATCTCCTTCTAAACTCCTATCGTAGCAGTACCAGAGTACTGGGCTTTTAGCGCAAATAGCGACGTGTAGACGGTCTTTGCGTTTAGTATAAGAATGCCTCGAGTGGCTCGTCTCCACCGTTTATAAGGACTTGGTATTTTGGAGGAGTAGGGTGTAAACTGTTGGAGGTAGGGATGACATCACGCCATGTCACGTGGTGTCTTATATAACGTCCTTCAAGGTGGGGGCGAATTTCTCCGAAGAAGGGCTGACATCGCGTGATGTCACGTGGGTCTTATATAACGTCCTTTCGGAGCGGGGGCGAATTTCTCCGGAGAGGGGCTGGCATCACCTGATCCACGCGGCCGCCTGTGACTGGTCTATTTTTATCTCTAGCGTTAATCTCTTTTATTAAGTGCTCATTAGGTTTTAATTGATTTGTTAGCCGTGGGTCAGGCTGATATTTTCCTCTCTGTTCGTGGAGCATGGGGCATGTCCGGGGTAATTGTTTTCTTCTCGACAGGCTCGTGAAAGATGGTTCAGATGATTCGATGACCACGATGGCTGATGCGAGCATCTCGTCTTTCCGAGCTCGCGACAGCGTCCGACACGCTCCCTTCCTTACCGGTTCCGAGTCGTAGATCGATGGAGAGCCCGTTGTTATCGGCTTCCCATCGTCGTTCGAAGCGCGCGGTAGGGCTCGACCTTGGTCGTTATCGCTCGTCTGACGGGGCATGAGGCGGCGGGTCTTCGTGACGCCGACGTCCCGTTACAATACTTTTTTTTAATTTTTTTTTATTCATTTTATTTTATTTTATTTATTTACTATTTCTTTCATATATATATCTATATATTCTGACGTGGTGCGTCACAAGTCTTCCCCGACGTGGCTCGACGTCCCGTCACTCGCCTAGGAAATAAACTAGAATTAGGACCTACAATTTAAGCAACGACTTGCAATATTGTTAACCCTCTCCCCCCGACTTACCCTCACTCCCTGCCACCCTGTCAGTCCTTCAACTCACTCACCGAAGCCCTCAACACCCACCGAAAGACCCGTCGCAGACTCACCGCAGACCATCGAAGACCCTTCCACCAACTGGATAGACCCGGCCGAAGACCGTCAACTCCGACCGACCTTGAGGGACACGAAAATTGCACAATAAAACACAGCTGGGATATCCTCCCGGCACTAACCTCCAAAAATGCCCGACACTCCGATACACCGCCAAAACATCGCCGTCCCATCTCCTGGAAGCCACAACCACGAAAACTCCACTCGGCTGACCCGTCCTGGACAGCCCGGAACCCGACGACACACTCTCGGCTCGAAATAACGAGTATAAACCGACGAGCTGTGTCGTGCGGGCAAACACCGTCAAAAGCCATCCGAACTGTCAGATGCGACATTTCACCAGCTCGCCGCAAGGATCCGCCACCTTCCGACGTCGAGGATTGTTCGGAGATCGATGGGCCAATCGATGCCAAGGATGCGCGCGCCGAACGTCGCGACAGGCCTTCCGTCGCGACGAATATTCGCAATCGGCCGCAGCCAATCACCACGCCCATCACCAGCTAGTCCCGAGATCGACCAATCGATTTTCGCAGCCAAATCGCAAATTGCAAGACCGACCCTAAGGTCGGTGAAGAAACCGGAAGCGGCGAGGCCGTCTTCACTTCGAGCCACGGCGTGTGCGAGAGCGATTGTGTGTGACAGGCGAGCGAGATAAGAGTAGAATTTATTGGAAATTTATAACGACCCGGCCATCCAATTTACGACGAGACTCCATCCCCGGAGAGTATTACTCAGAGGCGATACCCACGGACACGATTTGGACCAGAATTTGGAATTTATAACGACTCGGCAAACCCCGGAATATCGATTGAATTTTGCCGAGAGGACCGGTTTGAAAGGGTTATCGGAAAGGAATTTTGTAACCGAGACCCACGTGTATGAAGGTTGAGTGAGTACGTCTTAAGTTTCCCGTTCCCCCATTTATTTGCTTACTCGATAGTCCCACCTGCCCGATCCCCCTGAGGCTTTGCCGTCACCCCCCCCCCCCCCCCCCCCGCTGGAATTTTGTAAGATTTTGTTTGTGCAATTTTTCTGACCGTCGATCATCGGCCGCCTTGTGCGCCGGCATTGTTCTCGCGTTAACACGTGCGCGAGTGGTGGCGACCGGAAAAATCTACAGCGCGCGATCCCTGAGTTATTTTCCCCACCTTCCCCGAGACTCGTAAATTGTTCCCTCTTAATTATTTTTTTTGTTGTTATTATTGAACTTCTAGTTTTTTTGTGTCGAGGTAATATCGTTAAGAAGCCCTGGACAGTGTCCCCGGCCTGAGAAGTCTCATCCCCCTTCCCCCCCCCCCCCCGTTCCCGCTGGCCGAGTGCCATAAAGACAATAGCTTCTCGTTTCTTGTTTTTTTTTGTTGTTGCGATTTATAAATCGCAAATACCGGTGCTACACCGTGAAAGTAGCTGGCGCCCAAAAATACGTAATTGACAGTTTGATTTATTTTGCCATTTTGGATATTTTTTTTGCGTTTGGCAACTTACGACCAGCCTTGTGTAGAATATTCACCGGCCAGCCCTCCCCTCCTTCCAACGATTGACCCGTGCGAATTGCCGTCCCGGCAATTAGTATAAATTCCATTATTTCCATAAGTTATTAGTTATTTTTCGACTTTTATTTATTTTCCGTCGTATTGACTATTTTCATATTTTATTATTTTTGCTATTTTCGTATTTTTTTTTCTCCCAAGTATCATTTATTGTTAGTTTCTTATTTTTCCCCCGAATATTAATTATTTTGTCACTTTCTTATTTTTCCCCCGAGTATTAATTATTTTGTCATTTTCTTATTCTGCCCTGCGTATTCATTAGTTCTATTTCCTTCTCCCCCCCCCCACGAATTTATTATTACTTTGCGCTATTTTTGAATTCTTTGCACCTTTTCTCTCATTTTCGATGCGATTGTTATTGTTATTGCAACCCCTTCTCTTTCTTTGGAATTATTATTGAGATTGTTTATTTGACATTGTTATTCACCCTCCACCAAACCAAGTATTATTAAAAGTTATTTTTTTTCATTTTCTACACAAAACGCTGGTGTATTATTTCCCCCTTTCCCTCGCCCTATATTTCCCCGATTGCCCCGTTTCGAAGCTGTAATAAAAAGGCAAGTATCGTCACAATATATATATAAAATTCTTTAGGTGTATATGTATTTTATTGTATTTATATGTATTGTAACGTATCACTTTCGGAGGCTTACACGCTTTGCTCCAAAAGCGTCGTTATGTGAGTTCACGGCTCACTTTTAATTGTGAGGGCAGGCGCTGTCAAATAAAAATTCGAATATTGATGCTAAATGTCAATTCCAATTGTTTTGCTTTATTTAATTACAATCAATTTTATCGTTGGTAAAAAGAAAATCTTGTTACAATTATAAGTTTTATTTCGTCTTGTTACATCTCCGGTGGCTCTTTGCGCCAATCGCATTCGTAAAGTATCTAAAAAAAAATATTTTGTCCCGGATAAAAAGGATTGAGTTCGCAGACGAAAGCAGTTATCCCCGTCACCAGGGAAGGTCGCCGGCGCTGCCTTTTTTTTGGTATCGTGGGAGTCAGACGAGAGCGTTTTTCCCTGTCACCAGGGAAAGTGCTGTCGCTGCCTTTAAGGAATTTTGGGTAACCCAGACAATGTTGGTTACTCCCGTCACCAGGAGAAGTTACCGTTGCTGGCGTTTGGCAAGGATTTCTTAAATGAGCACGGAGGTACTGCCCAGCTAAGAGTAACTCTCCATGCGTTCGGGCCTCCTTTTATATTGGAGCGCCGAGTGCGCACGGCACGAATTCCGGTCCCCTTCCGTCCCTCGTGACGTCAATGTGACGTCAATCGGTCTTCCTTTCTGCGCCACAGATGATCACGCGCGGCTGACGCAATCGCTGCGTGCTGGGCGTGTGCTCCAAAGCGAGCGGTGAGTCTATGGGTACAGCAGGCCGCTCCACGGCTGCCGACTCCTCGGGTATCAGCCTCTCGCTTGAGCGCTCTGCTTTACCGACATCCTCGGCTCCTCACGATTATTGTCGCTGCTGCGATTCTCCGCTGTGCTCCAAAAGGATTTTGGAGTGGAGCGGACCTTGAGCAACGTCTCAACGCCCCCCCAAACCAAAGCGTGCGAATTTTTCCACGCTTTTGTTTACCTGGAACAAAGAAAAAGAACAAAGGTTCGACCCAGCCGATTGTTCCCAAAAAAAAAATTTTTATCAAAACTTTATTTGGTAATAAAAAAAATTAAGAGTTTTTCCTTTTATTTTATTTTCATTTTTTATTGTGTAATGAAAGGAAGTGGTTTCAAAATGGCGTAATCTCAGTACGAAGCATATTTACAAACATTTTCATACCCAAAATTGAGCTTGCGGCATCGAATTTCTGTATAATAACCCCTCCTTTTTTTTTTTTTAAATTTAATGGAACGTAATTCTCGAACGATAATTAAGGGCCTCCGTCGTCGGCGCGCTGTCGTATACAGGGTAAAGACGATATAGTTCAATATACAGTGGTGGTCACCGTACGTACGAATTTTAGCCCAAATCGGATCGATCACTTTTTTAGTAGCGTAATAATCGATATGAATGACGAGTTAAATTCGTAACGAGATTTTTGATGAAGTTCCTTACATATTGCACTGTAAAAATTTTTTTTTTTTTTTTTTTTTTATATAACGAACATCGACGATTGAAAAAAAAACAATAATGTCAAACGCACGACAAAAATTACGAGATAAATTGAGGGATAGAATATAAAATGACTTGGAACGAAACGATAAAAAAAAGATGATGACATTAAGATATACATTAAGATTATACATTAAGTAATACATTAAGGTATAATTACAAGTACATACAGTAATACATTAAGTAATAATTGGTAGTGGTAGTAATACATTAAGTAATAATTAAGGTATACATTAAGATTAACTAGGTAATGAGTGGACACCGAGTTCGCTTATACGTGACCAATCCCTCAAAAATAAAAAAAAAACGGAAATTGAACATTTCTGATCCGCAACGTAATTGATCGATAATCTTAACAATTAATCTCGCAGTCATGATATGACACTTATGCTCACTCGCACCCAATCATCATCTTCGCAGCTTAATTACTCGTCGTTGACGGCTGAGTATTTTGCTTTTTATAAAAAAAAAATCAACAACAAAAAAAAAAACTTAAGGGCCTTTGGCCGGCTCCTCAGGCTGTGGTTGGGGCAATAAAAGATTTTCGGCGGTGAGCCAGTCCCTGAGGCTTTCTGGCCTCCCGTTTTCCAACCGAAAAATCTCTACCACCGGGAGTGGTCCTCGGTCTGTCCCACGCCTTGGTTTGACGAGGAGGGTCCTTCGGCGTCAGTTCTCGTGGACATAAGACGCGGTCTCAGGGCTCCATCGCTCGATGTTCGGCGTTGCGTCCGCGAGTTCGCAGACTGCCGCTCGCCATGGCGTTTTGGCTTTGTATTCCGGGATCCAGAACACATCATCTCTCGGGATAGCGGCGCCATGGCAGATATCGCCCAAAAAAAATAGGGGCTGGTCTGCATCATCGTCCCGGATATATTTGGCCCGGTGGAATTCGCCCTGGTATTGCATGGCGTAAATGGCGTTCGGGGTGATTTTCCCTTGGACCGGCTCCTCTCCTTCTGTCAAATATCGTAGATCGACGATCGTCGCCAATGCTTCTTGGCACAAATCCCTTGTCGTCAGAATCACCTTGTTGGCGCTCGGGACGCCTATAATGATGCCCTCGAAGCACTGCGATCTGAGGTGATACTTAATCGGCATCGCTCCCATGTCGCTCTTCTCTCTTTTTTTTTTTCGTCGAATAATCTAATAAAAAGAAAACTTACTCACTATTTCTTTCCCTGCACGGGAAATTCTAATTTCGCATTTGTAAAAACGTATATTTACCTATGCTATCTCTATTCGGAGACTTTCTCCTCGATTCCTGCCTGAGTTTTCCCGTGCTAATTTTCTCCTTTGTTTTGGAGTACGTGTCGACGTTTTGTCTGCTGTTTTAGCACTGTTCGAGAACACGTGCCTTTGTTATGATGAGATTCCTACCGTGGCGCCTTGATTCAGTGTTTTGATTTTGAATCAAGGTGGCCGTGGCGCCGCGCTAGGGCTTACGGTGCACCGTGCGTCCTTCGCCATGGCTGATATAAAAATCAGGTTGTCGCGGCGTTCGCGGCAGCCATGGTAAATTAACCTGGCACTTGGTCATCTGACCGCTGAATCGGTTTTCTTTTTCTTACAATCTGCTAACTCTAAACTATTCTTGTTAAATGTATTTTGGCTCTATCTGAGCTAAAAAAAAAAATTGTCTTTCCTTTTAACACCTGTATCATGTCTCAAAAGAAAAAACTTTTTCCTTTGTTACCAAAAATCTTATATAAAAAAAAATTTCTTTTAACTTTCCGACACAAAATTTCCTCAAAAAAAAAAAACTTCTTTAAATATGAACTCTTCTTGTCTCTTCACTCAAAAATTCGTAAATAAACTTTGATCCCTTTCTAAAAAAATATATAATTTTTCCTTTTACCCTTTTTTTTTTTTTTTTTTTTTTTTTTAAACTTCCTAACAAAAAGAAACTGTTTTCACTTAAAACCTTTGGTCTTTTGACCGAAAATATTTATAAAAAAAAACTTTTAAACTTTTTTGTGTTTTTTTTTTTTTTTTTTTTTTTATGTGTCCCCAAACATTTCGATGAGGTGTCGTCGCTTTTTCTCCTCGTGCTTTGCCGAGTTTTTGCGTTTTCTCGTTCGGATTTTTACACGGATATTTCCTTCGGTCATTTCAGAGCTCTTTTCTCTTAGATCCGTGTTATTTTGTCCGGCTGATTCACCTGGCATCCACATTTTAATATTTTCATCGGTTACTTCGATAAATCCATATATATCCTCTCGGATCGGAGACAGCAAGGGGGGCACCGTCGTGACTTCGTGGAGAATTGCGCGAATCTCGGGATCCTCCTTTTTATTTGCTGAGATGTTCGACTCCCGTGGACTCACGTTATGCGTTTGCATTCCTCTTTCTTGTCGCTTGATTTGGCTTGCCTGGGTGATCTTTCCTGAGGCGTATTTTGCATCTTGGCTATGCTTTTTCTTCCACTCTCGAGGAAAAAGAATCCTCCCGTCGTTAGAAGGTGCACCGATGGTTTCCCACCTTCCCTTCTCTCCTGTTTGGCATCCTATGTGCCGTCTCCCGAAATATTTCTCCGTTTGCGTAGCACTCTCCATTTGGACACGTGTTGATATTTCGATGATCGGTGATCGACTGGCTTGCTACCTTTGTCCCGCTTATCTCTATTTCTACTGATGCCTTATATATATTTTCTCTACCTCTCCCTTTTCTTCGAACGCGCGAACCTTATTCTACTTGTGTTGTTGCAGAAGCCTCGTTCGGCATCTCGGCACGCGGGAAATATTTGATTAAATTCCCTGCATGATACATGCCACGTTCTTATTTAATCCTTCGAGGATATACGTGGCCGTCGCTATCTGTTTTTTGATGCGATACGGCCCTTCGTAAATCGAAAAAAATTTTGCTATCATTTTATTAGCTGGATCGCTTACGTTGCACGCTTTAGCGAGTACGAGATCTCCCTCATTAAACTGTATTAGTTTATGGGTTTTATCGAATCTTTTCGCTCGATTTAAACCTTTTTTCCGGTTTCTCTCGGCGGCGAGCATTAATTTTTGCTCGTAAATTTCTTCATTATCGCTGTTTAAATCTCCGATTGTTTGGAGCCGTTGTCTCCAAACGCGTACAGGTTTTTTGTTTAACTGTAACTCGACTGGAGTAAAGTCTGTTGTTTCGTGGTGGGTTTCATTAATGCAGGTTTCAATGATTTTAACCCATTTAACCCATGATGAGTGTCTGCCGGTTATCAACGACCGAAAAAATCGGCCCAATCCGCGATTGACTCGCTCCACAATGTTCCCCTGCGGGTGTCGAATAGAGGAGAAAATCGGTTGTATTCCCTCGCTCTCGAGGGCTTCGAGCCACTTTCTTGACGTAAATTGCGTCCCATGGTCGAACTGCAATTTATTTGGCTTCCCATACTTCGGAATATAATCCTTTAGGATTTTATTCAAAGTGGTCGTGGCCGTAGCGGCTTTTAGCGGATAGAGGACAACGTATTTTGAAAATGCGTCGATTGTGACGAGTAGATATTTCATGCCTCCCGCTCCAGTAGGCAAAGGTCCATAAAAGTCTATCGAGACTAAATCTCCCGGGCCTTCCGGAGTCAGATTTTGTTGTGCCGCATATGAATGTTGATTGGGATGTTTGTTACGCTGACATGAGTCGCACGTTGCCAATAAGCCGCGTATCACATGATAAAACCGTGGGTATGCGAAGTCTTCCTGGAGAATCTTCCATACTTTCTTGGCCCCTACATGCCCATAGCTTTCGTGAGTGTACCATACGAGATCGTTTATGAAGGGTTTAGGAATCATTACTTTCTCTTCCCCGGATGGGTAAACCCTGACAAGGACATCATCTTGGAATCGATATTTCGGGTCGTCGTCCGTTACTTCCACGATGATTTTTGCTAATCGTTCATCTTGTCTTTGCCATCGGGCTAACATCCGGACTCCTTCCATGATATGTCGAGGGGGTTTCTTTGCGAGTAGTGCTGCGATGATTATTTCTTTTCCTTTTTTTTTATCTGCCCCCGGGGGTTGAGCACGGCTCAATACATCGGCGACGATGTTTCTTATCCCCGGGCAATGCTCGAAAGTGAGATCGTAATCCTGAATTGCCAAAACCCATCTCGTTAGTCGATCGTTAAGGAGTTGGCAATTCCGTAGGAATATCACGGCTTTGTGATTCGTGATTACTGTCACTTTTGCTCCGTACACGTATGTCCTAAACTTTTTTAGTGTCCATACTATCGCGAGCAATTCTTTCTCCGTGGTGGTATATGCGAGCTCGGCTCCCTTGAGCGTTCGGCTGGCAAATACCACCACTCCGAGCGCACCATTGGCATCTTTCTGTGCCAAGGTGCCTCCAAGGGCGTAATTGCTTGCATCGGTCTGCAAAATATACCCCTTTGAGGGGTCCGGGTGTTTGAGGAGAACCTCTTCGATAAATAAATTTTTTATTCGTTCGAAAGCGATTCTTTCGGCCTCCTCCCATCGCCATTTCACCCCTTTGTGGAGTAACTCGAGGAGCGGGATGGTTTCCTAGGCACGTCGATTTGTGAATTTTGTATAATAATTTACTAACCCGAGAAAACCCCGAAGTTGTTTCAAGTTCCTTGGCGCAGGGAAGTCATGAATTGCCTTCACCTTCTCGGGTTGTGGTTTAATCCCTTCCGTAGTAATTATATGACCCAGGAAGTCTATCTCGTTACGGAAAAACTGTGCCTTCCGTAATTTTAACGTCATTCCATGTTCGGCAAGTCTTTCGAGGAGTGCTTCGAGATGTGCCATGTGCTCTTGGAAATTGTGCGAGACGCACAGGAGATCGTCGACGAAATTTATAACATTTTCTCCGACGTTTCTTAGCACAATATCGAGAGCTCGCAGCAGGCTCGACGTGCTAGTTTTTAGTCCAAATGGAGTCACCACGAACTCGTATACTCGGCCCCTGTGTCTGAACGCCGTGTATTTTCGTGAGTCCGGATGCAGCGGAACTTGCCAAAAACTATTTGTCAAATCAAGGCTCGTCATGACTTTGACCGCATGGCATCGCTGAAAGATCTCCTCGGTATTTGGAGTGCACTCATGGTCATTCGCTAAAACCTGATTTAGTTTCCTCGCATCCAAACAAAGCCGAACAGTGCCATCTTTCTTATCGAAGACCGTCAGAGGATTTACCCACGCGCTCGTGGATCTTTGGATGATATTTAACTCGAGTAATTTCTCTATTTCCCGGTCTACTTTCTCCTTATATAGCATGGGTATGGGGTACGAATGCGCGACTATCGGGGTATCAGTCGTAACCTCGAGCCGATGTTCGTACACTCGTATTCTACCGGGTGTTTTCCGGAACACGTCTCGGTATTTCCATAGTGTCTGCCGGAGCCTTTCCTTCTCTTTCGCCGTCGACAGATTTGCTTCTTCGACGACTGTGTCGATTTCTTCCACTGTCACTTCTTCTGCGGGATCTCTGCTTTTGTTTTCTTGACTAAGCTGTTCTATTGTCGCCTCATCGGGAGTCTGCTCTATCTTTTCTTTGTTCTTTATTTCTGGAGTTTTTCGGAGTATCTTTTTATTCTTAACTCTCTCTACTTTTTCTCCTTCTGGAGCTGTTTCACTCCGCTTTTTAGAGGTTTCAATCGAACCTGTTTTCTCCTCATTTTTTTGTACTGGGTTTGTTGGCACATTGTCCGCCAACTCATTATATTTGACCCTGAGAGTGTCGTTCTCGAGGTCAATTAAGCTTCTGAGAGGTTTTAGAGTGTCGACTCCGAAAAGTGCATCCCGGATTAGTCCCGGAATGACCAGATATCTTACGTAAATGCGGATCTTCCCGATTTCCGTGGTCGCCATTATTTGTTTATGTATTTTGCAGGGTCGTCCTTTGACTGCACCCTTGACAGTAACCCCGGTTACCGGGAGAATGGGACAGTTCTTAAAGACTTCCCGATTTTCCACGAAGAATTCTTCTGATATCGCGGTGACTTTTGCACCGCTATCTACCAGCACGGTGACCGGGATTCCCTCTATCTTTGCATAAATTTCCGGACACTCTACTAACGGGAATTTTTCCTCGTTCATTTGGTCCCCCATCAAAAATTCCCGTGTGTCGGAGAAAATCGTATTTATCGGATCCCTTTTTTCTCTTCTTTTTCATGTTTAATTCGTTTTTCCGTTGTACACCGCCTGTCGTTAACTAAATTTTTGTTCGCCGGGACGGGTACAACGGCTATGCGTTTCCCGCCGCCGACGTACTCGGCCTTTCTAAATCTTTCTGCGTTTTCAACGCTTGGACCGTGTTGTTCGGCTTCGGGGGAGCAGTTTGATTTTGGAGCGGTTCCCCGGCATTATACGACCGATTCCACGTTCATGGCCCCCCCCCCCCCCAACCTTGGTTCGACTGCATAGGTTGCCGATTCGGAACACTGGATGTGTTAGCCGGTTTCGGCTTTTCTGGCACCTTGTTCTGCGTCTCAGCTTGTTTATTGGCTTCTTTATTTCGGTGGGCGTTTATTGGTCCACCTTGGTCGATTTTTTCGAGAAATTGCATGAGTGCCTCAAGTGTCTCAAAACCTCGACCCACGATCGTGGCTTGAATTTCGTCGGTAAAATGTTGGGCCAGTGAGCTGACAATTTCTTGATCGGATGGAGGAGGAATTAAATCCCGTGCACTCCCGAACATCGGGTGGCATACTCGACTCTTGTTGAGCTCTTCTCTTCGAAAACTCCAAATTCAAGATTTCTTCGGATTTTTCTTTGGACGTCTCGGCTCCAATATCGTTCTTGGAAACATCTCTCCACGTCATCTAGTGAGTGGATCTGTTCCTCTACGAGGAGCCACCACTCTTTGGCGGCCTTTTCCAAGCATTGGCCTAGCAAATATTTCAGCTCTGCTAGATGAGGCTGCGTCACTTCGCAATACTGCCGAAATTCCCTTAGGAACTTCATCGGCCGCACCTTGCCCGAACCGTCGAACATCGGTGGTCTTAAACGGATCTGTGACTCTATGAATGTCCTAGATCGGCCCCGGACTGTTCTTTCCTCATTTATCGAGTCGGCATCGTGTTGCTCCCACTCCCGTATCTTCTCGGGATGTTTAATAATTCGGGTACTTTCTGTATCCGGTTTGTTTTCGAGTTTATTGGCCAATGCTTGCAGCCTTTTCTCCAATTCTTGATGCGCAAGTCGTTGCTGCGCGTCGTTTACTTCTAAGACGCTCATCCGTTCAGCGTTGTCAAAGAATTTTTCGTCTAACTCTTTGATTTTCGTCTCGAGTGATTGGGTAACTTTATGTACCTCGGTTCCTACCTGAGTCCGTACCATCTTCATTTTATCGATGACTCGGATCTCGATTACTGCCAGTCGCCTATCGACTGCTTCAAGCATATATTTGTCTCTCTGCTCGATTATTTTGACGATTTCTGCACGTTGATCCTTGGCTTCCTGTTACTGTTCCTCCATACGTACGTTGAGGTCTCGGATCGCCTGTCGGATGTCCAGCATGACTTCCTCGGTGGTTGTTGATTCTCGAGATTTTGCGAGCACTCGCTTCGCCTTAATTTGTTTGGCGAGCGGGTTGCTCGCCTCTCCGAACTTCCCATGTTCGGGATTCAAAAACACCTCGGATGCCCGGTGCGGGAGGGTGATATCGCCGGCATTAATTCCGACTCCTGAGTCGAGGAGTTCCTGGACTTCCTCCTCTGTAGGATTATCGGCAGGTTGTTCATCCTGCTCTTTCTCCTCGATAGCGGGAGTCTCTTCCTCTGGATCATTTTCTCGTCGTTTATCCGTTCGCGGCTTCTTTTTTTTGTCCTCGTGTTGATCCTTCTTCGGGATCTTTTTTCTTTTTTGTTTTCATCCAGGGATTCGTCCCCGGATGAAACATCGCGCTTACTGTCGACGTCTGACATTTTTACTTTTTTTTTTAAATTAAATTTTATTTATTTTAATTTATT
Source organism: Ichneumon xanthorius (assembly GCA_917499995.1). NCBI lineage: Eukaryota > Metazoa > Arthropoda > Insecta > Hymenoptera > Ichneumonidae > Ichneumon > Ichneumon xanthorius. The sequence continues at coordinate 23,655,616 of OU824203.1, read as the reverse complement.
CTAATTACCGTAGTAATTACTCTACTGTAATTTCAACAAATGACTCGACTTTTTATTTAATTTTACCCTAAGTCATGAATTTACTAATTCGAATTTTAGCGCACCTGCCCCACGTTGGGCGCCAGTTGTAACGTATCACTTTCGGAGGCTTACACGCTTTGCTCCAAAAGCGTCGTTATGTGAGTTCACGGCTCACTTTTAATTGTGAGGGCAGGCGCTGTCAAATAAAAATTCGAATATTGATGCTAAATGTCAATTCCAATTGTTTTGCTTTATTTAATTACAATCAATTTTATCGTTGGTAAAAAGAAAATCTTGTTACAATTATAAGTTTTATTTCGTCTTGTTACATCTCCGGTGGCTCTTTGCACCAATCGCATTCGCAAAGTATCTAAAAAAAAATATTTTGTCCCGGATAAAAAGGATTGAGTTCGCAGACGAAAGCAGTTATCCCCGTCACCAGGGAAGGTCGCCGGCGCTGCCTTTTTTTTTGGTATCGTGGGAGTCAGACGAGAGCGTTTTTCCCCGTCACCAGGGAAAGTGCTGTCGCTGCCTTTAAGGAATTTTGGGTAACCCAGACAATGGTGGTTACTCCCGTCACCAGGAGAAGTTACCGTTGCTGGCGTTTGGCAAGGATTTCTTAAATGAGCACGGAGGTACTGCCCAGCTAAGAGTAACTCTCCATGCGTTCGGGCCTCCTTTTATATTGGAGCGCCGAGTGCGCACGGCACGAATTCCGGTCCCCTTCCGTCCCTCGTGACGTCAATGTGACGTCAATCGGTCTTCCTTTCTGCGCCACAGATGATCACGCGCGGCTGACGCAATCGCTGCGTGCTGGGCGCGTGCTCCAAAGCGAGCGGTGAGTCTATGGGTACAGCAGGCCGCTCCACGGCTGCCGACTCCTCGGGTATCAGCCTCTCGCTTGAGCGCTCTGCTTTACCGACATCCTCGGCTCCTCACGATTATTGTCGCTGCTCCGATTCTCCGCTGTGCTCCAAAAGGATTTTGGAGTGGAGCGGACCTTGAGCAACGTCTCAGTATATATTTTTATATGCGGCGTTACATGTATTCCTGTGTATCTCTGCAGCTATTACTACGTTCTTTTTTTTTGTGTTTCTTCTTGTCCCTAAGTATGGGGTATGCAAGATTTTTTTAACCGGTCTGGATGGACGACGCGCGAGTTTGTTTTTATTCTAATTCGCACGTTGCCTTGCCCTAGGATGTCCAGTATTTCATACGGCCCATCATATTGATCCCCCAGTTTTCCGGGTTTCGGTCCTTTGAGCAGGAATACCGATTCGCCAACTTGGAAGTTTACCGGGTTCATTCTTTTATCGCGATAATTCTTAGATCTTTCTTTCGCCCTGATCAGATTTAGACGCCCGACTGTCTGAATTTCATGTATTTGCGTGACTAATTGGGTTAAATAATCATCGTACGTGGACATTCTGTACATATCCTCGGGTGAGAAACTAGACGGAGTTCGGGCTATCTTGCCGAATACCATTTCGAAGGGAGTGTGTTTTGTGCCCTCGTGGACATTGGTATTATAATTAAAAATCGCGAGTTCGACCCACTCATCCCAATTGAGTTCCTTCGTTGCGTATTGTTTTAAGTATTCCCCGAGAGCGTGATGCGATCTTTCGAGAGACCCATTTGACTGAGGGTGAAAAGCAGTGGTTCTTATTTTCTGAATTTTAAATAATTTGGCTATTTGTTTCGAAAAATTGCTGAGGAAATTCGCTCCCTGGTCGGTTAATACAGATTTGGGAGCTCCAAACTGACAAATGAATCGCTTAACGAAAGCCTGTGCGATCGTTACGGCCTTGACATTGGGCATGGGATTTGCTACTGAAAATTTGGTTAACTGGTCCTGTATCGTCAGTATATATTCGTTGTCTTTCCTTGTTCTTTTTATTGGACCCACTATATCCATTGCTATTTTATCGAATGCAGTGGCGGGAGTGTCGGTAATTACCATGGGTTGTTTTGTTTTTACGCGCACTAATTTCTTCAATTGGCATTGTAAGCATCGTTGGATATAATGTTGAACATCCGTTTTGAGATTTTTCCAATAATATCGGTGACGGATCCGATTATAAGTTTTGGTAACTGCTCTATGCCCTCCGACGGCCGAGGTATGCATTTCTTCGATGATTTTATCTTGTTGTTCGGGAGGGGGTTCTCTGACCTTGCCGTGACAGATTATAATTTTTGTATTAAGGTTATTCAGAGTTGTTTGTATGCGACCCATTATTTGTTCCCAAGATATATTGCAAATGAAATTGGATTTAGCAATGCGTATTGTCGGCAGCTGTAATTCTTCCAACAGGTGTCGACAGGATTTTAAGGTTTCAGTAATATTTTCCAAAATCGTCGTGGGTCCTTCTCCTGTCTCGTCGGAGATAGGTAACGCGATATTAACCCGATGGTTCCTTTTATTTATTACTCGTGCTGTGTTTAATTCCAAAGTCGGACAACGGGGAAAGTCGTTTCGTTTCTTTAAAGCTTTGCTCCCGTCGTCAAGAGGTTCGCCGCTGGTAAAGACAAAATATATTAAATTGTCTTTTCGGGTATGGAACAAATCTCGAGACGGCTTAATATTCGAAAAAATATTTGGCGCGTTATCTTCCGCGGAGAGATATCTGGCACGATATTTTCAGCGGTGGGGATGGGTTCGATCGTTCGATTTCTATCTTCGTTTTGCACAGCAGTCGGGGAGCAGGTTTTATTTAAGGATTCCGATTCATCCTCTAGGTTTTCATCTTCGTCTTGCATAATAATTGGCGGGTTAAATTCGTCGGAAGGGTCGGGCTCCGTTTCCAAAAAGATTCCACCCGGTGGGTTTGATACCTCTTCGGGGTTCTCGGTCTCCGATGATTCGGACTCATTTCGGCTGAGCGGTCGAGGCGGGCGTCTTTTCCGAGCCTTTCGAACGACGGGGGGTTCTTCGTCTTCCGACTCGGCGCAGGCCTTTTCGTTGTGTAGCAATCGTTTGCTTCGTCGCGGTGTGTGCGTGAGCGGCACGCGCCGTCCCCTCAATTCCCGGTATTCCGGGACGGGCGCAGAGGCAAGCGTTTTAACAGCTAAGGCGTTGAGCGGTGGATCGGGCGCCTCGGCGTCTATGCCGAAAAGATTTTCGACTTGGTTTGGAGACCTCCTTTCCTCGTTGGTCGCCTGATCGCTGGGTTTTATATTAGGCGTTTCTTGCACTTGTTCAGCATTATTAATTGATTCCCGTTCCCATTCGCATTCTTCGATTTCAATATAGGGTTTTAAAAATTCTGTTTCGACCCCCTCGGTGTCGCTCTCCTCCGAATCCGAATCTCCTAATAGTAATGAATTTAATTCGTGATTCGATGTATCCATTTTTCCTTCTATCTGATTATTCGTTATGGGACGGCTTTGAGTCATAAATATACTACTTGACTGTTCCGGTTCTCCCACGGGGTTTCGAGATAATGCATCGGCGTTAACGTTCGTTTTTCCCGCTTTGTAGACAACATCATATTCGTATTCTGCGAGTTTCAATCGCCACCGTAAAATTTTTGCGTTTCCGTCGGTAGCTCGTCGAAACCACAGTAAGGGTTTATGGTCGGTGACTACGGTGAACTGTTGCCCGTATAAATACGGTCGGTAGTGCAAAATAGAATATACGATAGCTAATGCTTCCTTTTCGTACGTATCGTAGCGCTCTTCTGTTTTATTTAAAGCTCGCGAGGCGTAGGCGCACGGGTGATCGTGATTAATTTCTCCTTGGGATAAAATTTCACCGATGTCCGTTCCCGAAGCATCCGTTGTTAAAATAAAGGGTTTTGAGAAATCGGGATATCGTAATACGGGTGCGGTGCACAACCTCGTTTTCAATATTTCGAAGGACTCATGCTGCTCGGGTCCCCATTCGAAACGAGTTTCTTTACGGAGCAAGGAGGTAAGGGGCTTAGATATTTTCGCGTATCCTTCCATGAATTTCCGATAATATCCCGTTAGTCCTAGAAATTGACGAATATTCTTGACGTTTTTAGGCCTTGGATATTCGCGTACAGCCTCTAGTTTCTTTGGGTCGGGCTTGACTCCATCCTGGCCGATTACGTGCCCCAAATAATTTACTTCACTTTTCATAAATTCGCATTTATCGGGTTGTAATTTTAGGTTGGCTGTCTCGAGTCATTTTATCATTTCGCGATACAAATTTTCGTGTTCTTCCAAACCCCGAGCGTAAATGACGATATCATCCAGATATACAAATAGTCCTTTTCCTAGGAGTCCGTTTAATGTCAGTTCCATCGCGCGCTGGAAAGTAGGAGGGGCATTACGTAACCCGAATGGCATACGTACAAATTCAAAGTGCCCTCGAGGCGTCGTGAACGCCGTCTTATGCCGGTCCTCGGGGCTTATCTCGATTTGGTGGAAACCTGAGGCGAGGTCGAAGACGGAAAAATATTGTGCTCCTCGTAGTTGGTCTAAGATCTCGATAATATTGGGTATAGGGTACGCGTCAGCCACTGTTTTTTCATTCAGAGCTCGATAGTCGAAAACAACTCTCCAGCGTTTATTGCCTTTGGAGTCGACTTTCTTAGGCACGACCCAGACCGGGCAGTTATAGGGTGACGTGGATGGTACGATTACTTTGTTGCTAAGCATTTCCTCGATTTGTTTTGTTATTTCTTCCTTGGTGCATTCGGGCCACCGATAACCCCGAGTGTTTATGGGTAGGTCATCTACTGTTGGTATTCTATGTTGTAATATGGTAGTGTGCGTGAGTGGTTCACCGGGAATGTGGTAGAGGTGAACGCTCTCCTTCAGGAGTCCCTCGATACTAAGTTTTTCTTTTTCTTTTAGTTCTTCGAGTCTCAAAAGCTTCCTTATTTGCTTGAATCGATCTTCAGACTGGGGCGACGTATTATAACTGAGGGAATGGTCCTCACATTCAAAAGGCTGTATTTTATGCGTTACGTGGTGTATGCTCAATCTCTTTACTAACACTGTATCTATCATCTTATACGCTCTATAATTTTTTCCTTTCCATATTTTTTCCTTATTTAGACAGTCGCTAACTTTTACTTTGCATATTTTATCCGTTTCTATTTTCCCTGCAGGTACGATTTCTTTTTGCCCTACAACCGAACTTGGCCCTTCCATTGGCACCGTAGTCGTTGCATTTCCCGGACAATATTCTATCCCTCCTGACTGATTTGTTTCCATGGGAATTATTTCATTTATTCCCGGTTTCCTTGTAGGTATGAATTTTTCGCACGTTACAACCGAACTTGGCCCTTCCATTGGCGCCGTAGTCGTTGTACTTCCTTGGCAACATTCTATTCGTCCTACCAAGTCTGTTTCTGTGGGTATCGTTATTACTTCAAAGCAAAAATTATCTTGATTGGTCTTTACTTGATTTCTATCCGACATTTCATAAACTTCCATGCTGTTTCTAACGGTCTTACAATGTTTCTCAGTTATTCTTTGTCGTTCCGTGTGTGCTAAACTCTTCATCGGTGGGTCTGTGGCGGCGGGCAGTCTCGTTTCGACGGGGCATGCTGATTCTCTCATGGGGCTTGCGTGATTTATGGCTCTCCGCTCGTTTACGGTCGAGTCGTTGGGGAACCTGAGCTCTCCACTCGAGCTGGCGGGTTTTATAGCTTCAGGCTGGACACGGTTGTTTGAAAAATTTTCTTGCGCATTTATTTCTGGGGCGTTCCTTTTGTCATCACTACTTGCGTTGATAGTTTCTTCAATTTCTTTACTCCTGGTATCCGATCGTTCGTTTAAGGTATTTCTTTTCTCTATTTCAATAACCTCGTCTATTAATAATAATTTCAATACTGGTACTTGCACTTGCACAGTGTAACAGTTATGATTAGTGATTTGAATATATCATTTTCCATTATTATTTACCACAAATCCGCTTCCTATTGTTAGTCCCTCTCCCGCATCCAAGTCGGGCAAATATCCTCCTTTTACTTCTAAATTTTTTATTCGTACAAAACAGAGTTTTGTGGTTTTTGCAGGTATTATTATTGTCTCTGGGGTCGCGAATGGAATTTCAATGTCTTGTAATCTTAATTGGCGTTTCTCGTAATCGATTGTGGCGTGATTTCCATTTAAATATTCTGATCCTAGTATTCCCCCCTCCGATATGGGGAAACTATTATCTACGATATGAAATGTGGTGAATCGCCCGTATACTTGTACAGTAATATGCCCCTTTGTTAGGATAGAAGCTTCCGTGATTCCGTTCAATTGTACGATTTCTTCTCGGTTAATCGCGGAGTATGGGTGTACGAACTTTTCTTTTAAAATATTCGGGCCCGCTCCTGTATCGACCATAAAAACGATAGGAGCCGATAACTCGGGACTACTCATTTTTACGGTAGGTACACTGCCCCCCTGTTCCAAATGAAGATTGAATATTTGCATTACTCGGTTTTTTGAATTCTGGGTCTCATTGTTATAATGCGTATCGGGTGCGTATTCTGTGGGGCCTCGCCGGTTGCACCCATAAACGGTAGACCGCGAGCGTTTCCCTGTCCCTGACGTTCGCCTTCCTCGTTATTAAATCGGGCGGGGCATTCTCTAATGAAATGCCCGGGTTGTTTGCAATAATGGCAATTTCTATTCTGCTCTATCCCTCCTCGATTTCCTTCGAAGTATCCTCTCTGAATATTATCCTGCGCTGGTGTGAAGTTTCGTGATTGGTTATATCGGAAATTGCATCTATCTCCGTTGTGCCCCGGTCTCTTACAAATTTGACATGGGACATTCGATCGTTCGTGAAAGCGAAGTCCCTGTGGTACCTGAATTACTTGTTCCATTATGGTGGCGGGCCATCCTTGGGTCGTTGATTACAATATATCGCGACATGACCCGTTTTCCCGCATAGTTGACAGCTAATGTTACTACTCGAATTTTTCGCTTCCGGCGGGAAGATTTGATAGCAATGATTGGCCGTGTGACCTCGTTTGTTGCAAATTTGACATATTGTGAGCGTAGTGGTATCGTTAACGCCTTTATGGTCGTTAGAAGGAGGGAAGATTTTAAAGCATTTCGTGGCCTCATGCCCTTTCTTGCCGCAGACCTGACACACCACCTCCTTCCACCTAGTTCCCTGTCCCAGGGGATTCTGTTCGGCGCTGGAGGGTTTATCGGGGCAAGATGACGCGGTGTGGTCGGGTTTTTTGCAAATTTGGCAGAAATTGTCGTCACCAGTTATCACATGTATATGAGCGGGGGACTCTGTCTTGTTAATTTTATTATTGGAAGTGTCGCGGGTTCCTCTACGGAGGGCTGCCTGAGCCGTTAGCTGTCTTTTTATCTGGATCGCGCGTTTTATTATTTGATCGATATCGCCGTCCAGGGTCATGCGCTGCTCGATCTCGGGCCTTAGACCATGTATGAAACAGGAAGGTAAACTGTTTGTAGTATTTTCTATGAAAGCCGCGTCGGCCGCCCGGTCGTTGTCGAACTCAAAAGCTTCTATTATTTGGGTTCCCAAATCACGCACGCGGTTAGCGTATGCGATCACGGACTCGGATCTTTCCTGATAACTGGCCCCTAGTTCCCCTTGCAATTGGTAAACACTTTTAGCGGGAGCGTATATGCCTTTTAGGTATATAAATAATGGTTCCATTGTCTCAAATGACTGTAAATGTATCGTACGTCTTGGTTCGCCCGCGATTTTGCATCTTACAGCCTTTACCAAATTCCTTCCAGCTTCAGGTCCTAGCATTTCCATCGCTTCTTTACAGCCCTGGATGAACATCCTTAAGGATGTGCTCTGACCGTCATAATACGGTATTACTGAGAGAGCATCCTTCAATGATACCGTTTGGTTGTGAGGGAGAGGACGCACATTACCCATCTCGCCCTGGTCCATCGCGTTATTAATTGGTTTAATTACCGTGGATTGAAACGTAACGTCTTTATTTTCAGTATCGGTTACAGGGTAGTTTTCTTTATCAAATTCTTTATCTTTTGATCCCCCTGCTGTACTAGGAAAATTTTCGACGCCAGTTGGGGCGTTACTCGCGAGGGTCCCTATACCCGGACTGTCTGTAAAGTCGAGTTTACGTTTAAGTTTTTGCGTATTTTTGTCTGAAAGGAAAGGGGGTTTTGTTACTATTCCACAAGGTTTACTGGTTACAGGGGCGGATGCCTGCAGAGGGGCGGCGAGAGGTTCGACTGTCGCGTCGTCGGCGTTACCGATTTCTTCAAATTCAAGGAGGTTTTTCTTTACTGTGGCTAGAACTTCGGGAGTTTCGATTTTTTTGGCCGATGGTATATCATCACCTGGCGTAAAAAATGTTCCAGTTAAAGTGGAGGACAAATTGTCGGGAGTTCCGTATTTACTAGTGGCGTCGAGAGTCTCAAAGAAGCTGGTGTGGGCGGAGTCGGGTTCGGATATTGGAGTAACGCTCTCGCTATCGTTTTCCGCGCCCGGACTGCCGTGACGGCAAGAGCCCTCCTGGTCCCCTGTTCCCTTCGCTTGTTTAACTGTTTCGTGTAGACCAGAGGATTCGCGGAAACTAAAATCGCAACCCTTTCCCCGTATCGATGATAATTCCCCAAAATTATTTTTCACAACTTGTATATCTCTAAATTCTTCCAAGTTTTCGCATTCGGTATTTTCCGGAGAGGGTTTTGTTCCCGCGGCTCCGACTAGCGGACTCTCGGGTGTTTCCTTTTTTATCACTATCGGCCCCTGTGCATCGTCATCGCTTGAAGGAAATAGTCCGGCCGTTGACTTTGCTAATTCCCCGGTTTCTTTTGGTTTCTCGGGTATTTCTTGTGTTTTAGTCTCTGAAGGCGGGTTTCGATTTTTCGGTAGTAGCGGCGTTCTTTCTTCGGGGTATACGTGTAAAACTGATTCGGGCAACTTTCCTTGGGATCGGGTATTCATTTATGTTTATTTTAACTGATTTTTAACTTTGCTTCCTAAGGATTCAGTTTGTTATCTCCCTTTGAGGTATGGTAATTCACAACGGTAAAGAATGCTCGTAAAGTAAACGGGTCGGTTCACGATATAATTTGCACAGCAGTCATTTATACCCTACAAAATCCATTCCCTGTGTCTCTGCGGAGGGAGGAAAAGGTCGTTCGAGGAAAAGAAACGAGGAGAAAAATTGAAATAATAAGGGAAAATAATAGAGGAGGAGATAGCCAGGAGAGTGAAGGCGAAAGGGTTCTGATTCAAAGCGGGGAGGTTTTATGCGAGCGGGGTGTCCTCTTACTTCGTTTTACTTTCTTGTTGAGCGCCACGCGTCTCTTTGCCACAGAGGACCGAGTGGATTTAGCAGGAGGGAACGACTCTGGTGGATTGGCTAATTCTTCGGCCAATTTCTCACATTCTTCTTCCAATACTTTTACAGCTATTGCGATTTTCTGCGCATATGTACGAGTCCGTGTTCTTTTCCCCATGTGTCTTTATACTAAAAGTGTACAATACGTGTATATAATTTTTCTTTTTCGGTTATTATTCCTCAAAAATATTTCCCAACACTTTCCGTACGTGTTTGTATTGTTTCGCTTTTTCACGCGTTCTCCCCTTCCTTCTTATTCAGCTCAGTTAACGTACATTGACATCGGGTGTTTAATAATTTATATATATATATCTTTCTCTCTTTTTTTTATAAAAATGTTCCCACTACAAACATTCCTTTAGATCCCGGACGAGCCCCCAATTTTGTTACGTCCAAACTGCGGAACGAGCGCCTATATGAATCGGACGCGAGGGACGTTTCGGTTTGATGGATGCTCACGTTCAATGTTATGACAATTTGGACGTCGCTATCAGTGATCGTGTTGAGCCCCCGACCGAACGTATGACGCCGAACGTACACCGCTCCTTCGTGCCCCAGACCAGTTTGGAGTTTTGTTTCTATTATCGGAACGTTTGAAGATTCGACATGCTCTAGTCAAGTCGAGAATTCGACTTTTACTACACCGGATGTCAATCTCGTTCACGATAGCCCCTTTTCTAGTCTAATCCTTGCGGAAAGTTACTAAGGACGGGGCAGGGAATGTTTGCGTCGGAGGGAACAATGTCATTGGTATTTAAAGAAATATTATTCCCTGGTTCCTTACAGGAGGAGCAATAAGGATTACTGAAGGGGAAATCGAGATCTCTATTGGGTTTTGACAGATAATTATTTTAGCGTAATTGTTGATTATCGTGAAACATGGTAAAACAATCCAATGAACAGAGTGATTTAAAATAACCTCAGAATGAGGGGTCGACATGTGGGCACCCTCAATATGGTATTGAAAAACTAAATAAAATGTGAAATATACATATGTTGCGTGCAAAACTGCGGAACGAGCGCCTACTAGGATCGGACGCGAGGGACGTTTCGGTTTGACGGATGCTCACGTTCAATGTTAAGACAAAATTGACCTGAACACTCTAGGAATCCAAATGGCCAATTTGGACGTCGTTAACAATGATCGTGTTAAGCTCCGACCCGAACGTATGACGCCGACCTAGCACCGCTCTTTCGTGCCCGAGACCAGTTTGGAGGCTTTGTTTCTATATTTGAAAGAATTTACTTCCTGATTTATTGGCGGAGAAATGACCAAGATCTCTCCTTAAATTTTAACCGTCAATTATTTAGAATAATTGTGGGTTCTCGCAAAATGTTGTAAGACAATCCAATAAATAGTAGGGATTGAGATAACGCGGAGATGAGGCATCTACATGCGGGATGCTTCGTTATAATATTGCAAGTAAAATATAAAATGTACTTACGGTGAGAACTTGTTGGAGTCGCAGGTCTCGATCGTCGGGATGGTGGAGTAGAACACTCAGAAAAATCAGACGGATGTTGGTCCGAAATTATAATTTATTCAAAAAGATAACTTCTGTGATCAAATAATTCGTTTTACAAAGATTGAAACTTGGCCGCAACTTCTATGAGGCTGATCTCGAAAAATAGTTGATACGATATAAGTTCGAAAATTTCTACTCTTGACGTCGGTTCTCTCTATGCTTATCTGCGTGTCTGAGTGTGCTCCTGTGCATAAGCTCCGCTTTTTATAAGCTTTTCCCTTCCATAATGCCTTACAAATATGGCGGCATCGAAGTGTCGCTACTGTGTAGTTTTGTTGCGCGTTTTGCTGGTCGTGGGGGGGGGGGGAAATCTTGGGTCAGGAGTAGCCCCCCCCCCCCCCTTATTGGTGGTCAGACTTTGTAGCGAGAGTTCGTTGCTAGGGCAACACTCTTAGAGGGGTTTCTGAGAGAGGGTTTCCACGAATGTACTTAAGCCTTTAAACTTCTCACCTAAAATGAGGACACGTACAATGTGCCCGTGACGGTGTTATTCGTTTTCTAAATCTACGTAGCTTACTAAGTGATTCTCTTATAAACTAATTATTATCTGATCTTTCTCAACCATTTGTTGGAAATGGATTAATAATTCTATGCAACTTTATATGGCAATGAACTTAGAATTTTATAAATTTCCTTATTCATTGAGACGTCACGTGGAACAATTCTTCGCAGCTTCCCTCCCCCTGTTCCGCGGACCCTCCTGGTAGCGGCGGCACCGTGGCAGAGCGCGCGGGGGCTGGCCAGGAGCTGCCGTGGAATCGTCTGTCTCGCTCTCTCATGCGTCTTCCCTTATTTCCTTTTTTCCTTTTCTTTCTTTTTTTTTCTCTTTCTTTAAGCTTTCCTTGTCGGATTTGAATGCGTCGCAGTTGATTCTACGTACTGGCTTGACGTCATTTATCGTGGCAAGCGAAGTATCCATGTGCAAGAGGCATAGTTTGTATTTTCCGTTAAGTATTATCCCTTTGTCTATGCTTCCCTCTCGACTGAAGAAGAGTTTGATTGAAATCAAAATGCTTTTATATTAAATATTTTATGCAGTCTGATGCAGATGGATCCTTGCTTTGAGCTAGGAGACAGTTCACTGTAGTGGTTAATTATAGTTTGTTAAAATTATTTAATCTATGAACTAATACGAGTAAAATCATTTTAATTACCTATGATTAAATTTTTAACCTTTTTGTGAAAGAAAGAAATTATGGTAGTTCTCTGTACGTTATTTGGTGACATTTCTTTGAAAGTCAAGAGTTAATTAGGTGGATTACTTCATGTTCAAATTCGAGATGGATATTAACAGAATCAGGTTCAATTTTATCACGTTTTGGGAAAGATCTTTGTTAGGGTAATATTTTGTTCGAGTTCTACTCCCTGGCGTTACCCAGCGAATTTCGGAACCGTAGGTGGGTCAGTTAGATTTCTTTCGGACCACAGGCCTCTGTAGGGCCCCTTGGCGCGCCGTACCATGAGACCGGGCCGGGTAGTGGGTTCACGCGTCCCGTCCGCCAGTCCGCGCCGCAGTCGCTTTCTTGGGACGGTAGCGACTCGACCGACTCCTAATCTAAGCAGAGCTTGCGGTATAGCAGATTCGGGGCCTCTTCGTGATCCACGAGCGGAGATCGATAAAAGACTCAATCAGGTGGTCGTGGGTAAGGCAGGGATCTGAGATTCGTTGCAGAGGTTTCTCAGTTTCCTTATGACTGCCATGACATGCCATTTGGTATAAGTCCTATTTAATTTTCTTTTTAAAAGATAAAATCCGCTTTATCTAACCGCTTCTCGCCTGATTTCTAACAGAGTCGCATCGGTTTTTATCATTTCCTATTCGACGCTATTTCTTCCCCAAAATCGTGAATAAGCCGAGGGTAATAAAACTCGATTTTCTTTAGGAGATGAGGATTCGAATTTTATGGGGTTGATGTTACGGCAGGACGTAACAAGTAAAATAGTTTTAAAAAAATTGGGAACAAAATATATCGAAATAAATTTATATCGAAGGTAAATACAAGAATGGTCAAATTAGCGAGGGGCGAAATATCAAAACGTTGAAATTCGAACACTTCACAATCCAAGCCTTCGAATTGTAGAGATTTAAATATTGCAAAGACTTACAATTCCGAATTCACGTATGCGAATGACTGGAAAGTCCAAGTATGAAAATAGCGAAAGACCTAAAAGTTGAACTGTTAAATAGCGAACACCCGGAAAGGCGAACGATCAAAATAGCGAACGCTTACGAGACCTTAAAACACGTTCGCTACTTCTGAATGAATCTCATAGATGAAGTCAGCGATTGTTACACAAAGCCGAAATACGAGTGCCGCTTACTCGTGTGTGCACTGGCGTATAAACCCATCTCGCCCTAAATATTTTCCATATCTTTCCATGAATTATCGATTTAATGAAAATTGTGGCCCATAAAATTGCCCAACGGTCGTATCAGGAGTATCAAACCCGAGCAATCTTCCCGGTATATGGGAGTCGTACGCTAGCCCTCGACTAAGTCCCAACTGCTGCCGATCAGATGGAATAGGCAAAATACATGGGAAGATCGCAATATTTCTCCGCGCTAGCGACTTCTTTGCATGACTATTGATCTCATGAATTCTTTAGAATCTTTATTCAGCTTGTATTTTTACAATCACGATAACATACCGAAATTAAATTCAGTAACGCACGTCAGAACTTGTAAAGTTTCATTGTCTGGCAACACCGCTTTGAAAGCTACGTACTCTGAATATATGCTGCCGGACTTTTCATTTATATATTTACTTTATATATATATTGTAACGGGACGATCGGGGTCGCCGTCATCAACACCCGAATCGTCACCTCCCGCTTGGACGTATGGGCCTAGCTACGAGAAGACTCGCGCTAATCACTTGCGAGCGAAGGCAGGTGTAGCGCAAGAGGGGGCCTCTTGCGCTAGAATCGGCCCATGTACGTGTATTGTCGGTAAGGGCTTACCCGTCCGGGATAAAATGAAGAACTGGCCCGAAATATAAATCTATCGAGCAAGCAATCGATAGCTCGGAACCGACCTTACCGACATGTCGGAAGAAGAGTCAATTAATTAATTTAATTCGATTGAATTTTCCGTTCAAGGTCGTGAACCAAGCTTCCCTGCTCAAGCAAATGACACGTGAACAGGGCCACACTACTTAAACTTGAACATCCGTAAAAAAATACCTGAACAAACGACAAAACAGGAATAAATTGATAAAACCCTGAATTAACCGATAAAACGATGCGACGACGAAACATCCTCGTCAAGAATAGAAAAAAAACAGGGAATTAACATCGATCTACGGCGAGGGTTTTTACCTATCCTCATTTACCGAAATTGTAACGCGAGAACATGAACGGGTATAAAGTGCCCGGGCCTCTACGCTCCGCGAAAACCCAACTAGGCACGGGAGTGATGGGCGACACGATAAGCGACACGGGGAGTAGCATACCACATCGCGACGTCAAGTCACGCCACTACAACCCCTCCACCGTGCTTTCGTGCGTTCCACCGTTACGTAAGATGCCACCTCTCCGGGGAAAGTTGCGTAACGACGGATCAGGGCCCTAGGACCACCTTGGCAACAGTGAGACAAGACGATCGACGATACTATTCCCGACAAGCCCACGTCACCCATGCTTTAACATAGGGACTGTCCACGTGATATCGCACGACTTTTCTACCTCCACCTCAGCCGTTATATAACGCGGAGAAAACTATAAAAGCCGTCGACCAGGCCACGGAGGTACGCATTCTTTAGTCAGATTTCAAACGTACTCGCTACTCGTAGCTTTACTTTTCTCACAGCATACCGACATGCTGTTATAGGTAGGAACTATAGTGTTTAGTGGAACCTCTGCTAGACTGACAGACTCGTGGTAGTGCACCAGGAGGCTGAGGCTAGCAGTTGCAACCGTGAGCGCCAATTCTCGGACAATTGCAATCGGAGGATTGGTTAGCTTCTACGATCGAGGAGCCTATCGTTTAGCAACACGCTATTACATTAATTCGTTAATGTAATCCTTCTCTGTCTTCACGGACGAATTAGCGTGGATATTTATCCTGCAAATTCCAAGTCAAGCGAGAGAAGAGTGCGCTGTACCGCCCGACAGGTTTCTTGGGCGTCCCCTTAGCTCGCAGAAAAGAATATAGGGAGAGAAGCATAATTACTCGTCATAAACATCTCGACGCGCAACTCTTGAATTAATCCGCGACTTAATATCTGAACGCGTATAAAAATCCAGGGCAGCTCAGGGTCAGGCTTTCTTAAATTCACGTCACCGCGAATTAGCCGTCCTGTGATGAGATTAATGTGTCGAGGCGTAGAGCAGTAGTCTACGTCATTTTCGCACGTTCCTGAGGACACGATAAGGCATTCACGATCCACGCTCCTATCGTACCGAAACAGTAGGCAGGGACCGCGTATAGGCGTTTCGATCTAGGCTGAACGAAAAGAAAGAGAAGAAAAGATTATTATTTCTATTGCTTCAATAAAAAAAAGAAAAATTGAGTGTTGAGCTCCACGCGACGGCATCGAGCTTAGTCGCGTGAATCCTTATTTGTAGAGTCACAATTTTTTTTTTGTTTCTGGTCCTTCTGACCATTTAACGGAGGGAAATTTACGATTAAAAGGATTAGGTCGCAGAGGCGTGACTAGAACGACAAAGGAAAGCCTTGTCGTTCTCGGATCTAGCCGCGTGCTCGTTTAAGACTAACGATAATCGACAAATCGACCTCCGTACGAGGAAAAATCGACAAACCCCTTTCCTTGGCCGATGATGAGGGGTTAAGACACTCGGGTCGCGCGAAAGGCGTGAGTGAGAAAAAATTATCCGACTGAGGCCATCCCGAATAAACCAATTAGCGTTCCTTATCCCGTTTTTTTTCCGCTATATCGAGTCCAGTACACGAACCGACAGTCCTCCAACGAGACGAACGGAATCCCTCTAAACGCGAAATATTCGTAGCGGACTAAAAACCCGACAGCCGCGAGTAAAAATTCATAAGAGCCGAAAACTCGCGGGACGAAAATTTCGGAAACGTTTCAATATATATATATATATATATATATATATATATACGTCAGGCAAGAGGAGCTGTCCTGGCTCAAGGATACTAAGTTGCTTTCTTTCCGATGTTCGGCTCGAACTTTTAGTTCCCGTCCTCCGACCACTTCTGTCTCTACCCTACCATCGACTCGTCGATGTTAATAATCTTCTATAAAGCGTTGGCTGTAGCGACAAGCCAACGGAGCTGGGCTTGCTCAAGTTGCAAATCTTGTATTCCCGAATTTCTACGCGTGAGTTGGGCTATCTCGTACAGTAGTCTCGTTAATCGTCAATTCGCATTTAGAGAGTGGAGCCTTTCTCAAGGCGTGTCCACGAGGGCCGAGATGTTCGGGGCTCGTGTTCACAGGAGAGGTAGGTGGGTGAAGTTATTCCGAGGTGGTTGAAGTTATTCCGAGGAATGGATCTGGTATAAGGTACCGAGCGGCCAGTTGTCCGGGCTTATATAGTCGATCGGAGTCCCGTTATTTGCGGAGTCGCGTGACGTCGATGCAACGGATAATTCTTATTAACTTCAAATTGAATTCTCCATCGCAACGGTGGAAAACTCTTAAGTCGCGGTTTCGTTCGCGTTGGCCCTCTCGGTGGGCGGGGCTTACGCGCTCGCCCAGAGCTTTCGCCTCGTTCGCTGCCTCGCTCTCGCACGTCGATTCGGAGACGGCTGACAGGGTACCCCCTTGTCCCGTTACAACTGCCCCCCAAAGAATTAGATACCTGAGAGAGTCCGGGTGTAGATAATTCTTTGCGTTTTATTTGCATTTTTCTACAGCTAGGCGAGTAAGCTCACTCGTTGGATGCTGCCGTTTTTTTTGTTGGTGGTGCTTCGGCTAGCGGTGGACGACGCTTTCCGGTCTGTACCCGGGTGAACGTGTGTTTCTGTTGCATAGCTGCTTCGGTGATCGGGTCGGGCGTACTGACTCTCGTTCGTCGCACGGCTGTCGCCGTCTTCTCTGGCACCTGCTTGCCAAAGATAATGGACCGCCAGTCTCTTCGTGATGTCACATCGCTGGTGATCTTTTGGTGTAAGAGTTCCCGAGAGGGATTTAGGGGTTAGTGTTCCATTATGACTTATTAGTCTTATTATTTTCTTTTAGTTAATTCTATTTATTTCTAGGCTATTCTATTTTACCCTATCTCATCTTATGCTACTATTATTTTTCTAGTTTTTTTTTTTTTTTTTTTTTACCTTAGGCTTCTTCGGTACAAACTTGATGGACTGTCGCTCCGTCTGGGTCTTTAGAATCCCGTCGACCGCGATACCGTGGGCTTCCGCCAAATTGGCCAGCTCTCTCACTTCTCGATTCACTTTTTCGTAGCCTTCAATCAATTCGAAGTATGCCGGTTCCGTATTCGACTTTTTTGATAGCACCTTGATCTTTCTCTGCGGATTACGCCGGTTCCGTATGGCGGTAAAGCGCGTATATTCTCGCGGGATAATTTCGCGACCGCCTCCGTTCGGGGATTCGGTTTGAGTTTGCTGGTCGCACATCCTCGTTACTCGGAATTACGATTGAGACTAGCTGATCTTCGACCTGGTGTTATTCCTCTGTTCGACCGTTATCCGTGTCACCGGTGTATGTTATGAATTTGTCGCGGTCCACAACTACTTGTACCCTTTGTGTACGTCCTACGCCTCGGTTGACCGATTCCGCGTGTCGTATGCTTATTCGCGCGGTAGGATTATTTAATTCCATCGATACCGACGGGTGCTTGGTACGGCCGAAGGTCGCGGGTATGGTATTGTCCGCGTTCCTTGTTACTATTTATGTGCTTCAGAATATACGAAGCTTCCCGAATTATCTTCTTGATTTCGTATGGTCCTTCATACAAATTCATGAATTTGGCTGTTAATTTCTTCGCCGGATTTGACACGTTTAATGCTCGAGCGAGCACGTGTTCTCCTAGCGCGTATTTCCTCTCCTTATGCCTTTGATTAAACTCCGCGGCCTGCTTGCCGCGTCGCTCGCTCATATTTTTCCGAGCTATCGCTATCCATTCTTCCTGCGTCGCGGTTGGTTCTTCTGGTTTGTCCAGTAGATGCTCCCATGGCTTTGGCGGAGCTCGTCCCGTGTGCACCAGGATTGGGATACAACCTGTCGTATCGTGATGTAATTCATTTATGCATGATTCGATGATCCCGAGGTATTCGCTCCAGGCTGTATGTTTTTCTTTCAAGAACGTCCGAAAGAACCGTGAAAGCTCCCGATTCGTTCTTTCCACCGGGTTCGCCTGAGGATGCCGAATCGAGGTTAGAATACGTCGGATTCCTAGTTCTTCCAGTTTCCGTTTCCATTTTTCTCCGGTGAATTGTGTGCCTTGATCCGTCAACAGTGCTCGAGGCTTTCCGAACCTCGGAAAATAGTCATTCGTGAGGCATCGAATCGTTGCCTCAGCGGTTGCGCTCTTTAAGGGATACAGTCGAGTCACCTTCGAGAACACGTCGATCACCGCAAGTATATGTTTCATTCCGTATTTCGCTGTCGGGAGTGGTCCGTAAAAGTCAAGGGACACCAGGTCACTTGGTCGCTCTGGTAGAATGCTTCGAACTTCAGCATAGGACCCTGGTGTATAGACTTTGCTCTTCTAACACGTTATGCACGATCCCAGCAGTTTCCTCGTCATTCTATACAGGTTTGGGCAATAAAAGTCGTCCTTCATAATCAGGTAACACTTTTTTGCCCCCGCGTGACCGTACATCTCATGACACGCCTGAATAATCGTACCGACATCTTTCTTCGGTATTACGGCTTGCCGCTTGCCACGTGTGTTCTTGTATAGAATTTTGTTTCGCACTTCGTATCCGGGAATAACTTCGTTGTTGTCAATTGATTCGATTATCGGTCGCATGCCCTCATCACGGCCTTGTATCTCCGCTAAATTCGTTAATAGGTCTTGGAGGTCTGGGGTTATCCCGCACGCAAGTGCCGTTATCCTTACTTCATGTTTGTTGTTAGTCGCCTCGTGGTTTGGTGGCCTGCTGAGGGTGTCTGCCACAGTGTTTTTTGCCCCGGGACAGTACTCTACCACCATATCATAATCTTGTATGGCGAGCGTCCATCGAGTTAATCGCGCGTGCCCGAGCTTACACTCTCTCAGAAACGTTAGTGCGGCATGGTCGGTAGTCGTGATCACTTTTGAGCCGAGCAGATATGACCTGAATTTTTGTAAGGCCCACACTATCGCCAGGAGCTCTTTCTCCGTGGTGAAATACCCTATTTCCGCGCCTTTCAGCGTTCGGCTCGCAAACTGCAAGACCCCTTTCTCACCGTTCTCGTCGCGCTGAAAAAGCACAGCCCCCAGCGCATAGTCACTTGCATCTGTTTCAATATAATAGGGTTTGCTTTTATCTGGATATCGCAGTATTACAGCATCGCAAAATTTTGACTTTATGTCTTGGAAACATCGTTGTTCATCCTCCCCCCATTTCCACTTTACACCTTTTCGTATGAGGTCCAGAAGAGGTACCGTCGCGCCCGCGTGTTTATTCGTAAACTTACTATAGTAGTTTATTAGACCGAAAAAACCTCGGAGTTGTTTTACGTTTTTTGGTGCAGGGAAATCGTGAATGGCCTTGACTTTTTCTGGGTCCGGCTTGATTCCTTCTGGAGTAAGGATATGTCCGAGAAATTTAACATTTTTTCGGAAGAAGTTTGACTTGCCGAGGTTAATCGTTAGTCCATGCTCAGCAAATCGGCAAAACAGATTGTCGAGATCTTCGAGGTGTTGATCAAAACTCTCCGACATACACAATAGGTCGTCTACAAAATTAATTATATTTTGCAACCCACTGAGCACCGGCTGTAAACCTCGCACCAAGCTTGCCGTACTCGTCCGAAGCCCGAATGGGGTTACGCAAAATTCGTAACTTCGGCCCCGATGCGTGAATGCAGTGTATTTTCGTGATCGTGGAGTTAAAGGAATTTGCCAGAAGCTGGCTGTTAGATCAAGAGAGGAGATGAATGGCATCCCAGTGCATTCTTGAAACAGCACCTCTGCTGTCTCCATTTGTTCGTTATCGTGCTGCAGAATTTCATTATCTCGGCGTGCGTCGAGGCACAGTCTTATGCTGTCGTCCTTCTTTATTACCACCAGTATCGGGTTGCGATAAGGACTCGTTGAGCGCTGTATTACGCCGAGCGACAGCATTCGATGGATCTCCTCGTCCACACGATCTCTGTAGGCGATCGGCACTGGATATGAGTGTGCTTGAAAGGATTCATGTGGTATCACCTTGAGATCGTGCTCATAGGTGAGGAGTCTTCCTGGCTTCTTGTCAAATACCCGCCGGTGTTTTTGCAGGAGTTTGGCGAACGCTGATCTCTCGCTCTCCGATCCCCACTCGGTCGCTGCAATCTTTTCTTCCAGTTCTTCGTCCGTGATGGCCGATTCATCGCTTGCACCTTTTATCATTCGCATGATCGGCGTGATCCCCTCGATCGTCGGTGGATTTGCGAATTGTAACCGGTACGTGCTCGCCGGGTTGACCGGATCCGGGAACGTGAGCTCGTAATTCTCCAAATCTATCTTCATCTTAAGCTTGTGTAGGAAGTCGATCCCTATGATGCAATCTACGGTCAATTTTGGTACTACGAGGATCGTCCCTGTTTCGTTCACCTGTTGTAGATCGATATTCGCATGAAATTGCCGTGACACCTTGGTCACTTTCTTCTCTGTCGCCGATGTGACAGTTACGCCGGTGAGTCGTAGCGTCGGGCATTTTCCGAGGCGTATAATATTCGCCTTGTAGAATGCCTCCGACACCGCGCTAACTTGACTTCCGGTATCGATGAGAGCGTGCACCTC
Source organism: Ichneumon xanthorius (assembly GCA_917499995.1). Lineage (NCBI taxonomy): Eukaryota > Metazoa > Arthropoda > Insecta > Hymenoptera > Ichneumonidae > Ichneumon > Ichneumon xanthorius. The sequence goes on along the minus strand of OU824203.1, from coordinate 23,634,921 downwards.
GATTCCGTCAATACCTATGATTAGCGTCGGGCATTGTGGAATTGATCGCGGCCGTTGTAATTCCTCTTCTAGCAAATATTCTCGCGTGTTTTCCCCATAACCAAGCGTCACGTCGCGTAGGGAAATTTCTATTGACGCGACGCTTCCTCGTTTTCCGAGGATCTGTCCTCGTCGATCTCGGTGATCTCCTCGCTGCTTTTTTCTTCTTCCTCCACCTCCATGACCCGGATCCCGCGATGCTCGGTTGAATATCGTTTCTTGGAAGCCTCGTCCTTTGTTGACGTTCCTCGTGTAGATGCTGCTGTGGAGTTCGGCCTGTCCTCCGATTTCTGTATCGCGACGCTTCGCTCTGGCAGTGCTTGAGTCGTTGGGTTGCGATTAAACCTGTCGACACGTCTACGCTGACTATTGACCGCTCCCCCCTGATCATATGACTCGAGAAGGTCGAGGAGTCCTGTTATCGTTCGTACACCGCGCGCGAGTATCGCCCCGCGGATCTCCTCCGTGAAGTGCCGAGACAGCTTCTTAATTATTTGCTCGTCCGTCGGTCGCGGTACGAGCTCTCGGGCTAATCCGATGATATTAATCGCGTACGACAAACGTTTTTGTTTACCTTCAGTGTTATGCCACCCGTGATCCAGCGTTTCTAATACCTGGTGCTGGACGTCTTCGTTCCAGAAACGGTGTGTAAATAAGTATTCGAAATCTTGCCAATTATGGACCTCTGATTCGATCAGCGTCCACCATTCCTTGGCCAATTGCAGTAGACTCTGTTCGATTAGCGCTTTGAATCCATACCGATTTCCAAGCGTTTCGCAATACCGTTTGAATTCTTGTAAAAAACGCATAGGTCGCTCCGACGCATAACCCTTCACCCTTGTACGTGGGTACCGCGAGCTTCGGTGCTCCCCAGGTTTTTCCATCGTTTGCGTAATTTCGTTCGAGATTACCTTGAGCATGCGGTAGGCGTGCCGTTGATTGATGCGCCGGTAACATCGGGTTCAGTTGCAGCCCATGAACGGCGTTTTCGCGAGTCGATTCGAACCACGGCCCTTGCTGCGTTTCCGAGGACCCGCGTCGATTGAAAGTCGCGTCCTGCGAACCTAATTCATTTAAATTTCGGTTCGTCAGATTCTCATACTCGCGAGCCAAACGATCCTCGGTTGATTCGCGAGTCGCTTCGCGTCTCGGCGAACGATTCCCGCTATCTTGCGCGCCTATCACCCCGCTTGCTTGCCCCCGCTCATTAGTTACGACCATGGTGAGATTGCGTATTTCCTGCTGAATAGTTTTCATCGACTCCTCCGTGTATTGTTTGACATTATCGATTCTTCGTTTGAAGGAATCTGCTAATCCGCCGATTCTCTTATCCATCGCCGCGTTCTCGACTCGGCGTTGCTCATCCATTTCGTCCAGAATCCCTCTCAACGACCTTAAATTTGCCTGCGCGAGCCCTGTATTTATCGGTGTCGGCGTGTCTACCCGTTTGCTACGCGTTCCCATACCTGGTACATTCGTATTTGGCCACGCGGCCGCGCTTGCCTCCGCCAAGAATTGCGCTCGATTCGGAATCGTGTACGATGATATACAAGAGGCTATCGTTGAGTCGCTTAGCGTCGTCGAGATCGGCATCGCCGCGTTCGTAGCGGTTACCGTTGTTATGATAGGTATTGTTCCCGTCGTCGGCATTGTATCCGTCATCGTTGGAGTCGTCGTTGTTATTGTTTCGGTCGGCCGCGCGCTTGTCGACGAGCTTATCGGTATCTTGTTTACCGTTCCCGCTCCCGCTTGATCTATTGACGGAGCCATGCCTACCTGAACTATTCTCGCTACGCTTGATACCTTCGCCTTATCGATTTTAATTCTGTCCTTATTTCTGCCTAATTCTTGGTGGACACAGTACGCCTTGCGAGACGTATGATTTATTCACTTGAAGAGTCTACGATAGTCTCTTTGATGCACGGTTCTACTGTACAGTTAATGTAAACTGATCCGCTTTCGACAATTACGCAGATATTATTTTATTTTTAGCTGTTATTCTGACGCCAACGGTCAATCGACTGCCCCACGTTGGGCGCCAATGTAATTTTATTATTTTGCCTATACGGTGGAATTCCAGCTCTTGCCGTAGTTAGGTCGTTCGTCCTTGGTTTCGATCCTTTTTTTTTATTGTCCGGGTGTCGTACTCTGGGCAGTCGGAGCTCCTGTCGCGTCAGTCGTGATGTTTTTTGGGAAAAGGAGGAAACTTCAGCGGTCCTCGCCAACAACGTCCGGAGACGGAGAAACTGTCATCACGAGTTTCCGGGCGAGGAGTCGGTGGGAAATGTCGGTTTCTGGTGTTTGATTCTGTCGGGTTTCTATTGAGAGGATGTCGATATTATTAGTGTCTGTCGATGTTATTAGTGTCTGTCGATGTTATTAGTGTCTGTCGATATTGTTAATGTTTAAACGTGACTGTTGATAGCTGTATTTTCGTCCCTCGGTCGCAGCTGGCGTAACGCGAGGATGACGAGCCTATGAGTTTTGGTTTCTCCAAAACTCGCGAATTACTATGTCGATTCGCCTAGACCAAACGGATTTTCTCCGGAATTTCTAAAATTTAACTATTCACTTGCCGTCCACGACGTCAGGCAAGAGGAGCTGTCCTGGCTCAAGGATACTAAGTTGCTTTCTTTCCGATGTTCGGCTCGAACTTTTAGTTCCCGTCCTCCGACCACTTCTGTCTCTACCCTACCATCGACTCGTCGATGTTAATAATCTTCTATAAAGCGTTGGCTGTAGCGACCAGCCAACGGCGCTGGGCTTGCTCAAGTTGCAAATCTTGTATTCCCGAATTTCTACGCGTGAGTTGGGCTATCTCGTACAGTAGTCTCGTTAATCGTCAATTCGCATTTAGAGAGTGGAGCCTTTCTCAAGGAGTGTCCACGAGGGGCGAGATGTTCGGGGCTCGTGTTCACAGGAGAGGTAGGTGGGTGAGTTGAAGTTATTCCGAGGAATGGATCTGGTATAAGGTACCGAGCGGCCAGTTGTCCGGGCTTATATAGTCGATCGGAGTCCCGTTATTTGCGGAGTCGCGTGACGTCGATGCAACGGATAATTCTTATTAACTTCAAATTGAATTCTCCATCGCAACGGTGGAAAACTCTTAAGTCGCGGTTTCGTTCGCGTTGGCCCTCTCGGTGGGCGGGGCTTACGCGCTCGCCCAGAGCTTTCGCCTCGTTCGCTGCCTCGCTCTCGCACGTCGATTCGGAGACGGCTGACAGGGTACCCCCTTGTCCCGTTACAATATATATATATATATATATATATATATATATATTGTGACGCGGTTTTGTTGCCTCGTCACAAAAGTGAGAACCGCGAGTCCGAGAGCGGGCTGTCACAGGCCCTCACGGCGCACCGTTCCACCTTCTCGGGCAATTCCGTGGGCTCAGTATAAGATAGGCGTATTATTACTAATTTAAGCGAATCGTTTTCATGTACGACTACGGCGGAGATCGAGAACTCTTCGAATATCAAGGAATGGTCTACCGGTTCGATTCAGCGAAACGCAACCTCCGATGAGCGATGTACAGGAGCCGTAGCTTGCTTCCGGTCTACATCCTCAGAAGGACGACTTTTCCTCACCTTGCACCAAGATACTCGTCATCCCACCGATCGGGGAAAACGCATCAGCAACCAGAAGCGACCATTTCTTTGGCTGCCGCCTACCCTTTTCGTCGCATCTGCGATAACGCGTCGACGGACGGCCGCTATTCGAAAAGATCTCCGCGCGCGCCGTACGAAAAGGTGTAATTGCGAGGCTGCCCTGCGAGGCGCCAGTTACCGGTACGCTGGGTTATGGGAATTAGAGTAGGCGCAAGGGAGGGGTTGTCGCGATCCCGATCGATGAGCGACAACCGTTTTTCGTGGATTCTCTCGCGAACGGTGTAGCGTGACGGTGTGGGCAGCTCACTCTCGGACTACCGCTTTGGAATTTTACGCACCCGAGCAACCAGGGATTGGCGAGCTCCCTTTTCGACTTTTGGAATTGTAATTCCCGATACCGGTAAGCCTTTCGCAACCGATTGGAATTTTAATAGTTGGACGTTTAGTATCGCAGTAGTTGTGCCTTCAGCATTCGTTGTTATATTTGCCGGAATTAACGTAAGACTCGGTCGCGGCGTCGGGCCCCGTCTCAGGCTTTTCGGTTGTTCGTACGCGTCGGATAGGAAACGCGGCGGGCAAGTAATAGACGGGCTCGCGTCGCCGGTGCGTAGCTTTTCTGCGGAATTGGCCGGGAATCGCGAGGGTTTCCATTGTGTGTGTGTTAAATTGTGTGTTTGTTAAAGGTAAGACGTGCGGGTCTCTACGCTGTTTTTTCGCGATTGGTAGAATTCGAGGCTTCGGTCGACGGCGGCAGCTGTTCGACGGGCAAACAGCGAAAGAAAAGCGAGAACGGCGAGAGTCCGTATCGCCCCGGCTTCTCCGGGTACGCCAAGATTTTTCAGTGCAACTTTGCCTGCGCTTATTACCGGTAATTGACAGAAACTCCTAATTTCGTGTGTTTCCTGCGTAGGCAGACCCTCACGTCGTCGCGCGTTCAGGTTTCGTCGGCGAGCAAGGGTCCTTCTGACCTTGCCGCGCGACCACGGAGACACACCGCCGATCGCCGTTTACCGTTTCTGTTCGTTAGCGCGTATTGTTGTGAGTGTGTGTGTGTGAGTAATCCGAAATTTAGTAGGGACTTAGGGATACATCAATCTATATTTTATTCATCGCCATTCTTGTATTTCGAGCTTTTATTTTATATCATTGAATTTGTTTGCTCTAGGCATTCTCTCTCGACGGTGAACTGAGTAGCCGCCGAGAGCTTAGCAGGGACTTAATGTACCGGGTAGCTCATAAGTTTGGAATCGATGGAAAAGAGAGCGAGAGACTTTAATTTATTTTATTCTCATTGTTTTTGCTTGAATTGGATTTCCGTTCAATAAATTATTAGTTTCGTCTCTCTTAATGTTGTGTCGGAATAATCAATTTCATGTCCACTCAGCTCGAATTCACCGGACCGCCCCTCTACCATTCCCCCATGGCTGCTTGCTAACCGAGCACAGCCTTGACCTTCTGTTAACATCTTTCCCGATCGGGTCGCACACCGTGTGCGAATGGCGCCCATTGTTAATAAAAATAAACCGATCGAGGGTTAGAGCTTTGTGACGTTTTTACCGGTACTGGAGGGTTCCGACGAATTTGCCCTCCACCCGGAAATTCCTCTCACAAATTGGCGCCCAACGTGGGGCCCGACGTTAGCATCTTAGTGGGCTTAAAAATTTGTTGAGTGTTCCCCTTAGAAAGAAATTGAAATTGGAATTGATTATTATTTAAAAAAAAAATATATCGAAATTGATTATTTTAGGTTCGCTCTCTTTCGATCCGGAATAGCTACCGGTATTTATTAATTTCGGCTTCGTGATTTCGGAAATTATATTTGGTGATGGATTGGTTTTGCGAACGGTTAGCCGGCCGAGTTGAACTTGTCGGTCGAGGCTAACGAGCGTGTTTATGTTTACGTTTGCGTCTTTTGTTTCGTCCGTTCGAGCGAGCACGGTCCGATACGGCTGCCTCGCTGTGGACTCGGTAGCTAGCGAGTTTGGCGGATCGAGAAAATTTTACCTTGTATCTCAGAGAATAATTGCGAAGAATATTTGGAACGTTGAGAGTTGTGCGCGCTGTACTATCCTCGCGACAAACTTTGGCTTTGGACTTGGTGCCCGTTGCTGAGGAAGAGTGGGCGACGCGGGCGAGCGCACAGTGGTGACAGCTGACCGGTATACCCTGTGGCTCGTGGGATTTTCTATCCGCTCTTTGAATCGGGTTTTTTTTATGAGAGATTTATTCTCCCTGAGATATTGAAATTGATCCTCGTAATTGTTTATGAATCGTAGCGATGATTTATTTATTGATGTTTATTACCGGTATTTACCGGTTACGCTTATTTGATATTGGCCATTTATTAATATTTTGATTGATTGATTTTATTGACCATTTATTTCGCTCGATTTTTACTGACTATTTAAAAATGGTTGATAGATTTTATTGACTATTTATTTTGTCGATTGATTGATTTAGAAATTTATTTCCCGTTTTTATCTGTGACCTTGCTCGACGGCTTGTCTTTCGTTGTTGTGTTTATTTTCATTTTATAGATTTGTCTCTGGTCTTGTCTATTGACTTTTGCGTCTCGTTATTGACTTTTTTTTTACTTACGGATGATTTTTGTGTATTTTATTTTGTGACCTTATTGACTATTGTTTATTTTACTTGCATCGATTTAGTTATGGTTTTGTTGATTGATCCTTTTTATCGATTTATTGATAATTTTAATTGATGACTTCATTCCGATTTATTCCTTTGTTTTATTTATTGACTATTTTATTGATTTACTTATGGACTAATTTATTTGACAATTTTATTTCCTGACTTACTAGGTGATTCATTTTACCAGGTGAATCATTTCGTCTGTTTTATTTGTTGATGTCGTTTATTTGATCTATTTAATTTTATTATTGACTTATTGATTAATCTTGGCCAGTGATTCATTTTATCAAGTGATTCATTGTGTTCATTTTATCAATTTTAGTTTATTTTATTGATCCAACTTAGTTAAGTTAGCTATTGACTTGTTTTCTGATTTTATTGACTTACTTGCTGATTTTACTTATTGACCTATCTATTGACTAATTTTCTGATTTTATTTCTTGATTTATTCGTTGACTGTAATTCTTTTATGTTTAGCATGATTTTATTTATTGACTTGTATTATTTCACTTGTTGACTTTATGAATTGGTTTATTTTGTTACTTTACCATGTCTTTATTTCAGGGTTTTTATTATCTTGTGTCGTGATTTGTTGCCTTCCTTTCTTTTTGTTTTTATGGGAAGGACCTCGATTTCCTTGGTGACGTACCAAGTCGACCGTGCATTTTTGATCGGGTTCCTTTTTCCTCCTGTCTCGGCGACGCAGCAGTCGCGACTGAATGAGTGAGGAGTTGCTCCGAATTTTCCGAGGAGAACGTCGTGACCATACCTCCCCGTGGTGGTCAACTCCGTCTTCACGGCATCTCTGCCTTCGGGCTACTCATTTTTGGCGGACGCCGTCTCGAACTCAATCATCGGACGTTCACCGAGGATCATCCGAAACCTTCAAGAACCGAACCATGGGTCTGTCCCAGTCCACCCAGGAGGCTATTCACGAGACTCCCGAGAACTCCAGGTTTCAAGAGGACCGATTTGCTAGCGAATTATCGCGCAGTACCGGTAAAAATGATGAGATTGGACTACATAATAAGCTTGACCGATCGAAAGCTGTTTCAGAATTGGAATTACCGGAGTCAGACACGTCCGATAAATTTAACCCCGAACTGGAGCCTCTGCTGCGGGAAAATCCCCGCCGATTCGTTATATTTCCGATCCAATGGCCCGACATCTGGCAGATGTACAAGAAGGCCGAAGCATCTTTCTGGACAGTCGAAGAAGTAGACCTATCCAAGGACAGCAAGGATTGGGCGACGCTAAACGATCGCGAGCGTCACTTCATTTCTCATATATTGGCATTTTTCGCCGCGTCTGACGGGATTGTCAATGAGAATTTGGTCGAACGATTCAGTCAAGAGGTGCAGGTGACTGAAGCGCGTTGCTTCTACGGCTTCCAGATAGCGATGGAGAACGTACACTCCGAGATGTACTCGCTGTTGATCGACACGTACATCACGAATCCCAGGGAGAGAAATTTTCTATTCAATGCCATTGAGAACCTCCCCTGCGTTGCAAAGAAGGCGAACTGGGCCTTGAATTGGATCAGTAACGATAAGGCGACCTTTGCCGAACGAGTGGTGGCTTTTGCTGCCGTGGAAGGCATTTTCTTCAGCGGAAGTTTCGCTGCAATATTCTGGATCAAGAAGCGAGGTCTCATGCCCGGTCTAACATTCAGCAACGAACTCATTTCAAGAGACGAGGGTCTACACTGCGACTTCGCTTGTCTCATGCTCAAGCACATCGTTCAAAAACCATCAAAGGAACGTGTGATATCGATCATCAAGGACGCTGTGACAATCGAGCAGGAGTTCCTGACGGAGGCGTTACCGGTTGATATGATCGGCATGAACTGTACTCTCATGGGCGACTACATCGAATTCGTCGCCGACCGATTACTTCTGGAGCTGGGATGTCCAAAGGTTTACAATTCCGAAAATCCTTTCGACTTCATGGAGAATATTTCGCTGGAAGGAAAGACAAATTTCTTCGAAAAGAAAGTCGGCGAATACCAAAAATGGGGTGTCATGCAAGACACTGTCGACAACAATTTTTCAATCGACGCAGACTTTTGACTCGTCGATAGCTTCGACTTCAAGGATGTGGAAAATACGCACCTCCACCCTACCGGTAACCCGGAGGAAGAAGGCGGTGCCTTCAACAGATCATTTCGCTCCGCAGTTCAATATATTTTTGTATTGTTTTTTTTTGTCATACGGGATATGACTTGGAAATAGACTGGCGATAACACCACTGCCGCCCCCATTTTATCCTACGGACGGATGCGTGCCAGACCGGATGTGATGCAGTTCTCCCACAAGAGCACGAGGAAATAGTGCATTCGACGGCGATGGGCCCTTCGAATATCAGCGTAATTCGGAGGAGTTTGTCAACGGCGATTGGAACTCAGCTGATGCCGAACGGGATACTCTTTTCCGAGCAAGAGTGCGTACAAATACTCTGGGCTACGGATGGATTTCGTTCCTATTCGGATGAGTACCGGTACCGACCATCATACCGGTGGAACGCGCTTTTTGAAACGTCCGAGACAGGAGGAAACAGCCGTATTTATTGCATTTCCCGTCATCCTTATCGCGAATCCCGTAGGAGGTGACAGGGTATTTCTGTTCTGTGTTTCTGGTTTTATGTGGTTGTGGTTGTGTACGTCGTAGATCGGCGGTGATGTTCTCGAGCGACATAGTCTCTCGCTAATTCCGCAAAAAGGTGGGGGTCTCACGAGAAAAACATCTTCATTCTCGTGTACAATTTTTGATTTGGTTTTCTTTAATTATTATTGATTTCTTTTCGAATACTGAGCCTAAGCGAACCCCTGGAAACGTGATCGACGCCTAGACGAGGGGTTTTTAAAGCACTTAAAAAAAATTAAAAAAAAAAATTTTGTCTTCGCATAGTCCAACCGTTGCGAAAGGTTTTGACGCCCGGGGTCGGCCTTGCCGGAGGGGGGATGTAGTTTGTGACGCGGTTTTTTAGCCTCGTCACAAAAGTGAGAACCGCGAGTCCGAGAGCGGGCTGTCACAGGCCCTCACGACGCACCGTTCCACCTTCTCGGGCAATTCCGTGGGCTCAGTATAAGATAGGCGTATTATTACTAATTTAAGCGAATCGTTTTCATGTACGACTACGGCGGAGATCGAGAACTCTTCGAATATCAAGGAATGGTCTACCGGTTCGATTCAGCGAAACGCAACCTCCGATGAGCGATGTACAGGAGCCGTAGCCTGCTTCCGGTCTACATCCTCAGAAGGACGACTTTTCCTCACCTTGCACCAAGATACTCGTCATCCCACCGATCGGGGAAAACGCATCAGCAACCAGAAGCGACCGTTTCTTTGGCTGCCGCCTACCCTTTTCGTCGTATCTGCGATAACGCGTCGACGGACGGCCGCTATTCGAAAAGATCTCCGCGCGCGCCGTACGAAAAGGTGTAATTGCGAGGCTGCCCTGCGAGGCGCCAGTTACCGGTACGCTGGGTTATGGGAATTAGAGTAGGCGCAAGGGAGGGGTTGTCGCGATCCCGATCGATGAGCGACAACCGTTTTTCGGGGATTCTCTCGCGAACGGTGTAGCGTGACGGTGTGGGCAGCTCACTCTCGGACTACCGCTTTGGAATTTTACGCACCCGAGCAACCAGGGATTGGCGAGCTCCCTTTTCAACTTTTGGAATTGTAATTCCCGATACCGGTAAGCCTTTCGCAACCGATTGGAATTTTAATAGTTGGACGTTTAGTATCGCAGTAGTTGTGCCTTCAGCATTCGTTGTTATATTTGCCGGAATTAACGTAAGACTCGGTCGCGGCGTCGGGCCCCGTCTTAGGCTTTTCGGTTGTTCGTACGCGTCGGATAGGAAACGCGGCGGGCAAGTAATAGACGGGCTCGCGTCGCCGGTGCGTAGCTTTTCTGCGGAATTGGCCGGGAATCGCGAGGGTTTCCATTGTGTGTGTGTTAAATTGTGTGTTTGTTAAAGGTAAGACGTGCGGGTCTCTACGCTGTTTTTTCGCGATTGGTAGAATTCGAGGCTTCGGTCGACGGCGGCAGCTGTTCGACGGGCAAACGGCGAAAGAAAAGCGAGAACGGCGAGAGTCCGTATCGCCCCGGCTTCTCCGGGTACGCCAAGATTTTTCAGTGCAACTTTGCCTGCGCTTATTACCGGTAATTGACAGAAACTCCTAATTTCGTGTGTTTCCTGCGTAGGCAGACCCTCACGTCGTCGCGCGTTCAGGTTTCGTCGGCGAGCAAGGGTCCTTCTGACCTTGCCGCGCGACCGCGGAGACACACCGCCGATCGCCGTTTACCGTTTCTGTTCGTTAGCGCGTATTGTTGTGAGTGTGAGTAATCCGAAATTTAGTAGGGACTTAGGGATACATCAATCTATATTTTATTCATCGCCATTCTTGTATTTGAAGCTTTTATCTTATATCATTGAATTTGTTTGCTCTAGGCATTCTCTCTCGACGGTGAACTAAGTAGCCGCCGAGAGCTTAGCAGGGACTTGATGTACCGGGTAGCTCATAAGTTTGGAATCGATGGAAAAGAGAGCGAGAGACTTTAATTTATTTTATTCTCATTGTTTTTGCTTGAATTGGATTTCCGTTCAATAAATTATTAGTTTCGTCTCTCTTAATGTTGTGTCGGAATAATCAATTTCATGTCCACTCAGCTCGAATTCACCGGACCGCCCCTCTACCATTCCCCCATGGCTGCTTGCTAGCCGAGCACAGCCTTGACCTTCTGTTAACATCTTTCCCGATCGGGTCGCACACCGTGTGCGAATGGCGCCCATTGTTAATAAAAATAAACCGATCGAGGGTTAGAGCTTTGTAACGTTTTTACCGGTACTGGAGGGTTCCGACGAATTTGCCCTCCACCCGGAAATTCCTCTCACAATATATATATATATATATATATATATATATATATATATATATATTGTGACGTGGTACGTCACAAGTCCTTCCCTAAACTCGGCTCGAGTCCGCCGCTCACCCAACGTTAGACCCGCATATTTTTACGCTTTTTTCTTCTACTTATTTTGTGTAAGTTAGCATGTAAATACCCGTTTTTTCCCTCCCGTTACCCCCGTATGGATATGCGCGACTCGAGAGCAATATCGACATCCCCCCCCCCCCCCCCGACGGCTCACGATCAAGGAACAGCAGAGGAACGAGAGCCGACGTGCTGACGCCGAGGAAGGTAGGAGGATCATGGACGAGGGGAAAAGCCCTGGAAAAAGCCCTGAGAAAGACCGCCCGAAAAAGCCTCGAAAAGCCCGCCGAAAAGCCGCCGCTGCCCGCCTGCCTGCCGCCCGCTGGGATCGCCAACGCAAGGTATCGATCGACGATCCAGCGGGGCCTCTGTCGCCACCTCCCGTAGACCGGAAGAAAAACGCCCGTCTATGACTCCGATTACCGACCGACGCTGACGCACAGGTGCTCTCGTCCCCCACCACCATCAGCGCCAACGTCGACGAAGAAGAAGACCCCGCCATGTCCCTTACTCTCCGAGCCGAGCGCGTGGCGTGCGAACGTGTGTGTGAGACCGGGAGTCATTAATTTTAAGTTAAAAGAAGCATTGTATAGCGAGTGTGAGAAAATAATATTAAGACGACTCGGCTGTACCCCTCTGGACCCAGACTCCGTTACGGAGAGAAAATCCCCTTTACGACGACTCAGCGATAGCCCAGGGATTCGATTTTGGACCGATATACGGAGTTTATAAAGACTGAGGCTGTCCGCTGATTCGAGGAGAAATTTTGTAACCGAGATCCACATGTGTGGAATTTGAGTGAGTGAGCCCTCCGATCGTAAGTTGTTGCCCAAATTTTTCCCGACCCGATTGACCCGTTTTCCCTCCCCGAAGACCCAGTATTATCGTAGAAATTGTGTTGAAAAGACTTTGCCTCGTGGTCGACACGTGGTCGACATTTTTTTTTTTTGTTACACGAGCAAAGAGGCATAGATCGCGCGCGTGGTGAGCGGCGTTATATTAGCTATTAGTGAAACAGTTTTCCCATAGATCCCAGTAAGATTTTGAGACATTTTTTTGTGTAAAGGATTAAGACCGAGGTAATATTGTAAAGAAGCCCTGGACAGTGCCTGCGGCCTAAGAAGTCTCATCCCCCTCCCTCCCCCATTCCCGCTAGCCGAGTGCCGTGAAGGACAATAGATTTTTCCTCTTTCTTTTTTCTTGTCGTTGTTTCCGATTTATAATCGAGAGTTCCGGTGCTACACCGTTACAGTAGCTGGCGCCCAATAAAAATAGACAACGTTTTGGTTCATTTTTCTCTTTTTGACAATTTTCTGAGTTTTGGCAAATTAAGACCAATATTGTGTAGAATATTCACCGGCCAGCACCCCCCCCCCCCCCTCCTCCCTGCGATTGACTCGTGCAATTTGCCGTCCCGGCGATTATTATAAGTTCCATTATTTCCGTAAGTTATTAATTATTTTTCGACTTTCTTATTTTTTTACCGTATTGAATATTTTCCTATTTTATTATTGTGCTATTTTCTTATTTTCCCTGCGTATTGATTATTCTCTTTTTGTCATTTTTGAATTCCTTGCCCCTTTCTCTTATTTTCGATTGGTTATTATAATTGTTATTGCGAACCCTTTTCTTTTCTTTTTGATTATTATTGAGACTGTTTATTTTTGTTATCGAATCCCTTCAACGTACCAGTAACGGCGTTGAAGCGGTAGTATTTTCTCACTATTTTGTTGTTTACCATTCACCGAACAAAGTTATTATTAAAAGTTATTTTTCCACGTTTTCTACACAAAACTTTGGTGTGTTATTTCCCCCTTTCCCCTCGAGTAAAGAGAATAAAGTATCATCACAACTTTGGCGCCCAACGTGGGGCTCGATAATAACAGGAATAATAAGCAGTACCCTCGAGGGCAGCGACCTTTTCGCTCCTCGAGTGGGGATTGTTCCTGAGCTGAAAAAAGAGTGCTCACCTCGGTACCCCTTTTTTTTCTTTTGCCCCCGCCCCTACCCATAGTGCCCTACCTCCCTCGCTATAGGGCAGTTTAGGAATAACGCCGCCACCCGCGCTGCGTACGTATTTATTTGTTTTTTTTTTTTGGAGTTGATAATCTTTGCTAGTGGATACGTTTTTTCGACTTGTACTCGCACTGGCATTTGTTATATTTTTGTTGCATTCTGACATTTCCCGTGTGAATTTACAGCCCTATTGCAGCCCTTAAAAACCCTTTTTTGGATTTTCGCTACCTTTTTTCCGGCCCTAACAAAAAAATCCTTCCCATTGAATTTACAACCCCCTGACCGCCCTCGAAAATTCTCTTTGAATTTTAACTCCCCTTTACCGGCCCTGCAAATCTCCCCTATTGAATTTATTACCCCTTGCCGCCCTCGAAAATTCTTTTTCAATTTTAACTTCCCTTTACCGGCCCTGAAAATTTCCCCTATTGAATTTTACAACTCTTTACAGCCCTCAAAAATCCTTTTTGAATTTTCTTAACCCCTGTTAGCCCTCAAGAATATTTTTGCGTTTAATACCCCTTCTCCTACAACCTTGAAATTCTATTGGGAGTAAGTGATCCCCTTACTCACCCCTGATATTACCCCTGATAATTTTTCTGCACTTTTCTACGCCCTTAAGGAACCCGAATATTGTTGAATCTTTTAATTCCCTTTTCAACTATTGATTTTTATTAACCCTTTTACCGCCCTTATTATTTTTTTTCCTTTTCTCCTGAGTTTTCGGAATTATTTTTACTCCCTTCACCGCTTAGCAATTGCGTGAATTTTCCGACCCCCTTATTACCCTATTGACTTTCCTTTTCTACCGATTTTTCGTACTTAGCCCATTTATTATCCGATCTTGTCTCAGTTTTTCTAGTTTTGTTCTTTTTCTTAATTTCCCGTATTTGATTCGATTTCATTCATTTTCCCACGTTTTCTGATTTTATTTTTGTTCTCTTTTTCATATTTCCTTCTTTTCCCTAGTTTGCCATGGAATACTTTAACCCCTCCGTACAAGTCACCCCAGCTCTCTCGACCTGCATTACTACGTCCCAAACGCAGGCTCCCAGACCCAAACCCGCAACCCCGTTAGCCCTTGCTGCCCCCATGGCCTCTGCCCCCACCACCGAAACCCAAGCCCAGATTGACCAAATTTTTCGCTCGCTCCAGGCCCTCCCCAACGTAGCCGATTTAATTAGATTGTGCGACCAAGCTGATTTGAGTACATGCGGCACGAGGGACGAAATGGTTGACCGTTATTTACGTTCCATCGTCCGCCGAAGATTTCCGGAAGAGCCCACGGAATGGGACCCGGTAAAAGACGAACGTGGTTCGGAAGCCCCGTACACCCTACGCGTGGCAATCGCCGAACGGAATAGAGAACAGAACTCCGCGATACATAACAGAAGTTCCGGTCAAAATGACAGTCCCCACCCTCCTCCAAATACCGTAGAACCAACCCCCGCCCCGATAGTAGAAGCCCCTACCGTTATTTCAAATTTAGAAACGGAAGAACTGCTAATAGACCTCAGCGAGGAGACACTAAATTCCGAATTGCCCACGAACCCAGTCCCGCCCGTCCCGACAATAGAATCCCCTTCGCCTTGCTTGAATTTACCCCCAAAACCCCGTACAGTCCGAAAAGAGAAACCCCAGACCCAATTGGGAAAGTTTATGTCGAGAATAACCGGAAACCATGCTGAAGCGGGAGAAAAATTTCTTGCAAAGCTAACGTCGATCTCCCGTCTTCAGAGGGCAAAGCGTTTGAAGGCTGCTGCGCTAGAAAGAGGCCCGAGTTATAGTCAAGTCATGGCCGATAATATCTCACCCAACGAACTTCAACTGCGGTTAAGTCCACTAGTAAAGGACAGTACATTAGAGTCAAGCCCTGTTAATCCCGTTTCCCCCAGACTTTCGGAAAACAAGTCAGTCCAAACCAAACTCCGTTATCACCCCAAAACTTCCCCCGTCGTAAGGAAGACCGCCTATAAAAATAGGAGTAATACAAATTCCCCAGAATCTGGTTATACGTCCCCTTCCTTTTCCTCCCTCTCTCACATTCCCCCTCTCATGGCATACCCCGTGCCGTGCCCTGCCCCCTGCCCAGAGGTCCCAGCATTGAGAAAGTTTTTGGATCCGCGGTTTTCCCCGCGACTTCGTCCGGCGAACAATAATTTCGCGTATCGCGACGGGAACCGCAATCCAAAAGGCAGAACATTTGCACAGAACATCCCAAGACCCACAAATCCACAACCGACTGCCCCAGTACCTAAAACCCATCGAAAACCCCTTCGTTACCCCCACCCCCTTGTTGCACGGCCTGTCCCAGTACCGAAAACCCATCGAGAACCCTTTCCCTGCCCCTATCCCCTTGTTACACCGCCCCCAAGATTCCGAACGTGGCCCACACTCGACCCGCGTGTCCCCTGGTGCCCCGGAATGTACCCTCAGTATCCCCAAACCTCCCCCCGTTCCCCTGCTCGCCCCCTAAGCCCTCGAAGCCCCCAAAGTTCACTGAGTATAGGGCCCTCAGAGCGTACATTAATTACAGGGTCTTCCCAGAGTTCTCGAAGTTCCCAGAGTTCCCAACGTTCCCAGAGTCCAAGATATGGCATATAAAATTTCCCAAAGTACCCCCACCTGACCATTGCACGCCCCCGGATACGATTATGTAAGGCACTGCCAGTGCGAGGCTATTTATTTTCATTATGTTTTTCTTTTCATTTCACTTCTTTGGATTTCGTGCTAGTTACTTTGTAACACCCGAGAAGTTTGTTAAAGAGCTTGTAAATTATACGAGCAGTATTATGTAAAGTTCAATTCGAGACCATACGTGGAGATAAGACTTGCCCCCTTTTCCCATGAGTCCCTACCGATTCCCAAACGATTCCGCCTTCCCCCCCTTCCCCCTCTTCCCCCCCCCGGACCTACCCTGCTTGACCCCAGTATGATTGTTGCTCAAGTTGTCAGGAGACGAACTTTCGGCAACTGGGGGGGAGTTGTGACGTGGTACGTCACAAGTCCAAGTGTAAGTTTTATTCTTCAAATATATTCATTTTTCTAGTTGAGATATCGATTTAAATTTAATACGTAAACGTTCCTCAGATTAGAACGAATTTAGAATCTTTTCGTTTTAGAAATTGTATGTTATGCTACAAGAAAGGAAAATGCGTCTTTTCGTCGAGTGTGAAGTTTGAAGAAATTCACACGAGGTGAAAAGGCACTTCCTCCAGAGTGGCGTACACTATTTTTTTCTCGACTGTGTTAAAAAGTGGCCATATTTCTATGCCTGCAACCGACATGGAAATTGCCCGAGAATTGACGAGCGGGAGGAAAAGCAATTTAGCGAGAGGAAAAGTGATTTAGCGGAAGGAAATCTTCACTTTTCTCTCGCTAAATTACTTTTCCTCCCGCTCGTCACAAATCGGTCACTTGTCACCCCCGTTGCAGGTATGACATAGGGCCTTTTAGCGTAGACGGAAAAAAAGGAATATTAAACTCTGTGTAATCCCGTTAATGTAGCTATGTTGCTTCGGGCTCATTTCGCATAAGTTCGAGAAAAGTAAGAGAAAATTGCAAGTACTTCTCGATGGTATCAAAATCTGAAAAAATGCATTCATACCAAAGGTACTGAGAAGATTCATTTTGCATAATAATAATTCCAAAATGTTATTAACGAATTAATAAAAATATTAATTGTTTAACAAATTACCCGGCAAACCAACTTTTTTGTTTTATGAAAATGATTCGTTCATTTTTCTGAATACGTATGCATCTTTTAAGATTTTTCAATTAGTTTTGATTTTTGTGTTTTTTCACAGATTTTTTGCATATAAAAGAAAAAAAGTCAAAGCTAATTGAAAAATCTGAAAAAATGCATACGTATTCAAAAAAATTAAACGAATCATTTTCAACAAAAAAAGTTTCGTTACCGGGTAATTTGTTAAACAATTAATTGTTTTTATTAATTTGTTAATAACATTTTGGAATTATTATTATGCAAAATTAATCTTCTCACTACCTTCCCATCCAGCATGTTCTGATGACTGTAATCTATCTTTATATATAGTCATCCAGAAGCTGCGGAAGAAGTCTCCTTTCAAAGCATTCGAAGCTTTATGAAGAGATGCAGGAGGAAGCTATACCCCCCGTGCCCGCGAAATATCGAAGAATTCGTGGATCGACTCGCGGATCCGGCACAAAGACGAAATTTAGAGCACGATACTGGTCGGTTTACGGTACGTCTAGTAACGGATGCGAATGATGCCAAACACGTGCTACTATATGACGAGCATTTCGTGCGCACGGAAATGGCCGAGGTATCGAAATTCTTGATTGACGCAACCTTCGCATCAAGACCCCGAATTGAAGGAGTCTATCAACTATTAACGATAATGGGCATAAAGTTTAACCACGTGAGTTATTTGTTTTTTTTATAAAATTTGTCGCGATGGGGTACGTCAGAAATTCGTAAAAAATGGGGATTGAAAATGATAACAATTGTTCAGCTTTTCTTTATTTCTACTCGATTTAATATTTATGCGTTATAGGGCTTCCCATTTGTATGGGTAATTATGACGAAAAAAACGCAGGCTGCTTACAC
Source organism: Ichneumon xanthorius (assembly GCA_917499995.1). Taxonomy (NCBI): domain Eukaryota; kingdom Metazoa; phylum Arthropoda; class Insecta; order Hymenoptera; family Ichneumonidae; genus Ichneumon; species Ichneumon xanthorius. The sequence goes on along the minus strand of OU824203.1, from coordinate 23,617,025 downwards.
AGCGGTTCTGGAGGCGGTTAAAGAGAATGTGCTTCCCAACAACAGTATCTCACTTGTGATGAGTGATTTCGAGCGAGGTTTGCGTAATGCCATTTCCGCAGTCTTCACAGGGGTATATAGCACGGGCTGCAATACGCATTACGATCGCGTAAGTTTTTAAAATTAATAGAATATAATTACGGTTAACAGGATTATGCAAACTATAGAATTTTCAACTTAAACATTTGTTCGCTTATTTTACAGCCTGTATGGGTGAATAAAATCGATGTACTTACGAAACAGCCCGAAAAATGAAATTAGCTTGAAAGTCGCGTGTTTAAGCAACTGCACACAAACAATTATTTTCGAATCAGTACATATATGTAGACAGCTTTACTTAGAGTTGGATAGATTTTATAGCGACGCTCTTTAGACGAATGAAAAATACATTTTCTCTGTAATCTATGCCGAATGTTAGTTTTGTAAATTGAAGAGAACTCGTTAAAGCTAACGCCATAGTGCTAACGGCATTTATATAGCATGAACTTACGATATTTTCATTTTCATGCTCATTGATGACTTCAACTTGTTATAGTGTATGTGTTGTTACGGTGTATTTGCATCCTCGCATATGAAATGGCCTCTTAAAAATGATTCCAAAGTTTACGAACAACTATTCAAGTAAAACTATGAATAATATTTGAAACAATACTTCAAGCAATGTGTATAAAAAGTAAATATGAGATGATCAATATATCAGTTCAAATGGATTCTCATAAAGTCAATAGTAAATCGTAGTACAGGCTGTAATTAAATCCACAAGTAGATTAAATTTATTTTGAGTGATAACCGGAAAGTTGTTAACGACAACTGCTCGAGTTGGGTCGTACGCTAGAAAATTGTTGGCCCTAAAAAGGGCCGTTTTAATTTTCTTCGCCTGTCCTCGCCTAGAACTCGATCCCCAGTATTTCTGCCTCTTCTCTTTGAGAGAGCCGGATTACGAGAGCCTCCGTTTGGTTGTCGATCTTCTGCGGCGGGTTAAAGAGAAGATCGAGCTTCGCGGCACAACGTCGAGGGTCGCGTCGATGCGGGCTCTGACAGTAGGCCCGGAGATCGGTGGGAGACTCGGGCGCTAACCGGAGTTTCCAGGGCCGATAGTTGGTGCAGACCCTCGGCCGCGTTTCCCAAGACTCGGGATGGCTTGCTGCGGGTGGAACGGGTTGGATTGGAGTGGATGTTGATGCTGGTGGAGGTGTGGTGGTGCTGGTGATCACGGGGTTTTGTAGAGTCGGACAGCTGGGTGAAGATGTGGTGGAAATGGCGACTATGTCTGGTGCTATCGGGATTTTGCTTCTGTTTTTGAGCTCGTGTCCGGCTTCTTCTAGCGCCTGCTTGGTAGCCCGGTAGGCCAGTAGCCGGATTAGGCGTTTTCTTCCTGCTCGCTTCCTCGGCATCCTCTTCTCACAGTCTGCTGATGTGTTGCCTCGAGATGCTGGCGGTGGACTGATCTTCGGTCCATGTTTTCGCCGTCTTTTATACTGCGGGGAGAAACGCCAATTGGCCGATTATTTCGGCGGGTCCCTCTGATTGGTCGACGCCCGGCGAATTGCTGATTCGCGGATCTCTGGCACGGAAGCCGGCTAATTGGCCGGCTCTGCCCCGGTCGGATGGCTGTAGCGGATTTTTGCGCGGATTCGGGGGATCTGGAAAAAACTATGGGGAAGCGGATATGCGAGAAGATGAGGCACGTAAATCGGTGCTCTCACCGTATCGCACTGTGCGAGAAAGCACTGCAGCACGAAAGTCGTGGCTGGATTCTCACTCGGCACGCGACGACTCGGTGCGGGAGAAGTAAGACTAAAGGTCCTACTCTCGGCACGGCCCTCCACGCTGAAACAATTGAGGCACGTTAATCGGTGCTCCCAATTCCTTCAGCGGAGTTCAGTGCGGGAGAAGCGGGGCTAAAGGCCTCGCTCTCGGCACGGGTTTAACGCGGAAAAAATTGAGGCACGTTAGTCGGTGCTCTCAAATTTTTCGCGTATATCGGTGCGGGAGAAGCAACGCTCGAACTCGCTGCGTTGCTCTCGGCACGGGAGTTTTCGTGCGGCAGGTTGAGGCACGTTAGTCGGTGCTCTCGACCTGAGCACGCGGCGGTAAGGCAGAAGGCCCTTCCGGTAGGAAAAGGGAGAGTCTTTCTACGTTAATTTAAAGCTAAAATTTCGCTCTGAAAAGAGCGAAATTTTTGCCGGACGTCGATGTTGCTCTGAAAAGAGCAAGTGAACAAGTTCTCGCTAGAAAATCGCTAAGCGACGAGTAGTTGCTCTGAAAAGAGCAGTGAAGAATTTCTGAAGTCCCTCAGCGATGTAGTGTAGAAGTCCCTCGAAGAAGCGGTCTAGCTGCCGAGTAGAGGAATCGAGAAGAGGAATGAAAAAAAACTTTGGAAGTGACTTGGAATTCTGTTTATTAGAGAGCGGTTAGTCGCTTTAGGGAGCTCCGTACTCGGAGACTCGCCGGGATGTACTGCCTTCGCAGCAGCGATGCTGCGCCTTTTATAGCCGGCCGTCGAGCGAAGCGCGCCGAGTTCCCCCACCCGCGACCGCCCGGCCAATGGCGCGCGGCGCCGCGGGAGCTCGGAGATACCGCGGCGTGGGCCTATCGGCGCGCGAGGCTCGACGCTCGGCTCGGTGATTGGCTGATAGACAATTGAAATAATTTGTCTACTCTAGCATTTTACATTTTAAAGCTTGAAAAAGGAAAAAAATATGCCATGTAGTGGCGTAAAACAAAGTTAAGTAGTCTGAAGAAATATCGACGTCGGCAATATTTTATAGTATATGTTCGTACGCGGCATTGAATTTTTAAAAACAACTATCTTTCAGGCGCTCTATCATAAAGCCAAGACCCTCCATCTCCAGAATCTACTTCGGACAAACGCGGATTCAAAGGTTTTTTTTTTTAAATCCTAGCCCTTGCATACCTGCCTGCTGACGCAATCGATGCCCAGTACCGAGTACTTACGAACGGTCTGACAGGGAATCTTCGGAGACAATTCTCGCAATTCCGTCTCTATTGTAATCGATACTGGCTACACACGGTTGGACCAGCGGGGTTTAGTGTCTACGGACTTGGTCGAAGAACTAACAATATCATAGAGTCTTACCATAGCAGATTAGGACACAGAATGGAGAATAGACCAGGGCCCTGGGATTTCATCTGTAAATATCTAATATAGCGAAATAATGTATACTATGATAGTATGGTTTGTAACCCCATGGTAATTATAAAGTATCGTTGGAATTATTTATATTTTCTGAAACAGGCAAGCTGCTGAGGTTACAATCCGATGTGCAAATTGATATTCAGCGTCTCCGAAATAATAAACAAATTAGCAGGCATCCGAGATACGCTACAGTGTACAAATAAAAAGAACTTGTTAGAGGTGAGCTTCACTATGTTGTCAAATAAGTCTTGATTTTCTAATAAGCGTTTCGATTAACCCTCTCATGATCCGACCGGTCTCTCCACTTTAGGAAACTCTGCGGGTGTGTTGGTCTCAAATATTTTCAAAATGTTTTCAAAACATTTACAAATATTTTTTAATATTTATAATTTATTTTCAATATTTCAAAAAAATATAATTGAAACCTTTCAAAAATATTTCCGTGCTATGTGGGTATAGAGATACATTATTTTGGCTGGCCTTGAAATTTCAGTCATATCCCTGGTCAAAATATTTCTCAGAATGTGTCTGAAAAATTCTCTGAAAGTCTCGGAAAATGTATCAGAAGTTTTTCTGAAAAGTCCCCCCGAATTCCTCAAAGTTTTCGCACTTTTCAGGGAAAGTCATAGATTTTTCGGAATCGAAATATTCCTGATTGTTCTAAAAGTCTCCGATTTTCACTACAAACTTCTCTGAATAACTATGATCTTTGTTAATATTCTAAGCGTGCTTCTCTTCTATATTCAGAAACCATTTTCTGACAAAGTCAAATTTTCGCTGAATTTCTCATACTAAGTATATATAAAGTCTTTATCTTAGAAAGTTTCAGGGAAACGCCTAATTTTTTAGGAAATTCCCCACATGATTAGTCGATGAAAATGTTCAAAATTACTCTGAAGCTCTGATTTTTTCTGCCGAGTTTTCTTAATAACTATGAACTTTATTGTTTTTCTCTGGATATTAATTTTCTAGATTTATGAACATTTATCTGGAAGACTCCGATTTTCACTTATTTACAAAGAGTAACAGTGAATAAATCTTAGAGAACTCGTAAGTTGTCTAAAACTCTTTAAACCCACCTTATCCGAGAAAATCGGAGTTTTTCAGAAAATGAATCGAATTTCTCTGAAAAAGTCTGTCTACTCGTGAGATGAGTAACAGAATGAGTACATCTTAAAGACAACTCGTACTTTCTCGGGATTTATCTGAAAAATTAGAGTTATCCAGAATTTATCGGAAAATAATCTGAATTTCGCAGATAAATTGTGACTGCTGGACGTTGTGCTGAAAAAAATGGCAGATATTTGGCAAATAGCAGAGACACTCAGAGAAAAATAACGGAAAATCACTAAAACGGTCCGGTTAGAGTTTTTCAGACAAATCGTCAGAGAACATTTTCACCAGGGATGTAGTAAAAAAAATATGTTATATAGTAGATATGCTTACCTAAACCTTAGTAGTAGTAGTAGCAGATATGCTTAATTAAACCTTAAAAAGCTTTCTGAACGAATGTGTGACACCGGATCAACAACCGTCGGCAGATAATTTCCCAAAAATTGCGTGAACTTGCGCTCAAATTTCTCGCGAAAATTGGGATACCAGAATTGTTGGACAAGATTTGTTGTAATATTGGGGAGCATTGCCCAGTAATGGATGCTTTCTTTGTACATTCCAATACAAACCCGATCGTAACTATATTATTACATTTGCAAGTAATTCTGCAAACATTGCCTCAAAGTGCATCCGAATTTTTTGGACCTTCCTGCAGGAAGGTTTTGTAGCTTTGGCTATGCAGAAAACTAATGTTTGTTTTATTTAGCGTGGCGACAACTCCACCTAATGGAAGTCACCGTCGACGCATTTATGCAAAAAGCAGCCTCGCTAAAAGGAAACGTTGATGCCATTATCCGACGAACATTTGAACGGGGAGGTCACGAATATGAGTTGCAGGACCCTCCAGTGGTCGTACCGTTCGGTAATATTTTAATGTCTACATTTGCAAAGGCCCTTAGCATCAACGGGATTTACCCCGGGATACCTCGGGATTTAAAAAATATTTTTTGTGAGATCTCTTCAAGTAACATAAATAAAATTCGATAGTATACAAACTAAATTACAAACACATTATTGTATCGGAGAATGGCGTATTTAAATACGTGTAATACGTGTAATTTACATGCCATTTTGTATGAAAAGCAATGTGTTCATATTTTTGTGACATAGCTTTATATCGATTTTTACCAGAACAATACCCAGACTACGAGCAGGATATCTTTGCCGATGAAAGACCAAACTGGCTGCTAGATAATGCTGAAGCAGCACCAGTAGCTCCTCCAGAACATGGTAATTACGACAATGAATTTTATTCGAGTAGATCATCAATAAACATGATGATAAATTCGATAGATTAATAGAACTTCACTTCCAAATTTCGCATATATGCAACACTCGTTGAAATATAGGAGATTGAACCTCCCGTTTCAAGTTTAAAGTTTTAACAGCAATCGTATCAAAAATATGTTTAGACTCTGGCGATGACGATTCCGACGGTGATGAGTCGGATAGTTCTAACGACGAGGACATTCCTGAGGAAGTCGAGGTTCCGAATCTGATAGGTAATTTTCGTGGTCCACTTTATTACGGCGAAGGGGAGAAGATTGCGAAATACTATGTACACGTGTTTAGCTCTATCTTAAAAATTCATTGGATAACGTCATTATATGAAACTACAAACTATTATTTTTAATTTATTCGTTTTTTCTGTTGCATAATATCAAAATGATTAAAAATATTCTGGTATGTAGAAGACAGATCCACTGCCGGACGCGCGTTTTGTTGCGGACTATGGACGACAGTCGCCCCTGATCGTTGGTAATTTTCACAAAAATCTACCTAAAACTATTTGCAATGCACCTGTTTTAAAGGCGATATAACATTACCACTTATACATTACAATATACTGATATTTAAAAAAACCATGGCCTGTTGAAGACCTTGATCCACAGCCAAACATGCCATACATGGACGACGGTGGACAACAGCCGCCCCTGATGGAAATCATTGGTAATTTTCGCAAAAATCTACCTAAAACTGTTTGCAATGCATCTATTTTATACGCAATATAACATTAAATTGATCTGTAAAAAATCATTATCTGTTAAAGACCTTGATCCACCGGCAAACGCACCGCTCATTGAGCACGATGGTCGACAATCACCACCAATCGACATCATTGGTAATTATAACAGAATCTACTTGAACACATTTGCAATGCATCTGTTTTGTAGGTGCATTCGTGTAACATTGACGTGATATTTTTTAAATTGTGATCTATTAAAGACCTTGATCCACCGCCAAACTCGCCGCTCAATGAGAATGATGGACGACAATCGCCACTGGACAATATTTTTGGTAATTTTCGCGAAAATCTACTCAATACCATCTGCGAAACATCTATTTTACAAATAATAATAACATTGAACTGATATTTAAATAAATGTGGTGTGTAGAAAACATTGATCCACCCCTTGGTCTAGACCTATCGTTCGTTGAGTCTGATTGACGACTATCTCCACCAACTGACAACATTGGTAATTTTCATGAAATATACTAAAAACCAGTCATGATTCGTATGTTGATCTTTGATGTAAAATTAAACTGTTATTGGAAAAAAAATTATCGTGTGTAGATGATATCCGTCCACCGCAAAACGTGGTAACTTTCGACGAGTCAGAACGACAGACGCCAAACATGGATGCAAGGCAAAACGCGCCAGTTGGTGAGGAGAATAGGGGACGATCGCGACCAGAAGTCGTCACAGGTAATCACTATCATCTCTTAAACAATGTTGGCCTACATCCAGTAATGCAATTTGTCACATACCCATTACTATACATACGAAATAGTTACTTGTTCATGTACCTTCGGCGGTGGCTTTAAAGAACTATCTTCACCTTGCGTATACATCCGACGTGCCAAATACCGCGATAACAAGGCTACGTAAATGTCTCCAGACTGAACCATAGAAGCGCGTAAAATAATAAGAAAGTGTAAACAAGGTACTTGCTCTGTTTATTGCATTATGTCTATGGCGCTAATCGCTCATAGGAATAAAGCCAACAGTTAATCGAAATACGTTCGATCATAGGATACAAAAACGGCACATTTTTATCTCTACCACTCACAACTCTACCAGAAAATATCTCTACCATATTAGAACTCTACCAAAAACTCTCCCAGAATTGAAATAAAACTCTCCCCGAATTGAAATAAAACTCTCCCGGAATTTAAATAAAACTCTCCCCGAATTTAAATAAAACTCTCCCCGAATTTAAATAAAACTCTCCCCGAATTTAAATAAAACTCTCCCCGAATTTAAATAAAACTCTCCCCGAATTTAAATAAAACTCTCCCCGAATTTAAATAAAACTCTCCCCGAATTTAAATAAAACTCTCCCCGAATTTAAATGAAATTCTCCCCGATTTTTAATTTTTATTCCGGGAGAGTTTTTTTATTCCGGGAGAGTTTTTTTTATTCCGGGAGAGTTTTTTTTATTCCGGTAGAGTTTTATATAAATTCGGGGAGAGTTTTATTTAAATTCGGGGAGAGTTTTTGGTAGAGTTTGAGACGGTCCTCTAAGTCCGCTCGCCTCCAAAACCCTTCCGGAGTACCGCGGGAAATCGGAGCAGCGACGAGAGTCGCGAGGAGCCAAGGATGTCGATAAGGCAGAGCGCTCGAGAGACAGACATACCCAAGGAGTCGGCAGCCGTAGAGCGGCCTGCCATATCCCGAGCCTCACCGTTCGCTTGGGAGCACGCGCCCGGCACGCAGCGATTGCGTCAGCCACGCGTGATCACCTGAAGCGCAAAAGAGGGGCCGATTGACGTCACATTGACGTCACGCGGAACGGAAAGGGACTGGAATTCGTGCCGTGCGCACTCGAGGCTCTGATATAAAAGAAGGCCCGGACGCCTGGAACATCACTTTTAGCTGGGCAGTTCCCCCGTGCACAACTAAGTGTTCCTTTCCCAACGCCAGCAACGGTAACTTCTCCTGGTGACGGGAGTAACCACCATTGTCTGGGTTACCTAATTTCTTTTAGGGCAGCGACGGCAACCTTCCCTGGTGACGGGGAAAACCGCTCTCGTCTGCGACTTCTATCCTTTCTTTGCTTTTTTTCTTTAATTTCTTTTTTTTTATTACATTTAATTAATTTACGAATGAGATTGGCGCAGAGAGCCACAGAGGGTTTAATAAGTCAGAAGAACAATTGTACTCAAAAAACTTAATTGAAGCAATTTGTATCAAATAAAAACCAAACTATTTAATTGACGATTAGAATCAATTTTCGTGTCTTGAATTTTTCTTACAGCACCTGCCCTCACACAAACAAAAGTGAGCCGAGAACTCACATAACGACGTTTTTGGAGCAAAGCGTGTAAGCCTCCAAAAGTGCTACGTTACAAGTTCTAATACGGTAGAGATGTTTTTTGGTAGAGTTGTTATGTGGTACAGTTGTTAGAATTATCTTTTTTGGTAGAGTTATTATCCGGGAGACTTGTTTTCTGGTAGAGTTGTGAGTGGTAGAAATGTGCCACAAAAACTTCATTCAGATCGTCATTATGCGAGGCTGTAAAATCAAGTTTTCTCGCCATCTACCTTTATTGAGTTTGAACAAAATGCGCACAACGCGAGATTTCCGGGAGTTAGCATAATAAGTGTAAAGCAGAATGTGGTACAGAAACTATTCAGGCGATAACTGGTCGGATATTACTGCCATTAAAATTCTTAGAAGTAGCCTTAGACGGGATAAGACTCATCACATTAATTCTCATAATCCATTTTCATGAAATAAAAAAATATATTTGATAATGAGTTTAACGTTCCTCAGATCAAATGTATAGACTGAAAAACGTCTTTAAAAATTATTAATGAATTGGAAAACGGATAGATGTAGGTTTAAGACAGTAACTTCAATAAAAATCACTCAATGTACTGTAATCCACTGCGTGTACGTTATAGTGAATCGAAGACGAAAACGAAAACGCCGACGACAATCGGGGCAACAAAATCCGATACCTCCCACCGAACCTGCATCGGAAAAAAACAAAAAAAGGAATAAACGACGAAAAGGTTAGATATTAAATTGATAAAAATTGAAGAAAAACATTAATTTTCATACTAAATTACAGAAATGAAACGAAGGGCTTACGCACGACGGGCGGAGGAGGCAGCCCAAACGTCAGAAGTCGCGGAGCTGCGAGGACAGTTACAGGAGGTGCAGAATCAACTGCAAGTGTTCCAAGAACACTCAGTCGAAAGGACAGCAAATAATGGTAACAATATCATCGTTGATTTATTCATTAGTATATTTTCTTTTTCTGATCTTAAATTTACTGGTCATAGAATGGTTATAAACTTTGTTAGACACTCGTGAATATTGTCAACTCAAATCATTGCATAGTAAAGTAGTTGTATGCATAATTGTACAGGAAACATAGTTTTCGGGATAAGGTAATGAATATTTAATTGAAATATGAGTCAATTCAAGCACTGCAAATTAGGAAGGTCTAAAATTATTAAATAATTCTGTGTGAATGAAGTTCCATATATCCACACTAAAGATATCAAATTTGAATAGCGTAAGTGTCTCGATTTACGATATTATGTTATTACTTTTATTGAATAATGATATCTTAGCAAATAGATAGACTTGGGTCATAAATGGAAACAAGGAAAGCATGATTACTTGTAATTTGTAGTAGAAACTAGTAGTTTACGATAAAAGTACGATTAAGCTTCTTCTGACGAGTGACTTTGCAGCACAAGCCGAAGGCAAGTGCTGCAACCATACGAGTCAGAATAAGGTTTATCGCACGTGTTTCGTACGAAATTTTACTTCACGAGGTGTGCAAATTGAAGTTTTGTGCACGGAGCGTGCATAAAACATCCATTTTCGCACCCAGTGTCATAATACAATTTTTTACGAATCACAACGATATTTTATTACTTCGATGAACTGTTCGGAGAAGTAAAAATGTAGTAGGACGTAATTTTTCATATTTCCTCGTAAAAAGTACGGGTTTCTACGTAAAATTACGATTTTCTACAACTACTATCTTCGAATGAAAAATGTCCATTCGGATGCACGCATAGTTGTAATGTCGCGTAAAAAGTACAACTTTTAACAAGTAACCATAACTTTCGAGAACTGTTTCGGACTTTAACCGAAAAGGACTTTAATTTAACCGAAATATCTTGGCCATAGTTTTTCGTAATTTTTTCGTAGAAACTACAACTTTCGACAAATCACAACAGTATTTTACAACTTCGGTGAACTGTGCGGAGAAGTAGATATGTAGTAAGACGTGGTTTTTCGTATTTCCTCGTAGAAAGTATGGGTTCCTCCGTGAAATTACGATTTTCTACAACTACCATATTGCAGTGAAAAATGTTCATTCGGATGCATGCATAGTTGTAATTCCCCGTAAAAAGAATAACTTTTAACTATTGACTATAACTTTCGACAACAGTTTCGGACTTCAACCGAAAGAGTAAATATCTTGGCCATAGTATGTAGTAGATTTTTGTAGTCAATTGTAATTAATTGTAGTAATAACTACAATTTTCTAAGGAAAACTAGAGCTTAATGGAATCGAAATAATGCGGACAAACTACAACTTTTTACTAATGTTGACAACTACCTACAAGCATATTCCAAATCTGATATTTATTTATTGATGTAGATCGTCAGCATTCTATGGTTCTGGGTTTGTAGTAGATCTTAGTAATCAATTGCAGTTTTTTGGAGTAAAGCCACAACTTTCTACAGAAAACTATAACTTATCAGAATCGACAAGATGTGGACAAACTACAACTTTTATAACTATCTACGAAAAAATACGAGATTTCAAACATGTTTTTAGGTAGTTGTCAATTTTCATAAAAGGTTGTAGTTTGTCCACATCTTGTCGATCCCAATAAGTTATAGTTTTCTATATAAAGTTCTATATAAAGTAGTTACTACAAAAAACTGCAACTGATTACAAAGATCTACTACCTACCCAGAACTACGTAATGCTGAAAAAGTTGTAGTTTGTCCTTATTCTCTCATCCTATTAAGCAATAGCTTTCCGTAGAAAATTGTAGTTGTTTCTACAAATAACTACAATTGAGTACAAACATTTACGAGTTAACGCGATTAGCATGTTGCTGTCAATTTACAACTTATTGCGATACTGTACAAACATGTTCCAATTCTCGCACTTTTTCATAGATAGTTGTAGCTTCGGTGGCGCTTAGCAATTTTTTTTGTTTATTTGCATTTTCTCCTGCCATGGGAAACTGCGGAAAACCTATGCCGATACAGCCGGTCTCAGGTTCGATTTCTGGCATCGGAGCTTCGTCGCGTCTGACCGAGAATGTAAACATGGAGTACAACTATATACATCCGACACTCACACTTAGAGTTACTACGTGCGAGTGACCGATGTATATATCTGGAGCTTCGTCCCGCCCATACTTTTATTCTCGGCAAGACTACGAAACCGAGAATCGAACCGTCGACCTCCCGATGCTTTGGTCTAGAGGCGAGCATGCTAACCGCTAGACCACCGCACCGGTTGGCGCTTAGCATTATAAGTTGTAATTTCAATGACGCTTTGCATGGTAAGTGGTAGTTTTGGTGTGAATGTTTCGACAACTTCGACGTATAAAGTTGTAGATACAGCGTAGGTTTGGCGTAGAAACTTAGTTATAGAAAACATTTCGCCAGGGAAACTATACGTTCGCATTTTATTGGTAGGCGAGACGATTTATTCGTCATTTTGGAATTTCCTGGATTGTAAGTGTCTAACAAAGTTCATTTACGATCTCTTTGACATTGATTTTGACTTGGTTTAGAATCTCACTGTTTCTGTGAAATATTTGTATATTGTAAATATGTTTTGTGATACAATGATTTTGTTACGGCACATTTTTCATTCCATATGTCGTTTCATGTTATTTCGACGATACTTTCGAATATGCTACCTTCGATGTAATTTTAAATAACGATGGCTGAAGTTGCAAATTTAAAAAATCTTTGCTTGTATTTTTCTCATGCAAAACTCTCTATTTGTAAAACTCTATATTATGAAATGAAATCATGTGAAAGCGACTCACTGGATGGTATCTGCGTCCTTGATGAACAAAAGTTTAGGTTCCAATATATCTTTCACTACTAAACTTTTTTTCGTTCGTTTTAATATGAAACGACCGACATGCACTATGACTTTGACATTTTAAGAAAAATGTAGTATAATCTTCGTTACTTTGCTATCTAATTGATTGATAATTATTGGCAACTTTATTAACGCTCAAGCTCATTCATAGTAATAGTAGCATTATTTGTTGAAATATTTGGGCGAAATCCGCAAAAACAACGCAAATACAACAGCCCCGGTATTCAGTCATGACACTTTAGAATCTTTAAACTTGTATATTTTTTGTGATTTAAAATGTACATATTCTACTACTACGATTTTTATAATGAGTTCACAATTCAGTTATTGAGTTAAGGGCATTCTAACTACTTAGGAATAAATATAAAAAGGGCCACACGCGTTCGGAACTTGTAAATAAGATAAAATAATACAAATACGACAGTAGATAAAATGAAAACATTACGGTGAATAATAGTACAAAAGATGTGTATCATTGAGCATCACGTGTTTAGTCATTTGCAGGAGAAGATATAGTATTCCACTTATTGATCACAAATTATAGATCCGGATCCATAAGGCCGCTTCTCTTCGGAGTCAACGTGACCTGCGGTGATACCGGTGTTTTTCCCAAACACTGGAGGGGAACGAGATGATCGTACTACGTTCAGTGTTTGTTTGTACGGGGATCAAAATCATGAAACCTTTATTAAAGTTGAAGAATCGAAATCACCTTTTTTATATAAATCATAGCTCTGCGGAATGTCGATCGTCCTCAGTGTACCTTGCCGTAAGGCATCGGATCCATAGGGCCGCTTCTCTTCGGAGTCACGTGACCTGCGGTGATGCCAGCGTTTTTCTCAAGCGTTGGAGGGAAATGAGGTGTTCGTACTTCGTTCGCAGTATGCTTATACGGGGATCAAAGTTACGAAGACGGTTATTAAAGTTGAAAAATCTAAATAAACTTTTTGTCTATAAATCATAGCTCTGCGGAATGTCGATCGTCCTCAGTATACCTTGCCGTAAGGCATCGGATCCATAGGGCCGCTTCTGTTCGGAGTCAATGCGACCTGCGGTGATGCCGGCGTTTTTCTCAAGCGTTGGAGGGAAATGTGGTGATTGTACTTCTCTGGGCCTATGATTAAACCGAGATCAGATAAACACGTCAGTGTTTAGATGATTACGAAATCAAAGTTAACTTTTGGGGCAAAAGATAGCTTCGTAGAGTTTGCTCGTTCGCAGCGTACCTTAATGTCAGGCGTTAGACTAGTAAAGTTGCAATCGATGTGTCTTACGGTAACCGGGGCGTTTTTAAAAGCGCTATAGGGCAAAAATCGTATTTCTGCTTCGCCGAACAACTCTTTTCATAATAGAGATCGATGTTGCATCTAATGCAAAAGATAATGTCGCTAATATTTACAGTCTAATTGCGGGCTATCCTGGTATCTGAACGGAAGGGCCCACCGCTCATCTGCCTCCTTAGCCCGTTACTGAGAATAGAACTGTTGTTTAACGGCATCCCTTCCTCCCCACACAATTGGAGCCACCGCATCGACGGTACATTCGTTCTTCTTCAAACTTTATCTCGTACATCATTTGTCCTTCAGATTTTTAATGTTCACACGTTCTTTTTCCAATACATTCCGATCGTAATATTTCGATTCTGCACACCAATTTCCACACAAATCCTTTAAACATACTAGTTTACTGCACTATCTGATATAATATAGTCTCGCACCAACACGCTCGTCACTCCACGAACTCTATTTTACATACCATTTTTTCACATCTCTAACATCCGCGCGCTTTTTTCGTGGTATTTACATTGTGCATATTTCGATTACGCACATTCCTTGCCTCAAAGACTGTTTGAACACACGTCGTTAATCGGGCTGCGAAGTAAATTAAGCGTGTTCAAACAGATTTTAGGGGTGAGTAATGTAGGTAATCGAAATGTGTACAATTGAAATGTCGTGTAAAAAGCAAGTGGACATTTGAAATATGAAGGAAAAACAGTGTGTAAGATAGGCTTTGTGAAGGAACGATTCTGTTAGTTTGAGACCTTTTGCATCGAGGTGTACAGTGAACTCAACGCAGTCAATCGAATTGTGTGAAAATCAATATGCAGGATCGAAATGTCTTGGAAAAATCGTGTCGCTGTGGTGAATTGAATTATGTGTGAAGGAAGTGCTGCCAAATAAGATGTTTATTATTCAGTTCGTTTTTGGCAAAAAAAATACTCGTAAGAATAAAAAAAGCTTAAAGAATTTTAAAAACTTCAATTTGTGTCTCTTAAAATGTCAATATCATTACCGTATACTTTTGTATGAATGTCATGGTTTGAAATTATGTGTACTCCTTGTTACAATTTTCTGTTACAGCCTCATGCCGAATATGTTATGAAGCAAGCGCCACACACTCATTTTGGCCGTGTGGACACCGATGCAGTTGTGCCGCATGCGTACATATTTTATGGCATACGCAAGGTGAACGTCGCTGCCCCGTCTGTCGTACCGAATCGACGGATGTTCCGCGCAGAGTTTGGTTGCCAAGCGAATAAGTGAACAGCTATCGCTTAAAATCATCGCTTTATTATACGTTGAAAATAAATGTTTTTTAAAACCATTGCATTTCTCTTGCAAATTTTATCCCAGGCATATTAAATTGATCTCCAATACACAAATTATTGGTTACCAAGGGAAGAAATAAACAAATAAACTGACACAAAAAAGTAAAAATGTAAATGTACCCCTCTATGCTGTTCGCTATTTTGACATTCGCTATTTTGGCCCTTCGATATATTCTGTATCTAAGTTTTAGTCATTTGAAATTTATATTCTCGACACATTTCTTTCAGGTACATTGGTTATTATAAACGTTAGCGGCTCTCTATTGTCACTTCGAAATTATCACCCATCTACATATTCGAGTCGATATTTTATTCATTCCAAATGCAGACTGTCTGATAATGAATATTCGAATACACGAGTATTCAAATAAATTGACGTTTGCTAAAAAGTTATTCGAATTAGCGAACTATCCAAGATAAAAATTTCGATCGACTCATATTCGTTATTTCAATATTCACAGTAATGAAAATTCTACATATCGACCGCTCTGGATTTGGTTGTTCGAAATTTTGACCCTCACCCGAAAGAAACTCCTAATTTCGTGTGTTTCTCGCGTAGGCAGACCCTCACGTCATCGTGTGTTCGGGTTTCGTCCGCGAGCAAGTGTCCTTCTGACCTTGCCGCGCGACAGTGGAGACAGACCGCCGATCGTTTACCGTTTCTTTGGTTACGGCGTATATTTTTGTGTGTGTGAGTGTGCGAGCCGTCCGAAATTTAGTAGGGACTCAGGGACATCGCGTTATTTACTGTATTTTTCGCCATTCTTGTACTTTGCGCAATTATCTCATCTTTTGGCATTTTTTTGGCATTAGGCAATCCCTCTCGTCGGTGAACTGAGTAGCCGTCGGGAGTGTAGCAGGGAAAAATTGTACCGGGTAGCTCATAAGTTCTGAATCGATGGAAAAGAGAGCGAGAGACTTTAATTTATTTTATTCTCATTGTTTTTGCTTGAATTAGATTTCTGTTTAATAAATGATTATTTTCGTCTCTCTCAATGTTGTGTTAAGATAATCAATTTCGCTTTGACTCAGCTCGAATTCACCGGACCGCCCCTCTACCATCCCCCCAAGGCTGCAGCTAGCCGAGCGCAACCTTATCCTCGTGTTAACATCTTTGCCGATCGGGTCGCACACCGTGTGCTGATGGCGCCCATTATTAATAAAATATAAACCGATCGAGGGACGGGGTTTTGTGACGTCTTTACCGGTACTGGAGGGTTCCGATAGATTTGCCCTCCACCCGGAAATTCCTCTCACAAATTGGCATTAAAGAGGCAACTCGAGTCGAAAAAGCCCGGAAAGGTCTGAGAGCTCTAAAGTCAAAAATGGTAATAGATTGTCAAGCCAGAAGTAACCGCAAAGCGGCAAAGATATACGTAGTGTAGCTATGAGACTTCGGTATAAAGTGGTGGCAAGGGGAGGTGAAGTGAGCGGGGAACGGCAACAACCGCGCAAGTGGCGGCGAGAGGCGGGGAGGTATGCGGTAATTGAAGGTTAATACTACCGCTCGGAAAACCAGACTAATTGGATGCATATATTAAGCGTTTCCGTCATTCTCTTCCGTTTCTCTCTTTCGTTATTGCGCATAATCATTACTTATGCGAATCATTATTCCCCCTCGAAATTATTACTCGCGCGCGCGAGAACAACGCGTTTCGAAATCGGATGACAGTTTTATTCAAAATAGCTCTCCCACAAAGTATCGCGTGTATGCAAAGACTGGGAAAACCTCTGTCCCCACGCACACGCACACGCACACGCACACGCACACGCACACGCACACGCACACGCACACGCACACGCACACGCGCACGCGCACGCGCACGCGCACGCGCACGCGCACGCGCACGCGCACGCGCACGCGCACGCGCACGCGCACGCGCACACGCACACGCACACGCACACGCACACGCACACGCACACGCACACGCACAGCCACCCCGTTACAACATCTGCGCCGTCTTTTTTTTTACGCGAGCACTATTGGTTTTCCGATTTTTTATTTAAGCAGGTCGAGGGAGCATGACAATTAAAATCTCAATGCGCACACTATTGTTTTCTTTTCCGATTTTCACGCAATGTGTGTGCGAGTCGTCGAACACAGTGGAAGTGTGTCAGTTATTTGCTCCGCAGTCGTTTTAGTTGCAAAAACAAGAAAAGAACCCAAAGGGAACTTCAGGTAAGTTTAATTTGAAATATTACAATTTTAAATTTTGAATTCTATGATTTTTTTAATTTTAGATAAAAAACATAAACATTTTTGCAAAATAATAGTTTTCCTAAATTGCGATGAGGTCGACGACGAGGATCATGATGATGCGGGTGAATATTTGAAATCTTGAATATTTTGGAATTGAATGTCTACCACAAACCGTGTTGACACAATTAAAATATTTTTGGAAAAATTTGTGATATCCCATGCACACTCTAAATGACAACCTATGTTGATGGGGTGTGTGTAGACGTATTTTGCATGCGTTGTTGAATGTAACAACAACCTACAAATTTACAACAAAAAAATGTCTTAATCAAAATTTGTTAAAATATCTTTATTATTGTAAAATGCAATGTATAATATTGTATCTTGGTGGAGGAGTGTTAAATATAATAAAAACCATACACCGCTTACATGAAAATCTAAAATATTTTATGTACTACATTAGTCAGAGGATTGTATTCGACTAGTCGATCATGAATAATGAGACAGTAGGCAGCCGTGTTTTCGGGAATGTTTTCCACGAATTCCATATCAATTTTCACATCAACAGTACCACTTTTAATGGATTCATTTTTATGCGAACAATCAATTACAAATATTGGCGTAGTTGTTTCAAAATCCTGTTTTGTTATCATTGGTTCGTCGGGTGGTTTTGTTCTATAGTACGTCCTAATAAATTTAGTATACATATCATATGCGATTGCATATCGCCCGCTATCGAAATCTAAATTTAAAATATCATACGGATATGATTCTGAATTTAAATATAATTTTACATCTGTGACTTTGCAATGATGAAATTGCGTATTACGATCGCTGATTTTTGTCTTTTTTTTTGTTCGAAATGCAACAATAATGTATCGGGGTTTTTCCAATTGCGTTGCCGCTTTCACCGACCATGTATGTTTTTGTGTTGCAGGAAGCAGGGGATATTCATACAAATCCCACGAACGAAATCCCATTGATATTGTATAATCTTTTGCTAAAAGTTGCAAAAATTGTAATTTTGTTATTTCGTCTAATGAAATATGCG
The DNA here is from genome assembly GCA_917499995.1 of Ichneumon xanthorius. Classification (NCBI taxonomy): domain Eukaryota; kingdom Metazoa; phylum Arthropoda; class Insecta; order Hymenoptera; family Ichneumonidae; genus Ichneumon; species Ichneumon xanthorius. The sequence goes on along the minus strand of OU824203.1, from coordinate 23,598,745 downwards.
GCATTTTGCATTGAATTCTTGTCAATTCAATTTTGGGTGCGGTAAATTTGTCTGATCCAAATATACAATTAATATCGCTTCGAGATCTCATCAACACAAGTTCATGACGAGCGTTTATGATTACTCGTTTATAATCTTCAAAGAATCCCATTAATTTTGAAAACTGTATACAATAGCTGAATTCGTTGTTTGGATTTATTATTACTGGCATCCCGCCCATACGCCAACCCGCACTCGACAAATGATTGCTTTCTTCTGATGTCAAGGACACCAAATTTTTTAACATAGTAGTTATACCAACATTTTTACATTTGTCAATTCTACTCCATTTAATTCATAGCGAATTTCATCAAACATAAAAGCAGAGGCATTATTATCCAATGTTATGACATCTACTGCAGTGGCATCCGCAGTTTTTGGTCCCTCGACGAGTCTTCCCTCCATGTACAGATAACTTTGTGTAGGCAATATAATGACATCTTGCTGTTGTATCGGAATGCGTATTTCATCGTTGTTATCCAGCGAGGCATTCGCGTAGGGATTGTACGAGTGCGTCTGAATGCCAGTTATTCGATTATCAAACTCAGGCTTAGCAGTGATGTTTAATATATCCGCAGACATTTTTTCATTTGGACGCACGTAGAGGATAGAGTCCCAACGATCTTAAAAAATTGAAATTACTGTTTGAAATTTTTTTTTATTGTTGCGTTTTGTATTTGTTACACATTTTTTCCCTCTTCTTTGTTGTGTATCGATGCAAAATGTTTCCACGATGGAGTTTGACTGACATATGTATTTGCAACGTCTCCATGATTACCACCGCCACCACCACTATCACTACCCACACCACTTATTCTTTCGTCATTGTCTCTAAAAATTAGCATGCTGCACTATTTGCGTCGTAGATGAAGTCTCACGTCACTTCTTCACTACCAAAGTCAATTAACCTATTGTTTTGGTCAACAATTCGAATATTGATACGATCAATGAGTCGAGCAATCACTGGCAAGTAAATGACGTTTGAGGGGTTTTCAGATATCAACTCCCGACAGTCGAGTCCTCAAGGAGGGGGGAAGACGCGGGTCGACCGTTAATCGTCCGAAGATCGATTAACGTTCGGGTCGAGCGCGTATGATCGAGAAAGAACGGCGAGATGACGGTAACGGTGAGAAATTTGTGACTCGAATTGTGACTCGAATTTTTTGCCCGATAAAGGGAGAGACTCGTTTGTCCCGTGCGATGGGCAGTCGGCACGATGAGTCGGACGGAATTACCAGGATGCTGGGTAACCCCTAAAGCCTCCGGCCGTACGAGCTTCCTGCAGCAGGAGCTCGTTAAACGGCTGGGTGACCGTAGGAGGCGGATGAAAAAGGGGTGAGAACCGGAAGACAGGAGGAGGTAGCCTCGACTCCCGATATTGGCAGCCGTGCGCCCGAAAGGGAGCACGAAACGTTGCGCAAAAATCGGGGGCGGGGGGGGGGGGGTGGGGAGGAAGTGGGTGTAAGAGATAGGGTCGAAGTACGTATGAACGCTCTGAAAAGAGCGGATTTTTGTTCACGAATCTCGCTCTGGAAAGAGCGAGATTGTGCGATGCGAAGAAAGTCCGTGGATGCGCCGAGTCGAAGGTCCGTGGAGGCGTCGGCGGTTGCGTGGTGAGAGTTGTCCGAGGGGAGCCAAGTCAAAAGCCCAGAGGTGTAGCGGTATAGATGTGGCTTTAATGGCTTTCCAAGGTGTACAGTAAGCGTTGGGCGTGTAAGGCGAAATGTGAGGCGAGCTGGCCGAATTATATGAACGAGCGCGGACCTCGGAGAGAGGCCGTCGTTCGCGAAATCGGTGCGCGCGTGTTCAACTCGCGAATTTCGCGTCGCGAGTTTGATAAAGATTCGGCCAGCTCGCCTCCCCCCTTTCACAGAATCGTTATAAACTTATTAAATCGTAAAGAGAAAAAGAACAGGGTTTTTAGGATATATAAGTCAATAGGATTGATACAAAAATAATCAACAAAAAGAAATATTTCGTAATATCATAAATTACGGGAAACCTAAGTTTGGACCGAAAATGCAGAATAACTCCCGAACCTTTGGGAGTAATGGTTTAACAAAAATGCGAGGCGATAGAGCAATGAAAATTAAACTAATAAGTCACAAGTACTTTGTAGGTCGCAGGTGATCGCTAAACCGCTTAAAATAATTAAATAAAGGCTCGCTCGGGGGGCAAAAATAATATCCCGATTACGGGAAACACGGGTATCGATCGTTCGAAATATCGAATATCTGCATCTGTAAATAAGGGGTCCTACAGTAGCGAATTTCCCCACGTGGGGGGTACCGATGGGAAGCTAACGATGTTACCTTCCCATCGGTAAAAAGAACGGGATGAAAATAATTAATCTAAGGGGAGAAATCATCGTTGGGGAACAATTATATTTATCGTTACGCGTGCCTCATCGCTATCGCGTACCGCTGGTGACGTCACTCGGCACGCGGCATGCCGAGTCGGAGCGCTAGCCGGGGAAGTATTGCCCGAGCCCCGGGAACTATTGTCCAGGCGGCGATAAGGCTGAACAATACAGATATACCGGCGGTACGCGAACGCGAGGAGCTTATAGCTATAGGTATACCTCAGGACGCGGCGACGGCGTAAACAGGATATATAGATATACCCGCGATGGGCGAACGCGATGACGCTTATGACTACAGATATACCCGCGGTGGGCGAACGCGATGATGCCGGGCTATGGGATATCGAGACACGATGACGCCTCCTGGTTTTAGCTAATTCCTTAAAATTAATGCGCTCGCGGATTGAGCGGGAAGGGGGTCTCGCGTGGGGGGAAAAACGGCCGCTTGCGGACAACAATGATTTGTATCTCGGTGATTCTCCGTTTGATTTGGATAAAAATGATAAATTACTTATAAAAGGGGTTAGTTATAAAGGCACCAAAGGCGTTTTTGAACTAATTTTCAAAAGATTGCCAAACGAGGACTTAATTACTGATTTAGACAAAATAAAATATAAACAAATATTACAAAGTACAAATGCGCACAAACGAAATTTTTCTAGTGCAGAACCAAATAAAGGAAATCGCGGATATAAATATAAATATGTAATTGCACCATTGTTTCCGAAGAAACAGCCTACTGGAAGAGGAGTGGGTTATAGAAAAAAAGGGGGTGGGGGGAATCGGTTGCCTGCAGAAATACGCGTTGACAACGAGGCAGTGGATTACGTGCATTGGGATAATCCAAATGAGCTTGTCGAAAGATTGCATTTGTTGGTTGCTTCGCGCGACGCTGGTCACACTGGTCACAACAATGAAATAATGTCAATCATTGAGGAACTCCGCGAAGCTGGCTACATTATGTAATGTTTTATTTTTTGTGCGCGCATTCTATGTTGCTGAGGCATGTATGTGAACAAGTTTGGAACGGCGTTTTAAACAAATTATCGATTTGACGTCGATGCAAACAACGGAGAAGGTGGCTGCGATGAAGAATCGAAAAGTGTACTTCGATTAAATCATATTACTGACACTTGGGATGCGAACAATAAACAAATTATGCATGTACTCGAACCACAAGATACAAACATCGATGGTACTGCTGCTGCTGCTGATGCTAACTATGATAGCTATGTAGTAAATAAAAAATATCTGGAGGAACGAATGTCAAATGTTGCAGAACAAATTCGCCGAAACTTTGAAAATGAATTAAAAGTACAAATTGCAAATTTGGCAAAACGTTATAAACAACAAATTGATGATTATGATAGCTCAACAAACCGTCTAATCAAAAAATTGGAACTCAATAATAATAGCGAGTTGAAATCATTGCGGGACAGCACCTTTTATATGTCCGATAATTCGTATGATGCCAGAGGACGAAAAATTAAGAATGTGCTTCAACCAGAAGATTCATTTGATGTGGCAACAAAAGCTTATGTGGACAATACCTTTGAAATAATTTTGAATACAAAAATTCATCAGTTAAACACATCAATGAATAATGTAATACAATCTGTGGAAAACAATACTGTTAAATTGGCAACCTTGTGGAAACGAGTATTTTTCTCTTCAGGTGCTGCAAACGAAGACGGGAACTAAGTAAAAATAAAAAATATATATCTATCAACATTAAAACAATCGTGCATATAAATTTTTCGTAAAAAATGCGAGAACAAAAAATGAGTGATGAAAAGATCCAATTAGTAAGAGAATTGCATGCGCCTGCGAGAAAAACATTCACGCGAAGACGTGTCATTGTCCATGGATTCGATGATTTGTGGCAAGCAGATTTAGTGGATATGCGCGCATATTCATCCACAAATTCTGGGAATCAATATATTCTAACCGTCATCGATGTGTTAACGAAGTACGCCTGGGCCGAACCTCTAAAAAATAAACAATCGAAAACTGTTGTGGCAGCATTTAATAGGATCATAAAAAATAAACGTAAACCAAAAAACTTGCAAACCGATGATGGCAAAGAATTTTTTAACTCTGAGTTTAGAGATTTAATGAAAAAACACAATATTAATCATTATTCTACATGGAGTGTAATGAAAGCATCGGTCGTTGAAAGATGGAATAGAACTTTAAAAAATGAAATGTGGAAAATGTTTACTCTTAATGGAAACTATAAGTGGATTTCCGGTTTGAATAACCTTGTAAATGATTACAATAATCGGAAACATAGAACAATTCGAATGAAGCCAATAGAAGTTACACCCAAAATTGGAAAAAAACTGTTGGCCACTGTTTTTAATCATATTAAAATAGCAGGACCATCACGTTTTAATGTTAGGGATTACGTTCGCATTAGCAAATACAAAAGTATTTTTGCTAAAGGATACACACCCAATTGGACAACAGAAATCTTTCAAATAGCTAAGGTCCAGCAAACAAATCCAACAACATATCTTCTTCAAGACACTGCGGGCAATAGTATTTATGGAGGATTCTACGAACACGAACTCCTCAATGCAAAAAACCCAAATGTATATCTTGTAGAAAAAGTGTTACGAAAAAAAGGAAATAAAGTTTACGTGAAATGGTTGGGATTAGATTCAACACATAATTCATGGATAAATAAAACCAATATTTTATAACAATAAATAGTCAGGTTGTTCTTTTTGTTTATATTAATTCGTTTATTTTATCATATCCCCAAGGCAAAGTTTGATGTTTGTCGTCATTTTTTATGAAACGTTTCTCATCAAATGAACTAAGAGAAATTTTTTTTTTGTCGAACAGTATATACATTATGACAATTCGTACGGATACAACTTTGATAATTTTTTTGTTCAATTTTTGTGTGCAGACATCGTAAATAGTGTTTAAATTTTATACGCTTAGCAATTACACATTTTTGTATGCCTTTAGCTTTTTTTGAAATTGGTTTAGAAGATTGATTTTGACTTTTCGTAGCATACATTTTTGATCTTAACCCCACAAATTCTAACATAATATTGCCACAGTTTTCATCTTTCATCAATCCAGGAATTTTCCTGTTTTCCAGAGGCATTTTATAAGCATTGTTCGGTGAAAAATTGCTCGTATCAAATCTGCAAATGTCTTGTTTTATAATATCATAAATATCTTCACATTCAATATAATATATCAAACTATCCGTATCAGTGTACATCAGTCTACAATTCTCAAAGAATTTTGGTTTCATATAGTCATAGTGAAAACTATACACCTGTGTTTTTGAAATATCTAAAACTGACATCCCAACGTAGATAGGTTTATCAAATTTTACCATCAATTTATTCAGTTCTATCGCAACTAAATTCTCTGCAAATATAGTTCGAGTGTGAAAATTTGGTTTGCTAACATACGTGTTAGCGCCATATCTTCCATCCCAATGCATTAAAAGTTTAACATCCACACGTTTTAAAACGTTTTCCATTGTTTTGCCAAACGTTGCATTATTTATCAGCTTATACAATTCTTTGGTAAAATCATTTGTTGCAGTCGTACGTAGTTCCGTATTAAGATCTATATATGGTTTTAACCATTTACATTGATCAAATTGAAGAATTCGATGTATTTTTGTAATTTCAAGACCATGTTGAGTACATTGTTGTAATAATCTATAATGCAATACATATCGAGTTTTATCATTGACTGTTGCAAGAAGTTTGTCAGTTGTTCGATTTCCCAGAGGTTTTTCATGATTGGGACAAAATGGTAAATCTGCATGCCAATCATGAAGTTTGCGCGAATAGACCAGATCAACCTCTAGAATATATCCAACTGGAGAATCAGCAGATATTAAATGCAGACGATCTTAAAATTTTTCAATTGTGTCGAAATCACACCACTTAAAATTACCTTTCGGCAACGATTGACACATCGCCCAACCATACAAATTATTTACATCAAAATACATTAAATAACTTGAAGGTTGATTTTTATTGTATGCCTCTCGCATATATTTATTATTAGCCTTGGCATAACGACCCGAGCATTGACTTAGACCGCCTCGTATACCTCGTTCTACAAACAAAATCATGTCTATGTCAGTTAACAATTCTAATTCAATTTTGGTGTATTTTAACATTGCGTCCCAAGTGAAACCCGGCAGCGTAAAATAGTGTGCTGGATCGAGATTATAAGTCTCCATACTCTGATTGCGAAAGTTTTCAAACACGTCGGTCAATAACAATACATCGATTTTTAAATACAAATCACTGTATTCCCCCAAAGTTTTTATGTCAAAATGATTCCAAATATTTTGAAAGTGCAAATATTCTTCATCGCTAATATTGCTGTCATTGAGTTTATTGTAAAAATCTTTGCGGTTGAGTATAGTATTTTCATTGAGTTTTTCCATAGAATCAACATAGTCATATGGAAAAGGGGACTTGCGACTGATCATTTCAAGCTCCTCGCTGTGTAAGTGAGGAAATTCTGACTGTAAAGTTTTCATATCTGAAATGTTTAAAAACGAAGCCAATTTGCTTAAACTTGTGCTCAAAAATTTAAATGAATCGATAAATCGCAATCGAACGTTATAGGCATTAACGTTGTGACGTGACATTTGGTGTCTCGTCACTACGCACGGTTTTGGTCGAGCAGTGGGCCGGATTTACGGCCCTGAGGACGCCGCTCGTCGAGCCGGCTCGATCGTCGACCCGCCGAGGGATTTTATTTTTACTTTATTTTATTAATTTCCTGTAATTGCATTTTATTCGCAACTTCTGCGACCCGTTGTTTTTTTTGTGTCATTAAGTTTTTTTAGGCCATACCAGAGTCGCATAACTCTTCGACTTAACCGTCGGACCATTTTGCCCCAGCCGTGTTCCACCTGGAGATTGGCCTAAGTGGGCCGGAGAATCTCCGTTCGTCGAGCAGGCGGAAGCAAGAGACCTGCTTCCGCGGACTAGGAGGCCAGAGGGACGCGGGTAGTGACCGATATACTGAGTTTCCCGTCCCTCCCGACTACACGGCCTGGAGCCGTTCCTGTCCCGTCGAATTCACGGACACCGCGGACCGCTCATCACGGCGCCTCCGCTTGAGTGGATTACGAGGGAAAAATGCACGTCGAGGTGCAGTTATGTGGCGTACCGAGTGGGCCCACCGCGGAGGAAGAGGGACGCCTCATTCCGCGAGGGAGGCCTCCCCTCGCGTTCATTTTGCCCCACCGGATCCTGGGAGGAAGGAGTCCGTGGATATCGACACTCATCGCTGCGAGCGGAAGATTCTCGCGGGTAGCGGGGAGCGGCCGGAGGCAGAACCGGTTTCTTCCGGCGTCTTAGCCGTTTAGCGTAGGCTAGATTTGGGAGTCGCGAGAGAGGGGGAAGCGCTAGCGTGGTCAGACCCGGGAGAGCCGTTAATTTATTCAGCAGTCGGTGATCGAGTGTGGTGTCGAGCGGTGTTGTTGGCGATTCTTTGGATTGTTCTCCCGGGCTGTACACACGCCGGTAAGCCTCCGTCTCTCTCTCTCTGTACTCTGTGCTCGCCGGAGGCGCTAAGCTAGGACCCAACTACTTTCTTTTCGAATCGTTTTGTTGTCTTATTTGTTTTTTTTAATCTCTGTAGCTTCTAGAAAATTTCTCGCTTTTGTCGTCTCGGGACGACGTGTTGGGTCCGGCGAAGCGTGTCCGGCGGGGTTCTTACGCGCTGGTCTTTTTCTTTTCTTTTCTCCGCTTTTTCCGATATACTTGTGTTTTCCCTCGGCTATCTTTCTCCCTGCTATGATTTCTTTTATCTGTCGGCTGTATCAATTGTTATTTTGTTAGCGTTGCGTATCTTTCGGCTATATTATATCCTGGGCTCTATATCGCGTACCGCAATTCTTAATGAATTGGCTATATTTCGCGACTTTATTTCGACCATCGGCGATATCTCGCGAGCTTTATTCGAATATCGGCTATATTTCGCGAATTTTCTTAAGAACACCAGCGAGGGGACTTTCGTCGACTTCGCCTATTGCGATCGGCTAAATCTCGCGCATTTTATTATATCGAGTCTCAGGCGTTTCACCGGTTACATGGGCTACATTTCATCCGGCGAGACAAAGGGGCGGCTAGCGCGTCGTCCAGCGTTCGTTAGGCCGTTCGGCCGCGTGTTGGCTATCTCGCGCGTAAAGGTCGCGGGCGCGCCGTGTTTACATCGGGCGGCCCGTGCCGAGAACCTTCTCGACTACCTCGGCTATCTGGCGTACTAGCTGTGCTATAGCGAGCGTTTTGTCTTTGTATTTTTCTTTTCTCTCGCGTCCCGCGTAACGGTGAATCGGCTATATAAAGGATAGAATTGATCTGGCAATCGCAACACTGTTTCGTGACTTTATCTTTCGCGAATATTTTTGAGTTTATTATTTGTCGTAGTAAATGCCGCATATTTCGTCTCGGTTACCGGTACTTTCGGCAATGTAATTTTCGGCTACATTCAATTTTGGAAAATAGTTTATCTTTTTCGGCTACATTTAATTTTGGCAATAATTTATCTTTCCGGCTACATTTAATTTTGACAATATTTATCTTTTTCGGCTACATTTAATTTTGGCAATAATTTCTCTTTTCCGACTACATTTAATTTTGGCAATAGTTTCTCTTTTCGGATACATTTAATTTTGGCATTAGTTTATCTTCTCTGGCTACATTTTATTTCGGCAGTAGTATATTTTTCCCCTGGCTACATTCCTCTTCGTCAATAGTTACTTTTCCCTGGCTACATTCAACTTCCGATAATAATTTATTTCCTCCACCTGCGCTTGCTATTTGTCACCGTATGGCCTACGACGCTGGTTGCGAAAATTACATTGTCAAACAAAGAATAAATCATTTAATTATTATATTGCATTTGGTCACTCGCCCGTCCACCCCCTCTACCAATTTCTCCCAGGTGGGCTGAGCTAGTCGGAGTCTCGCCGGCTTCACCTTTTTACCCGCTTCCCCGTTCGTCCCCGTAACTCGCCGCGAGCTTCTTACAAATATGCCGCTTTCCGAGCGGTGGTACCAAGGTACCTGGCGCCCAATCGCGTGCGAGATAGTGGCTTCCACATTGTCACGCGGGGACGGCTTTGTTCGGTCGGCATGAGAAAATTTAGGAAATCTCGTCGTGGGTTCGAGCCCCGAGATTCGGCACCGAGCAAGGTCGCGGATCGAGCGGGGAGAGTGGATTTTCGGAGAGTTGGGAGCCGTAGTGTAGGAGATGTCAAAATTCTCGCTACAAAATGGCGCCCAACGTGGGGCTCTCGAGTGACAATTATTAGAGAGGTTGCGATTGCCAGTAATATCGGTGTTGTTATCGACATTAGAGCCGAAAGATAGCGTATTATTTTTTTTTGTTGTTGGACGACCAGTTCGTCGAAGTTATGGACTGTCGTTAATCCTACTCCGCAAACAAAGCGAGGAACCGCTTATTCGCGTGCGACCTCTCCTTCGCGCGGGTTACTCCTCTGTTTTTCGATTTGAGGAATTTCAGGCTTATCGTTCTCACGCTTGTCTTTGTTCTCGGTATTATTATCCCTCGCTGCTGTGAAGCGCGAGGTGTAAATATTTCGTGTTTTTAGTTTCAGTAGCCTGTTGGTGGGCACCTTACAATATTAATCCTCTCCGCTGAATAGCGAGTGAGGTAAACACTCCCTTTGGTCGCTTTGTGTGAGCACCGAAGCTCGATTGACACAACATTTTTTTTTTTTGAGACTTGTTTTTCTCGTACAGCGTAGCTTGGTGAGTGAATTTCGCCGAAGCTCAAGTAGCGAGCGAGGGCTTTGTTTTTTTTCTCTCTCTTTCTGCGTACCGTACCTCGCCGATTGTGCCGCTCGGTCGGAAGACCTGTTCGAGAAGTAAACGAGCGCGTAAGCCGTGTTATGGCGAATACAAAGGCGGAGATTGTTGACCACGAGCACGACGGATTAACACCCCTCCGGGGCCAAGTTTGGCGTAGATAATAATTTTTTTTTCTTTCTTCTCCCCGTTTCCCTTTCCTTGCGCGTGCCCTGGACAAAGGAGTCTAATATCGGTGGCCACAGAACCGGGCCAACAGTTAGTAGTGCGCAGCGATACCGATCAGACTTCTCTGACTACAGCTTATGCTACCTGACGTGAGTGGTAACAGGTTAGTGATTCACCGTGCATTAGCAGTGATATTGTGGGCTTAGTTCGCGATTCTTGATTTGCTAGCGATTCTCCGCGTATATCATCGGCTCTATCATTAGCAACGATCGGCTATATCATTAGCGACAACTTGCGTATATTATCGGCTCTATCGTTGGCAGCGCCTGTCGGGAATTAGTAGCAGCGACTTGCGCATATCGTTAGCAACAACTCGCGAAGACTATCGGCTACATTCCCAGCGACCATCCGCTTGTAGTATCGGCTAAATACCCGCGACTCTTCCCGGTGACTGTCCGCGAATCTACTTGGCTACATACGCGTTTGCCGTTCCGGTATCTTACGCTTGGGATTTCCGTTCGAATGGTTCGATTGGGACCAGTAAATTCCTCCCCGAATTGGGACGGAAATTGGGTGCTGCAAGACCCTCAGCTGGTAGGAGGTCTAGCTAGTTTCGAAGTGGATTTATCCTACGGGGTGAACATCGTAAAACTGCACGTGATTGCGGAGGGAGTGGTGATCGATACGAGCAATACCATCTCGATCGAGGCTTCTCCTGGAGTATTCGTACCGACCGTGGGAACCGTCACCCTTTGGCATACTCCCACACCCTTCCACGTGGTCGAGCAGTTCCCGATTTTGCAAGACGGGGTCATAGGTGCCTTTTGAAGCCCTAGTAATTTTTTTTTGTGTGTGAAAATTTTTTTTTTGGTCTGACCAAACACCAATCAGGGACCTGTATCGGCTACATTCCGCACCCACTGCGAACATCTCTACCTATCGGCTATATACTGCGTACACCCCTACCGTATCGGCTCTCTACGACGTGTCTCCCGGGGCGTATCGGCTCTATATTCGCGTGTTCCCCGGGGCGCTACCCCGATATCCTTAGCTCGGCTGCCTAACCCGCGTGCGTTACTATTTTGTTTAGCACTCCCGCGGCAATGTCGGACCATGACGATCCCATAACCACGGTGCCATCTACCACCCCGGCGACAACAGGTGAAACGCGTGCGGGCGAGCAGGTGGTTCGAACGACCGAACAGGGTATCCCGAGCGAGAGTTTGGGCGCCTGCGCCCTACCTCCGGGAACCAGTACCCGAGACTCGGGAATTGGGACCTTCTTCGGGAATCAGTGGGTGGTACCGCAGTGGGGGGCGGATCCCCCGCACGACGCGAGTAGCTTCTATCAGCCAGGCCCGGGAGTAGCCTTCGGGACACAGCCGAGTTATTCAGCGCGTTTCCCCGGTTACGGGGCCCCGATCACCACCCCTGCCGTCGCCCCGGATAGTAATGCCGGCATACCCGATCCAACTATGATTAACCAAGGCGCGATTCCCCGGACCCGGGGTTCCGGTGGAAGTAATACGCGACAATCGACCGGCCATCCGCAGACGCCTGTTCCGGCAGGCGAAAGACAGCCGGGACCCGTCCATGGGCATGATCACGGTTCGTCGTCCGCAGCGACCGTGCTGAATACCATGCGCAAATGGAATATTTCATTTGCGGGCAAAAGGGGGCAAGACGTAGACACGTTCCTCGCCCGAGTGAGCGAGGGTCGCGCCTTATTCCCGGTAAGCGATGAAGATCTCATTCGCTGCCTCCCGTTTTTCCTAACGGGGGTCGCCCTACAGTGGTTCAGAAACGACCAAGGTCGTTGGACGACGTGGCGGGAATTTACGGCGGCGTGCCGTTTGCGTTTCGGTGACCCAGATTATCAGTACGCCCTACGCGAAGAGATTATGCGACGTACGCAGGGTCTAGAGGAATCGGTGGCGGACTTCCTGACCAACCTAAGGGGCCTATTTGCTCGCCTCAACCCCCCTTGGAGCGAAGCTGAGCAGATTCAGTGCGCGCATCGCAATTTATTCCCGCGATTACAGATAGCCATCCACCGCGACGATGTGTTTGATTTCGATTCGTTTGAGCACATCGCGGTCCGGGTCGAAAAGAGCTATCAAGCCACCCGTCTGTACCGAGCCCCGCCGGCACCCGAGCAATCGCTCTGTCCGGAACTGGCGTATCGGAATCCCCGAACACCCCGCGCAGCCGTCCCTGTGGGCGTATACGCCGCTGTGGAGGTATCACCGGTAGACGCGGCCGCTCAGTCACCCTATAACCCCTTTTGGACAGATAATGTATAAGAATTCTGGCACGAGACCGTCCTTCTATGCTCGACCCCGAGGGGTCTCTCGCCCATCAAGAGCATACGCAACGAGCATCCTATCCACATTCATGCGATGTAGTATGCCAGCCCAGAATCCCCTCAACCTGAGGCGACGCAATTGTCACCTCCCCCGGGCTCCAATAACTGACCTAGTGGCTACCGTATGTCACTTTTCTGGTCTCACGTGTGGTTCGGTGGCCACACGGGGTAAACCAAAGCGAGGGCCCTCCACTCCTCGTCGGTCTCAACCTCCTGGTTCGTTTCACATATACGGTCTCCTTTTACTACATACACCACGACGGTCTAAGCCCGCTTCCGGCCAAGTCCGGAATCGGGAACCATATTCAGGAATACTCTTGGGAAAGGGCACCCAGAGCATCCTCCAGGATGAAACTTGCCAGAGGTCTATTAACCGGGTCTGCTTTTACGTCCGGTGCGAGCACATGCAGCGAAATCACCATGCGACAAAGCAATAGAGATCTCGAGCCAGATCGCGGTGGACACTCAAGCCCCGCCCGCGGCTCTTGCGAGTCGCTGCGGGACACCAAGTCCATCCTCGTGGCACGCACAAGCAGTTACGAAGGATCGCCCCGTCGACCGTCGTGCGATCTTTGACGTCAGGCGGTTCCTATCCCCGCATTGATTGTACACACGATTAGGCCGTGGATTTTTATAGCAAAAATCAAGACGCAGCGGCACGTTCGAATCCGCTACGCCACGAGATAAATCTGGATTTTATGACCGTTCGAGACGTGGCGGCTCTTTCGAGCAGGCCACGCCACCAGATAAGTCTGGATTTTATAGACGTTCAAGACGCAACGGCACGTTCGAATCCGTTAAGCGCCACCATCGACTTGGATTTTGTGCTCGGGGTTCGTGGGGTCGCAAAACCCGATGAAATGAGCAGCAGTGACCGAGCACATGAGTGGTGGTCCACCCCAGCTCGACACACACCGCCCTATCCACCCCTGCGGTTAACCCCTTTTGGACAGAGGTAACCGGAGAAGTCCAAGGAGGACAGTTTTCCGAATGGCCCCAGGACAGCCTTAACGCGATTCGGAATCAACCCGGTACTCGTCGCTGGCCGAACGCGAACCAACCTGCGCCGGTCCCTGCGACGACCGTCGGCGTATCCGGCTCAAGTGCCGCTGGGGTTGACCTGAACCCCTTCAGGGGTCCCACGCCCCAGCAAGACCCCGTGCATCCGGTCGTTGGGTCATCCACGAACCCTTCTAACACCCGCCGACCGATGCAGTGCTGGAATTGCCAGAGCACGAAACACCGGTTTAATGCGTGCCTCGAACCACGCAAGCTATTCTGTTATCGCTGTGGCAAGCCTGACTTTAAGACCACGACCTGCCCTTGCTCGGGAAACCACTAGGGGCAGGAGCGACCCGGTCGAACGCGAACCCTGCCGCCAACTCAACGACGACCCACATCCCTACGGTTACCGCGGAAACATCTCCGGAACCCCTTTGGTGTAGTAATTTACAAACCGAAGGGAGTGCCACCGCGTTCTTTGTAACCTTCCATATCAATGGATGGCCGATCAGGGCCTTAATCGATTCTGGTTCCAGCCAAACGTTTCTTGGACCAGCCGCCATTCGGTGGATGGACGACCTAGGTATCCCGCGGCAAGCTTCGCGGCAAGCTTCGCGGCCCCGAGGGGTGGAGATGGCCGGCGGCCAGCGAGCAGTGGCGCGCGAAACCGTCAGCCCGAGAATAACCCTGAACGGGCAGTCGTTCCCATTCACGGCATATCTACTTCCGGCGTTAGTCCTTCCATGCATACTCGGCTTGGACTTCCTCCAAGCTGCACGTTTCGTAGTCGATTTCGAGGAAGCCCGCTGGTACAGCAAGTCGAACCCCGCGCATTCGTACGAGTTCGAGGTCCAATCCGGGCCGAGCACCGTTCACGCTCTCTGTTGTGGCCTACGAGAGATAACACCCGATCAGGCCCAACAGATCGAACAGCTGGTTAAGGAAGAAATTCCCGCGGCCCCAGCCAAACCCGGCGCGACTAACTTGACCGAGCACACGATTGACGTGGGAGGTCACCCGGCCATAAAACAACGATATTACGCAGTGTCACCCGCGATCGAGAAAGCGATACATGAATCGGTTCGTGAAATGCTGAACGACGGGATAATTGAGCCATCTTCCAGTGATTGGTCGAGTCCTATCGTAATGGTTAAAAAGCCAAACGGTAAACTCCGGTCCTGCTTAGACTTCCGTAAAGTCAACAGCGTTACCAAAAAAGACGCGTATCCCATCCCGTTGATGAATAGTATTTTGGACCGGCTGCGCAGCGCCAATTATATCACGACATTGGATCTTAGTCAGGCCTATTTCCAAGTCCCACTCGAAGAACGGAGTCGGGAAATAACGGCGTTTACCGTTCCGGGAATGGGCTTCTTCCACTTCCGGAGGATGCCCTTTGGCTTAACGAACGCGCCTGCCACCTTCCAGCGTTTATTCGACCGCCTCCTCGGGCCAGAAATGCAACCTTACGTGTACGTTTACTTAGACGATATTATTATCGTAACGCCCACGTTTGAGGAACATCTGCATTGGCTACGTCTCGTGCTTCGGAAGATTCGGCAAGCCGGACTCACGATTAACGCGGAGAAAAGCGAGTTTTGCTGCTCCGAAGTTCGTTATCTAGGCTTTCTGGTAAATCGTCACGGGTTACAGGTCGACCCTGATAAGGTAGCGCCCGTGTTGGAATACCCCGCACCGCGTAACATCAAGCAGCTGCGCCGATTCCTGGGTATGTCCTCTTGGTACCGTCGGTTTATCCCGGACTTCGCTAAAGCCGCCAGTTCGCTGACGTTGCTGCTCCGGAAAAACCAGCCATGGGTATGGGGCGATGCCCAACAGAAAGCCTTTCACGAGATCCGTCAGCGTCTGACCGCCCCCCCCGACTTTGGCTTGTCCTGACTTCAGTAAGCCATTCGTGCTACAAACCGACGCATGTAGTGTCGGACTGGGAGCCGTTCTGACCCAGACCCATGACGAGGTAGAGCACGTCATCGCGTACGCTAGCCGAGCGTTAAAGGACGCCGAGAAAAATTACACCACGACCGAACAGGAGTGTCTCGCGGTGATTTGGGCCATTAAAAAGTTCCGCTGCTATCTGGAAGGGTACCATTTCACGGTCATTACGGACCATTCGAGTTTGCGTTGGCTACATAACTTAAAGAACCCCACGGGTAGGTTAGGTCGTTGGGCATTAGAAATGCAGGAATACGATTACGAAATCCTTCATCGTAAAGGGGCTCTCCATCATGTCCCCGACGCACTATCCAGGATACCTGAGGTTGCCTGCGCGGTTTTGCAGCCAGCGGTCGCAACAACGGATCGTTGGTATAAGAATCGGCTACGTGACGTTAAGCGAAAGCCACTTAAGTTCCCCGATTGGAAAGTGGAGGGAGATCGGCTATATTATCATCGGCTACCTCAACTCCCGGCTATCGAAGTAGGGGATTTACACGAGTGGAAGTTAGTACTACCGTTTGAAAACCGTCGCGAAGCCCTGCGGGAGTCACACGACGTTCCCCAAGCCGGACATCTCGGTATCGACAAGACCGTTCGTAGGCTCTCTATCTACTACTACTGGCCCAATATGTTCCGGGACGTCGTACAGTACGTTCGTCACTGTCACGTCTGTCAGTGTAGTAAAGTCGAGCAGGCCGCGCCCGTAGGCTTAATGGGAAAACGGGTGCTCACGCAGCCGTGGGATATCATCGCCGCAGATATCATGGGTCCTCTCCCGCGAAGCAAGGCCGGATTCACTTACATCCTAGTAATCCAGGACCTCTTCAGCAAGTGGATAGAGTGTTCCGCGTTGCGTCAGGCAACCGGTAAGCGGATCGTGGAGACCCTCGAGGACGTGATCTCCCGATGGGGTGCGCCTAGAGTATTGCTGACCGACGGGACGGAGTTCGTTAATCGCGACCTCCGGACTTGGGTCGAGCGCATCGGTATCATCCACCATACCACCCCACCGTATCACCCGCAGTCCAATCCGGTCGAGCGTGTGAATCGGGTCGTCAAGACCATGATTACGGCCTACCTGGGCGATGACCATCGCGAATGGGATGTCCATCTCCCCGAGTTCCGTTTCGCGTATAACACGGCGCATCACACCTCTATACAGTCGAGCCCGGCCTTCCTCAATTTCGGGCGCGAACCACGACCTACGGCACTGGTTCACCAGTTTCAGAACCAGGCGATTGTCCCGAATACCCCGAAACAATGGGCAGAACGCATGACGAAACTCATTTCCCTACGCGATACCGTACAACACTCGCTGGACGACGCGTATCGTCGACAGTCGTCCTATTATAATTCGCGGCGTCGGGAGAAGGAATACGAGGTAGGCGATTTAGTCCTAAAAAGGCAGCGCATATTGTCCTCGGCAGCCCATAATATCGCAGCTAAGTTAGCCACAAAGTTTCACGGGCCGTTCGTTATCACTCACAAGTTGTCCCCGGTAGTAGTGCTACTGGCTGATCCGAATGGTACTTGGGGGGGGGGGGGAAGTCCACGTGCAAGACCTCAAGGCATATCACCCGTGACTCTTGGTACGCGATCTTCTTTATTTTTTTTTTCTCTCTCCATCTCTCTTCTCTTCTCTTTCTCCATCCATTTCAATTCCCTTTTCTTACCGTTCTTGGTCGCTCTGACTCTACCTGGCTTTATTTTGGTTCGGGCTCTATTGGCTTGGTCGCCTAATTTACTAACACATTCGCACGGTTTGCAGCATCACTTTTTTTTTGCTTTTGCACAATTTTTTTTCTGGGCTACGTAATCCCTCACGAATCGGCTCTATTCTCTGGGAACCTCCGACGCAACCACCACCACCGGACACGTCGAGCAATATGTCGGTACCACCGGACAGCACCTCGGGCAATCAACGAGACTGCGATTCGCCATCGTCGTCATCATCAATCGAGGTACTCGATTATGAGCCAGACGATGAGGTCCCAACGAACGACCTTCCCACCGCGTCGAACGGGTTGTACCACGAACCTTCGTTCGTCCACGTGAGTGGCTTCGAGGACATATCGACAGAGGAAGAAGTCACCCCGCCCCAGTCTCCATCCGCACCACGTGCCGGGGTGCGCGAGGAAGACTACGATCCTGTCGACGAAGACGCGCTCTTGGCCGGAACCGACACCGAGGCGGACGAGGAACAGGGCAACGACGGACTTCTCCGGGAGAGTGACGCGGACAGCATGCTCTCCACGGACTCGGTCTTCGAGCGATTGACCGACCTGCGCGACGCAAATGGGGCGTTCGTCATCGACGACAACCCCCTTTGGGACCCTCTTCGCCCACACGCCCGGGAATTCGCGGCGTTGTTCGCCCTTAAGCCGGCAATAGCGGTCGACCTCGCCCGGCAGGTGAACGCCCTCGCTCACCGAGGATCCGAGCACTGTCCGCTCGCCCAGGGACTGGCTCCGTGGGATCAAATGGCCACCGGTGTCGAGAACCTCGACGATCGCCCCAGGGAGGACTCTGCCGGCGGGATACCCTCTATTACATGGCCCGGTCAAACCTCCTCCAGCGACGCACCCGACACTCCGCCGCTGAGGATCTTCGCCCTCCAGGCTGCATCGGCGGATTGGACGGGCCGAGCCGACGCCGCCTCAAGGCAGGGAGAACCCGCGGAACCCGCCATCCCGACGGTTCCAGCCGCTCCACCAAACCCGGCTGTCGCCACACAGACCCCGGGAGTATCCGCGACGGTCGACGTGGGGGTGCAGACCGACTTCCCGGTGCACCTCCACGACCCGTTGAACCAGGCGGAAAGAAACCCGGACCCACCAGCCCCTCCGGTAGTTCCGGAAATCACGCCCGGGCCCCGTTATGGGCGGTGCTTTAACTGCGGCAGCTCAGCTCATGTCAAGCCGAGGTGCCCTCTACCCAAGACTCGGCACTGCAACCGCTGTGGTCACCCGGGCGTATCGGTGCGGGAATGCCCGATACACGGCCAGGAGTGGCGAGCACGTGGTCCTTGGGTCCCGCAACAGGGCCGTAACGTGCCCCGCACGGAAATTTTGGAACGGCCCCGGCCACAAACCTCCGAGGATCGGCCCCGACGCCAGGGAAGCTCACCCTACCACCGTGGGCAATGGAGCAGTGACCGACGCACTCGCCCCTGCGACGACGAGTGGCACCCTATGCGCCGAGAGGAGGAATATCCACCGCAACAACACCAGCAGCGGGAGGACGACGACTGGCCCATGCGCCACCAAGGCGAGGATTACCCGCCACAACGCCGCCATCGTGCTGAGGACGACGACGGGCACACACATCGCCACGGCGAAGACTATCCGCCGCAACGCCGCCCACCGAGAGAGGACGAGTGGTAGTCCGAGCACCGTTCGCGAGCAATTTTTTTTTGTTTTTTTTTTGTGGTCGACCCCTCGCTCGGGCGTTAGAAATCGGCTACATACGCGAACAACAAGTCCCGTTATTTCTTTTATTTTTTCTTTTGGGCCGGGACAATTAAAAGAACCTCCCCGTAAGTCCCGACGACAGGCGAACAAGCCAAAATGTTTATTTTTGTTTTTTTTTAGGTCAATTCCGTCTATATTTTTTTGTTTTTCTTTTGGGCCGGGAAATTCAAAAGAACCTCCCCGTAAGACCCGGTGACGGCAAATCAGCCAAAGTTTTTTTTTGTGTTATTTTAGAGGTCATTTTATTTATTTATTTATTTTATTAGTATTTTTTTTTGGGCAGGTAAATCGGCAAAATATGCATCCCGTAAGACCCTCAAGCACCAAAGGAAGGAGATTACTTAAGTATAGGCTAATTACAAGTATTATTATTTGTTACTCTCTTTCTCATCGTTTCTAAATTCGTGTAGTTTATTAAAACCCCACCAACACGCTATTATTGTTACTTTGACTGGCTACGTAAACTTGCGTTCGAAATATATTAATCATTTTCTAAAGTATAATGTTGTGGCTCAGTAATGTTTTTTTTTTTGTGGAGTATCACCGAATTAGGCGGTCCTTCGCGGTTTGCGGATTCCTTCCTTCGTTAGAGTTCCTGCGACTTCGTGCAAAAGACCAGACCTGCACAGGGTGGAGCATAACGCTTATTGCGAGGACGGAGGTGTTTACCTGGGCTCCGAGACGGAGTTGCGCCGGTGTGTTTCATTGTTTCAGTCCGGGAGGCAGTGCTGCCGGTCTGCTGTTCGCCAGACCGTGCGAAGGAACACCTAGAGAGACAGGAGTCCACGGCAAAGTCTGGTAAGGAAGGAGGATTCAACGAGCGCCGTTCGGAAGACGGCATTCCCCTGGCAACCTATGGGGAGGGAGGTTTGTGACGTGACATTTGGTGTCTCGTCACTACGCACGGTTTTGGTCGAGCAGTGGGCCGGATTTACGGCCCTGAGGACGCCGCTCGTCGAGCCGGCTCGATCGTCGACCCGCCGAGGGATTTTATTTTTACTTTATTTTATTAATTTCCTTTAATTGCATTTTATTCGCAACTTCTGCGACCCGTTGTTTTTTTTGTGTGTCATTAAGTTTTTTTAGGCCATACCAGAATCGCATAACTCTTCGACTTAACCGTCGGACCATTTTGCCCCAGCCGTGTTCCACCTGGAGATTGGCCTAAGTGGGCCGGAGAATCTCCGTTCGTCGAGCAGGCGGAAGCAAGAGACCTGCTTCCGCGGACTAGGAGGCCAGAGGGACGCGGGTAGTGACCGATATACTGAGTTTCCCGTCCCTCCCGACTACACGGCCTGGAGCCGTTTCTGTCCCGTCGAATTCACGGACACCGCGGACCGCTCATCACGGCGCCTCCGCTTGAGTGGATTACGAGGGAAAAATGCACGTCGAGGTGCAGTTATGTGGCGTACCGAGTGGGCCCACCGCGGAGGAAGAGGGACGCCTCATTCCGCGAGGGAGGCCTCCCCTCGCGTTCATTTTGCCCCACCGGATCCTGGGAGGAAGGAGTCCGTGGATATCGACACTCATCGCTGCGAGCGGAAGATTCTCGCGGGTAGCGGGGAGCGGCCGGAGGCAGAACCGGTTTCTTCCGGCGTCTTAGCCGTTTAGCATAGGCTAGATTCGGGAGTCGCGAGAGAGGGGGAAGCGCTAGCGTGGTCAGACCCGGGAGAGCCGTTAATTTATTCAGCAGTCGGTGATCGAGTGTGGTGTCGAGCGGTGTTGTTGGCGATTCTTTGGATTGTTCTCCCGGGCTGTACACACGCCGGTAAGCCTCCGTCTCTCTCTCTGTACTCTGTGCTCGCCGGAGGCGCTAAGCTAGGACCCAACTACTTTCTTTTCGAATCGTTTTGTTGTCTTATTTGTTTTTTTTTAAATCTCTGTAGCTTCTAGAAAATTTCTCGCTTTTGTCGTCTCGGGACGACGTGTTGGCTCCGGCGAAGCGTGTCCGGCGGGTTTCTTACGCGCTGGTCTTTTTCTTTTCTTTTCTTCGCTTTTTCCGATATACTTGTGTTTTCCCTCGGCTATCTTTCTCCCTGCTATGATTTCTTTTATCTGTCGGCTGTATCAATTGTTATTTTGTTAGCGTTGCGTATCTTTCGGCTATATTATATCCTGGGCTCTATATCGCGTACCGCAATTCTTAATGAATTGGCTATATTTCGCGACTTTATTTCGACCATCGGCGATATCTCGCGAGCTTTATTCGAATATCGGCTATATTTCGCGAATTTTCTTAAGAACACCAGCGAGGGGACTTTCGTCACCTTCGCCTATTGCGATCGGCTAAATCTCGCGCATTTTATTATATCGAGTCTCAGGCGATTTCGCCGGTTACATGGGCTACATTTCATCCGGCGAGACATAGGGGCGGCTAGCGCGTCGTCCAGCGTTCGTTAGGCCGTTCGGCCGCGTGTTGGCTATCTCGCGCGTAAAGGTCGCGGGCGCGCCGTGTTTACATCGGGCGGCCCGTGCCGAGAACCTTCTGGACTACCTCGGCTATCTGGCGTACTAGCTGTGCTATAGCGAGCGTTTTGTCTTTGTATTTTTCTTTTCTCTCGCGTCCCGCGTAACGGTGAATCGGCTATATAAAGGATAGAATGGATCTGGCAATCGCAACACTGTTTCGTGACTTTATCTTTCTCGAATATTTTTGAGTTTATTATTTGTCGTAGTAAATGCCGCATATTTCGTCTCGGTTACCGGTACTTTCGGCAATGTAATTTTCGGCTACATTCAATTTTGGAAAATAGTTTATCTTTTTCGGCTACATTTAATTTTGGCAATAATTTATCTTTCCGGCTACATTTAATTTTGACAATATTTATCTTTTTCGGCTACATTTAATTTTGGCAATAATTTCTCTTTTCCGACTATATTTAATTTTGGCAATAGTTTCTCTTTTCGGATATATTTAATTTTGGCATTAGTTTATCTTCTCTGGCTACATTTTATTTCGGCAATAGTATATTTTTCCCCTGGCTACATTCCTTTTCGTCAATAGTTACTTTTCCCTGGCTACATTCAACTTCCGATAATAATTTATTTCCTCCACCTGCGCTTGCTATTTGTCACCGTTTGGCCTACGACTCTGGTTGCGAAAATTACATTGTCAAACAAAGAATAAATCATTTAATTATTATATTGCATTTGGTCACTCGCCCGTCCACCCCCTCTACCAATTTCTCCCAGGTGGGCTGAGCTAGTCGGAGTCTCGCCGGCTTCGCCTTTTTACCCGCTTCCCCGTTCGTCCCCGTAACTCGCCGCGAGCTTCTTACAAATATGCCGCTTTCCGAGCGGTGGTACCAAGGTACCTGGCGCCCAATCGCGTGCGAGATAGTGGCTTCCACATTGCCACGCGGGGACGGCTTTGTTCGGTCGGCATGAGAAAATTTAGGAAATCTCGTCGTGGGTTCGAGCCCCGAGATTCGGCACCGAGCAAGGTCGCGGATCGAGCGGGGAGAGTGGATTTTCGGAGAGTTGGGAGCCGTAGTGTACGAGATGTAAAAATTCTCGCTACAACTTATTTAGTAAATGAAATATATTTTTCCTTGTTGATGGGCAAAAGGTCTATATTTCCAGAGAATGCGTCAGCAATTTCTTCAATTATAAAATGTGCATCATATCCACTCAAATTATGAAAAATTATTGGAATAATATGAGTCTCTTTGTAGTTCAAATTACAATTGCTGTGTGCAGGACCTCTGTATTTTCCCGTCAAATGACAATGATCTCGGACTCTCGGAGTAATATCGCTGAATGCCACACCGCATATGTGACAGCACAAAGCGTTGACTTGATGATTTTTTTCGGCAGCGGTCAGAGGTTTCATGGGCGTCATATTATTTAGTTTACATCGAACAATACTTGCCAATTTGAACAATTCTTGTGCAAACCATTTTGCACATTGTTCACCACGAAATTATTTTAAATCGAACGAATTTATATTTAAAATTGGAAGAATATCGCGCAGTTTTAACGCGATAACCAACGCTATGTGCAACATGTTTTTGATATCGAACAGTCAAGATTTCGCTTGTTAATTCATCCTCCATTGGTTGTAAAAAACACTCGAAGTCTGCGTACGCCACAAAAGCAGCGAATTCTTGATTTTTATAATTTTTAAATGTTAGTATTTTGTCCTCTTCTGTGGGCAAAATTCGCAATACGTCCGGGCTTTTGTGACAGTCTTTACTGTGTGTGTTCGAGAATCAGCGCAGCGACGTGCGCCAGCTCGAGCGGCCGCTGTCCGGCAGCACCTCCCGGCCGAGTCCGGCGAGGACGACGCGCGCCGTCGACGCACGCGCACCGGCTCTCATCCGAGGCGGCACGGGTTACGTGCCGTGTGCAACAGGTTTCGCGCTCATCTGCACGTAATGGCTGACATGGGTCACCACGCGGTCGGGTAGATCGCCGATTTCGTTCGGTTTCTCAAAACGGTTCAGCTCACGGGTCTGCTCACAAAGTTCGGTACGTCATCACGGGAACATATCATCATTGCGAGATATTGTTCAGCTCACTCGGAACATAGCGCGGGTGTACATTCTCAGTTACGCGACACGTCGGTACACTGGAACGACTCGGGTTCTCAACGGCTACCTCGCGGCGATACAGCGCCGCGGGTAGATCTTCTCTTGCAGTGGTTATCTCACGGCGATACAGCGTCGTGGATATTTCGTCATCCGGTCGACTCAAGCGATTCATACAATTTAATGGGCTCACCGGGACCGCTCATATCGGACTTACTCATCATCAACGACTACTGTTCTTATCATTATTGTTATTCGGTACATGCTCAACGGCCTGCTCAGTTGTACAGTGTTTTTCGCGCAGTTTACCATCGTTTTCGTTATTTAATAAAGAGTTTAATTTTCACTGTTAACATCGGCAGTGTTCAGTTATTTACCCCCGTTCCGCTATATCTCATCCCGGCAATTCTCAAACATTTGGTCCTGCGAGCCGGATAGCGGAACGGTGGGGAGCGAAAAGTGCGCGAAAAGTGTCAGTGCGTGTGTACTCATCGGGACATCTCAGCTGTGAGGCGCGGAGGGAGTGCGCGTGTCGTATATCTCTCTCCCGCAGTGACACTTGGGCAGCTCATCGGTCAGCTCTCTCGCTCGCGCTCGAGCGCACATGTACATTCTACCGGCCGGCTCTCGTGCGAAGAGAGCTGTCGTGCCGTGTGCACCGCTCCCGCGTCACGGGCAGTGCGAGCGACTCACCAGACTCTCGTGCGTTGAGAGCGCGCGCGATCATGCCGCGCTCCCGCGTTCGGCCATCTTGGGCATCTCATCGAGCTCTCTCGTGACGGTGAGTCTCTCCCTACCACCGACGGTCGGGTCTCTCACGCGGGCGGTACGCGTTCGCTGTCGCTCTCACGCGACACATTGAACGCTCGGGCAGTGACTATTGTGTGCTCTCTCACTCGCGCTCGAGCAATTCGGACAGCTCATCGGTCTCTCACGCGGTGAGAGCTCGCGTGTCGCGTCTCTCTCCCCTCCACTCACAGTTCGAATCTCAGCTGGACAGTGCGCGACTGGACTTTGTGTTCGCTCTCTCACTCACTCTCACGCCGTCGGACGGTGCAACGGTTACATTCGGTGAGAGATAGCGTGTCGCATCTCTCTCGCGTTCATTGTGACATCTCGCGGTATTCCCATCGGTTTCGCGCATTACGAGTTCGCGTGCGGCGTGTTATATTTTTTACGCGGTTCGTACAAAGAAACTTCATCGCATCCTTCACGCGCTTTGCATCGGGGGTTCGCGTGTCGTATCTCCCTCGCGCCTGACAGTACAACGGCAGCGTACATCGGTCGTGCTTGCGCTAGTGAATTCTTTGCGCATTGAACAATTATTTTGTGCGTTGAGGGTTTCGGTTCGCCGCTCTCGCGCTCAATCGGGCTCTCGAGCATCTCAATAGACAGTCGCGAGGTGACGTCACGGTTTCGCGTCGCCTGGACAGTTCTCACGCGATTCGCGCCGCTCATTCGGATTTTTGTTCGGTTCTCACGGGGGTGGGGGAACAAATGACTTTACACGGTTCGGTACATGGGTTGTCGCTCAATCGATTAATTGAGTGACAGGTGACCCCACGATTTCGTGTCGCTTAAACAATTTTCATCCAGGTTTCGGTACTCGCTCAAACTTTCGTTCTCTCCTTACGTTCCGGGCTCACACGCATGGTTTCCGCGTCGGTCTATAACAATTGGCTTTCGGGCTTGCGACGCGATTATTTCGCGGTTTTTAATCGCTCATACGGACATTACTTGGGCTTACGTTGTGCATACGATTGTTACACAGTTTGCGCTGCTCGGTCAACTCATAGTTCTGCGCCGTTCTTCGGTTTTCGGTTCTCGGTTTCTGGCTCGGCGTCGCTCGATTGTCTTTCGGATTGCGACGCTCGTACAACCTCCGGGTTTTATGACACCTGTCGGTTTGCGCTCATCCACATTCGAAGACATCATGTCGATTCCAACGGCAACGGGGAAGAAGGCGACGCTGTTGACTCCGTCAGCGGAGTTCTTTTCATCTGCTCAACCAACGCCAGCGCAAACAGGTGACAGCTCACGCGGAAACAACTCATCTGGAGTTAACTCATCAGGCGACAACTCATCGGAAGACTCATCACCAAGCTCATCAGGCTGCTCAACCGGCATCATCGCAGGCTGGGCACTCGAATTAGTGCTCAGGTGACAGCTGTACCGGGCGATCACTTTATTGTGATGTGCACACAACCTTAAGAATTACATCATGGAACGTCGACAGGTGGCTGTCGACAGACAGGCTTTTTAACTGCCTACGAAGGGTCAAGGTTCCGCTCATCTCGTTCGATGCTGCTGGCAGCAGCTCTCGCTCATGCTGACTCTGCGGAGTCTACTCACTTGGTTCGACCTCTGGTAGCCCCAGGGTCGACGGAACTCATTCGTGTCGGAACAACTCATCGATCGGCGCGGTGTCCCGCGTCAACGATCCTCGATACCGATCTTGAGTATCGGGGTTCTCAGGACAGCTCAAACTTGAGGTATATTTTATTATATACTCCGGTCTACTCACTCCTCACTCAAATTATAGTTGCTGCTCATCTGCCGAGAACGGCTACCTCGACTGTACCAACGTTCGAGTTTCCGCTGGAGACGTGGCTTCACTCGGACAAGCTCAGGCTTGCCGACTCGGACGCTCTCACGCCACGGTCTAACATCTTCATCATCGGGGCAGCTTGTTATGGACAACTCACAGGAGTCCAGCATCATCTGTGGTGCCTCGGTGGCACTGGTCGTGCAGCTCTTTCATCGTCAGCTGCTCGGTACATGGATCCGTGCAGGCTGGTCACGCAACCGCGTGTACAGCGCTCACATCAACGGTTCATCTAGGGAATGTTCTTCTCCATGAGCTTCTCACGAAGTTCTGGACGTAAGAAGAACCATCATCGCACGCACCTGAACATCTCACCCCCATAGAAGAGGAGTACGACGCTCATTCCCGGTCAACACGCTCATGGGTCTCAACCGGTTGTGCGCGTTCTCTTTAAGGCTTACGGTATTGGAGAATTGGTATCGCACAGCTCATCGGTGCCTCGAACAAGTGCTCAGGCGGCTCATCCGGGATGGACGCTATACGACGTTCTGTCGTCGGCACACGGAGGAATGCAAGAACTTGATCATACGAACAAGGCGCTGACTGCTTCGGCTGCCAGCTATCAGCCTCATCACGGAGTTCTCATATCAAATCGAGACCTCACCAAGGTCAACATGTTCCTCATCTGTCATCACTTTCGAACACTCCGTGACCACGCTCATGCACACAAGTGCGAAGGTTCAACTCAACATCCCGGACGTTCTCATCTAGATTCGGCTACCCTTGTGTCTCGTTGTACACGATCACCAAGCATCCTGACGACTGGCATCTGCAACGAATGTTGTGGACCAATGGCCAGTTCAACAGGGTGTCTCAATCGACAGCACAGGTGGAAGAATGGTGTATCCATTCTCGGCTCAGCTCATCAGTCGGCTCACCGACTAAAGGACTTGTGCTATGCGGGCGGGGTCTCGCTAGCTACATTAGGTTCAGCGATCAACCCGTGCTCGTCACGGGTTTTTTCGCACTCACGGGCACGCTCATTACGTGGAGCATCACACAAAGTGAGAATAGTCGGACATCTCAACTTCGTCTCGACGATCGCGACTTGTGCGCAGACGCTTCTGCAGGAGCTCTGGTTGCACAAGGTCAACTGCGACTATACCTTGTCGTCTCAGCTCTCCACGGAATGGTTCACGCTCAGAGAAGAACTCACACATCTGGCCAGATTCTCGTTGCCTCAGTGGCAACACACGGAGTGACTCACCGATGGATCAACACGGCTTCTCTGATGCATCTCAACACGCGATGCCGGCAGGCGTCCGCATCGTCAACAGCTTGTTAACTCCGACTCCCGTGAGTCGAGGTTAGCAAAATATTAATTGAGGAAGAAAAGAAAATGAATAAAGAAAAGGGAAGCCAAACCGGTAGAAAGAAAACGAACTCAAGCGGAGTTAACGTCGGCGGGTGCGACGGCGTGGGAGGCGCCCGGCGCAGCCAGATCCCGCAGGATCGTCGGTGGGCCGGAGGGGACCTATGGGATGTCGGGCGGGGAAGGTCCCGGCGTCACCCGTTCCGGGATGTAGGGTTCGATCGGGCGAACGAGTGTGAACCGGGCCGGGGCGTCTAGGACGGTCTCGGCGATGATGCGTGGCTTAGCATTATCGCGAGAGGGGGACGGGGTCGCGGTGTCGCGGGGCCACGGAGGCGGAGCACGCGGGGGTTCGCGGAGCAGGACCGGGAGAGCCTCCCGAGCGCGAACCGCGGAAGTCGCGGCTTCCTCGGCTTCCTGTCGGAGGAGCCAGTCGAGTCCCCGAGGGGCCCGGCGCTTGCCCGCGAGAAACTTCGCGTGAGCGAGAAAGCGCTTACGCCCGGCACGCTTTGGCATGTACGAGCGTGGGTGAGATCTTGGTAGAGTGACTCGAAATTTGCCCGGCAAAGGGAGAGACTCGTTTGTCGCGTGTGGTGGGCAGCCGACACGATGAGTCGGAAGGAATACCGGGAAGCGAGGTCACTCCTACAGCCTCGGCCGTTCGATGCTTCCTGCAGCAGGAGCACGTTAACGGCTGGAGGTGAGTAGGAGGCGGACGAAAAAAAGGGTGAGAACCGGAAGACAGGAGGGTGTTGCCTCGACTCCCGATATTGGCAGGCGTGCGCCCGAAAGGGAGCACGAAACGTTGCCCAATAATCGGGGCGAGGGGGGGAGGAAGTTGGTGTAATAGGTAGGGCCGAAGTACGTATGAACGCTCTGAAAAGAGCGGATTGTGTTTCACAAATCTCGCTCTGAAAAGAGCGAGATTGTGCGATGCGAAGAAAGTCCGGGGATCCGCAGAGTCGAAGATCCGTGGAGACGTCGGCGCCGTTCGCACTGATAAGTGCGATCCGACCCGGGGAGATGATCCGTTGAAAGCCGAAATCGAAAGCCCGTAGAATTTCCGAAGATAGATTCTACGTTTAATCGCACTGAAAAGTGCGGATCGTGTAGCTGAGAGTAGTCCAGGGAGAGCCAAGTAAGAAGTCCGTAGGTGTAGTGATATAGATGTGGCTTTAATGGCTTTCCAAGGTGTACAGTAAGCGTTGGGCGTGTAAGGCGAAATGTGAGGCGAGCTGGCCGAATTATATGAACGAGCGCGGACCTCGGAGAGAGGCTCTCGTTCGCGAAATCGGTGCGCGCGTGCTCAACTCGCGAAATTCGCGTTGCGATTGTAATAAAGATTCGGCCAACTCTCCTCCCCCCTTTCACAGAATCGATACAATTCTCGGAAACTTAAAGAGTAAGAAAGCGGGGTTTTTATGATATATAAGTTGATAAGGTTGGTACAAGATTAATTAACAAAAATAATTATTTCGTAATATCATAAATTACGGGAAACCTAAATTTTGACAGAAAATGCCGAATAACTCCCGAACCTTTGGGAATAATGGTTTAACGAAAATACGAGATGGTAGAGCAATGAAAATTATACTAATAAGTCGCAAGTACTTTGTACGTCGCAGGTGATTGCTAAACCGCCTAAAATAATTAAATAAAGGTTCGCTCGGGGGCAAAAGTAATATCCCGATTATGGGAAACGGGAGTTATCGATCCGTTGAAATATCGATTTCTTAAATCTAAAGATAAAGCTACTTCAGAGTAACAAAATCCCCTCGCGTGGGGCATCGTAGGAAAGCCTGAAGCGTGCGCTTTACGATGATATAAAGAACAGGGGCATTATCTACGTTTTTAATGGGGAAATCATCGTTGGTAAATTATTACATTTATCGATACGCGTGCCTCATTGCGATCGCGTACCGCCGGTGACGTCACTCGGCACGCGGCATGCCGAGTCGGGGCGCTAGCCGGGGAAGTATTGTCCGAGCCCGGGGAACTATTGTCCAGGCGGCGATAAGGCTGAACGATACAGGTATACCGGCGGTACGCGAACGCGAGGAGTTCATAGCTATAGGTATATCTCAGGACGCGGCGACGGCGTAAACAGGATATACAGATATACCCGCGGTGGGCGAACGCGATGACGCTTATAGCTATAGATATACCCATGCTAGGCGAACGCGTGACGGAGCGGTATCTATAGGTATAGAGAGGGCCGAGACGCGATGATCCACGCGAATTTCGGTATAACTGGGACGGTTTTAAAATCTACAGATATTTGAGCGGAACGTAGGCCTCGCGTGGGGGGAAAAAGTGGAGGCTTGCGGACAACAAGAACATCCCCTCAGGCGAGGTCGGTTGCGGGAAAACTATTCTAAGTGATATAATTAGCTATACAAAGTGCGGTCGATGCACTGTTTTTTTTTGTCGGATACAATCTTCGAAAATATATAAGCTTTTTTTCTTTTTTTTTATGGAGTTCGGAATAAGTTCGGAAGAGTTCGGGATAATATAATAATATATTATTATTATATTATTATTATATATTATTATATTTTTATGAAGTTCGAACTGAAGCGAGCGGCCTCCTCCTTCTCCGTCTCCATGATATTCACCGAGTCAAATCTGAAATTGAGATTATAACCAACACGACGGTTCTGGAGAACGACCTTTCGCTCAGCTCGTTTACTTTGGATTCTATTATGAAAAAAACGATTATTTTATTCGTAAATAAAAATAAATCCAAAACTTTTATCGACTGTATTTTTTTTTTCTCAGGGCCAACGACGATGAATCTGTAGGAATAGAAATCAGCCTGTTGCGATGACAATTGGACGGATGCAGTCATCTATAAAAATGGATCTGCGATGGATTGCAGTTACTCGGCCAGGACACAGTCAAGGTGGATGGAGGATGGACATGTCCAGTACGAAGATGTTCGACAGTGACAATGACGAGAAAACTGTGGGAAACATCTTTAAATAATATTTTTATTTTGACAGTAACCTTTTCTTTCTGATATAAATTTAACGAACAATTATTTTGTTCGCAAATAAAAAAAATAAACAAATATTTACACGGACTGAATTTTTTTTCGCAGGGGTGACGGTGAAGAATCTGCAGGAATAGGAGTTAGCCCAGAGCGATGGCAAGTGAGCGGATGCAGTCATCTATATAAATGAATCTACGATTGATTGCAGTTGCTCGGCAACAACAGCAGTCGCCGCCACAGCAACAGCAACAAAACACAGATAGCATCAGTGCAGCATGTGCAGCTGCCCCCGCAGCAAGTACACCTACCCCTGCAGCAAGTATAGCTGCCCCCGCAGCAACATCAGCAGTCGCCACAACAACAACAGCAGCCGCCACCAGAGCAGTGTATTGCTTTCAACGATAGCGACTAAGATAGCCAAGTCCCACGAAATATAGCAGTTGGCGTAATAATTGCACCATGTGCTGCACATGTCGCTAACATTGCGCCAATATTGCTACTTTTCATGGCGCTTGTATATCTGCAAAGGTTTCTCTTGCATGTCCGAAATTAAGTTCAACAAAGACCCCCCCCCCCCCCCCCGCTAGTAGTCTAATACAATTCATTTATTGGAAGTTAACTGTGCGCTTTCAATGTTTAGAGGTAACGAAAGTAGGATTAATATTTTGCCTGCAAAGTATATTACATGCAAATTAAAAATGTGACTATTGTATCACACCAATGCGCATGGAATATACTTTGCTTCCCAAAAAGTAATCCTACTTTCGTTGCCTGCAGCGTCCGAGCGGACCGTGATAAGAGTAAGTCGTGTTGGCTTCGTGCTCTGTGTTTACCCCTCGCGCTTAAGTGAATACAGTAAATAATTCACGAGTGTATATAACTATACTGCTCGCAAGGTGCTAGCGCACCTCCTGTGCATAGTGCCTAGTGCACTAGAAGTCTGCATCTTCTAGGAATAGCTAATAACTAGTTCTGAAAAATTGATAATCGACGTAAAATCGGGCCTACCCATCGATCTCTCTCTACACGAGAACGACCTGCGCCGTACCCACACAGAGCTCCCGTCATACGGGACGCTCTCACACTCGCTAACCGCGACAATCAGTCAGCCGTAACGACAATGGCACAACAACAACAGAATACGCTCTCACAATCACAGCTAAATTCTGCTAATACCAACGACACAATTGATTACACGACAGCCAACCCATTTGCTCCTCTCGCGAGCAATATGATGGACGAAGGGATAAGCGAAACAAGCGAAAAGAAAGAAGTCAAACCTCCGCGCATCTACGTGGATAACGTCCAAAACTATCAGAATATGTGCGATGCATTAGAACAGATAGCAGGACAAGACTCATTCACCTGTATAAACCGTATGAATAATACAATCATCAAGCCAGCCACCAGCGATGCTTACAGAAAAATCATACACTACTTACGAGACAAAGAAGCAAACTATCACACATATCAGCCGAAGACCGAAAAGGCTTACCGTGTCGTCATCAGAAATCTACATTGCACTACGCCGATAGACTGCATGCGAAAGGAGCTAGATGAAATGGGCTTCAAAGTCAGACACATTAGTAACTGCATCCATCCCACAAAAAAGGTGCCGCTACCACTTTTCTTCATAGATCTCGAACCCGCAGAAAACAACCCGGATATATTCGAACTTAAGCGATTGTACTATACCTCAGTCACGGTAGAAGAGCCCCATAAAAGAAAAGAAAGAGTCCAATGCCAGCGATGCCAAGGCTTTAATCACACCAAAGCTTACTGCCACCATCCGCCGAAATGCGTTAAGTGCGCTGGCAACCACCTAAGCACGACGTGCACGAAATCCAAGGACACTCCGGATTTCATATGTAGTTATGTATAAAAATGCATAACTACAAAACTCTTGACATTTTTATCCTTTTATCTGTACGCTCGTATATATTTGAATATAAGGGTTATAGTGCAACTCACCTTTCCAACACAACTATCGCACAACTTGACAACAGTAAGAACAATCGTTTGTGAACGAAAAGACCGGCACGCACGCGGTCGGACCACGGATGGAAACAAGAGGGCAGTTTACAGCCAAAATTGGTGGGGGCTTATTCATCCCGTCGTTGGCACTACTGTTGCGTGCTATGCCACCTATCGTTCACGGTATCTGTTGTATAGCGGAACGACGCGAAACGTGCTCATCGAATGAACGCGTTAGGCAAAGAGGACAAAGGCCACGTTTTCGGGTTGGTATTCGTGATACTTGGCGCCGAGACGCTACCATGTCTCTTGATGATGGCGTAACAAGACAGTAGAAAAAACGCAATATCCATCGAACTGTTTTTTATCGGGAAAAAGATTTATTCGTTTGATTAATGGGACTCGTCCTTTAGGACTCCGGTCACTGGTACTTTTACCTTAATTTTATACAATCTAGCTTGATATTCATATGATTTTTAACTCCCGACTGCCCGCTAGGGCAAAAAGACGGGAGTTATGCGTTTCACGGCGATCACGCGTTTCCTTGGTATCCAGTGTTCTCCGAATCGACAAAAAATCTCTTGACGAAATTTGGCAAGCAGTTTCTTTAAATCGTGGCCAGTGTCTTTTTTCAGGTTTTCTTATGATGCGATGCGATTTCACAGAGATAAAGGCTCTTCGGAAAGAATTATGTTTGTCCATATCGAAATTACAGCGAGATATGCCGCCATCTTTTGCCCTTTCACCGTGTATCGCAGCTAATTTCATAGTAGCTCAATGCACGATCCCCCAAGCATTTCGTGTTTCGCTACGAATGAGCTGTCAACACTATATATTTACTGTGATTTTTTTTCATTGTTAATTATTATTTTTATATTCGGTGCATTAAGTATTACCGAACACGTTATTATTTACGCGCTTAACCTTACTTATTATTAATTACGGTGTTTCGTGCGTGACCAGTGTGTGAATTAAGTATATTCGGTGCAATAATTATAATCGAACACGTTATTTAAAAAAAAACAACAAAGTTCATCGAAGACAAAATTGTTCCATTTTGTTTTTGTTGTGAAAGTGCATCGCTGACACCAAAGTAATTGCGCAAGGTCTCAGTCTCTTTTGTAATAAAATTCTTTATGGTCGATTTATACGAACTTCCATTAGAAGTTACAGAATTCAGTAAACTTTTTACACATCGACCATGAAAGATCATGTTGCGAAAGGAATGAGGCGCTGCGCAGTAACTTTGGTTCAATGGGGCAATCGACAGCTGCGGCATGTAACAAATGGAAAAAGATTGGCTTCGATGAACTGTATTACAGATACTTTTTTACTTTTTTTTTGTTTAAAGCAAGGCTGCAAATCAATTAACACGTCGGTTCTTGATTTTTTCCCAACATTCACGACCTTCTCTATGTGGGTGTCGAATGGCTGATTTTAAAAGCAGCAAATGTATTCATAATTTCTTAAAAATAATTAATAGTTGACCATAATCATATTGTGATGACAGAAGATGAGTTCCGACGAGCATATGGTTGGGTTACTGTTACGTCAGGGCGAGCTCTTGACGAGTTCGCGCTGAGTGAACGTAACGGCGGTCTCTCTTTCGAGTCAAGGCGTTGGCCCTTTACATCGGGGACGGAGACCTCGCCTTCTACTGCCTAAGATTTACGATGCGCTGACAGGGTGCCTGAGACCGTGAGTC
Organism: Ichneumon xanthorius; assembly: GCA_917499995.1. NCBI lineage: Eukaryota > Metazoa > Arthropoda > Insecta > Hymenoptera > Ichneumonidae > Ichneumon > Ichneumon xanthorius. Next base: position 23,564,431 of record OU824203.1, on the reverse strand, counting down.
TTGTAGCACGTGGTGGAGAGCATGCAGGAAAATACGAAGAGTTGTAGAACTGTTTTAAATACTCACAAAATATATCTTTATTAAACGTCGATGCGTCGATACAGTAGTTGCAGTACTTTTGACTAGATCGTACTCCGCAAGAGCGTTGAACTCAGCCGCGCAGGGCTGCTCCGAGAGAGCGTCGAGACGTAGCCGCGCAGGGCTACCGGAACTTTCGTCGAACAGAGCTTTGCGCGCTCCGTACAGGGTAAACGAAGTGTTGCAGCTTGTGAGGCTGGTAGAATAACTGCTCTTGCCGTAAAAGGCTTGGCTTTTTATACTAAATCGCTTCCTATGCTTCCTATGGTTAGTTGAGTAGCGTGGTGGGGTTAATGCATCTTCCTAATAAATTAGAGATGTGTCTAGGCGGTGCGTTTGTTCTAAGGGAATTAGTGGGAGATTTTCGGTAGCGGTCCCCTCTTATTGCGTGGCGCCTAGAGTTTTGGTCCAGTATAGGCGCGACAAGTGTCACATAATATCTATTAATTATGACCATCGAAAAATTAGTGGGAGAAAGAGTGGGGAAAGCATGCATAGATGCACTCGGGCGGCACGCTTTGATCTAATAGAATTAGGGTGCCGCTGGCCCTGCACACCAGTGCGGCGGCTAGATAAACGCATCTTAGCTCGCGCCGCGGCGGCAAGTGTCGCGTGCGGTTGCTAAGTGGGGAAGCTACTAAGTGGGGGAGGCGCGTGGCTAGAAGAATATGTGTATCTCAGTTTGGGCTAGCGCATGCGGCTCGGTAAGGATGGTTTCTGCCCTACGAGATTCGTTTGAACGCATAGTATTCGGATGCGCGGGGCGCATACTATATTCATTCACAGATGTAGGCTCGGGAGAGCCTACGTATTTCTTTAGCAGGTGCGTTCCTCGGATGTATTGAGATACTGCTCGGGAGAGCCTACCATATGTTTTGCTTGTGTGTGGTTACGGGTTCGTAACATTACAATTTGCCACGCACACAAAATTACGTCAATACCTGGAACAATACCAAATGAAAGAACAGCAAGTATTCGTTGTCGACAAAAGTGAGAAGTTACCAGTTTCACAACAAGATGAACATCTGACAGAATGTGAAAGAAAAGACGCAGGTCCGACGTATATAAAAAATTATATATTTCTGCAAGTTTGGCGGTAGCCCTAGGAATGAAGCAACAGGCGTTCGTCAGAGCAGGTAAGTTTGGCGCAAAAAATCCTTGACTGAATATATAAATATTTTTATTTCACTAGGTGCGTAAAATGCGGTTTTACGCACGCTTCATGTGCGTACAACCTCATTTTCACACCATGTGAAATAAAATTTCGTACGATACTCGCGCATAAAACGTTTTCTGAACTCGTGTGATTGCAACACTCGCCTTCAGCTCGTGCTGCAAAATCACACTCGTCAGAAAAAGTTTTATCACACTAGTATCGTAATGTACTAGGGCGGTTCAAAAAACCGTAATTTTCGGATATCACTATGCTCATTTATATTTCGTTGTCTTGTTACTAAAAAAGAATACTCACGAAATCGGAGGCCTGTAGGATAATATTTATCACTGCCGCATCAATGTCAAACTTATTACCAAGTGGCCGTTTTCGATCATTTTTATTTTCGAGTATCGAAGCGCTCATCGAAGTTCTCGTTGGTCTTGACGTATAAAGAGATTGGGTGAAATCGGGGACACGTACGATAATATTTAATACTGCCGCATCGATATCGAACTTTTCAAAATGACAAAATTAATTTTTTTCATAATTGAGTTTCACAGCTGCTCATCGCATCCCTTTTTGTATCTGCTTCAATCATATTACCTGCGAAACCGGACAGCCGTACGACAATATTTGATACTGCCGCATCCATGAATAAGTTTCGGAATTATAATACACATTTAGTATATCTTAAATTTGAAATTTTCGAAAGCTCATCGATTGGATGGCTACTTTTAAGCAAAAAATCGAGCGGGCAAAAGTTGGAACACGTACGATAACATTTAATACTGCCGCATCAATCTAAAGCTAAAAAAAATAGGAAATTGAATCATTCAGTGCTCTCAGGTGGTTATAATGTATCGATTGACTTATTGCAACGGTTTTTATGAGTAATAAACTACCCATCGACAGTCAATACGGTTCAGAATAAATTGAGCAATCACGCATTTCATTTTATTATTCACAGAAAGTCCGATAACACATTGTATTCGCATATTATATAGATTATTCTGTTTTAGTAACTTAAAGACCTTTACAAACATACAAGCCTCCATACAGCTACGAATACTTTCCGTAATTCATAATAGAGAGTCGGAGTGAGATTCTCAATTAAAGTTTCTTTATAAGAGATGATTTTTTTGTATCGGGGAACCGTTTTCTATGATTTTCTACGACTTGTAGTAAGTACTGGTATTGCTCCTCGTTTTTTGTTCTGGAATTGTTGAAGTCTGATGCAAGTGCGACAGCTCTTTCAGCGCTATCGTTAACTGGGTTCAGTGCCTTAATTATTTGCTTTGCAGTTTGATAGGACTCTAGAGTATCCCACTGTTTTGCATCTTCATCAAAAAATGAAGTACATAATCCTAAGACCCTGAAAATGAATTGCGATGCAGGCCCAATAAAAAAGTCTAGAGTCTTGCATCTTAAATTCACGTTTTTCGCGTATTTCAAACAACGACGATCGGACTCTTCGCGCCAATTTCTTTTTAAGAGACGAACAATGTCGTTCTTTGTTTGGTAACTGACCGATTCAGAGAAAATACTAACAGCGACTAACTCTTCTCCAAGGTACCAAAGGTGCCGGTTAAAAGCTTTGAGCGCGGCAGCAGATATTGTCTCCGATGTACTCTCGTATGTTATGATATTTTGAATCAGCTGCAAATCGTTGTACGGTGCGTCAATTACGTTCGGACATGTGATCCACGATTTCATGTAAATCAAAGCAGCGAAGAGTCCGAATTCGAGGCAGCTACTATTTTCGCTTATGGTGAGCTCAAACTGTTGTCGAAAAACATATATTTTGAACACGTAAAGCAGCTTAGACATCCACCTCGCATGATGGAAGGCACCTGGAGCACGGAATTTAACACCGCGTGGTGGCGTTTCTCCAAGAAAAATCAATGCCAATTCCAAAAGTTCCCGATAATCGTCTCGCGGGAGTTTCTGCGGCGCTTGATTCAACACAGTTAGCATAAATGAAACAGCATTTTCTTTCAGTTCTTTTAGAGTATCATTGAGACGGCCATCGCTACATGGGTGATATTTTCTTTCATCAACGTCAGGCCAAAAATCCTTGAATCGCTTGAACATCCTGACGTTCGGGCCATCCGTTGAGCCGAATACAGCTATAAATACGTTTCTACACACGACTTCAAGGATATGGTGTCGACAGGGTAGCCAGATCAATTCCTTCTCTAATTTCTGTTCTAATAGAGCACACGCACCATTCTTCAAGCCGGTATTCGCAGCCGTCGTATCGAAACTCATACCGACAATTTTTTCCTTCAGATCCCAATCAGTTATTGATGAAAAACATGCTTCCGCTATCAGCTTTCCCTTTCCGCTTCCGATTTTAGGCACCCCCAACAGTTTTTCTATCTTATCACCTGATACGACAACAGCAATACGTTCTTCTTTTGTAGAACATCCGTCCAGTGACGGAAGAAGTTTCCCATCAAAATGAAGTACTAAAGGTTCTTCAAAAGTACACGCCGCTTTGTTGGCAACAGCATGTTGGGAACGGTAAAAATTTCGTACTCGCCTTACCGTACTTACGGAGAGCCGAACGTTGTCCAGAGTTGTTTCACCGGAAGTTTTTGCTACAGCAGCGAGAACGTGTACTGCTTTTGCGTTGCTGAGATTCGCGCGATCTAACGCCATCGCTACTTCTTCAGAATAGATGGGAACTTCGCTCGTAATTTTGATGCGCTTCTGTTGTCGTTCATAGGTAAGTTCTTGAGAGCAGGGCGTGTCATTTTCATTCAGAGTAGTCTGACTCAGACAAGATCCATCACTCGAAGTTAGCTGGGATAACGCAGTGGTCAATGTGTCGACGGTTTCATCATCATCTATTTTTTTTTCGTTGCTCATAATTTCATTATACTTGTCTTTCGCGCGCCGAAATTCATCGATTTTTTCTTGATCCTCTTGTAAGCGAACTTTCTTTAGTACAGTGATGGTAAACTTTCTACTCGTGCGTTGATCTTGAAGAAAGAGTTTGTCATTATCATTGTTCATCAAATCCGAAGCATTTCGTTTACTAATATCGAAAAGTTCGCTGGTCGACTTGACAAAACTTGCTTCGTGCTTTCTTTGACTCGGACCACCTCTCTGCTTGCTACGGCCCAAATCCCGATATCTCATTACTACAGCATGTAACTTTCGTACCACATTTTTTTCGGCGCAGATCGGAATGTCAACTTGGCTCCAAATTGAATGAATTTCATGAGCAACTATCTTGAGCGAATCCTTTTGTGAAAGGCCTTTTATTGTGTGGTGATAGAAATAATTTTTCACAACATCCAACGTAGTCGGCAAAACGTCGTAGCACAGATCTTCGGTCGGATGGCCGATGAGATAAATCTCCGTAGTTGAACGTGTACTCACCATGTTGAATTCATTGGAATATCTATAACAAGTGCAACAAAATAAATCAGCTATTTATCGATATATTAACAAAAATTATTATCCATCCATCATAAAAATTACCCTACATTTTTTACAAAAAGTTCACAATTGGAAGATTCGCCAATAAACGAACATTATGAGAAAATGGTCATCGTCATTCAGATACTACATTTAATTTAATTTTCACACCGAACACGAATCTACTTATTTAATACACAGATGAATATTTTAAACGGAACATTGAGTCTAAAATTAAGGAGGGTAAACCAGCCAATGAATGGACAGTTTAAGCAGACGAAAAAGCCAATGAATAGACGTTTTTTATGCATATGCTCTTATGGAAAGTGTCCATTCATTGGGCTCTGTCCATTCATTGACTGGTTTACCCGACTAATTATTATTCATGAAATTCCAAAAAATCAAAATAACAAAATTTAAACGCTTCGATCGATTCTCTCTAAATTTAATAGGGATCATCGGGCGATCAGATTTTATCTACGTACACGTTAATAGCCGGATTGCTAAAAAATTGTATAGATTTTTTCTTAATATGATTCTTCCATGTTTTGGAATATTCTGAACACGTTTTCATTAAAATCTTGATTTTTTTCACTAAAACAATGCTTCTTCTACGAGGAAGTATTAAGAAGTTACGATTATTCAAGAAATTTATTATCATTTAACTTATTATTTATTGATATTTCTATTTATAAACCATCGTTGTTTGGAGCGTACTTACCTTATATTTTTATTCCGTTGAAAAGAGGTTTATCAAACGATTGAACAGTTTCGAAGATAATCAGGCCTTACATTGGACGGGACTCTTCACTCGCGCAGTAGTACATATTTTGCCAAACTACGGGCTCCAACTGATGATGTGGAATGCCTTCCCTTCGACACAGGCTTTGTTCAGAGCAAAAGCAGTGGGGGCGGGGGGGGGAGGGCAACGCTTACTTGCTAGGAAATCTTCTGAGTTGTTTTTAAGCCGAGTATGTTTACAAATACGTTACGATGGGCCGAGCTGTCCTCTACGACTTCGTCCTTTTGCTTTCACGGTATACATCACTAATTTTCGCTTTAAAATACACGTTCCAACAATGCGGCAGTATCAAATATTATCGCACGTGCTCCAACTTTTGCCTGTTCGATTTTTTTCGTTTAAAAGCAGCCATCCAATTGATGAGCTATCAAAAATTTCAAATTTAAGATATATTAAATGCGTATTGCAATTCTGAAACTTTTTCATGGATGCGGCAGTATCAAATTTTATCGTACGGCTGTCCGGTTTCGCGGGTAATATGATCGATGCAGAAAGAAAGAGGGATGCGATGAGCAGCTGTTCAACTCAATTATTAATAAAAATTAATTTTGTGATTTTGAAAAGTTCGATATCGATGCGGCAGTATAAAATATTATCCTATGGGTCCCCGATTCCACACAATCTCTTTAAATATTAAGACCAACGAAAACATCGATGAGCGCTTTGATACTCGAAAATAAAAATGATCGAAAATTGCCATTTGGTAATAACTTTGACACTAATGCGGCAGTGATAAATATTACCCTACAGACCTCTGCTTTGGTGAGCATTATTTTTTAGTAATAAATCAACAGAATATAAATGAGCATAGGGATATCCGAAAATCGCGGTTTTCTGAACCGCCCTAGTAATGTACTATAAGTTACTAGTATTTTCTATACACACATTAATTTCATTTTTTATTTTCCATTCATTATTTTTGTCATTTTTTTTAACACGTACAAGCACGATTGTCCTGCACGAATAAGAGTTGGGCTTTCTAAGGACCGAATAAGAGTTGGGATTTCTAAGGAAGAAATCAAAGCAGCCAATTTGATTCATAGTAATCACCCAACGTCAAAGGTTATAATAGAATTTTATGTAAAATGTGCAATTTTATGTATAAATAACTTATCAATTTTTCATACAATAGGTATTTTTCAATTACATCCCAGAAAACCGGAAATTGTCGCCAAAAAGTCAAGAAGACACAAAAAAGCTGTTGTCTATGGGTTGCAACAAAAAACTTGTTCAAACGAAATTGCTGGAAGACAAGAATAAATATGTAACACTGAAGGATCTGTCCAATATCAAAGCAAAATTGAAAAATGCCGATGATGAGAGTTTACCAAAAGCAGTCGAGCTGTTAGAAACTAAATATGGTCAGTGCCTGAGAATTGCCGTTGAGATATAGCGAAACGGGTAGGGAAAAAATAAAGATGGTAACCAGAAAGTTATAATAAAGAAAATACGTATATTTTCATCCACAGTATTTACACAGATGCACAGAACGCTGTGCAGTGAGTTGAACCGATAACAAATGTCGATGTAAATCCCGAATTGAGCCGTCACGATTTTATTAATCCGCGAACTAAACCGGGTGAGCTGTACCGTGTGCGACTCGACGCGTCGCACCTGTTGAGAGCGCGAGTCTCCCGCGGAAAGGCACTCGGCACTTTGCCGTGAAAATGAACTCGCGCTGATACCGAAATGACTTGAACAATATCGCTGAATCGCGGATGAATCGTTCCCGTGATGATGTACTGTTTTTAGTGAGCCGAACTGTGAGCAGACCGTGAGAAAATCCGAGTACAAAATGAGCGTAGCAAAAACACGTGTGTTCAGACCGCGGCCATTAACGAAGAAGCTTCGAGAAGACGCCGGTTGCACACGGCACGACGGCATCTTCCCGTACCGCGCGTGCGCGAGCGTCGCGCGTGAGCTCGAGCGAGAGCGCCCGGGAGGTGCTGCCACTCGACAGCTGCCCGGCCGTCTCGCGCGACTCAAGCGAGACGTCGGATTCTCGAACAGTCAGTGTGAACGCTTTTGTAATAAACTTGGGTCGTTTATTCTTTATATCTTTCTCTCTTTCTCCTGGATTGTTTTATTTAGTTACTGCTCATTCTTTTCAATAAAATTCAATTTTTTTTCTATAATTAACTGATTGTAATTTTCAGTCTCACGCAACGCATCATGCCATTTTTTCAATTTATATTTATAATATTAGTTAGATCTTAACGAGTAATAGCACAATTTGTTCGTTAAAAGAGGTTGTAATACATCACTGAGTAATCTCCTTAGTTTTCCTTCGTAGCTAGAAAAAAAAGTTTAGTTAATGTTGTAGATGTTACTTTTTTGATAAACAAATAGCTGTTATTTGAAAACGATGAATGTTATTATTAATGCTTAGCCGTCAATTTGTAGAGAATGAAAATAACAAACTTAACTTCCTAAATATTGCGTAAAATATGTTCCATCATTTATTAGCATAAACTGATGTATTTTTCTATAATTTATTGTTATACATTCTTTTTACATTAAGTGGAAACGCTTTGAAAATAGAAAAATTGTGATTTTGTACTAAATTTACGTAGTGCAGGAATCTATATTAAAAAATGGCCGTTTTCGCTCTCATACCTGTTCATGTCGTTACGCCTTATTCCCCTTCGGCTTGGGTCGTAGTATTTTCTCTATGCATCACATAATATCAATGATACACCTAGAATATATCTATCGGTGGTCTTTTTGTATTCCGATCACCCAAATCATTTTGATGACAACCTTCATTCTTTCCTCAATACATTACCCTTCTCGTTGTTTTATAATTTTTCTGGTTACAGGTGCAACCGTCAAAGTACTCGAAGAAGATAAACAGTTTAGAGGCTTGTTCTTCATCACAGAAGCCATGAAGAAATCGATGTCTGCTTGGGGCAAAATCGTACTGATTGATGGAACGTACACACTCCTTAAAAGTGGCCTAACACTGATGTTAATGATTGTTCAAGACTCGAACGCCCTCATAGCAGCTGAAATGCTAAATCTGGCAATAGAGTCATGCGGGCCTCGTTTTGAAGGCAGAATCTCGCTCATGAAGGAAATATGTGAATCGTGGAAACAGGGCTGCGAGGTCACAATTATTAGATCTGGTTCCGCGACGCATGAGTCGATTAAGACTGTACCAACCGATAGGCACGAACAACACCAAGAGGTCGTGAGTGAGGTCAACAATAACTTGGCCAGATTACTACTCAAGCGGGACTCACTGTCGCAAGTAATGTCAGTTTATCGCAAATAAATATGCCCATACCGACAAAAACTTTTGGACGACCATCACGTTACTTGGCAACAACCAGCGGCTTTACGAGACGTAAAAATGTAGCGAAACGGTTCGATGACAAGTCCAACGAGGAACAGATACACGACATGATGAGCTGGTTGATCGAGGACTCGTTAGTTGACATGGTAATGAGAGGAGAGCATTTCATAAACGAAAACGATCTACAGCTCAAGAAGTTGAAAGACTCCATCTGCGAATCGAGCGCATTTGCTGCACTAAAAAAAGCGGTAGCATTAAAGCAGAAGAAGAACGCGTTCAAATGCGGTCGATGCAAGAACAGCATCATTGACAACACTGTCATCTGCGACCACTGTCTCATGTGGTATCATTACATATGTGTAAATTTGAAGAAGAAACCGAAATCCCTCTCGTGGTTCTGTCCACACTGTGCGAGGACCACTTAAATAATGACAGACGATAAAGATGCCTCAATAATCACCATGCGAGGATCGGGCATACATAATAAATAATTATAGACTAGTTTGAAACTTATAAGTATTCTGTTGTAGTGCATTGTTTGAAATAGTTCCTTTTTAATAGTTTTTTATTCAACTTAGGCTTCTAACTGTAACATGTGCGTACTATATAGTATTATTGATATACTTACAGTATTACTTTATGATATATGCTATACTGTATAGAATATACTGTATAGAATTATTGCTATTCTCAACAGTATTTGATTGTATTGAGTACTGCTCAAAAATGTTTTTTTTTTCCTCTTTCTTGAAGGCCTCTTCGCAAAAACGATCCATCATTACTTTATTTACTTTTCGTTATTAATTCTTTTTTGTTCTTCATTTGTTACCTTCGAGAGTACAAACGTGTGTGAAATTTCATTCACACTCATCGACACTATGGACGAGACACGAAATATTGTATCGAGGATAACTTCTTTTACGCCAAAAAATGAGGCTTTTTCCATTTTCCTATATCGAGGTAACGTTGAAACGACGTTCCTCAAACACATAAAAAAAAATACATTTATTTCATGCAAAAATAAACCATTGCTTACCCTAATGGTGTTTTGATCATTTAAAAACATCCCTGAAATCGCTGATAAGAATTTTAACAGTTCCAATGTCGAGGAATAAAAATAAAAACTTCACAGTCCCACGTAACGTACAATACCGTGTATTCCACGTTGAGTAGTGAGCTTGGCTGTTGCTTAAATATTTACGAGTGCACGTGAAATATTGAAGTGAAACAGTAGTTGAGGATTCCACAAGCCTACAGTCTAATAACACATTTGAAACGTCTTAACATATGATAGGTACTACTTGGCAAATGGTGAAAAATAATACCGTATTGACGGTCTTGGGATACGTGTCTTATTTATTAGGCGCTTCAACTGTACTTACCTGCTGCTTACAATGATACCATCGGATAAATTTTCAATATTTTGCGTTAATGGATTAATGTGCGTCTCTTGATCCCTCGCTAAAGCATTCTTTACCGACTGCATCGAGCATGTCGAGACTACTGTATAGGGCATCTTAAGCATATTTGTGAGGTGAGTCATGAGTTATAGATTCGGCGATATTTTTACGGATACAATGTGTCAATAAGTATATGTCCGACAATATTAAACGTACCAATAAATGTAATCGATTTGGAGGAATATGAAAGACGTCATGTATCATTTGAAGATTAAAGACGCACGGATAAGATTATGCCGAAGCACAAATGAAAGATAATACGCACGACACGCGTCACACGAAACATGTTATGCATAAAAACTAATTAACGATGAGAAAACGTTAATTAGTTTTTATGCTATGTACACACGATGTACGACGCATGACACGGTTTTATACCACGTACACACAACGTATAACAAAGTATTATGCCGTGCACACACGACACACGATTCGCGGATTCTGGCATGTACGGTTAAAAGAAAAGTCTTCTCGAAAGCCGAGATGATATCTGCTTCCGATGAGACTTTTCTTTTGACCGTATATGCGAGAACTCCTGAGAAAAGTTGATTACAGTTTTTGATACCGACTGAGCCCGGGATGGACGAAGTGTTTCATATGGTCTTAAGGCGAGGTCAAATAGACTCAGTGGGTAACACTGTAATTAATGGCATTTGGTAGGCATTTCGTGAAGAAGCAAAGTATTAGCGGATGTAGAATTCAAAACCGCGTCTAATGATACTTCGCTTTACCCCAAATGTTAACCATTTTTACATGGCATGGATTCGAAAAATGCAATTATCTCTCTTGCACTCATATGTCACGTGGCACATGTTTCAACTCACCGTAAGGGCATGAGAGATCTCTCGCTACCCATCCACCCGGAACTCAGTCGGTATCAAAAACTGCAACGGTCTTTTTAGAGGGTACCGAAACTTTGAGGTTCACACTAAATATCAAAGATCCGACTGTAGAGATGATAGCCGGAGTGGCAGCACCATAATATTTTTCGTGTCGCGTGTGTCGTGTGTCGCAGTTGTGCGTGTTGTGTGTCACCATTCATTTGTTCCTATTAAGCATAACATTTTTTCGTGTATCGTGTGCCTGCGTGTTTTATCAGTTCATATTAAGGCAATGTGAAATTACTCGAACGGTATCAAAACCTGTACTGTAATGAACTTTTTTCAAGACTGCCGAAACCCAGATGTTTGATATCGACTGAGTAATTTCACATTGCCTTAATATGATCAAAACGCCATTAGGGTAAGCAATGGTTTATTTTTGCATAAAATAAATGTATTTTTTTATGTGTTTGAGGAACGTCGTTTCAACGTTACCTCGATATAGGAAAATGGAAAAAGCCTCATTTTTTGGCGTAAAAGAAGTAATCCTCGATACAATATTTCGTGTCTCGTCCATAGTGTCGATGAGTGTGAATGAAATTTCACACACGTTTGTACTCTCGAAGGTAACAAATGAAGAACAAAAAAGAATTAATAACGAAAAGTAAATAAAGTAATGATGGATCGTTTTTGCGAAGAGGCCTTCAAGAAAGAGGAAAAAAAATTAATAATTAATATGAACTAATAAAAGGTGAGACACAACACGGACGCCGCACGACGCACGATATACGAAAAATGGTATGCTCAATAGGAACTATTAAAGGGTGAGATACACGACGCGTGACGCGCGACGCGCGACGCACGACGCACGACGCACGATAGGGTGCGAATAGTCACATCGAAAATTCATTTCTTCCGAATATTCCTTTGTCATTAATTATTTATCAGCGTTTATTTGTTGTCATCGAAGTTTAAAATATTTCCTGGTCAATTTATATTCGTGTCGGTCAATTTTATTTCAGCTATAACAGTGCGCGTTAAGAGTATTAGGATAGGTCGGGAGAAAACAGTGAGTGAGCGTGATAGTGAGCTGTCGCGAGCCGTCGTTGAGGGTGACGTGCGAGAGAGAGATAGCCGCGTATTGCATTCCAGGCGATAGAAAGAGATAGCATCCAGAATTTTCTTGTCCAGTTTAAAATCGTCACTTAAAATCTATTAAATTCGAACTTTTAACCGCGAATAAAGTATCGTCAATAACATATATATACAGACTAGGCCCTATCCCGAATTATATTCCGAAAGGTTAGGTTCAAACCAGGGCCAAAACCTCGATAAAGCGTCATCTCCGAATATCGTGTAAAGGGAGGGTGTAAATTCTCCTTGACCGAGATGGAGTGAAAATTGCTGATCGGGACGTAACAATATGTTTGATAACATATAATTTTATTTTGCGCAATGATCACCATTTTTTGTTTGTAACATCATTGTTGTGTTCGAAACAGTTTTGTGCGCGTTCTTTTTTCGTTAAATATTGGGTGGTCCGAATGAGCTGAACCCGCTATACTTTTTTTTCGTACAATCAAGGTACTACTAGCACAATGACTGACGCCGCCTAAGTTCGAGAGAAAAAAGACAAAGATTACAAACACTTCTCGATGAGAAAAAAATCTGAAAAAATTCTAGCATATAAAAGGTGCTGAAAAGATTGTTTGTGCATAATAATAATTTCAGAATGTTCATAACAAATTAATGAAAAAAAAAATTGTGCAACAAATTACCCGGTAAACAAATTTTTTTATTACGAAAATGATTTGTTAATTTTTCTGAATACGTATGAATTTTTTCAGAATTTTGTCTAATACTTAAAAATTACGATTTTAAACAAATTTTAACATAATGGAAACTGTCGAGTAGCGAATCGTAGGGTGCCGGGTCAGGAGAGGAGGTTCGAGACGGTGAGAAAGTAGCCGATGTGTACGGTAAACAAATTATAAAATATCTTTAATATCTCTCAAAATTATGTACAGAGGTGCTTGAGGTGTGAACTCGGCGCGCGAGCGTCGTTAACTACCGGTTCCGACGACCGGTGAGCGAAAGCGAGACTCAGAGCCCCCGCGTGTATAGGTCTCGATCGCGTTAGAGGTCAATGACCTGCCTGCGAATTTCGGACGCTCCCGGTAAGCGTGACAAACGGGAAAAATATTCGCGCGATCCAGAACATTCCGCCCGCCTCGTCGCGTGTCGAAAGGTAAACAGTTCCGATTAATCGTTGCTCTTCGACAGTTCGCCTCGTTTCGCAAGAACGCAGAGCTTAACGATCGGTCTCTTGAACGTCGACCGAGCGGTTTTAACCGTGACGACGCGAACGTGTCCATCTCCTCCAGGGTGAACAGCGACGACTCGAGCGAGCGGCCACTTCGTCGGAGCTGAGAGCTCGCTGGTCACGAGCACGAGATCGCCAATTTGCAGCGGTGGTTGAGGCTTGTTCCACTTCGGTCGAACCTGCAGTTGATGTAGGTATTCCGAAGCCCAGCGATTCCAGAAACTGTCCCTCATCTGCTGGATGCATTGCCACCGTGACAAGCGCGACATAGGCAGATGCGTGAGCGCAGGCTCCGGCACAGCCGAAAGCGGCGCTCCGATCAGGAAATGTCCTGGCGTGAGCGCGTTGTTGTCGTCCGGGTCATCCGTGAGCGCCTGCAGCGGCCTCGAATTAAGGCACGCTTCGATCTGCGCGAGCAGCGTCGCCATTTCTTCGTAGGTGAGCGTCGTTTCTCCGATGACACGACGCAGATGGTGCTTCACGGATTTCACCGCAGCCTCCCAGAGGCCTCCGATGTGCGGCGCCGAAGGAGGGTTGAATCGCCACTCAACCCCGTCGTTGGCGAGCGCTGTGGCAATCTTCCGTGTCCCCTCCGATGCCGATGCGAAGAGCGAGCGAAGCTCAGCGTCCGCTCCGACGAAGTTGGTTCCACAGTCACTGGAGATCGTGCGACAGAGGCCGCGACGCGAAGTGAACCGCTTGTAAGCGGCGAGGAAAGCTTCCGTCGTGCAGTCCGAAACGGCCTCAAGGTGCACCGCCTTCGTAGCGAAACAAACGAATACGGCAATGTAGCCCTTCGTCGATTTTTGACCGCGACCCTTCGAGACGCGGAGCTGAATCGGGCCGGCGTAATCCACGCCAGAGTGGCAGAACGGTCGCTCGCGGTTGACCCTCTCCTCCGGCAAGTCACCCATGAGCTGAGTAGCGGTCGCAGCGCGGAAGCGCAGACATCGTATGCAGCGCCCAATAAACGTCTTCACCAGTGGACGTCCCGCGATGATCCAGACCCGCCGGCGAAGGGTTGCGAGGGTCAACTGAGTGCCGCCGTGGAGCGTCAAGCGGTGAGCTTGCTCGACGAGAAGCGGCGCGAGCGGTGTTTCGCGGGGAATGATGATCGGGTGTCGTTCGTCAGGGTCCAGAACGGCATGCTTCAGCCGACCACCGACGCGAAGTAAGCCCTCCTTGTCGACGAAGGGATTAAGCCGAAGAAGCTGCCCTTTCGGCAGCGCCGTGCGCGACTCGAGTGCGCGCATCTCACTCCGAAATAAGCGAAGTTGTTCGAGTCGGATCATCGATGCCAGAGCAGCCGACAGCTCTGCCGGGAGGAGCGTCGGAGAGTGGCAGCGATCCTTGCGACGGTTCTCGCCCTGAAGTCGAGCGTTTACGGCGAAACGGCGACACCAGGCGACGATTCGTTGCAGTCGACTCAGAGTCGAGTAGCGAGACAGCAGGTCGATGGCCGTCTCGGGTTCCCTCGTTGCGACGTGCGATTGAACGCGCTGCTCTGGAGGATCGGTGCAACCGCCTCCAGGCTGAGGAGGCCACGTGTCCGGCGGAGTAAGGAGCCATTGGGGCCCGGTCCACCAAAGCCCGTGCTCTTGGAGCTCGGAGGCGAGCAAACCTCGGGAAGCGCAGTCCGCTGGATTTTGCTGAGACTCCACGTGCCGCCATCGAGCGTCAGGTAACGCACGCTGGATCTCGGAGACGCGATTCGCAACGTAAGTCTTCCAGCGCACCGGGTGACCTCGAATCCAGGCTAGCGTGACCGTCGAATCGGACCACAAGTGGACCGAACAATCGATGGTTAAAACCTCGAGGATGCGCTTAGTGAGCTTGACGAGTAAGTGAGCCGCGCAGAGCTCGAGTCGAGGAAGCGAGATCTGCTTTACAGGCGCGACCTTCGTCTTGGCAGCGACGAGCGTTGCTGTCCTCGAAGGATGGCTGACGCAAAGGTATACGACAGCCGCGTAGGCCCTCTCCGACGCGTCAGCGAAACCATGCAGCTCGATGCCTTGTGAAGTGGACTGTAATGCGAGCCATCGAGGAATCCGCATGCTGGAGATGTGTGAGAGGTGCGAGTAGACCGAGAGCCACTCGTTAGACTCGGCAGCCGGAAGCGGCTCGTCCCAGCCGAGCTTAAGAAGCCACAGCGACTGCATGAATATCTTCCCCTTGACGATGACCGGCGCGAGCCATCCGAACGGGTCGAAGAGCTCGGCGATGCTCGAAAGAATTTTCCTCTTCGTCAGCGGAAGCTCGCAGCGCGGAGTGTTTAGACGAAAAACGAAGCAATCGCTGTCCGCTCGCCACGAGAGGCCGAGCATTCGAAACGAGGCTTCCGACGGGATGTTGAAGCTCGTACCAGCCGCAAGGAACGATGGCGAGAGGTGCGAGAGAAGCTCCGGTGAGTTGGACGCCCATTTCCGGAGCGCGAAGCCGCCCGCCCTGAGCAGCTCGATGACTTCTTGCTGCTTTGAAAGGGCCGACGCGACGTCGTCCGCTCCCGACAGGACGTCGTCCACGTAAACGTCGGTGAGAAGCGACTCCGAGCCCTGAAGAAAGCGCTCTCTCTCATCGAGTGCGAGCTGCTTGATGACCCGCAGCGCGAGGTACGGCGCGCACGCGAGCCCGTACGTTACCGTGCAAAGGCTGAAAGTGTCTGGCGTAGAGCGCGAGGGCTTTCGCCAGAGGATCCGTTGGAGATCGCGGTCGTCGGGGTGGAGAATAATCTGACGAAACATTTTCTCCATGTCGGCCGAGAACACGACGGCGTGCCGTCTCCAGCGGAGCATAACGTCGAATAATTCCGGCAGTAAGGCCGGACCCACATGAAGACAATCGTTCAGAGAGATCCCGCGGCTCGTCTTCTGCGAACCGTTAAAAACCACGCGCAGCTTCGTAGTTTCGCTGGACTCGCGGATCACGCCGTGATGCGGCAAATAATACACGGCTGCCGCTTCCTCGGCCGCCGGAGACACGAGTTCCATGTGCCCGAGCTCCTCATATTCCTCCAGAAATTTGTTGTAGGCTTCCGCGAAGCCGCTGTCGCGCGCAAAGCGCTGCTCCATGCGCCCGAGCACGCGAGATGCTGCTGAGCGCGAATCCCCGAGAGTCTTCGCCGACTCCTTGAGCGGGAGTCGCACGATGTAGCGTCCGCTCGGACCCCGAGAATGCGACGAAACGAAGTGCTTTTCGCACCTTTCGTCTTCCGCGGAGAGTGAAGGAGTCGCTGAGAGCTCTTCCTGCTCCCAGAAACGTTGAAGTGAAGTCGACAGCTGCAGGTCGACCGACACCTGATGGCTGGCACACGCTGCCCCCGTACCTCCCTGCAGAGACGTCCTTCCCGAAAGTATCCATCCAAAGTGTGTGTTCTGAGCGACAGGAGCTTCGCGCGGGCCTTTCAGCACTCCTGGAAGGATGAGCTGAGCGAACTCCTCGGCTCCGAGCAGAAGTTCGATCCGTCGCGTCGATGTTGCATCAGGGTCGGCTAAGGTAAGCCCATCGAGATGAGTCCAGTGGGCCGTAGCAACGGCCTGCGGAGGCGCGTACGAGACTAGCCGAGGCAGGACCAGTGCGTCGGTCTCCAACTTGAAGCGCGAGTCGAGACGCGAGGCAATGCGAAGCGCGACCTTCCCGCGCGACGTGGCCGCTTGCTTCGCTCCGATACCGTTTATCGCGACCGACGCGACCGTACGCGGGAGTCTCAACCGCTGAGCGAGAGACTCAGAAACGAACGACACCTCGGAACCCTGGTCGAGGAACGCTCGTACGAGGGTCGGCGTACCGCCCGCCGTAAAGACGTTGACGAGCGCGGTCGCGAGAAGAGTACGCTTCGACGCGCCCACGGTGGACCGCAGACCGTTGTGAGCTGCGAGACTGTTGACGGGAGCTGCTGCCCCGTCCGACGTCGATTGCTGCGATGCGTCTTCCCGTGCTGCCCCCGGAAGTCCGGGAGGGTTCGATTCGGAACCGTGAATCGTCGTGTGGTGCTTCGCCTTGCAGACTTGGCACACCTTCTGCGAGCGACACTCTCGAACAAAGTGCCGTCCGAGACAGTTGAGGCAGAGACCGTTCGAGAGCACGAAGGCCTTCCTCTCCTCCGTAGATTTGGCGCGGAACGCGTCGCAGGACACGATAAAATGATCCTGCCGGCAGAATGAGCATTTTCTCCCTCCGGCTGGCGCAGTTGAAGCCTGGTGGGACTTAACCCGAGTGTTCGGCTTCGAATCTGCCTTCGTCTGACTTGTCGAGGAGCCTGGCGGCTTTGCCGGCGCTGTCGAACCCGGCCCGGCAGGCTCGAGTGCCTGGATGGCACAAATCCGCGCTTCAAGGAACGATTGCAGTTCCGCAAAGGTCGGCGGAGTCTTCTGAGCGCCCATCGAAGCCTTCCATTCGCGACGAGACTGCTTGTCGAGCTTCTGCACTGTGAGGTGCACGAGGAAGTCGCCGTAACCGTCGACCGCGCGCCCGAGAGCTCGAAGCGCCGACACGGCGTTCACTGTGCCGTTGAAGAGAGTTTTGAGCTCCGAGGCAGACTCCGATTTCATTGGCGGCAAGGAGCAGATGATCGAGAGCTGAGCACTCGTCAGAAGCCGCACGTTCTCATACCTGTCTGTAAGCGTCTTCCAGGCAGCGTCGAGATTCTCCGCGGTGAGTGGTAGCGACGCGAGCAACGCGGCAGGTTCCTTCGTTACACTCAATTTGAGGTAATGCAGCTTCTCGATTGCCGAGAGCGCCGTGCTGCTGCCGACCATCGACTCGAACAAGTCGCGGAACGACGGCCACTCCGAAAAGTGCCCGGAGAATTTTGGCAAATTGATCTTCGGCAGCTGCTGCCCCGACTGCGGTGCCCTCGGCGCCGGTGCCTCCGCCGACGCTTTGAATTGCCGAACGAGGTCAAGGAACTTCCCCTTGTTGACAAAGTACGCGTCCTCGGTTGTCTCGTAAACATGTTCAGCGAAATAGGGCAGCTTCCGGTGCTCGTCGGCAACGAGATCCTCCAACTCGTCGTGTCGCTCGAAGAACTCTTCCCATTGCCTGTCGAGAGTCGCTATCTTGGCCTCGACGATACCGAGAGTGATGTTGGCCTTCCCAACCCTTTTGAGATTCTCGCACGAGCGTATGATGTGGGCCGATGACCGTTCTTGCTTTCTCAGCAATTCCTCCATCGTCGAGTGATCCGCGGTATCGCGAACGCGAAATTCGGTGACTCAGTGCGAGCCCGACTAGCACCCGCGAGCGTGAGTGTGAGCGAGTCGAGGTAAACAAACCTCCGCGCGCGGCAGAGCGAGTGAGCGCGACCGATCGGCGAGAGTCCAGGCCTAGCCTATGCCCGAATGCGCAACGGCTCGGTAGCGGCCGGTGAGAGAGATAAGGCGAGAGCGCGACGCGCGTCACCTCAAGTTCGGCAAACGTGAGCCGCCCGGGCCGAGAGAGAGAGACGAACCGAGAGTCGAGGGCATTGACCGGCGCGTCGCGACAGCTGACGATCCCGAGCTGTCACCGAGACAGCGGCTCCGAGAGACCAGCTCGAGAGCGGCACACCGATACACACCGCGGAAATCGGTGACCCTGAGAGCCCGTTGCTCGCGATTCGAACTGACCGTTCGCCGGAGCGATAGTCCAACGGTTCCTGACGCGCGCGAAAAGGAACCAGTACAGCGCAACGCGACTAACAATTTCTCAAGCACGTACCGCGATAGCCAGAGATGATCCTCTTGAATATCGATGCGATGACTTCGAGGTGAGACGAGATGAGTCCGCGATGAAAACCGAGATGAACTCCGTGAGAGATCCGATGCGAGTCGGAGAAGTTTCTACACCGTGAGTATGCACTCCAACTCTCCCGGATCCGGCTCGAAGGACCAAAATGTCGAGTAGCGAATCGTAGGGTGCCGGGTCAGGAGAGGAGGTTCGAGACGGTGAGAAAGTAGCCGATGTGTACGGTAAACAAATTATAAAATATCTTTAATATCTCTCAAAATTATGTACAGAGGTGCTTGAGGTGTGAACTCGGCGCGCGAGCGTCGTTAACTGCCGGTTCCGACGACCGGTGAGCGAAAGCGAGAGTCAGAGCCCCCGCGTGTATAGGTCTCGATCGCGTTAGAGGTCAATGACCTGCCTGCGAATTTCGGACGCTCCCGGTAAGCGTGACAAACGGGAAAAATATTCGCGCGATCCAGAACAGAAACGAATAACATTTTGGGATCATTATTATGGACAAACAATCTTATCAGCATCTTCCATATGCTTGATTTTTTCAGATTTTTATCCGATCGAGAAGTGTTTGTAATTCCCTTTTATTCCTCCCAAACTTAGGCGCCGTCAGTCATTGCACTAGTACTACCTTGTAACAAAAATAATTTAAGAAGCAAAAGATTGCCCGAAGGCTGCTGTGACACGATAAAATAATATTCGATTTCATATTATAAGTCGCCGAATTTTAAATATCGTAGTTTCGCCGACCGTCCCCCCCCCTTCCCTTCCCGCTATAGCCGAGCGACGTCGAGCGAGCGCTACGGAGTCGACGAGGCCCTCCCGGGGTGGTCAATCCGAGGAGAAGTTCCGTCAGCCTCGAAGGATGTTCGTACAAAAGGATACGATATCGTCCCTTTGGTGTCACCGAACATCGACCAGGAAATCATCGAGACTGTTCAGGGTTATTTGCCACCGTGGAGTGCTTCGATCGGCCTTCTCCCCTCAATCAAAACGACGGGGAGTAAGATCGGCCGATCTCCCAAACGAAACTAATGAAGCACCTCTATCGGAACGGTGGCGATCGAAGAAGCGGGCTTCTTCATCAACATCGAGGAGCGACAGAGACGGAGAGACAACACAGTAGCTGCTCGCTCTGACCCATACTCACGGCCTAATCACGTGTTCCCGTGAATTCACGTCACGGGAGGAGAGGAACCGAGGTGCGAGACTGAGCTCGTCACTTCGGGGCAATCCTCCGTAGAGACAGCGTGTAGAATTTTTGCCCTCCCGTATAGAAGTTATTGAATTTCATAAATTAAGAGAATAGTGTGTTATCGAGAGTGCGATTATTCCCTAAATCCCCCCCCCCCTTCCCCTTTCGAAGATATTTAAAGAATTTCCCACGACTCAGGAACACGACGTTTCCGATCATCTTGTTCGAAGAGTTTTGAGCCACGTGCGCGGTGAGACGCGTTGTATCGTACGATTCCGGCTCCGTCGTTGCATTGTATAGAGTCAAGCCGTCCCGATAACATTCCCCCTCCGATAACGCAGTTACCAATTACCCAAATTATTATTCCCCACCTATTTTTGGACCCCCCCCCCCCCCCCGTTTTCCCGTGTGTGCGAGAGTGAGACAAGGCGAACCGGTGATCGTGTAATATCGAAAGCGCGTTTTCCGCGACACGACGCCGGCGAGAGAGTCGAGTTTTTATTATATCGAGTCACGCGTGTCACAGCAGTGCCCCGCGAATTACCCAGATTTCCTCGTCCGAACCCGGACAAGCTCTCCCGGAGCAGGTAATAATTAAGAGCCGTCGAGGTCGAAAAGAACCCTTTTGCTTCCCTGAGATTTATGTTATTCGAGTCATTCCCCCCATTTCTTTGTCATTATCGAATCAAATAGAAAATTCGACGTCGCTGTGAAAGCGGCTGGCGCCCATTAAAATAAAGTCGCATTTTCAATTGCTTAATTAAATAAAGATTTCATTTTGTTTTATTTGCCGAGTCGTTAATTACTTCGAGTTTTCACCCCCACCCATTTAGCGATAAATAAAACCATTATAACCTTAATGTTGTCATTCGATCTTGAATCTACTGTTCTTTGCCACACAATTATGATGATCCCATTCGGAATAGCTGTACAGCGATGCTTTTTTTTATACAAAAATTAACGCGTTCGATACAGCTGACCCAGACACAGATTATAATTTATTTGTCATGTTTTGTGTGAAGTGTATATATGGCGTGAAGGTATGATTATGAAGCGTGTTTCGTGCGCATAACTGTATTTCATTCGTTTATGATTGTATTCATGTTGATATTGTGTGGTGTATAAAGTGTACGCGTATGAAGAGTGATTTATAAGAATGAGAGCATCTCATCTGTTTATTTATTATTTTTCATGTATTGAGTGAGAAGGGTGCTTATGAAGAGTGTTTTGTGCGCATGTGCATATTTCATTCGTTTATTGCGTTTAGTTATCATTTATCATACTTTCATTATGTTTGGTATAAAGTGTACGTGTATGAAAAGTGTTTTCTGCTGTTTTTCCTTGCACTAATGCGAGAAAAGGCAGCGGATGATCGGTTTTGCGGTACGGGCGAGAAAAATCAGTCTCTCTCACACTCGTGAGAAGTGCCGCACTCGCGTTCGGCTCGGGTGTGACTTCACACTCGACGAGTGTGAACTGGCGCATGGGCCGCAATCGTGTGCGGTGCTTTACACGAGTGCGAGAGATCGATTTTTCTCGCCCGTGCCCTGAACTCGATTTTCCGCTGTTTTTTCTCACATTAGTACGAGGAAAAATAGTGGAAATAACTATTGTGCGTATGAGTGTAATTAATTCATTTATTACGTTCAGTTATAATTTATCATATTTTTATTATGTATTGTATAAAGTGTACGTATATGAACAGTGGTTTGTGTACATGTTTCCGCGTGAGTTATGAAACGGGTTGTATTACTAGTACATTTGAACCTCGCAGTCGAAATTTCCGAATAACCTAAGCAATTCTGTTCAGTACATGTGCGTTTTTAATTCGTTTATGGCGTTCAGTTATCATTTATCGTATTTTGCTTCCTCATAGAGGAAGCTTTGTTTTCGTAAAAAAAAAAATGGGATTTTAATGTCAGAATACTTAAAATAGTCTAAAACGTCGAGAAATATGATTTTTAGCTGGCGTCCGGATGTATGTGTGTGAATGTGTGTGTCTATATGACAGAGTTGCATCGTTTAAAATGACTATAACTCGGAAATGGCTTGAGACAGCGAGTTGAAATTTGGTACACTAGTAGAGCGATCACGTCGCTTCGTTCCGTGCTATTTTCGTGAACATTGAGGCCCAAATGGAGATTTTATGCGATTTTCAATTTTTTGGAAATTCTCTGTGGTAGCTCTAACTTGCGTAAATTTTGAGCAATCGTCCTAAAACTACACATAAATATACTATTTTTATCAAAGACTTTTGGTATTGAATTTGGTCAAAATCCATAAAAGTGGTAAGATTATATGGGATTTAGAGTTTTTTGAAAAATGACTAAAAAAAATATTAAAATTTTTATAAAACTCCCGACTGCGGAATATGACTGAATGACTGAACAAAGTACATAAAAAAATAAAAACGACTTTAAAAAAAAAATAGAAAAAATAAAGTGATAAAAAAATCTTACAAAAAGATTGAAATAATTAACGATAAAATATTAATTTTCACGGAAGCTCCCTCTATTATCTTGTCCATCGATATTTGCTGCTATAATAATAATAATAATAATAATAATAATAATAATAATAATAATAATAATAATAATAATAATAATAATAATAATAATAATAATAATAATAATAATAATAATAATAATAATAATAATAATATTAATAATAATAATAATTTTATTTCACTCGGTGCGTAAAATGCGATTTTACGCACGCTTCGCGTGCGTACAACCTCATTTTCACACCTCGTGAAATAAAATTTCGTACGATACTCGTGCATAAAACGTTTTCTGAACTCGTGTAATTGCAACACTCGCCTTCGGCTCGTGCTGCAAACTCACACTCGTCAGAAAAAGTTTTATCGCACTAGTATCGTAATGTACTAATATATAATAAAATTAATAAGTTTTCGTGACCCCTATATTTTTTTGCATTTTCGTGTACCGTCCGACTGGGGAACAACGAATGTGAGTGCCAGACCGTTGCCAAATGTACCAATCCGAAAATATTTGCCCTCGAAGTTGGAAAAAAAAATTGATTTTTCGCCTCTCCAGACAAATTGCTCGCGATATATGTCAATTTGTGCACTCGTGTGTGTGCGACTACACGCGAGCACAATATGGAATGCTTTTTTTCCCGCATGTGCTCCAAAATTTTGTTTTTTCGCCATTTATGTGCTTTTTCCAACTTCGGTGAAACCCTGTATTTCGTGATTCCGGGCGAAATATGGGTCAAATCTTGCAATTTTTTGCACTCTCGAGTTGCGTCCGGCTGGGGAACGACAAATATGAGCGCTGAACCGCTGCCGAATGTCTTAATTCGAAAATATTCGCTCTCGAAGCTGAAAAAATTTCCGGTGACATTTTACTTTTTGGCGTCTCAAGGCGAATTACGTGTGAAATATGTCCATGTGTTCACCCGTGTGTATGCGACTACACACGAGCAACCTATTGGATGTATTTTTTTACCTTAATATGCATCGAAAGTTGAATAATTACGGTATTTGTGTGTATGTTAAAATTTTTTATTTTTTTTGTGTCCCATCTGTACGAGATTTTGGCACACCCCACTTCCCCGGGATTGTTGATGATTGCCACGTTATAATAAATTTTTAGTCCAGGTATAAATATACATTTTTTAAAATTAATTTCACATTGCTTTCCCCTCTTTTTTTAAAGCGGAAGCCGAAATTTATCGACAATTTAATGTGTTTATTCGATTTATTTAATTTACAAAAATAAAGGCAATTTCGTTGTTTGTTCGCTCATAGTAGTAAGGGGTGCACTATGGAGACCCCCCACTCCCATCCCCACTCCTATCCCCACTCCTCGGGCCCGGTCGGACCGCGCCCGGTCGGACCGCGCCCGGAGGTGCGTGTGATAGAGAGGGGGGACGGGAGCGTGTGCGGAAGTCACCACAGTGCACCCCGGAAGAAATAAAAATTTTATTTAATTTATTTTTTTATTTATTTATATTTGTAATTATGATTTATAATATTTTTATATTTATATTTTTAAAGTTCTTCGCTGCTCCCGTGCGCGTTGAAGTTGTAAAACCTGTAAAACAAAAAAATTATTATCATATTATTATCATAACAAAAAATTATTATTATATAACCTACCGTCTATCTAGTGGGCTGGTCTTCATTTTCACCTCGATGCACCCAGCGACGGTCATCGAAGACAGGGACGCGGAGCGGCTCCTGCCCATCCCGCTCCCACATGACGTATTCAGTGGTGACAGCCGGCGACTGCACGCTGACATAATCAGCGTAGCGCAGCCGCCGGCGACGTCGATGCGTCCTCTCCTCCTCCTCTCCCGCGTATCTCACGCGTTCTGAAAAATAAATAAAATAAATAAAATAAATAAAATAAATAAAATAAATAAAATAAATAAAATAAATAAAATAAATAAAATAAATAAAATAAATAAAATAAATAAAATAAATAAAATAAATAAAATAAATAAAATAAATAAAATAAATAAAATAAATAAAATAAATAAAATAAATAAAATAAATAAAATAAATAAAATAAATAAAATAAATAAAATAAATAAAATAAATAAAATAAATAAAATAAATAAAATAAATAAAATAAATAAAATAAATAAAATAAATAAAATAAATAAAATAAATAAAATAAATAAAACTTACGGATATTGTTCCGTGCCGGACGTGGACGCCGTTCCTCCTCGGGCTCCTGCTCCAAAGGCCCCGAAAGGGGTACGGCAGACACCTCCTCGATCGGAGCACGATTATAACACATTTCGATTCACTTTTTACAGAGCGATGTGTCGCCGGCACGATCCCACTGTGTACTGACGGCCTCTCTTATGAGATCATAGCCGCCGCCCAGTCTCGTGCTGATTCTGCAAAATCTGGAGACTGTCACAGATATGCACATTTATATTTATATTTATATTTATATTTATATTTATATTTATATTTATATTTATATTTATATTTATATTTATATTTATATTTATATTTATATTTATATTTATATTTATATTTATATTTATATTTATATTTATATTTATATTTATATTTATATTTATATTTATATTTATATTTATATTTATATTTATATTTATATTTATATTTATATTTATATTTATATTTATATTTATATTTATATTTATATTGCGTTTAAATGTACCGATAATCATATGCGGCTCTGTCTTCTTCTTCCGAGTCTGCTGACTCCTCAGGGTCAAAGCACAGACTCGGATCGCCGCGTCTTCGTCTTTTACATGGACGATCTACGTCCACGTAATACGGGCCCCGCATGTCAAACCACCAGCGTGTCTGTTTACACGTGTAGTGGTAGTAATTCGGAGATAATGTCGTTGTGTTCCAGCAACGCCAAATTTCCGGCACGCGTGATGTACCGGTGCGGGTGTCATACACGCGCAAATCCCGATGACGCGAATGATATGCCACCAGAGAGTTCGCTATGTACTTGAGAGGTTCGCGTAACCATATATTTATATTACGAGGGTCTTGCCCATTACCCGACGGGCAAGACCAATGCACAAATTTGCACAACTGTGGAATCAGAACGTAACTCATGTCCACAGCATCGAGCGAAATTTTTTTATTATGGGTATCAATTTTACCCAACAGGTGACGGAGCATAGCCCAATCCTCCCTGCTGTAACGAGTCATATTATTTAATACCGTCGCAAGGGCTAAGTATTGCAATGAGCTTGCCGACCACCGAATTTCCTCACTACCATCGGCCGCCACACGCAGCGTCCATGAAACGCGCGGCGATAATCTTGGAGGCGCATTAACGTCTTTTACGCGTATACCATACTCTATTGTCACACCATTATAATACCATGGCTCTTCCTCTGCGTCACCAAAACCACCATCGTCGACCCAGCTCTCGTATTTGATACACTCGAAAATTTCGTACGCTTTTTTCTCACTATCAGCTTCATCGCCGTACGAGGATTCACTGCACACGGTAAATTCGTAAGCCATTTTTTAAGGGTTTCCGTTTTAATTTTATCGGCACGAGATCTGATGAAATACTGACAGCACCGCGCCTCACGATTTTTTCGCGCAACCAAATGATTTGCTGAGTAAACAGTAGTTGAGAACAAAGCGGTAGGATAAAGTTTACGCGCGTGTCCAGAGACATAATAACATATCGGGTTTTATATGCATCTAAAATTGCGAGGAGCGGTCAGTCGTGATTTAGTCAGGCATCGATGCGTTATCTTTTTATCGTGCAATAATGACGGACCACACCCTTCGCGAGAGTATCCGAATTTTATTGAAATTTACAAAACCGTGCAGTGCACAGATTCGTCGACACTGTACTGAAAAATGGTGTGCAAAATTGAAACACTTAACGGGTCAAAAACTCGAAAAGTGCTTAAAATATGTTGTATGGTGGGCGCCCTTAAGGGCTATCGCGACCGCATACAACAGAGGGTTGCTGAACGGTCAGAGGGTTTTAACATGCGTGTTCGAAGAATTACAACGAAGAGGCCTTGAAAAAGTCGCATGCGTCCGCGGCATAGACAAAGAAATCAGAAGTAAGTAATATTTATTAATTATTATTTAGCCCTTATCATTTATAGGACCGGCCTCTCTCCAATTACTCAAGAGTTCCCTTAGACGCTTAAAAAAAAAAAAAAAAAAAAAAAAAAAAAAAAAAAAAAAAAATCGCGTATCTCTCGACGTTCTCGAGATATTTAGCAATTTCACTTTAAGGGGGGCTTGTTTCATGACTTTTATTAGTGGATATGGTTAAGCCACCCCCGCTTCACACCACCCGCAGGGGGTGCCCAAAACGTTGTCCGTTTTCGCCTATCTCTCACCGTTTCCGAGATATTTGATAATTTCACTTTAAGGGGTTGCATCAAGCATCGTTATTGGGGTGTTTTTATTGGTGGATCGCGATCGATTGCCCGACTGCACACCCCCCTGTGTAACCCCCCAAAATTCGTCCGTTTTCACGTATCTCTCACCGTTCTCGAGATATTTGGCGATTTATCCTTAAGAGGCAGCTTCACCGTGCGACCGCTCAGTTTGACCGCCTCTTAGTAGCCTGCGACAGCCTCGTTAGAGAGCACGGTGAAGCTGACCGATTCTCGAGATATTTGACAATTTATCCTTAAGAGGCAGCTTCACCGTGCGGCCGCTCGGTTTGACCGCCTCTTAGCAACCTACGATAGCCTTATTAGAGAGCACGGTGAAGCTGACCGATTCTCGAGATATTTGACAATTTATCCTTAAGAGGCAGCTTCACCGTGCGGCCGCTCGGTTTGACCGCCTCTTAGCAACCTACGATAGCCTTATTAGTGAGCACGGTGAAGCTGACCGATTCTTGAGATATTTGACAATTTATCCTTAAGAGGCAGCTTCACCGTGCGGCCATGCGGTTTGGGCGTCAGTTAGTAATATACGACAGCCGTATTAGCAGCGTACGGTGAAGCTGCCTCTTAAGGTGAAATTGTCAAATATCTCGAGAACGGTGCGAGATAGGCGAAAACGGCCAAAATTTTGGGGGGTTGCACAGGGGGGTGCGTAGTCGGACGCTCGAACCCGATGCGCCAATAAAATCACCCCCATAATGATGATTGAAGTTACCCTTAAAGTGAAATTGTTAAATATCTCGAGAACGGTGCGAGATAGGCGAAAACGGCCAAAATTTTGGGGGGTTGCACAGGGGGGTGCGTGGTCAGACGGACGGACCCGATGCACCAATAAAATCATCCCCATAATGATTATTGAAGTTACCCTTAAAGTGAAATTGTTAAATATCTCGAGAACGGTGAGAGATAGGCGAAAACGGACAAAATTTTGGTCACCCCCGCTGGGGGTACATAGCAGGGGATAGCCTATCCGATCCGCCAATAAAAATCTTGAAACCACCCCCTTAAAGCGAAATTATTAAATATCTCGAGAACGGTGAGAGATACGCGAAAACTGACAAAAATGTTAGCGTTGTAAGGGGTAACTTAAGCTAATCCAGGAGAAAAAAATTCGATAATATCGTTTGAGCGTGCCATGAAGTTGACCCTTTTCATTTATTGTATAGGTTATCGCCTCTTGGATGCAACGAGTGATGAAGAAGCAGACCTCATAGAGCAAACACGGATTGTGGAAGAAGAAGAAGAGAATCAGGCCGTCCAACATTCCAGAAATTGTAAGTATTCTAAAGTAAAAGAGAAAGCAAATTGTTTCAACAGCGACATTTTTTCAGCTTCTCAAGGAACTGCGGAAGAAGAGCAGCCCAATGAACGTGAACCTGTAGCAGGACCATCTAAGGTCAAGGAGCTTATACCAGGACCACACGGTTT
This sequence comes from Ichneumon xanthorius, assembly GCA_917499995.1. NCBI lineage: Eukaryota > Metazoa > Arthropoda > Insecta > Hymenoptera > Ichneumonidae > Ichneumon > Ichneumon xanthorius. Next base: position 23,535,838 of record OU824203.1, on the reverse strand, counting down.
GTGCAGCCCTGAGACATTCGACCTCCAGGAACGCCAACCATGGGAATTTTCTGACGGTTATGAAGCAGAGAAGCCGGAAAAAGACTACCGCTGGGTTCAACAGCTCTTGGGTCTCGCAGGTAAATATTTGCGCCCACTTGTAGAAATAATAAATTATAGAATAATTTGTATTCATTACATTTTATCATGTAGATCGCCTATAACGTGCAGGTCTGGGTTTCTAGGATTATAAGGTACTGATAATTTACATTTATTCTACTGTATCAATGAATTCTAAATGATAGTATATAATTTCGTTTGCAGAAGTACAAGAGGGTTCGGGCCGGCCGCGTAACGCTGCTAGGAATGAGTCATTCGGAGACATCAGGCCACCAGGAGATCGATTCGAAATTATTCAAGACGCCGTGCGTTATTTTAAACGCTTCAAGCTCCGCGGACGTGAGACGACGATGCGCGTTCGTCAACCACCGGCCAGTTTTAATAGTGTTATAGAGTGGCTAGAAGGGGCGTTCCGCGATCTCCTGACGCATATCACCAGCTCCTGCGAGGGTAGTGATTATGCGGGTATCTCGTTTACCGCGAGCGGTCTAGCGCACGGTCCCGTATGGGTTTCTTTTCGACCGGTACGCGATCTCACTTTTCAAGATATATGGCAGTTGATAAGCAGTGTTGCTCAAAGTGCCACTTCTTTAAATATTGACGACGAGTGTAATATAAAAACGTGTATCGTCAAGGGTGTAGAGGGTAGGGGTCGGAAAAAACTTACGTATGAGGGCATCGCAAAACGATCCATTCTATCGATTCGAAACGACGATAATTTATGTTTACCGCGCTCATTGGTCACAGCCCGGGCGTACGCTGAACGAGGAGAAATACGAACTGGTGCGCTCGACACTAATTGGCACCGTATAAGACAACCCAGAGGATTATTACAAAAGAATGCAGCGCTTGAGCTTACGACAGCCGCAAATGTGCGTGTGCCGAGGGCGGGTTGCGGTGTGCGTGAGGTTGCGAGCTATCAGGATTATTTGGCTCGAGACGGCATCGCGATCGTGGTTTTTGAGTTCTTGAGCTTAGGGACTCGTAGGAAAAAAGCGCTGTTCGATGGCACACAACAAGTTTTGGATACAGTAGGCACGATTCGACACACTCTGTATATTCTGTATAGCGAACGTTCGCACCATTTTGAGCCGATTTTAAATCTCATGGGCGCTGTAGGCAGTTCAAATTTTTGCACGAGTTGTAACGCTCTATATCGGCGAGCAGAGCACAGATGTTCAAAAAAAAAATGTCCGCGATGCTGGGTATCGCCTCCGTGCAACCAGACCTTAAACAACGCTCTCAATTGCACGACATGTAATCGCGATTTTTTTGGAGCAGAGTGTTTTCGAAATCATACGATCGATAGAAAGTATTATCGTAAGACAGTCAACGTTTGTAAAGTTCTGAGACGCTGTCGTAACTGTTTTCAAGCGGTACGACCTTTGGAAGAGAAAAAGAAACACAAATGCGGCGTAGGATTCTGTAAAATATGTAAATCTGTTCAACCGTTCAATCATCTGTGCTTCGTGACACCGATACGCATAAAAGATCTAAAAAAAACAAATCTCTTTATTTTTTATGACTTCGAAACGCAACAGTGTACGCCTGTAAACGGAGACGCGACTACATTCGTACATGAGCCGAATCTTTGCGTAGCTCAGCGAGTTTGCACTCTTTGCTGCGACAACGATTCTATCGCTGAACCCTGTGAAAATTGTGGGCCCCACGAGTTTGTATTCAGACATAATCCCGTAAGTCAGCTCGTGGAATTAGCGATGCAAAATGCCGAAAAATATGCGAAAACAATCTTAATTGCACATAACGCAGGAGGTTTTGATGCCCAGTTCGTCTTACGATACCTGATTAACGAGAAAAAAACACAGTTACCGACGCTAATAATGAACGGCACAAAGATTATCACCATGCGTATCGGGAAGATCGTGTTTCTCGATAGCCTACACTACTTTCATATGCCTCTAAGTGCTCTACCAAAGGCCTTCGGCCTGCAGGGTGCCACTGCTAAAGGGACTTTCCCACATTTGTTCAACACACCCGAAAATCAAAATTATGTCGGCCCTCTACCACCTATAGAATATTATAGTCCTGAAACGATGCGAACGGCTGAGCGAGAAAAATTATATGCCTGGTACAGCGAGACGACAGCCGCCAATTATGTATTCGATTTTGCAAAAGAGATTGTAGAGTACTGCACGACCGATGTCACGATACTGAGACAAGCATGCGTGGTTTTCCGCAAAATGTTCATGACCATTGGCAACGTTTGCCCCTTTGACGAGAGCACGACAATAGCATCAGCGTGCTTTCAGGTTTTTCGTAAAAATTTTCTGAAACCCGAGACGATTGGCGTTATACCAGCGGGTGGATATAGATGGGCGCATAATCAGTCGAAAAAAGCGGTCTCGTGGCTCGTGTGGATGGAGCATTCTCTCGGTCAGCGCATTATTCATGCAGGCCGATCGCGCGAGTTTAAATTACCTCAAAACCTGCTGGTTGACGGTTACTATGAAACCCCTGACGCAACACACGTATTACAATTTCACGGCTGTTACTGGCACGGGTGTTCGCGCTGCTTTCTCATGAACAGAGCTGGAGAGTGCGGCGGTATACCGATGAACGAGCGTCTCGAGAGAACCATCGCTATAGCTAATAGAATCAGAAACAGCGGCTATGAGTTAACAGAAATATGGGAGTGCGAGTATGACCGTATGTTAAAAGCCGACACAGAAATGCGTGCAGTCATTGAAAACCATTCGCTAGTCACATCAGAGCCTCTCAATCCGCGCGACGCTTTCTTTGGTGGCCGTACAGAAAACATGGTTACGCTCTACGATGTAAAGGATACAGAGCAAATACGATACGTCGATGTTTGCTCTCTGTATCCATACATCTGTAAGTTTGGAAAGTATCCTGTAGGCCACCCGAGAGTGTATGTCGGCGACGAGTGTATGGAATTGACAGGCCCTGATAATACCGATCTTTCACGGATTGAGGGCCTCGTTAAATGCACGGTATTACCGCCGCGTGATCTGTATCACCCTGTGCTACCTGTACGCATGCACCAGCGACTGCTCTTTGCTCTGTGTCGTAGTTGTTGTGAAATTATGAATCATGAAGCATGCACGCACGAAGATCCTAGTGAGCGCGTGTTCGACGGTACGTGGGTAGTGGATGAGGTGCGAAAAGCTGTCTCGTGCGGATACAGGGTGATACGCGTAAACGAAATTTGGCAATATGAGATAACACAGCTTAATCGGGATACACAGCAGGGTGGCCATTTTACCGAATACATAAATACTTTTTTGAAAATCAAGCAGGAGGCCAGCGGCTGGCCTGAAAAATGTTTGGGAGACGAGGCAGCGCAAGATCAATATATCACAGCCTTTGAGCAGTCTGAGGGCATTAAACTAAATCGCACAGCAATAGAAAAAAACCCTGGTTTACGCTCCGTAGCTAAACTATGCCTCAATTCATTCTGGGGTAAATTTGGTCAGCGTGAAAACCTGCCACAAACAGCGATAGTTTCGACGCGCAAACAGCTCATGGAGTTGCTGAGTAGTCCCGAGCACGAGATCACCGGTATTTTGCCTGTAAATCATAAAATACTGTATGTCAATTATATAAGCACCGATGACTCTGTAACACCATCAGGTATAGCAAGCGCCGTCATTGCGGCCTATACCACAGCTCAGGCACGCTTGAAATTGTATAGCTATCTCGAACCGCTAAATACCCGTGCTCTGTACTGCGACACGGACTCTGTTATTTACGTGACCAAGAACGATCCGCGTGAGTATGAGCCGCCAATAGGTCAGCTATTAGGAGATCTTACTAACGAGCTGAGCGAGGGTAGCTATATTACAACTTTTGTTTCGGGCGGGCCAAAATTTTATTCGTTTATAGTGCGTGCTCCCGACGGATCGGAAAGCGAAGTCTGCAAGGTAAAGGGAATATCACTCAATTTTGCAAACAGTGCGTTAATCAATTACCAATCAATACGATCATTTATACTTGGCGAAAGAGAGGAGCCGATTGTGTTACACTACAAGGCAATTAGACGCACGGCGTTTCATCACGTTGTCACGAAGCCCGAAACGAAGTCGTGTAAACCGTCTAGCATCAAGCGAAGACCCGCTGGTGTATACGGGTCGTTGCCTTATGGCTATAAAGATTAGCGATAAATTACCGCCATATACTGTAAACCGCCATATACTGTAAAATATACTGTAAAAAAAATATACTATGAAATGGGTGCCTGACCAATTCCTTTATCACCGTCCGTAACAAGAGTATTTTACTCACTCCCTAAGATGGATACGCGGTGGAAACATCCTTGGACCTCAATGATTTGTGGTCCAACAGGCTGCGGTAAAACATATTTTGTGAAAAAGTTTCTAAAGTTTATTTCGCAAATGAACAGTGAACCGTTCGAGAGAATTATTTTCTATTATTCCGAATGGCAATCTGCATACACGGAGTATGGAACATCGATAGAATTTCATGAGGGATTACCGCAAAGTGCAGATTATGCGAGCGATCCACGCGCTAAACTCATAATTATCGACGACTTAATGAGGGAGGCCTCGAATAACAGTGTTGTCGATCTATTTACTAAAGGCAGTCATCATAAAAATTTAAGTGTGATTTTTATAACGCAAAACTTATTTCATCAGGGTAACGGGCAACGGGATATCTCGCTGAATGCTAATTATATAGTTGTTTTTAAAAATCCTCGTGATCGCGCTCAAATACAGCATTTAGCGCGTCAGATATATCCTGAAAATCCGCGCTTTTTGCAAGAGGTTTATCACGACGCAACGTCTAAACCACACGGATATTTGTTACTAGATTTGAAACAAGCGACACCGGATAATTGTAGATTTCGCACCTGCATCTTTCCCGATGACCCCCAGCATTTTGTGTACGTACCACGAAAGAAATTAAAAAGCAACTACACGTCCGGAGAATTACCAGTTCTGCGTTTATAATGACGGACAACGGATCGGCTCGCTACAAAAAGAACGTTGCGATAACGCAAGCCCTTCGGTATTCCGACAAGGAGCAGCGCAAACAGACTTCAAGTGTCATTCAATGTCTTGTCGATTGCGCATTGTACATCCTACGTAACAACGCGCCACTGAAGACTCGGGGATACTTGTCGTGGAAAAAAGGTGAAAAGGAGTGATTCGCCCAAATAATTATCAGTCAATTTCTTGTAATGGCACGCAGCGGATCACCGCTCTGCAAGAAGTACGCTGCAATATTGCAAGCCCTTCAGCATTTCAGTAAAGAGCAGCGGGAAGCCTTTTTGCGTAAAGCAGATCCCCGTATAATCCGTTGTATTTGCGAGTGTGCTCTGAACATTCTTCAGGGTAACGTGCCTCTGAAGCCTGCTCAGAAGAAAAAACTACGTAGGCACGCGCCTGTTCTTCGGCGCTTAGCAGCGAGAAAAGGCAGTTGGAAGAGTAAGAAACGGTTTGTTATACAGAGCGGCGGATTCTTGCCCCTTTTGCTCGCACCAATACTAGGCACCGTCCTGTCAAATTTGATTGGCGGCTGATAATGGAGCATGCAAGGAAAATGGTGCTAGTACCCGAGGAGAATCTATTACAGTTGAACACCTCGAGTCATCGACAACAAGCTTTTGCTGCGGGTACACCACCATCGCAGGAGGCGCAGACTATTAGTGCTACCTTGAGCAGATTGGACACCGAAATGAATGAAATTTTGAATTCTAATAAATACAAGGATGAGAGAGAAAAGTGGGCGGCGTATTTGGCTGTGCTTCAGCGCTATCTTCATTTTGTCGATAGTGAACGAACCCATCAGCAACTTGAACTCCTGAAAAAAGAAGGCGCAGCCCCATTGGAGGGTGCTGATAAAAAAAGCGAAATCTCTACACGTATGAACGACTCCATTATAATTGAAAGTGTACCGCAAAAATTTCGACCCAAAGCGAAGCTTCTGCTGCGTCGTTTGCACGATGCGCGTTCGCCAAATTTTTCTTGGAACGCCGCGGGAACCGTTTCTATCGAGGGAAAACCCATCAAAGACTCGAATATTGTCGACCTCATGAACGATGCTATGCGTGCAAGAAAAGTCTCCAAACCTGCGGGACGCAAAGCCTTTGCCGCTTTTTTAAAAGCGATACAAACACCTCGAGAATTTGTCGGGAATGAGGAACTATGGCTGGAATCAAGGGCGAACTCAACACTACAACAGGATCAAACAAGTAGCAGTGACGGTGGTGATATCAGCGATGTCAGCAGTCAGTCACCGCCGTACTACAGTGATAAGAGCACAGGAGCAACACGTGCTGTGCAGAGTGGTTCTGGTTGTTACAGCAAGAAAAGACGTGTAACTTGGGCTAGCCTTAAATTATAAAGATGAAAATATTAGAAAAAGTGTACTTCAACCCCTCCTATGAAGCATCGTTTTCGGGCGCAACTCGGTTGCTGCGAGAGGCTCGGAAGAAAAAAATTTCCGCCAAGAAGACCCTACAGTGGCTTGAGTCTCAGGATGCTTACACAAAGCATAGACCTGTGAGGCGTCGATTTCCGCGACGTTTTTACAATGTGCGAAACATTGACGATGTTTGGGAGGCTGATCTTGTAGATCTTCGCTCTATCAAAGTTTACAACGACGGCTATGTTTATCTCCTCGTAGTTATAGATGTTCTTAGTAAATACGCATGGGTTGTGCCTCTATACGATAAGACAGCGACATCTGTCACTAAAGCGTTTACGCATATATTATCACAAAAAATCAGTAACGGTAGAGCACCGATTTGTTTACAATCGGATAGAGGTAAAGAGTTTATAGGTGCTGCATTCCAGACTTTCTTGGAGAAGAAGAACATTCGGTTCCGAGCTGCAAGAAACCCCGATATAAAAGCCTCTATTGTGGAGCGGTTTAATAGAACACTAAAAGAAAGAATGTGGCGTTATTTCACATACTCTAGAGAGAAACGTTACATCGACGTTCTGCAGGATATTGTCTCGGCATACAACCATACGCGGCATAGCAGCATAAAAATGACTCCTGCCTCTGTGACATTAGCCACAGCCGCTAGCGCTCGGGCTAATCTGATGCAGCGCTACAGACCTCCTGAGCAGCAGCACAGGCCTGCTAAATACAGGGTAGGCGATGTTGTGCGCATCAGTAGTGCAAAGGCGGCCTTTGCAAAAGGTTACGAGAGCGGCTGGACCAGCGAGCTATTTAAAATACACCGTGTATCAGACACTCGATGGCCAGTGGTATACATCTTACGTGACCTTCACGACGAAGATATCGACGGTATCTTTTACGAACCCGAATTATCGAGAGTGCAAACACAGAGGAAGAAAGGCCAATCAAAATGAAAGAGGAGTTTTATATGGTTTTACCTAGCAATAGTAGCATGGAATATTACCCTGATAATAAGACAACACGATTCACTACTCATTTACCACAGTGTGTGACTTTGCACGGTAGTTGGGCTGTTTCTTTAGCCGAAATACACATACCCATGACGATTCTACATGTACCACCCGAGGGCGAACAGAATTTTATTAACATTGTAACGAGAGTTATGAAACCTGATGCGGGACTAGACTTTATTAGAGAAGACCGTATTTGTGTACCACCCGGTGTATACCGTAGTATCGACAAATTACTTGAAACAATTAATGAGATAAAATACGTAGCTGGACACTTGAGGTTTCAATGTGGACACAATGGATACGTGACAGTGTCGCGCATCTGCAACACCTGCACGAATTCGGAACATGCCTTTTATTTTTCTGACGTGTTGAATAAGATTTTAGGATTTTCTCATGATCACGGAATAGTGATTCAAAGCGATACTAAGTACATCGATCAGAGACCCGCCGGTCTAACCAACGGTATTCCAAATATGTTCTTCGTTTATACTGATATATGTGAACCCTACATCACGGGAGATGTGCATACACCTCTGCTCCGTGTCGTTCCCTCAGTCGCCGCTGATAATTACAATTACGGGTCTGTAAAAATTCGGCACTTTTCGCCGCCACGCTTCATACCACTATTGCGCACTAGTTTTCAAACGATAACTATCGATATAAGAGATGAATTTGGTGAGCCAATACCATTCGAGTACGGAACGCTGACGGTGACATTACACTTCCACCGTATAGATTGACAGCATCATTGTTAAAATGGAATATTATGACGCATATTTTGACGCTCAGACGGGTGGTGGTGGGCTGGGAAGGAGCGGATATGGAGGCATAAGCCACGTATACATCGGTTCACCGAACCAGCGAGGTCACGGGATTGGTAGCTTCCTCGGCGGTCTCTTTCGGCGTATCATACCGCTCTTGAAACAGGGAGCCCGAACCATCGGCAAAGAAGCGCTACGTTCCGGTGTTAATGTAGCCAATGACATACTGGATAAGGGCATGCACCCACGAGAGGCCTTTCAAACGCGCCTGCGTGAATCGGGTACAAATCTAAAGCGAAAGGCCGAGGAAAAAATTAATAATCTTATGCAGGGTTCGGGTTATAAAGCAGCTAAAATAAACAAATTGCTGCATTCGCTTGGTAGTGGTGGTGTGCGACGCATCGGTGTGAAAAAAAGAAAGAAACCGTCGACGTCGAGAAAACGCTCTGGGCGCATTAAGAAGAAGAGGAAAGGAAAGAAAAAGACAGTGCGTAGAAGGGAGACAAAGACAGACAGTAAGGAGAGGAAAAAGAGGAGGAAGAAGCCAAGGACTGTATCCGATATTTTTGCATAGTCAGCCGAATCAGGGACAAAATGGCGTTCTTACACGCTCACTCGTGTGAGTGCCTAAAGTCGGAGCTTGAACTATTCACACTACCACCGACCCAAACTACAATTGAGGGGACACAATGGGTGTACTATAAACCAATTTCATCGCTGACGGATAACGCTCCTATCGAATTTGTGATACCGGGCCAGGGCGATGAGTACATCGATCTTGCCCATACTATGCTGAGTATGCGAGTTGAAATAATACCACCTCGGAAGCCCAAAGACGGCGATGCGCCTAAAGCCGGGCCCGTTAATAATTTGCTGCATTCAATGTTCAATCAGGTCGACGTATTCTTGAATCAGAAACTTGTATCGCCGCCTAATAACGCTTACGCATACAGAGCATACATTGAAACACTCTTAAATTATGGAGACGACGCGAAGTCTTCTCATCTCACAAGTGTTCTGTGGTATAACGATGCATCTGCGGGAATGGATGATGTGGGTGAGGGTAATAGCGGGCTGACCATCCGAAGAAATCTCATGAATAATAGCAACAATCAGATTGATCTCCTTGGACACCTTCATTGCGACATCTTTAATCAGGAGAGATTTCTGATAAATGGCGTTGAGATGCGCATACGCCTCGTACGCACCAACGATGCTTTCTGCCTTATGAGCTCTTCAAAAGACTGCAGCATAAAGATTGTCGAAGCATCGCTCCTTGTACGCCGCGCTAAAATAGCGCCAGGTGTTCTCCTAGCCCACGCAAGGGCTCTCTCCAAATCTACGGCTAAGTATCCGATGACTCGCGTGGAGGTTAAAGCTGTGTCATTGCATGCAGGTGTTCACGGTGATACTCTCGATAATGTCATACTAGGGCAGCTTCCTAAGCGTATAATTATCGGATTTGTCGATAATAAAGCCTTCAATGGCGATCGCAAACTGAATCCCTTTAACTTTCAAAATTATAAAATCAATTATCTTTCTTTGTACGCTGACGGTGTGCAGATACCGTCAAAACCTCTGCAGCCCGACTTTGGAGAGGGAGGACGATACGTGGATGCATATCACACATTATTCTCCGGTACAGGTATTCACTTTCTCAATCAGGGTAATTGTATTTCACGCGCGGCTTACCCTAACGGTTATTGTCTATTTGCATTTGATCTAACACCCGATCTTTCGGCTAATAGTAATACTCATTGGAATTTGGTGAAACATGGCAGCGTCAGAATAGAAGTCCGCTTCGAAGAAGCTATATCTTCAACGGTTAACTGTATTGTGTATGCGGAATATGATAATGTGTTGGAGATTGACGCGTCTCGACAAGTAATTGTAGATTTCGGTGGCTAGCGCGCGAGGCTCTGCAGGCAGGATCTTCAGTATTCACCGAGAACTTGGGACGACCGGACGAAATCATGACTGTTGTAATTGATATACAGGGTCTAAAGGATAAATTCAATCATTTTACACCGAAAGAAGTGGCTGTTACCGCGGTACATTCAGCCTATTTTGGTCACTGGATAGTAAAACCGACCTATTCTCATGACGACCTACCACTTAGTATAAAGAGGCAAAATATGTGGCTGCGGGAAAACCATCACGGTATTGAATGGTCTGAAGGCGATACGTCCCTGCAAACGGTCGAGCTGATTCTGAAGAAAATTGCAGTAGAGTCTGACCGGATATTCACCAGAGGCTCCGACAAAGCACGGTACCTGACAAATCTGACAGGGTGCTTTATCATAAATTTGGAAGAAGACGACGAAGTACCGTCATTCCATAACCTACCAGCGGGCAATACGCGGTGTATTTATCACGGGTTGCTGCGCAAAAATCACACATACAAGTGTGCACTAGACAACGTGACAAAGATCAAAGCGTGGCTCTGTCATAGCGACCGCTTTGATTCTTTGTGGGAATATAGAACCACTACTAGCTGGCGGGTGGGTTTGTCCGAGTGTGCTGCTGAAGGAAAAAAGTCGTCTGCCTGCTGTTATGAACAGCCTTCAAATTCTGCAGTCTCTCCGGAACATAAAGGATCATACAGTAGGCGTATACCCTGCAGATCGCATACCGAAGGTGTGGACGAAACCGACAGCCTTCGTTGTTAATACCGATGGACACAAGCTACCAGGGGCCCACTGGGTCGCCATGTACGTCGATCGAAATGGACATGGATGGTTCTTCGACAGCTACGGACTCCCCCCTATCATCCCAGAACATCTCACACGTCTCCGAAGAAACTGCAAACTCTTCCGATGCAACGCTATTCAACTTCAGGGTCCGGATTCGCAGTGTTGCGGACAGTATTGCGTTATGTTTCTTCATTATATGTGTACTGGCCTCGGCATTAATAAGTTTAGAAGTATATTTTCAGATAACTTGTCGAGAAACGATAAAATAGTGTATGATTATTATAGTGCGTTCATCAATAATCGTGACAGATTTAAGTCACAGGGTAAAACGTTTAGCACTGGTGCGACCATAGGAGGTAGTTATAAGTGTTTGCATTGTATACAGAGCTGTTGGCCTCGTAGCCGTGTATTCTAAATATGCTTAAAAATAAAGATTAAAAAATATTTTTCCGTCTTCTTCTACCTACTCTGTATCGCATACATCCCAAAGCCACGTGCTGATAGCAGCCTTTCGAGCTGATGACAGCAGATATTATGTTTCTCGGCGGACGTGAAAGAATGCAAGAAATAAACAGGGTAAGTAAAGCTGCTGGGGGGAGCCATGAGTCACGAGCTGTATGCAGCGTCAGCAGAAGGCCCAACATAACTGCGCAAACTCTCTCACGAATATTCATATTCGAACAGTCCGTCCTCCTGTGAGCAGACATCATTCGTGATCGAACCGTGAAAGAGGTACGAAATCAAAAAGAAGTTCACGTGCAAACTAGCCGGCTCCATTGAAGTTAATGCAACGGAAACGGATCGAATTAAAAGAGCGCATAGAAAGACACTTAAACGACATTGCAAAATTAAAATCGTTGATACGCACAAGATCAGAGTTTCGACGTGTGATACGAAAGCTAGAAGAACTCAATCTACACAATGGATCTCACGCAAATCAACAAGGTGGGCATGCTTGCATCGTTTCTGCCTGTGAAAAAACTATCCGAGCTGGCACTGGAAAGAAACTATGGCGTCACTGATATAAGGTGCGTAAAAACGTCATTCGGCCCAAGGATCACCATCGATATTGAGGAATCCTTTACTTGCTACCTCCCGGCGAGATTCGTCAAGGTATTCGAGGACGACGCCAATCTCTTGCAACAGATGACAGCTTCTGCGCATGAGAAAAAACTACTCATGCAATACCACGGAACAAGATATAATAATCTGGAGTTCAAGCCCGTCCGCCGAGCTGAGGCTTGATAGTCATTGCGTTGGTGCGCACCCTGTCTCACTCACTCTACACGGTTAATTCATCAGCAGCGGGAGAAGAAGAAGACGTCGTTTGAGAGAATCTGCTCATGCGGTACTACGGAACACACTATAATAGTTAAAATGTTATCATACGATCCATGTACAAAGAAATAAAAAAACAGGTTATCGATAAAAAATAATTTATTTTTTACTAGTAGCAAAATATACCCTACTCGTCGTTCGTTATTATTGCTGCCATCGCTTCAACAGCCCGAATCAGCAAACAATTCGCTGCGTCTAACTCTCACGATATACCCATTCCCCCCTCACCCTATCCGCTAGTCCTCATCCCGTCTTTTGCCACCGGAGACAACAGAAGCGTGTTCGTAGCCCAGTCGCCTACGTCTTGTGCACAGAGCTGTCACAGTGCACATTAGTTATTATCGTCGTTCACGTTGTTGCGAAATGAACGGTTACTCGCGCGAGACGGTACAGAAAGTGACACAAATAATTACGGTTTGCCTTGTTGAAAAATTACATCAAGAATTGGGGGAGATGCAAAACGAGGCGGATCGAGAACGCTGGTTGCAACGGTGCACAGCAGTCGTTTCGCTAATAAAATTCTATCTGGAATTTCTGGATCCCTCGACAGAGTATTATCAGGGAATGAGCTGGGAACTGGATTATTTGGAGGCTGTCCTGTTCGAACTAGAATAAAAAAATGAAGCGGCGCTCCCCATCGTATCCAATTTCAATCTGCACGTGCAATATTGCTGACGATAGCTGTCGTGTGATAACAGCTTCAGCGCAGCTCAGTCTTCTACCGTCTGTTGAGAGCGTAAAACGTGTTCGTGGATTTCAACGACAATATGCACTGTCCACATCGGGTGTTTGATGTACCCGGTACAGATCTTGTGTTTGATATTCTGTATTTAAAAGATAAGAATGGTGATTTATTGCCGAAAGAGGTGTGCGTGGGTTCGGTGGATAAACCACAGCGTCGAATGGTGTGGATAGTCTCTCCACCTTATATCATCGAGGAATTGCCGTACCGGATACGAAGAAGAAATAATTGGCGGACTGAGTACATCCACGGTCTACACTGGTTCGAAGGCTGGTCGTGTGGGGGCGGCATCGAACTCGCTGAACTGTATCAAGAATTACGCGAAATTGCGAAAAGTGTTGGCGAACAATCTCGACTGTACGCGGTAGGTGAGGACACTGTACAAATCTTAGAACAGGCCATAGGACGCAAATTCATAAACTTGAACGAACGCGCCGATTGTCCAGATCTCGATGTTCCGCCGTCGAAGAAGGTTAAAGTGTGTTCGTGGCATTCTTCCCTAGAGACGAAGCTCAGAGGCGCTCAGTGCGCTCTACGGAACGTTAAAAAACTCCAGCGTTACCTTAACGAGGTCCCACTTCAAAGATCTTCTTCTTTTCGTTGTCAACCCGTAAAGTGAATTATGTATTTGAAAAAATTGTCGAAGCTCAATGAAACCGGTCGCGTACCGTCCCACCTACCATATAAAAGGATTGCGGAACTGGAACTTCAGAAAATATATAGAATCTCAAGAATGAGGATGGGCAACACCAAGCACGGGAGACAAGTGATTGCCGATATAGGTTTGGATTTCAGTGTCTTCATGCCCCTAAGGGTTAGCTTCTTTCTGAACTATAATGACGAAGTGTTCGACGAAATAGCAGAACATTGTGAAAAAAAGGGTCTAGGGCTGCGATATTTGGGCTCCGTATATAACCGTATTGAATTCATCGATCTAAGTTGTACATGAAACCTAGCTTTAAGAAATATGTAACTCTGTGCATAATAAAATAAAAAAATTAAAAAAGCGGGGTGCACTATGGAGACTTCCGCACACGCTCCCGTCCCCCCTCTCTATCACACGCACCTCCGGGCGCGGTCCGACCGGGCGCGGTCCGACCGGGCCCGAGGAGTGGGGATAGGAGTGGGGATGGGAGTGGGGGGTCTCCATAGTGCACCCCTTACTACTGCTCATAAAGCAAGGTTTGTTTTTATGACAAAGCGTGTTTTCGAGATAAAAAGAGGAAGCAATGGGAAATTTTTAACTTCCACTTAAAAAAAATAATTTTTTAATAACGTCCAATAAAAAAAAATTGATTCAACAATTAATTTGATGTGATGTTGACACCCAGCAACCGCATTACAAGTTGTAATCGAAAAACGATAGATATAATGTATATCTCGAGGACAATACTTCGGACCGTTTCAAGTTCACGCGGAGTAGTATATTCATCGTTTAAGGATGCATCACACATACATTCCCAATCAAAAGTTTAATTCGATCAAAATTTTAGTACTTCCCGACATGCCAAAAATCTGAAAAAAAATCAGCCGTACTATGTAAAGACTTTTGATTTGGCATAATAATAATAATGCCAAAAGTTGTTAACAAATTATTAGAAAAATAAATTGTTTTAAAAAAATTTGACAACTTTCGATTTTTTCATTTTAAATGAATTGTTTGATTTTTTAGAATTTCTATGAATGTTTTCAGAATTTTCTAACATTTCAATTTTTGTTTTTTTATTTTTTATTTTTGACAAATCGATGTAGAGTCACGAATTTCGGATATTATGTTTCCGTATCTCGATTATACAGTACACACAAAAAATGTCGAGGCCACTGCGCCAACTATTCGGTAGTTATGGCCTTAAAAAAATTTCAAAAACTAAAAATGTAAAAATGTTAGAAATAAAAAAAAATCACGTGGTTTCTAGAAAATTAATGAATTCATTAGAAAAGCGAAGAAAAGGTTTACTGATTATTTTTTGAATGATTTTTTTTAGCAATTTGTTGTGTAGCGACAATTCTCGCCGAGGAGAATTTCCTACTAAAACCCTATCAGTTCTCCCCTGTTATTTTTAACCCGGGGCGCCAGGTACGACCGTTCGTACCGGGGAGAACAAAACAATTTCCCGACTAACCGCTGTCAATCTCAAGGGCAGAGTGGCTGGGTCAGGGGCGCGTTCGATCGATAAATAAACTACAATCAGTGATGACTCGAAAACCTGAGTTTATTATAACATAAATTAATGACTCGACGGGAAGGAAACCGGGCAAATCCCGGAGGAAAACCTTCCGCCAAAAAGAACAAGTCGACAGGTCCGTCACAACTCGACGGCACCCGCGGTAACAGGTTACAATAAAGTCCCGACAATACTCGGGATCTCGCTCAACGCTCACACATACACCGAATTATCGCGATGCGGGACGGCTGCGGGATGACGGTCGGCTCGAGACGCTCAAAACACACAACATAGATCCAAACGCGGAAAACTGACTCGGAGATAAAAACAATAACCAATAACCAAACTGAGCGTACACGAATCGCCGGCGAACCGCCCGTAGACGACGACACAAACAACGGCAACCCCCGTGGGCACGATTCCGAGGTGACTTAACGCGCGAATTTAAAAAAACAAGTAATAACAAGCGCGACGGCACAAATGGAAGTACGGCCAAGTCGCGGATTCGGCGGATGCCGGAGAAGCCGACCCGTTATCTCCCGCGGTGGCCTTGAGGCCCGCACTCTCCCGGAAAAACCGATTCCCGCGCACGCCAACGTGAATTTAATTAATATATAAACGGCAAAAAGACTCGACACAAACCAATAAATAAACACGGTCCCTGGAACGGACAAGCTCACCCGTTCGGTACCGCGGTAGAAGACCCAGGTCTCCGAAACCCCTGGATGACGAATTCGTCCTTCTGTCTCGTTCCCCTCGGTATACGGGTTAAGATGGCCCACACGCCCGTCCGTTCGTCGTTACACCTCAACGGAGATTGCCTCGAGTCCTCGATCGCGCTCGCTCTCGTGAACTGTACCCCCACCTGGCCTAATCGCTACCGTTCCCGAATCCTCGGTAATCGCCGTCATCGACCGTCGATCTTCGGCGCTCGCGCGCGCCGATACGCTGCGGCCCGTCGCGCTCGGCGCAAGTGTGCTTGACACGCCGGCGGAAAATTCGATGGACAATGATTGCCCCGGATAAAGATCCTTCCTCCGACGATCGAAAAGAACTCTTCAACGACGTCCTCGACGAGAACCCTTACTGAGGTGCAGCGGCTGGCCCCGATGATTTCCTCGGGACCAGTTCGACGATCCGGGAAGATGCTTTACCCCAGATCCATGATAACCCGCGACTCTGACAGCCGGGCGGGGAGTATGCTGCAAGCGACGACGACTCGGTACAGCTGATCTCGGCGGCATTTCTCGGGACTCCAGGCAGGTATCGGTGCGGCTGATGCCGTGGCTCCTCGATGCGGGCTCCCTCGACCGCCCAGGGTCACATAAAAATAAACATTTTGGCCGTTAATAATAATTCTATTTCCCTACCAATCGGACCGGCAGAGCCACCCCTGAGCTGCGACGTACGACGGACGGCCGTGGACTGATAGTTTTCCTCAAGAACTGAGCGCTTAACTTTCATAAGTAACGTGGCCATTTTTGCCTCGTTACAGTTGATAACTTTTTGACATTATAATTATGCAAAATAATTAATGTTGTTGGCACTATTAATACAGTTGATTTTTTTTTTTAGAATTTTATACCATTAGGAAGTGATCAAATGTTCATTGAATCTCAGTTTTGGCTGAAAATGTACGTGTGAAGCATCCTTAACCAGCTCTTATTCGTTTATTCTGCAGATCTTTCCGTGTTTTTGATTCTCTTCTATCTTTTGCGAAGCAAAACTTATTGTTCAATAAGCTTTGCTTTCAATATCTCGTACATCATCTTCTCTCGGAAGTAGGGCATGTCCTGTTGCGTGAAAATAATTTCTTTTCCGGTGGATATACATTCGGCGAACATGCATGTAAAAAATACCAGGATAGTGTAGTTAGGTCGTGATTAATACTTGGATGTACCATGGGCAGTTACATCCGAGGACAGTTAATATAAATATTTTGTCGAATCAATAAAAGAAGTAACATAATAAATGTTCCGAGTGGACATATGTAGGAGACTGAGGACATTCCGATGGAGATATAAACGTCTCCATTTGTTTCCTCAGTATGGAGGATTTAGATGGAACCAATAATTAAATTAAATTAAACTAAAGTAACCTAGCGTTCGGGCGCGAAGCGACCGATCGCTAGTAATAATAATAATAATAATATTGTATTGTATTGTATTGTGCTTTATTGTGTCCCCTTAGGGTTACAAGGTTTCCGTTTCCCATACATTGTTCCTAATAATTCATTTTCTCCACCTTTTCTCTCTTTACAGCGTTTCCTCTCTCCTCGTCTCCCTGACTCTTCCACTCTCACTCTCACACTTTCCACTCCTGTTTTCCTCACCTCCTCTCTTTGCATTTCTCTTTTTCTTTTCTTTCCGTTTATTTGGTCTTTCTTCCTTAACATTCTTTACATTGTTTTCGTTTTTCTCTCATTCTTCTCGCTCTTATTCTATTTCGCTTCTTATCCAACCTCTTAATTTTATTCTCGCTCGCCTCGCTCGCCTCGCTCGCCGCTCTCGCTCGCCCCGCTCGCATCGCTCACCGCTCTCGCTCGCCTCGCTCGCATCGCTTCTCTTCCTCCCCTCTCTCTCTACTTCCTTCGCCTCGTTGTCGAATCCCGTTTCCGGTTCATTCACTCCATTCTTTCTCTCATTCCCTCTCTTCCTCTACAGATCTCTCTCTCTCTCTCCCTCTCACTCCCTCTCACTCTCGTTCTGTTTCCACCCCTCATCCATTCCCCTCGTCCGCTCTCTCTTGCTCCTCGCTCGTCTCACTCCTCCTTTTTCGTCGCGCTTCTTCCAATTCTTTCATCCACTCCTCTCCCTCTCCCTTCGCATCCAGAATCTCTCTTATCCTCTCACCTATCGCCCTATTTTCTTCCCCTCCTGCCCTACATCTATCTAGTACGTGCTCCCATGTTTCTATTTCTCCCTCGCACACTCTACATCTCCTTTGATCTTCCGCTTTCCAATATTCTCGCTCTCTCATCTCGTTCCCCAGCCTGAATCTGGCTATTCTTCTGCTCCGTTCCTCCTTCCACTTCGCTTTCAGGTATTGCGGGATTCCTTCCGTCATCACCTCTCTGTACCATCTGTTGTATCTGGATTCTCTTATTCGTTCCCGTCTTTCTTTTTCCTGTTCTCTTCTATCCGCTCTCTCCGCTTCCTCGTACTCCATCTCGCTTTGTCCTTCCTCTCCTTCATTCCTTCGTTCTTTCCGTCTTTTCGCTTCCCGTCTTCCTTGTTCCCACTTCGAGCCTCTCTCTTCCACTCTTCTGTCCCTCTCTTTCATTTCTTCTAAACATTCTCTTGCCAACTCGCTTCCTTCTCCCTTCCTCAGCTTCTCTTCGTATCTCCATGCCCTCCTGCGCGCTCTTATCCTTATCTTATCTCTCTTTGTTTCTTCCCTTATCATGTATCCTGGCGTGTGCCAGTCTACCCCCATCGTCCATCTCAGAAATCTTTCCTGCATTCCTTCCAGTTCTCTCCTTTCTTCCCAGCCCCATATTTCCGCTCCATATCCCATTACTGTCCACACCAGCGTGTCAAATAACCAAACTCTCCTTTCCCAGTTTTTTTCAAACATTCTTTTGCCTATCCCCCAGGCCTTCTTCATAATTGCTCCTGCTTTCTTCGCTCTCTCCTTTATGTGCGCTTCCTGTCCTCCATTCCTTTTAAATACGTAACCGAGGTACTTAAATTCTTTCACCTCCTCAATCTTTTTGCCTCTCCATCTCCAGTCCACTTCCTTCTTCCTTCCTCCGCCTCTCCTGAATCTTATTATCTTTGTCTTCTCTACGTTTACTTCCAGCTTTATATTTTCAAAATATTTTTCCATTCTCCTTATCATGCTCTTCATTTCCTCTTCACTTTCTGCCAATACCACCACATCATCTGCGTACGCAAGCGAGCATATCCTTCTGTCCCTCACCTTCACTCCACCCCATGTTCCTTTTCTCAGCTCTTCCTCCAAATCAGCCGTCATCAAGTTAAACAGAACCGGGCTCATCGGACATCCCTGTCTGACCCCTTTTCCCGTCCAGAAGCTTTCTCCTATCTCTCCTCCGGCTTTCACTCTACTCTTTGTCTCTCGGTACACCTCTTCCACTCTTTCTCTGAGCCCTCTCCTTACTCCTCTTTTCTCCAATGCCTCCATCATTTTCCTCCTGTCCACCGAGTCAAAGGCCGCCTTCAGGTCTACGAACAGCGCCACCACCTTACCCTTCTCTTCCGTCACCTTCCTGTTCACTATATAATTCAGGACGTAGATATTATCTATCGTCCCTACTCCTCTCCTGAATCCTGTCTGGTTCGGCGGTATCATCTTCCCTTCCTCTGCTTCTTCTTCCAGCCTCTTCGCTAGTACCGTCGTGTATATCTTATACAACGACGGCATGAGCGTAACCCCTCTGTACTCCTCCACTCTCTCCCCGCTTCCTTTCTTTATTATTGGGGCTATTATCCCCTCCTTCCAATTTTCCGGCCAGCCTTCACCTCTCCATACTCTCGAACATATCTCCAATGCTACCTCTATCGCCCTCTCTCCTCCACACTTCCACGCCTCATTTGGTATCTCGTCTATTCCCATCGCCTTTTCCTCTTTCAATTTCTTTACCGTCTTCCGGATTTCTTCTCTACTTATGTCGTCCTCCTCTCCCTCTCTTCTTGCCTCCTCCGTCCCCATTCTCACTCTTCTCTCCACTCCTCCTATCAAATTCATGAAATATCTTTTCCATTCTTCTTTTTGTATTCCTTCTCCAATTTTCTTTCTTTCCTTCCTTCCTCTGTTTACTATATCCCATACCTCGTTTTCCGTTTTCGCTTCTGCTATCTCTATTATCATTCTCTCCTGCTGCTCCTTTTTCTTCCTCTCGCTCAGCCTCTGATATTCTTTCTTTCTCTCTCTATATAGCTCCTTCGTTCCTGCGTTCTTTCTCCATTCCCTTAGCTCCTTCCTTACTTCTGCTTTTTTTTTCTCTGCACTCCTCATCCCACCATCCTCCCCTCTTTTGTTTCCTTTCTCTCCCTCCTTTCTCTTCACTTCTTCCGATCTCTTCCTTTATCCTCATCTCCATTTCTCCTATGTCTTCCTGCCTTCCACTTCTTTCTACTGTCATTTCTTGCAGGCCTTTCGCATACTCTTCTTTCATTTTCTCGGACCATTTCCCTCCTCCAGCTTTTCTTTCCCGACCTCCTTCCTTCCTCCTCCTCTCTCTTCCTTTTTTCACTGTTACCACCAGTGGGTGATGGTCCGATTCTATTCTGTCAGCTACTTCTAGCTTTTTTATTCCCTTCCTTGCATTTTCATCTCCCATTACATAGTCTATCACCGTCTCTCCTCTTCCGCCCGTGTACGTAAATTCTCCCTCCTCGTCCCCTTCCATATTTCCATTCCAGATCTCCCATCCTACTTCTTCCAGCACCTTCGTCAGCTTCTTTCCTTCTCTATTGATCCTTTTATCCTTTGACTTTCTCCTTTCGTCCTCATCCTCCTCCGGGTCTCTCACTCTCCCTCCCTCCGTTCCAGTTCTCGCGTTAAAGTCTCCTCCTATTATCGTTCTTTCTTCTTCACTCTGCCGTTCCATCCATCCTCTCAGCTTCTCCAATTTCTTGTCCATATCTCCGTTCACATATGCTGCAACAATGTTCCAGACCTCCTTCCCTGCTTTCACTCGCGCGTGCATAATGCCTTCCTCCTCCTCCAGTTTTTCCTCTTCCTCCATTACCATTTCCTCTCTCACTCCGATCACCATTCCTCCCATCGCTCTTCCTTTCTTGCTTTTCTTTCTCGCTCCTTGCCTCGACCATCTGTATCCCTTCGGCATCCTGCCGCTCACTTTGCTCCAATTTTTATCCTCTATCCACGTCTCCATTAGTATTACTACCTCCCATTCTTCTATTCCTTTCCAAAACTCTTTGTCCTTGCTCGCCAAGCCCGCAACGTTCCAAAACGCTATCTTCCAACTCTCCTCCTCTTTTTCTTCCGTCTCTTTCTTCCATTTCCTACTCCTCCTGGTTAATCGTTTTTTGCTCCTTCCTCCTCCCCTTCTCCTCCCCTCGCCTCATCCAATCCTTCATTCGGCTTCTCCTCTCTCATCTTCCTTGCTCTTCGTTCCTCCACCCTTTCATGTTTTTCCTCATCCTCTTTTTTCTCTGTTTTTTCCTCCTCCGCTCTTTCTCTCCCTCTTCTGTCTTTCAGCACCTCATTCTTTTCATCCCAGAACCATGCCGTTCCGTTCACAAACAGCTTGCCATGTCCTACTCTCACCATTTTTCCTTTCCTCCTCTCCGCGTCCGCTACTTCTTTTATTAGCCACTGCATCCTTTTCTCTTTCCACGTAAGATCTTCCTCTATCCTCTCCTTCCTCCCTCTCAGATTTCTTTTCTTCCTCATTACTTCCTCCTTCCCTTCCACGCTTTCCATTCTCACCTCTATGCTGCCTTCTCTTCCACCACCTCTCCTCTTTCCGATCTCTTTCGCCTTTTCCATTCTCGATCCCACTCCGATACTCTGTAAAATCCTCCTCGCCGAATCCATCGCTGTTCCTTGTATGTCCACTCTCTTTAAGATTACATTCTTTTTCCTCTCTTCTCTCTCTCTTCTCTCTATCTTCCTTTCCATCTCTTTCACCCTTTCCTCTAGCTCACTGTTTCCCGTATCGCTCTCTCTCTTTCTCGCTCCTTGCATTTCCTCTTTGCGCTTTTCCATTTCCAATTTTTTAACTCTCTCCTCCACTTCCTCGCCCCTCTGGACTCTCTTCTCCGCTTCCTCCACTCTTTTTTCCAGTCCTGCCAATCTCTCGGCCAGCTCTTCTCGTTCTTTCCTTCCTCTCTCTTCTCCCCTTCTCATTTCCTCTCTCATTCTTCCTATCTCCTCCCTCACCTCTCTTCCCTGTCTCTTCACATCCTGTCTCATCTCTCTTAGCTCTTTTTTAAACTCTTCTCTCATCTCCTTTATCAATCTCTCCACACTCGATTCCTCCTCCACCTTCTGTGGTGACCTCTGTACTTTCTTGCTTCTCTGAAATATCTCCGCTTCGTCATCCTCTTTTTCCTGTTTTTTCTCCTCCGTTTGCTCTCTTTTTCTTTTCCAGATCTCGTTCCACTCCAATATCGAGCCCACGCTCGCGCTTCTCTCTCTTCCCAGTCTTTCCGCACTCGACGGTCTTCCTCTGCTCCTCGCTTCCTCGCCTTCTCCATCTCGCGTATCACCCATCTTCTCTTCTTGTCTTACCTCTGCTCCGCTCGGCTCTATCCTTCCTCGTTCTGCCCACACGTCACTCACACTCTCCTCTCCCCACTCTTTCTCAGTCACTCTCTGCTACTGCCTTACCGTCTCCGACTCACTCGCCGCTTCCACTCTCCTCCTACTGCTGTCGCTGCCTGTCTACCTGTCGCTCTATCCTCCGTCTCCCTCTTACCTTATCTTCTCTTCTCTCTCTTCCTAACCTCTACTTTTACCTCTATTTTTCTTTGCTATTTTCTCACTACCTACCTTTTCCTCTCTTCTCTCTATTATCTCCCTCACTCACTCTCCTCTCCGTTACTCTTTCCTTTCACTCACTCTCTCTCACTTCTCTCTTATGCCTCCTAACTTTACTTTTTTCCTAGCACGCTTCTCTCACCCGTCACCCTCCTTTCGCACCGGAAACGGAACTCTAATAATAATAATAATAATAATAATAATAATAATAATAATAATAATAATAATAATAATAATGATAATAATAATAATAATAATAATAATAATAATAATAATAATAATAATAATAATAATAATAATAATAATAATAATAATAATAATAATAATAATAATAATAATAATAATAATAATAATAATAATAATAATAATAATAATAATAATAATAATAATAATAATAATAATAATAATAATAATAATAATAATAATAATAATAATAATAATAATAATAATAATAATAATAATATCCGCAGGTGGCGGGAGGGCGGGAACCCCCTCTCGCTCGGGATGTGACGACCCCGCGTACACCGAGTAAGTCGAGGGGGACTGAAGTCTGCACGGGCCCGACGGACGGCCCCTGAGACGACCCCAGGCGGCGGGAGGACGTAAAACCCCTCTTGCCCGGGATGTGACGACCCCGGGGATACCGAGTAAGTCGAGGGGGACTGAAGTCAGCTCGTGTCTGGCGGATGACCCCTAAGGCGACCTCAGGGACCGTTGCCACGTTCCGGCACGGTACGGGGAGTCGCGCCCCCGAGAGACCCTTAGCAGAAAGGAACAAACAACAATGAAATGCACGGACAAAAACAGGTAATACCTCAGGTGGTAACCCCAACACATGGGAAATCCACCCTGGGCGACGGTCGGGTTGAAGCCCTGGCGGCCCATGGCAGCGGCATGGATTCTGAGGGCCGCAGAAAGTGCACTGATTTGGCGACGAACACGACGACGACGAGGACGGACGCGAAAAACGGAAAAAAAAGACAGGACAACACAGAGTCTGCTGAGACGCGGCAGGACAGCTAGTGTGTCGAGCACAGGAAGCGTGGCAAGCGGCGTCTCCGCGACCGACAGCGACAGAAATACAAAACGGAACACCACGTCACCGCAACGAGACCAAGGAGACCTGACAGAGCTACTGCAGCTCATACACAGAACGGCAACAAGAATGGCCGAGGCAGCGGCTGTACAGAAAAACATGAACATGGCGGTCAAGAACGGGATTAAGACAATCCTCGAGGCTGCCGACGACGCACTGAGCAAGTGTCCCAGGACAGCTCCGAGAAGACACTATGACCGGATATTTTCATATCGCGTCACCTTCGCCCTAGCCCCTCCGTTTCGTCGCCGTGAGAGCCTTGGGCGCCAGTCGATTTTTAGTTATCCGGCGGGATCGACAAACCGCCAACCGACCCTTAAACGGAGATATTAATTTTCGCGGAAACTTAAACGTAAGACACGGCTTCGGAACGGCGGAGCTGGTTCGCGGTACACCTCGGGTCGCTCAGGATGCGGGTCGTGGAGAGAGGGCGTGGACGGCAGCGGACAATCGAGTAAACGCGTACGCAAAATTAAATATGAAAGTCGGAGAATTTATTCGTGTAATCCGAAATTCAACAATGCATAATACAAATGAAACTCGGTTATAACCCAGAGCGTTAAATGCCGGAATACCTTACACTCAGAAGTACCAAACTACTTATACGATAGATCGAGATCGAAGAACAGAGAACTCGGTACGGACGGTAACATCTGAAAACAATAATCGAGAGCGCGTAAGATAGAGCTAGATCGAGAGTGCGGCCGCCAGCGGCCATACGGGAACACTACAACGAGTACCTCCGCGGTGACTCTCGGACGCAACGATAACTCGTCAGATCGGTAAGGGTCCTGAGATGTCTTAATTAATATACGGGAACGATAACCGAAGAGATTTATAGTAGGGAAATCGATAACGCTACTCTCTGAGGAAGCTAACGACAACCGAATCCACGCTTTGTAACCGAGACATAGCTTTCCGGCGGCGCACGGATCTACCGCGGAACGTCGATAGCTTACGTAACGTCAAGAGCCTGGGGCGATAGCAGAGCGCGAGCTCGGGAGCGAGCTCCGCTCGCGACGGTAGACAAACGAGAACTATCCGCTCTAAAAGCGACAAATAACGAGACATATATATTAAGTAGGTCCGCTCGATGTTACAAACTCGTTAACGCGAGGCATGGAAATCCGGTTTCGTCCGGAACGTTCGAAATCGAGAACAGAATAATAACATTTACTCGGTAACTTATACACGGGAGCAGTTCTTCACACGGGTCGTTGTTTGCCCTTCAGATCCTCTCTCCGTCGCGGTGGCTATCCCTAGAACATACTCTCCAGGCATTTTGGGTCGAGACACACATCTAAATTCAAAAAAAGACTAACGATAACAGCGATCGGGCAATCCGTGACGGCTGGGTGATCGCGAGCCCAGACGGCACGGCCTTCCATACCTAAACGTACGCGTAAACACAAACTTAACTTCTCCCTCGACTCTTCCCGGAATGCCAAAAACGGAGCGTCGAATATTCCGTTCGAACCTTTGTATCGCTCGTAGGAGCTCGCCGTAAGTGATTCGCTCGAATGTACCGGGTGGCTCGGTATATCGGCCCTGATCCACGGTAAATTTGATATCCTGACCGCGACTAGAATCTTATGGCTTCTGCCCATCTCGATAACTTGACTAACTCTTAAAACGCAAAACAGAATTCGAGAACAGCCGCGCGATCTCGCGAACATGCCAAACCTCGAAGATATCTCGGAATCTCGCTAAACACTCGGAGGACAGCACTCCTCCCGAGAGTTGAGGCGGGGTCGTCGCTGGCGACGGTGTGACGGGGCGACTCCCAAAAAATTCCGTCACAACACATAACGGAGTACGTCACGACAGAGACAGAAACGGAGACGAGAGAACAAGAGACGCCACGGACGAAGCGCAAACGGGAGGCGACCGGGACCACTCCGGAGGCCTTGCAAAAAAGGACCCCGAGACCGGAAGCGGCCGCACCCTGGCAAACCGTGACAAAAAAGAAGACAAGAACGACGCAACGGAGAAACAAAGCGAACGAGACCGAACGGAAAAACAAACCAAACGAGACGAACGCCAACACTCAGGCTGATAGGCGCAAGCCGGCTCCCAAACACCGGGGGACGGCTGTGATAGTCAAGCCTGAGAAGGGCAAAACATACTCGGACATGGTACGAAAAATACGGACGGAGGTAGACCCGAAGAAAAGTCACGTGCAGGTGATGGACCTGAGGAAAACCGAGAAAGGGCTGTGTCTTCTGAAGATACAGTCCAACCCGAAAGGACGAGAGGACTTCCGACGCGCACCCCAGGAGGCGATCGGAGAAGAGGGCAGCGTCAGAACCAGGACCTCCAAGGTTCAATTGGAGATCATGGACCTGGACTGCGTCACGACCGAGGACGACGTAAGACTGGCACTGCAACGAGAGACAGGACGAGACGCGGACTTTAGCGTCCATATCTTCGGTCCGAATCGGGCTGAGCAGTTCATGGCGGTGTGCGACCTCGAACCGCACGAAGCCAGGGCGCTGCTCGGCCGGGGGCGGATCGGTATTGGATGGGTGCGATGCCGCGTCCGAGAACGACTGACAGTGGCGAAGTGCTACAGGTGCCTGGGCTACGAGCACACAAAAGCGGACTGCGCAAATAAGGACCGGACAAAAAGCTGCAGGAAATGCGGTGAAACGGGACATTACGCTACGGACTGCAAAAACCCACCGGTTTGCCCTCTGTGCATCGACGCGGGACACACGGACGTGGGGCGCTTCACGGGATCCGGGAAGTGCGCCGTGTTCCGGGTTGCGCTGGAGGAGTGCAGGAAGCGAGCCGGAAGACGGACAGAATAATCCAGGGAAACCTGAACCGAAGTAGGACAGCAGACATACTACTACCACAGATAGCAGACGAACACGACGCTGACTTACTGATTCTGTGCGAACCGTACAGGACATGGCCAACACAGAATTGGATTACGAACGAAATCGAGACAGCCGCTATCTGGGTGAGGGGTGCTGCCCAATCTCGGATAACCGATCGCGGCGTGGGGGACGACTACGTCTGGGCCAAGGTCGGCGCTGTCACTTACGTCAGCGTCTACCTGACCCCAAACTGCACCGCGGCGGAGCTCGAGAGGAAGGTGGCGCTCCTCGAAGACGGAATCAGGGATCTGCCCGGAGACGTTGTGGTCGCGAGAGACTTCAACGCGAGGGCGATCGAGTGGGGCATGACAAGAACGAACAAACGGGGACGGCTGCTACTGGAGATGGCCGCAAGGCTGGACCTAGTGGTAGCAAACACGGGAAATACACCGACGTACAGACGACCAGGATTCGGAGATTCCATCCCAGACGTAACGATGACGTCAGACAGAATCCTGCCACTGGTGGGGCGATGGCGGGTGGTCGAGGACTACACGGCCAGCGATCATCAGTACATCGCCTTCGAAGTGGCAGGGCGGACAGCGACAGCACGGACGAGGATTCGGCACCTCCCGCGGTGGAACACGAAAAAACTCGACATACAGAAGTTTTCGGAGGAACTGGCGGCAGCGCCGGCCCCGATTACAAACGTCCCCCCGGAGCTGACAGGCCGGCGAAGGGCGGAAAGACTGGCAGACGAGACGGCCAAACTGACGGAGCGGCTGTGCAGCAGCACAATGCCGAAACGACATTACAGACGCAACAAACAGTCACAATACTGGTGGACGGACGAGATAGCCGAACTGCGGAAGAACTGCCTGGCAAACCGAAGACGGGTCACAAGGGCCGGCGGTAGGCCAGAAAGGGAAGCCCTTCAGGCCGTATACAAAACAGAACGGAAAAGACTGACGAACGCAATAAGAGACAGCAAGGCGCGATGCTGGAAGAAGCCCTGCGAGGAGGTGGACCGGGACCCGTGGGGAACTGGCTACAAGATCGTAACCGGTAAACTGGGGGCCCGAGCCCCACCGGAACTCAAAGACGCCGAAACCACACGACGGATTGTTGACGGGCTCTTCCCGACACACCCGACACGCACGAACGCAACGGACGACAACGAGACAGCGGCGGTGCCTGCCTTCACCGCGGAGGAGCTCACCAGAGCATCCAACGCGATGAGGACGGATAAAGCACCAGGACCGGACGGAGTACCGGGAGAGATTATCCGGCTGATGGTTAATCTGAAGCCAGAGATATTTCTTGACCTGTACAACACGTGCCTGAGGACAGGGACCTTCAGCGACCGCTGGAAGGCGGCGAGGCTGGTCCTTATCCCAAAGGGTAAGGGTGATCCCAGCGCGCCGTCGGCCTACCGGCCGCTGAGCTTACTAGACACGACAGGGAAACTTTACGAACAGTTACTGAGACCAAGACTCACAGACGCAATACAGACCGGAGGTGGCCTCTCCGATCAACAGTACGGCTTCAGGAGGGGTCGATCAACGATCGGAGCAATCCAGAAGGTGGTTGACTCTTTCCGAGACACAGACAGGCACTGCCACGCAGCGCGACCAGTCGTGCTGCTGGCGACACTTGACGTCAGGAACGCCTTCAACTCGGCTAGGTGGGTGGACATTCTGGAGGCGCTCAGAAACGGCTTCGGGGCGCCACCGTACTTGGTTCGGGTGGTGGAGGATTACCTACGAAACAGACGAATAAACTACGAGACAATCGAAGGACAGGTGACAAGACAAATCACCGCGGGGGTCGCCCAAGGATCCATACTTGGACCAGACTTCTGGAACGGAATCTACGACAGCCTGCTCAGACTGGAGCTTCCGCTCGGCGTTCTCCTCGTCGCATACGCCGATGACGTGGCGGTGGTGATCACCGAGCGGTCTCCGGAACTGGCGCAGCTTAAACTGAATCAGACGATGAGACGGGTCGGACGATGGATGACTGACCACGGATTACAACTCGCAACAGAAAAGACAGAGCTGATGTTCCTCACGAGGAAACGCATAGAGACAAGACTAACCATGACGGTCGGGACAGACGAGATCGAGACCGGAGGGGAAGTCAAGTACCTGGAGGTGACCCTAGATACAAAGATGACCTTCTGGCCTCATCCACAAAGGACAGCCCGGAAGGCGGCTGTAAGGATAACATCTCTAAGCCGCCTGATGGCAAACACGATCGGACCGAGACCGGGGAAACGACGTCTACTAATGTCGACGGCCCACTCGATCCTCCTATACGGCGCTGAGATCTGGGCGGATGCCCTGAAGACGAAGAAATACTACCACGCAATGACGACAGTACAAAGACAGAGTGCGCTGCGGATCGCTTGCTCCTACCGGACTGTCTCTGCACAGGCCGTTCTGGTGGTGGCGGGCGTGATCCCCATAGACCTCCTTGCTTTCGAGCGCAAGAGGATACACGGGAGGAGCACGGACACGAGACGACAGGATGCGGCAACCACCGAAAGAAACACGACGCTACAGACATCGCAACAACGCTGGACAGAAGGATCTACAGGCAACTGGACGAGACGACTGATAAAGGACCTGAGACCGTGGCTTGAAAGGGAGTTCGGGGATGTAAACTTTTACGTCACCCAGCTCCTGACAGGACACGGTTACTTTAGACGGTACCTCTACAGGATGAACAGAGTACAGACGCCAGACTGCAAATACTGCGGACACGAACAGGACGACGCGGAACACACGTTCTTCGAATGTGACCGCTGGACAACACCCAGACGGAGACTGGAGATGACCGTTGGTCACATCACCCCAGACAATATTGTCGAGGTGATGCTCCACACAACAGAATGGTGGCAACTTGTTGCCACCTACACAGAGACGATACTCAGACGAAAAAATGCAGACGGCTGCCTCGAATGAGAGAGCAGACAAACTGACGTGAGACGAAACGAATAGACAGAACGAACAGACGTACACAGACAGCCCCCCCCCCCCCCAACCAGAAGTAATATTAACATAGTTCCTGGTTGGGGGAGGACCGAAAGGAGAGGGCGGTTTAGTGGGTAGGCTACGGGAGTCTCACATATCCACCAGCTGGGCTGGTGGAATCCGTAACGTGGATTCCGCAAATTCCGTTTTTCTTTACGGAACCCTTAGGGATTCCGTAAAGAAATAATAATAATAATAATAATAATAATAATAATAATAATAATAATAATAATAATAATAATAATAATAATAATAATAATAATAATAATAATAATAATAATAATAATAATAATAATAATAATAATAATAATAATAATAATAATAATAATAATAATAATAATAATAATAATAATAATAATAACAATAATAATAATAATAATAATAATAATAATAATAATAATAATAATAATAATAATTTATTGTTTATTTATTTTTTTCTGCCCCTGCACTCCTCCAGCGCAGCCCGGAATACCGCGCACTTCCCGGATCCCGCGATGTGCGCCGCGTCACCGTGCCCCGCCTCGGTGCACAGGGGACAAGCTGGTTTATTTTTGCAGTCCTTTGCAAAGTGTCCTGTTTCGCCGCATTTCGTCAAAGTCCGCGTCTCGTCCTGTTTCTCGTCGCAGCGCGTTCCTCACGTCGTCCTCGGTCGTGACGCAGTCTAAGTCCATGATCTCCAGTTGAACCCTGGAGGTCGCGGTCCTGACGTTGCCATCGTCTCCGATCGCGTCCTGAAGTGCGCGCTGGAAGTTTTCTCGTCCGTCCTTGTTGGTCTGTATCCTTAAAAGACACAGGCCGTCCTTGGTTTTCCTCAGAGTCGTCACCTGCACGTGACTCTTCGTTGGATCCACCGTCGTCCGTATTTTCCGTACTATGTCAGAGTACGTTCTGTCGTTCCTCGGCTTGACAAAAACAGCCGTCCCCCGTTGTTTGGGGGTCGGTTTGCGTTTTCTGGCCTTGGGGTTCGCGTTCGTCGCGTTCGTCGCGTTCGTCGCGTTCGTCGCGTTCGTCGCGTTCGTCGCGTTCGTCGCGTTCGTCGCGTTCGTCGCGTTCGTCGCGTTCGTCGCGTTCGTCGCGTTCGTCGCGTTCGTCGCGTTCGTCGCGTTCGTCGCGTTCGTCGCGTTCGTCGCGTTCGTCGCGTTCGTCGCTTTCGTCGCGTTCGTCGCGTTCGTCGCGTTCGTCGCGTTCGTCGCGTTCGTCGCGTTCGTCGCGTTCGTCGCGTTCGTCGCGTTCGTCGCGTCTGTTGCTTTCGTCGCTTTCGTCGCTTTCGTCGCTTTCGTCGCTTTCGTCGCTTTCGTCGCTTTCGTCGCTTTCGTCGCTTTCGTCGCTTTCGTCGCTTTCGTCGCTTTCGTCGCTTTCGTCGCTTTCGTCGCTTTCGTCGCTTTCGTCGCTTTCGTCGCTTTCGTCGCTTTCGTCGCTTTCGTCGCTTTCGTCGCTTTCGTCGCTTTCGTCGCTTTCGTCGCTTTCGTCGCTTTCGTCGCTTTCGTCGCTTTCGTCGCTTTCGTCGCTTTCGTCGCTTTCGTCGCTTTCGTCGCTTTCGTCGCTTTCGTCGCTTTCGTCGCTTTCGTCGCTTTCGTCGCTTTCGTCGCTTTCGTCGCTTTCGTCGTGTTTGTCTCGTTTTGTTTGTTTTTTCGTGCCGTTGTCTTGGTCTTTTTACGCGTGACTGTCTTCCAGACTTCGGCCGCTTCGCCTGTCGGAGGTCGCTTCTGAGAAGACTCCGGTGGGGTCGCGGTCGCCGAACGTTTTCGTTTCGTCCGTTGCGTCTCCTGTTCTTTCGTCTCCGTTTCCGTGTCTGTCTGTTCATAGTCCGTGACGTGTCCTCTTGGGGCTGCCTTCGCGAGCTTATGCAGCGCCACGTCGGCTGCCTCGAGAATCGTCTTGATTCCGTTCTTGACCGTCATGTGCATGTTCTTTTGCACAGCGGCTGCCTCGGCCATTTTTGTCGCCGTTATCTTTATCCGCGTCAGTAGGTCCGCGATGTCCGGGTCGTTCCGTATCGTTTCATTCAGGTATTGCGTCTCACTGTCGACAGCGGAGGTAGCCGAGGTAAAGCTCGCTCCGCTGCCTGTGCTCGACACGCTGGATGTCCTTTCCCTGACTAGCAGGTCCAGTATCGTCTTGTCCGTTCTGTTTTTCGTGTCCGTTTTCCTCGTCGCTGTCCTCGTCTTCAAGTCCTTGCACATTCTGCGGCCCTCAGAATCCATGCCGCTGCCACGGGCCACCGGGGCTTCAACCCGACCGTCGCCCGGGGTGGATTGCCCCTGTGTTGGGGGTACCACCTGAGGTATATCCTTGTTTTGTCCGTGCATTTCATTGTTGTTTGTTCCTTTCTGCTAAGGGTCTCTCGGGGGCGCGACTCCCCGTACCGTGCCGGAACGTAGCACGGTCCCTGAGGTCGCCTTAGGGGTCATCCGTCGGGCATGAGCCGACGTCAGTCCCCCTCGACTTACTCGGTATCCCCGGGGTCGTCACATCCCGAGCGAGAGGGGTTTTACATCCTCCCACCGCCTGGGGTCGTCTCGGGGGCCGTCCGTCGGACCCGAGCCGACATCAGTCCCCCTCAACTTACTCGGTGTACGCGGGGTCGTCACATCCCGAACGAGAGGGGGTTCCCGCCCTCCCGCCACCTGCGCGTAATAATAATAATAATAATAATTATTATTATTATTATTATTATATATAATAAAATTAATAAGTTTTCGTGACCCCTATATTTTTTTGCATTTTCGTGTACCGTCCGACTGGGGAACAACGAATATGAGTGCCAGACCGTTGCCAAATGTACCAATCCGAAAATATTTGCCCTCAAAGTTGGAAAAAAAATTTGGTTTTTCGCCTTTCCAGACAAATTGCTCGCGATATATGTCAATTTTTGCACTAGTGTGTGTGCGAGTACACGCGAGCACACTATTGGATGCATTTTTTTCCCGCATGGGGTCCAAAATTTTGTTTTTTCGCCATTTATGTGTTTTTTTCAACCTCGGCGACACCATGTATTTCGTGATTCCGAGCGAAATACGGGTCAAATCTGGCAATTTTTTGCACTTTCGAGTTGCGTCCGGCTGGGGAACGACGAATATGAGCGCTGAACCGCTGCCGAATGTCTTAATTCGAAAATATTCGCTCTCGAAGCTGAAAAAATTTCCGGCGACATTTTACTTTTTGGCGTGTCACGGCGAATAACTCGCGAAATATGCCTATGTGTGCGCGCGTGTATATGCGACTACACTCGAGCACCCTATTGAATGTATTTTTTTACCTCATGTGCTGTAAAAAAAATTTTTTACGTTAATTATGTGTTTTTTCCAACTTCGGCGAAACCCTGTATTTCGTGATTCCAGGCGAAATACGGGTCAAATCTGGACATTTTTGCACTCTCGAGTTGCGTCCGCGAGGGGAACGACGAATATGGGCGCTGAACCGATGCCGAATGTTTTACTTCGAAAATATTCGCTCTCGAAGCTGCAAAAATTTCCGGCGACATTTTACTTTTTGGCGTCTCAAGGCGAATTACGTGTGAAATATGTCCATGTGTTCACCCGTGTGTATGCGACTACACACGAGCAACCTATTGGATGTATTTTTTACCTTAATATGCATCGAAAATTGAATAATTACGGTTTTTATGTGTATGTTAAAATTTTTTATTTTTTTTGTGTCCCATCTGTACGAGATTTTGGCACACCCCACTTCCCCAGGATTGTTGATGATTGCCACGTTATAATAAATTTTTAGTCCAGGTATAAATATATATTTTTTAAAATTAATTTCACATTGCTTTCCCCTCTTTTTTAAAGCGGAAGCCGAAATTTATCGACAATTTAATGTGTTTATTCGATTTATTTAATTTACAAAAATAAAGGCAATTTCGTTGTTTGTTCGCTCATAAAGCAAGGTTTGTTTTTATGTCAAAGCGTGTTTTCGAGATAAAAAGAGGAAGCAATGGGAAATTTTTAACTTCCACTTAAAAAAAATAATTTTTTAATAACGTCCAATAAAAAAAAAATTGCTTCAACAATTAATTTGATGTGATGTTGACACCCAGCAACCGCATTACAAGTTGTAATCGAAAAACGATAGATATAATTTATATCTCGAGGACAATACTTCGGACCGTTTCAAATTCACGCGGAGTAGTATATTCATGGTTTAAGGATGCATCACACATACATTCCCAATCAAAAGTTTAATTCGATCAAAATTTTAGTACTTCCCGACATGCCAAAAATCTGAAAAAAAAATCAGCCGTACTATGTCAAGACTTTTGATTTGGCATAATAATAATAATGCCAAAAGTTGTTAACAAATGATTAGAAAAATAAATTGTTTTAAAAAAAATTGACAACTTTCGATTTTTTCATTTTAAATGAATTCCTTGATTTTTTATAATTTATATGAATGTTTTCAGAATTTTCTAACATTTCAATTTTTGTTTTTTTTTTATTTTTTATTTTTGACAAATCGATGTAGAGTCACGAATTTCGGATATTATGTTTCCGTATCTCGATTATACAGTACACACAAAAAGTTTCGAGGCCATTGCGCCAAACATTCGGTAGTTATTATGGCCTTAAAAAAAATTTCAAAAACTAAAAATTCAAAAATGATAGAAATAAAAAAAAATCACGTGGTTTCTAGAAAATTAATGAATTCATTAGAAAAGCGAAGAAAAGGTTTACTGATTATTTTTTGAATGATTTTTTTAGCAATTTGTTGATAACTTTTTGACATTATAATTATGCAAAATAATTAATGTTGTTGGCAGTATTAATACAGTTGATTTTTTTTTTTTGAATTTTATACCATTAGTAAGTGATCAAATTAGGAAATGTTCATTGAATCTCACTTTTGGCTGAAAATGTACGTGTGAAGCATCCTTAACCAGCTCTTATTCGTTTATTCTGCAGATCTTTCCGTGTTTTTGATTCTCTTCTATCTTTTGCGAAGCAAAACTTTTTGTTCAATAAGCTTTGCTTTCTATATCTCGTACATCATCTTCTCTCGGAAGTAGGGCATGTCCTGTTGCGTGAATATAATTTCTTTTCCGGTGGATATACATTCGGCGAACATGCATGTAAAAAATACCAGGATAGTGCAGATAGGTCGTGATTAATACTTGGATGTACCATGGGCAGTTACATCCGAGGATAGTTAATATAAATATTTTGTCGAATCAATAAAAGAAGTAACATAATAAATGTTCCGAGTGGACATATGTCGGAGACGGAGGACATTTCGATGGAGATATAAACGTCTCCATTTGTTTCCTCAGTATGGAGGATTTAGATGGAACCAATAATTAAATTAAATTAAACTAAAGTAACCTAGCGTTCGGGCGCGAAGCGCCCGATCGCTAGTAATAATAATAATAATAATAATAATAATAATAATAATAATAATAATAATAATAATAATAATAATAATAATAATAATAATAATAATAAAAGTCGGGAGACGTCTCCGTCCGTGTCACATAGAGACTTCCCTGCTTAGAAAATCCTATAGATACTGATTGAAACCGATTGTGACCCATAGGATTTCAATCGGAATGAATAGTCTTAATCGGAGAGCAATTTGCTCTCCCATTGGAAATGAATAGGTATCAGTAGGATTGAATTGGCACGTGATATCAATCGGAACGTATCGTTATTATCCGATAAAATTGACTTCCCGATAGGAAATATTATATTTCGACGACGTATTGGTTTGAATGAGTTTTTTGTCCTGGTAATATGCCATAGAATGCTCACTTTCCCATTGAAATAACGAATCGGATTGTATAGGAAATTCCCCCATTTTAGTTTTATACAAGATTTAATCGGAAAGTACCGTTGAAAAGTGGCTCTATATCGAGCTTATGGGATTGAAATGGGTTGTATTGTTTGATCATATATCGGGATCCATCGGTAAGTATAATGTTTCTATGGAAATGTCTTGTCCCGTTAAACAACCGGATTCAATGTGTTTCTTTCCGATAAACTGTCAACTGGAATGAATCAGGTATCGTTGACTGACCTCGATGACTGAATCTCTATAGTTATTAACAGGAAATTGCGTATTGCTGCCGGGTCGCGATTAATCGGAATGAATCGGCAAGAGTTGATCAATTTCGTCATCGTTTCTTTCGGAATGAATAAGAAACGGCAACTTACAGTTGAGCTAGAACGCAATAGGTATCAATCTGCCTATGATCACAATACTTAACTATAGACTTTGAATAGGAATGAATAGGGGTTGTGGAATCATTCTTTAATTAGAATCAATCGGAATTTGCATACATTGCGTATGCACATGAGAAATGAATCTATCGGTATACTTCGGTATTGACCTATTTGACTAACAGCGATTTGAATTATGCAACAAGAAGCAATCGGTGAAATCCTTGTTGGGCTCAATACTTCTATGGGAATGCATCGTCCGGCTGAACAATCGGATTCAATGTATTTTTGTAAGTAAACTGTCTACTGGAATGAATCAGCCAATGTTGACGGTCCTCTGCGGCTGAATCTTTATAGCTATTAATAGGAAATGGCGTATTGCACTCAAGCCGCGATCAATCAGAATGAATCGGCGAGAGATTGTCAATTTCGTTATCACGAATTAATAAGAAACGGCAACTTATAGTTTAGCTAGAACGCAATAGGTATCAATCTGCCTATCATCATAATGCTCAGCTACAGAGTTTGAATAGGAACGAACAGGAGTTGATGAATCGTTCTTTAATAAGAATCAATCGGAATTTGCATTCATTATATATATTGATTGCATATACATACATATGAGAAACAAATCAACAGGTGTACTGTACACGACCGCGTTTCTCCCAACCGCATAATTCCGAACGACCGCGTATTTCCGAAAATGACGACCGCGTTTGTCCGTTTCGGCCCCTTCTCACGGTCTGTTACCTGCGCGGTGGGGAAACGAACGACTCCTTCCCTTTTGCTACCTTCCAATGAAATCGTCGATGCTATCACGACGACAAAGAAGGAACGCGGCGGCAAGCTTGATGTGAGACAAAGATCGATGAACTCTTCCACCTCTACATTTTCTCGTATTCGAGCACCGGACATATTCCGTCATTTTACCATAAAGGAAAAGCTATCTCGCCCGACAGCCTCAAGATGCGCCAATATTTATTATTGACCAAATTTTCCTCTTATATATAGATAATTTTTCCTAGGGAAAAAAATTAATATGCAAGCAATGCGCACATTTAGCTTGTACTTCTTTCAAATATCATATTGAATTTAATCGAGTTAAAATTGTGAACCGTGAAAATTCTTCGAAAAATTAACAATCTTGTGAAATAGTAACTTGTTGCGATTTTTTTATGTGCAGCCTTTTTCTTAATACACGATAATTAAAATTTTTATTTATTAATAATTTAAATTGAATACACGATATTGAACAAAACAATTTTTTTAAACAAGTCAATATATTTTTTCCGACAATAAGATATCCTTTACATAGACATTTAATGATTGGAATTTAACATTATTATATAAAAAATATAAAAAAATATATATTCGCGCAATATTATATATAATATTGCGCATGTAGAACAATGTAGTGATACATTAATTTGTATATGGGAGAGGACATTAACAATTCAGCTTAAGATATAATTACAGAATGATTCATACGATTGGTAAACCAGGGAACTCGGCGTTTAAAGCTACAGTAATTGCAACTTCTCGATACGAAAGCACGTTTGTCCAGTCTTCAGGAGTAAAGTCCCATCTTTTGTCGAACCAGGCTTGAAATTTATCGAATGCTTGCAAAGCTTCGAAAGCTGTGACATCCTCGTCGTTTGGTTCGTCCTCGTCTTGTGGCTCGTTAGTGGCATCGTCGATCGTCTCATCTTCAGGGAACAGAATCTGTGCGTCGCTGAGTAAGGGCCATCCGTGATCGATTGTGTCTTCTGCCAACCATTTCGATGTCTCAGATTGCGTAACATCGTGCAGATGAGTTGAATGTTGCACCATCCTTGTAATCGTATTGCCATCAACGGTTTCTTCGTGCATCGCTACATTGTTCGTCGCAAATTACACCGGAAATAAATTTTTCCAAGCATTTCTCAAATTTTCGCTGGTTAGAGTTTCCCAAGCCTTTTCAGTATATGATAAGCACTTAAGCATATTCCAATCTTTTAGAAACTTCAACAATGTTACTTCGCTACCTTCATTGAGCAGAAACTCTCGAAGGAAGTATTTCCGATATACTTTCTTTAGTTTTTCAATTACTCCCTGATCCATTGGCTGGATAAGAGATGTAACATTTGGTGGCATGTATATCACTTTGCACAAATCGCTCAGTGCATTTAATATCTCCACTGACGGATGCGTAGGAGCGTTATCGAGAAGTAAAATGCACTTCCGACCGCTTTCACGGTGCTTCGCCTCAATTTCTGGCAAAAAACTTGAGTGTACCACTCCATAAACTTGTGGTTATCCATCCAAGCACTTTTTTGACCTGTATACTTTACAGGGATCGTTTTTATTTGCTTGAAGCACCGAGGTTTCGCTGATTTTCCAATAGCGTACAGCGGAAGTTTATGCGTGCCGCTAGCATTCGCACAGACCATGAGCGTGATACGATCCGTCGCTATTTTGTATCCGTCTGATCGGGATTCATCGTAGGCAACGAAAGTTTTCCTTGGCGATGTTCTCCACCATAGACCAGTTTCATCTGCATTGTAAATCTCTGTTCATAAAATGTCGAGCAGAAATCGTCACTCGCTGTTTTGTCAGCTGAAAGTCTTTCTCCTTGGACAGAAACGTGATGAATGCCATGACGATCCTTGAATCTCTTGAGATATCCATCGGTAGCTTGAAATGATGAAGGTCCCTGCAGTTTTTCGTTCAACTGCAAAGCTTTTTCTTTCAGTACTGGTCCAGATATAGGGTCGCCTCTATTTCGTTTCTGTCGAAACCACAAATATAACGCTTGATCTAATTGTGATAGTTCCACTGAAGGGACTCTCTTCTTGTTTAGAGATCCGTGACTTTCAGTGATAGTTTTTTCACCAGCCAATATATTCTCCTTATTTTTCTTGATTTTGTAGATTGCGGATGGAGTGACGTCGTATTTCCTAGCAAGGATATTAGCAGTTTCGCCTGAATCTAGGCTGCGCAGAATATCGAGCCGATTTTCAATCGTTAGACGCTTTTTCGATTCACTTTCACAGATTTTCTTCTCTATGTTCACTAAATATTGTCAGATAATAACTTCACACAATTCTTCACATAAGTGTCTCTAGTATAGACGATGAGATTTTACACGAATTCAAATGAGTTCTTGTTCGTTCTAACTCGTGTTCAGTAAAGGAACTGTGACATTCATGGCAGCGCAACTCATTTATAAAGGGTGTTTTGGGCCATAAAATTTGAACCCCCACTCCGCAACCGCAACTCATTAATGATTGGACGTCCCCGTCATTCTTAATTGCACATTGCTTCCTCGTCATTTTCCTTTATTCACAAAGCCTCTTCCATAAGAAAACATTTTCTATCATTTTTCGGCTTCAGGAAGCTTTGTGAATATAAGAATAAAGAATACGATCAGGAATTTTTTGAAAAATTAATTATCTCAAACCAAGCGAGGAATTTTTTTATTTAACAACATTTTATTTAATTTTAGCTCGATTTATCCGGTTTCAGCTCGATAGATAGATTTTGCTCAAGTTTAAACTAAGATGGTCATTCTTTATAAAGTTCAAAATTGTATAAACTTTAAACTGCTTTATCACTTCTCCCCAAAAGCAATGCCAAACATCCGTGATAATAGCCTGATATATACACAACATTTCAATCCGATAACGTGAGAAATGCAGCGACAATTTCTTTTTTCTAATTCGAACCAACTAACTCGATTCGAGTGCAAATTTTCAGCTCCATTGTAAAAAATTTACGAAACCGGCAGCACATACACATGATTTCTAAAAATCTTGCAAATTGGAATTTTCATATGACTTTCTCATAAAAGTTGAAAATTGAAATTCATATGTGTTTGTAATAATGTTTCTTTATTCGTGAAGGTTCTTTCATGAGAAAGCATTTTCTGTATTGGCTTTCTCGTAGAGGAAGCTTTGCGAATAAACGAATATTATGAGAAAGTCGTACGAAAATTTCAATTTTCAACTTTTTCAACGTCAACGTCGTGTTTGACTTTTATGCAAAACGATTGGCCGATTCAGGTTCTGTGCGAAAAAATACACCAACGCGCAGTCCACTTTGTCAGATCTGTGCATCTACTTCGTTTAACGAAAATACAGGGTCTTAGAAAAAGATGTTTTCCACTGATCTAATATTTGCCGTTTTGTGGTCATGTCTAATGTATTTTTCCCCGCTGATTACAAATTTCGAACTTATTTTACTGCTGGAAGGATATTCAATGCAGAAACTCTCGTCGGACGTAAAACAAATATTTTCCGAAAAATTAAAAAATGTAAAAATCTTGTAAACGTTTTGATCCATTTTTGCCAAATTTAATATGAAACATTAGGGCGGTTCAAAAAACCGTAATTTTCGGATATCACTATGCTCATTTATATTTCGTTGTCTTGTTACTAAAAAAGAATACTCACGAAATCGGAGGCCTGTAGGATAATATTTATCACTGCCGCATCAATGTCAAACTTATTACCAAGTGGCCGTTTTCGATCATTTTTATTTTCGAGTATCGAAGCGCTCATCGAAGTTCTCGTTGGTCTTGACGTATAAAGAGATTGGGTGAAATCGGGGACACGTACGATAATATTTAATACTGCCGCATCGATATCGAACTTTTCAAAATGACAAAATTAATTTTTTTCATAATTGAGTTTCACAGCTGCTCATCGCATCCCTTTTTGTATCTGCTTCAATCATATTACCTGCGAAACCGGACAGCCGTACGACAATATTTGATACTGCCGCATCCATGAATAAGTTTCGGAATTGTAATACACATTTAGTATATCTTAAATTTGAAATTTTCGAAAGCTCATCGATTGGATGGCTACTTTTAAGCAAAAAATCGAGCGGGCAAAAGTTGGAACACGTACGATAACATTTAATACTGCCGCATCAATCTAAAGCTAAAAAAAATAGGAAATTGAATCATTCAGTGCTCTCAGGTGGTTATAATGTATCGATTGACTTATTGCAACGGTTTTTATGAGTAATAAACTACCCATCGACAGTCAATACGGTTCAGAATAAATTGAGCAATCACGCATTTCATTTTATTATTCACAGAAAGTCCGATAACACATTGTATTCGCATATTATATAGATTATTCTGTTTTAGTAACTTAAAGACCTTTACAAACATACAAGCCTCCATACAGCTACGAATGCTTTCCGTAATTCATAATAGAGAGTCGGAGTGAGATTCTCAATTAAAGTTTCTTTATAAGAGATGATTTTTTTGTATCGGGGAACCGTTTTCTATGATTTTCTACGACTTGTAGTAAGTACTGGTATTGCTCCTCGTTTTTTGTTCTGGAATTGTTGAAGTCTGATGCAAGTGCGACAGCTCTTTCAGCGCTATCGTTAACTGGGTTCAGTGCCTTAATTATTTGCTTTGCAGTTTGATAGGACTCTAGAGTATCCCACTGTTTTGCATCTTCATCAAAAAATGAAGTACATAATCCTAAGACCCTGAAAATGAATTGCGATGCAGGCCCAATAAAAAAGTCTAGAGTCTTGCATCTTAAATTCACGTTTTTCGCGTATTTCAAACAACGACGATCGGACTCTTCGCGCCAATTTCTTTTTAAGAGACGAACAATGTCGTTCTTTGTTTGGTAACTGACCGATTCAGAGAAAATACTAACAGCGACTAACTCTTCTCCAAGGTACCAAAGGTGCCGATTAAAAGCTTTGAGCGCGGCAGCAGATATTGTCTCCGATGTACTCTCGTATGTTATGATATTTTGAATCAGCTGCAAATCGTTGTACGGTGCGTCAATTACGTTCGGACATGTGATCCACGATTTCATGTAAATCAAAGCAGCGAAGAGTCCGAATTCGAGGCAGCTACTATTTTCGCTTATGGTGAGCTCAAACTGTTGTCGAAAAACATATATTTTGAACACGTAAAGCAGCTTAGACATCCACCTCGCATGATGGAAGGCACCTGGAGCACGGAATTTAACACCGCGTGGTGGCGTTTCTCCAAGAAAAATGAATGCCAATTCCAAAAGTTCCCGATAATCGTCTCGCGGGAGTTTCTCCGGCGCTTGATTCAACACAGTTAGCATAAATGAAACAGCATTTTCTTTCAGTTCTTTTAGAGTATCATTGAGACGGCCATCGCTACATGGGTGATATTTTCTTTCATCAACGTCAGGCCAAAAATCCTTGAATCGCTTGAACATCCTGACGTTCGGGCCATCCGTTGAGCCGAATACAGCTATAAATACGTTTCTACACACGACTTCAAGGATATGGTGTCGACAGGGTAGCCAGATCAATTCCTTCTCTAATTTCTGTTCTAATAGAGCACACGCACCATTCTTCAAGCCGGTATTCGCAGCCGTCGTATCGAAACTCATACCGACAATTTTTTCCTTCAGATCCCAATCAGTTATTGATGAAAAACATGCTTCCGCTATCAGCTTTCCCTTTCCGCTTCCGATTTTAGGCACCCCCAACAGTTTTTCTATCTTATCACCTGATACGACAACAGCAATACGTTCTTCTTTTGTAGAACATCCGTCCAGTGACGGAAGAAGTTTCCCATCAAAATGAAGTACTAAAGGTCCTTCAAAAGTACACGCCGCTTTGTTGGCAACAGCATGTTGGGAACGGTAAAAATTTCGTACTCGCCTTACCGTACTTACGGAGAGCCGAACGTTGTCCAGAGTTGTTTCACCGGAAGTTTTTGCTACAGCAGCGAGAACGTGTACTGCTTTTGCGTTGCTGAGATTCGCGCGATCTAACGCCATCGCTACTTCTTCAGAATAGATGGGAACTTCGCTCGTAATTTTGATGCGCTTCTGTTGTCGTTCATAGGTAAGTTCTTGAGAGCAGGGCGTGTCATTTTCATTCAGAGTAGTCTGACTCAGACAAGATCCATCACTCGAAGTTAGCTGGGATAACGCAGTGGTCAATGTGTCGACGGTTTCATCATCATCTATTTTTTTTTCGTTGCTCATAATTTCATTATACTTGTCTTTCGCGCGCCGAAATTCATCGATTTTTTCTTGAT
The DNA here is from genome assembly GCA_917499995.1 of Ichneumon xanthorius. NCBI lineage: Eukaryota > Metazoa > Arthropoda > Insecta > Hymenoptera > Ichneumonidae > Ichneumon > Ichneumon xanthorius. The sequence continues at coordinate 23,493,035 of OU824203.1, read as the reverse complement.
CCTCTTGTAAGCGAACTTTCTTTAGTACAGTGATGGTAAACTTTCTACTCGTGCGTTGATCTTGAAGAAAGAGTTTGTCATTATCATTGTTCATCAAATCCGAAGCATTTCGTTTACTAATATCGAAAAGTTCGCTGGTCGACTTGACAAAACTTGCTTCGTGCTTTCTTTGACTCGGACCACCTCTCTGCTTGCTACGGCCCAAATCCCGATATCTCATTACTACAGCATGTAGCTTTCGTACCACATTTTTTTCGGCGCAGATCGGAATGTCAACTTGGCTCCAAATTGAATGAATTTCATGAGCAACTATCTTGAGCGAATCCTTTTGTGAAAGGCCTTTTATTGTGTGGTGATAGAAATAATTTTTCACAACATCTAACGTAGTCGGCAAAACGTCGTAGCACAGATCTTCGGTCGGATGGCCGATGAGATAAATCTCCGTAGTTGAACGTGTACTCACCATGTTGAATTCATTGAAATATCTATAACAAGTGCAACAAAATAAATCAGCTATTTATCGATATATTAACAAAAATTATTATCCATCCATCATAAAAATTACCCTACATTTTTTACAAAAAGTTCACAATTGGAAGATTCGCCAATAAACGAACATTATGAGAAAATGGTCATCGTCATTCAGATACTACATTTAATTTAATTTTCACACCGAACACGAATCTACTTATTTAATACACAGATGAATATTTTAAACGGAACATTGAGTCTAAAATTAAGGAGGGTAAACCAGCCAATGAATGGACAGTTTAAGCAGACGAAAAAGCCAATGAATAGACGTTTTTTATGCATATGCTCTTATGGAAAGTGTCCATTCATTGGGCTCTGTCCATTCATTGACTGGTTTACCCGACTAATTATTATTCATGAAATTCCAAAAAATCAAAATAACAAAATTTAAACGCTTCGATCGATTCTCTCTAAATTTAATAGGGATCATCGGGCGATCAGATTTTATCTACGTACACGTTAATAGCCGGATTGCTAAAAAATTGTATAGATTTTTTCTTAATATGATTCTTCCATGTTTTGGAATATTCTGAACACGTTTTCATTAAAATCTTGATTTTTTTCACTAAAACAATGCTTCTTCTACGAGGAAGTATTAAGAAGTTACGATTATTCAAGAAATTTATTATCATTTAACTTATTATTTATTGATATTTCTATTTATAAACCATCGTTGTTTGGAGCGTACTTACCTTATATTTTTATTCCGTTGAAAAGAGGTTTATCAAACGATTGAACAGTTTCGAAGATAATCAGGCCTTACATTGGACGGGACTCTTCACTCGCGCAGTAGTACATATTTTGCCAAACTACGGGCTCCAACTGATGTGGAATGCCTTCCCTTCGAGACAGGCTTTGTTCAGAGCAAAAGCAGTGGGGGAGGGGGGGGGGGGGAGGGCAACGCTTACTTGCTAGGAAATCTTCTGAGTTGTTTTTAAGCCGAGTATGTTTACAAATACGTTACGATGGGCCGAGCTGTCCTCTACGACTTCGTCCTTTTGCTTTCACGGTATACATCACTAATTTTCGCTTTAAAATACACGTTCCAACAATGCGGCAGTATCAAATATTATCGCACGTGCTCCAACTTTTGCCTGTTCGATTTTTTCGTTTAAAAGCAGCCATCCAATTGATGAGCTATCAAAAATTTCAAATTTAAGATATATTAAATGCGTATTGCAATTCTGAAACTTTTTCATGGATGCGGCAGTATCAAATTTTATCGTACGGCTGTCCGGTTTCGCGGGTAATATGATCGATGCAGAAAGAAAGAGGGATGCGATCAGCAGCTGTTCAACTCAATTATTAATAAAAATTAATTTTGTGATTTTGAAAAGTTCGATATCGATGCGGCAGTATAAAATATTATCCTATGGGTCCCCGATTCCACACAATCTCTTTAAATATTAAGACCAACGAAAACATCGATGAGCGCTTTGATACTCGAAAATAAAAATGATCGAAAATTGCCATTTGGTAATAACTTTGACACTAATGCGGCAGTGATAAATATTACCCTACAGACCTCTGCTTTGGTGAGCATTATTTTTTAGTAATAAATCAACAGAATATAAATGAACATAGGGATATCCGAAAATCGCGGTTTTCTGAACCGCCCTAATGAAACATTGTACAGTGTTAGTCCATTCCCGTGTCAAATTTCAGCACGACATCTCCATGTGTACTCAAATTAGACCGTTCTTAGTAACTTTTCAAAAAACAAAAAACTCGAAATCCCATAAAGTCTGACCACTTCGATAGATTTTTACCAAATTTAATACCAAAAGTCTTCGATCAAAATAGTATATTTGTGTGCAGTTTATGGATGACAGTTCAAACTGTATGCAAACCACAGGGAATTTTCAAAAAATTCAAAGTCGCGTAAAATTTCCAATTGAGCCTCAATCTTCACGAAAATAGCACCGAACGAAGCGATGTGATCACTCTATTGGTGTACCAAATTTGAACTCGCCGTCTCAAGCCTGCATGAAACAAATATTGCTGTGGCTATATTTTTAATATAGTTTTTATACTGTTTCATTCTGCGTCTGGTAATCAAAAGTAATAATCTTTATTGTCAGAACCGAGATATAAAAACATTGTATTCATTAATAAAAGTAATCTTTCTCATCGCTTCCACGAAAACCCACGACGGGTTTTAACGCTCGGTGCAATTAAGTGATTACCGGTCAATGGGTTCAAATAGTGGCAAAGGTTTTGTATCAAACAAAAATATAAATTTTATTATTCATTGAATATAATCGAGGCAACATTTAGATATTTCGTTCACTTCCGAAGCTGAATGTTTTAAACGATCTAAATAATCGTAAACGATGCTACACTTAATAGGCAACCGATATATCCACTAGGCAATAAAATATAGCATGCTCCATAGCTCGCGCGAGCACCGGTGCATCCGATTTATTGCCAATCACTTTATTACAGCTTACATTGGTATCGAGCCATAGGCAAAAAATCGAGGATACCGTTTATATTACTTTGGATACCTGACTCGATGATTCATGTTTGCGGCGTAATATGAGAAAAACCACAAGACTGAAAATTGACATTTTTGATTAGAGTAAAACCAAATATTATTTTGTTGTCTGAAAGCAGCAATTCAGTTTCACGCAAATAAATTGCTCACATAAAAAATAGCATTTGTTTACTTTAGCAAAGCAAGTCATCAAATAAATATAAAATGCGTAATTTATAAAACGGGATTTTTACGCGTCTCCCTTGAACCACAGAATGCCTTTCATATTCAAATTAAGAATTCAGTTTCGAACTGTATGGCTTGAGCTGTGAAATACATGGAGAATATTTCTGCACGCTTATATTACGGTCATTTTTGCGGCTATACGTATCTCCCCGCGCGACGCGTAACGGCGCTCGGAAAGGGAAAGTTGCGCCTGGAAAGGGACGGTGGGCAGGTACTTGGGCAGGTAGTGGGGTATCGGAAATACGCTTTCGTGCCTAATTGGATTGGCTCCCGAGGAACGGAGAAACGCGGTCGTGTACTGTACGTCGTAGCCTACGACGTAAAACCAGTGTTTGATCGCGACTGTCGGGGTGTCAAGTGTCACCTGAGCTCGGCATAAGGGTTTTATTATTTTACCCGCTACACCTGCTAGGTCGACGGCGGCTTCCTCGATTGGGGTGTCGGATGTCAGCGTGGACTCTTTCAGGATGCTGCACTGAGCTCCTGTGTCGGCCTTGAGAGTGAGGATGCCAATGTTTGCCACCGGCGATTCGATGTGGAAATCGCTTGCTGTCTCGCTCGGCGTTGGCAGGTCTACTGTGTATAGGCGTATCTTCTCGCGAGGTTTTTTCTCGCTTCCCCACGCGGTGAGGGTGTTCAAGCGTAGCATCCCCAGGGTTTTCTTCTCTGTCTCGGGTGCAGGGGTGTTTCCTTGTCCCTGTCCGTTTTGTCCTGGATTATTATTTTGGCCTTGCCAATTATTTTGACCCTGGTAATTGTTTCGCCCCTGGTAGTTTCCTCGTCCGCGGTAATTTCCTCGACCTCGATAATTTCCTCTTCCGCGGGAATTATTATTTCCATTATTTCCACTATTTCCCTGTCCTGGATTGCCCGCTCGTTCGTCGCGCAATCGTCCTCGGCACTCATTATAGACGTGCCCTTTCTTATACAATAGTTGCAAATTATATCGACAGTATTTAGGGACCGTCTTGCCCCGGGAGCGGGTAAGCTGGGCCGTCCCGGTGGCCCCCGGCACTCCCTTGCGAAGTGCCCTGGTTTCCCGCAGTTATGGCATTTTTGAGCGGTTTTGTCACCATGCGTTTGTTTATTTATGGAGTCGTTGCCCTGTACTGTTTTTTCTTCTTCCATGGCCCCTTTCATGGCCGACTGGAGGTCCGCGAAATCGCGTGCCTTGACGATCAGCTGATACTCGCGCCTGAGCCCCCTCTCGAAGTTATTGAGGCCCATTTGACGGATGTATCCCTCGATCGTTTGTTTCTTAACGTCCGTGTCCTCATTTATAGTACTTGCGTCTATTAGTTCCATCACAATTTTTTCAAGTCTCTGTCCGAAAGCTAATACTGTCTCATTCGGTTTCTGTTTGCTTGTATTGAATTCTACTTGTAACGCGGCGACTGTCCGTTGCATCCCGTACAGTGCGGTCATTTCTTCCCTGAATTTTTTGAAAGAATTTATCTGTTTATATTTTATGTCTTTAGCGGCGTTCCCTACGATTTTTGTTTTTAACACGGCTTTCAACAGGTCGGGTCTGTCGGCCTCGGCTACCTGTTCGTCAGCGTATTCGTAAGCGTTTATTACATCGTCCACCTCCTCGGGTTTTAACCCGTCGAAACGCGGAATTAATGTCCTAGCCTCCTTCAACGTCATGTGTACGACGGCGTCCGGCATTTCGGGAGGTTCTAACACGGTGTTATCAAGCAAAGAAAAATCTATTAAATTTACTTCGTAATTTCTTTCGGTCTTGACGGTGTCGTAAAACTCGTGTTCGGTTTCGCGCGAGGTGTCGGGTGACTGTCGCTCTAACCCGGATGACTACGCGTTTTTTCGGATGGATATTTTCTTCCGGCTCTACGGTTTCGAAATTTATGAAATTATTTATGAATGAGTCTAGTGACCTTGACAATACTCTTGTACCCGGTAATTTTAAAGATCTCGCTCGATCATCGTCGGACATATATCCCTAACGCTTTGATTTTCGCAAGCTAAAATTGTGACTGCCACTTACAGGAGTAGAATTTTCCACATTGCGGATTTGTCTGCCTTCCTCTCGTTCGGAGTTGTACGTTGACGAGCTGCTGTCGTCCTTCCTGGATGCTGCTGATCCTTCTGGTAGTCCTCGGGACTCCTGGGTTGGTCTCTCCTCGTCGATCCTCGGGATGACGGCTGTCTCTGCTTCCTTCGTGGCCTCGACGTCTGGGTGTCGGGCTCGGCTACTCGCAATTCAACTTCTGCGTGTTGAACTTGCGTCGGTGTCTCCTTTCAATGTCCGCGTTGTCGAGACTCGGTATCACCGGTGTTGGTGAATAATATATATTTTTTTTTGTGCGTGTCGATGCTGACGCTTGCACTGGCTTTTCGGCACTTGCCGTCGTTAACTTCTTGTTACGTTTGTGTAGAAGACTTTTGGCGGATCCCACCGCTGCCACCAATTTTGTTGTACGCGAGGTCAACAAATATAATTTACGAGGTAATTTGGGATCGTTGCCAAATTCAGAGTGAAAACTCAAGTTTGTGTACACAAACTAAATAACAAGTGTTAATTTTAGCCAAATGCACGCGCAGGAAGGCGATGGGTAATTTAAGTACACGTAGTTATAAATGAAAGGAACACAATTTTATTATAACGATAGAAGTGCCAACGGGCACGAAAATAAAGCACACTTGAATTTAAACTAATTGTAATATAGGAAAATCAGGTAGCCGAAGCTCCAATCAGTAATGGCGGCCTCGTGCCGCGTGCTCGCTCTCTCTCGTTTTCGCGTTAACGGACCCGTTCGCTCGGCGGGTATACGTCCGTCTCGTTCTCGCTCGCGTTCTCGACTCTCGTTGTACGCGCTTCCCTCGACCGACTCGGTTCTCGCGTCGCGCAGACGCACCTACGCACCACGCTCCGTATGCCGCGTGTCGAGCCGCGTGCCGTCGTGACACACCAGCTCCTTCTGACACGCGGGCCGTTTGATTGTGGCTGGGCGTCTTTATCACTCGGCCACGCTGCGAACAGCTCGTCCTCGAGCTGGGTGTTTTTTTTTTTTTTGTTATACATCGAGATCGTAGTTTGCGAAACGCTGGGGCTTTCGCGTAATACGCGTGGATCGTCGCACCGTGGGTTTTTCGGAGCCACTGGATTCCGAACCGTCGTTCTCTCTCTCATTCTTACATACATTCTTTTGTTTTACAGGTACATTTTTCTTTGTTACAGGTACATTTTTCTTCGTTACAGGCACATTTTTCTTTGTTACAGATGCATTATTCGTTGTTACAATCACAGGTTTGTTCGAACGTAGACGTCGCTTGATTTCTTGCACGGTAGACGTGCATTCGGGTTGCATGTCGGCAGTAGCGGTGGTCTCCGCGTCGCCGTCTTCGGCAACTATTGCACTCGCGATTTCGCTTTCTATAGCGACTTCGGGCGCTCCACTGACACTGTTACTCGTCGCACTAACACTTTCGTTATCACAGCTCGCGTTTACATTGATTTGTTCCGATGTCTTACTCACTAAATCATTCGCTTCGCTCGCGTCGGAAATTTCGAGGTCGCTCTCGTCGTCTTCCTCTTCGTCGTCGGTTTCGGGTTTTCCTGGCTCCCATATTTTGAGCTGACTAACGTGAGCAGTTGACGCATAGCGTCTACCCGAGGTGCCGTCACCCAGATCGCTCACGAGATATGTGTCTCCCGGCATTTTTCGGGTAATGACTAAGGGACCTCGATATTTCTCGTGGAGCTTCGTTGACTCACCGGTCGCGTTTGGGACCGTTTTCATATACACTATACTCCCTACCTCATAATCTATATTGCGCAGTCGATTCGCGTCGTAGCGAGTTTTCATTTTATTTTGTTCGGCAGCTATGCGCTCTTTTGCTATCGCTTGCAAATCTCGAGGGTCTGTATATGTATTCTCGTCGTTTTGGGTAAGCTTGCGGAGCTCCCCTTCATCGCGCCTAGGAACGTATCCGTACACAAGCTCGAAAGGGCTTTTGCCCGTGCTTGCGTTATGCATCTCATTCAGATCGTTTTGAATTTTCCTCAAGTTCCTATCCCAACCTCTACCATCGTTCTCGACGAGGCTGTTTCGAATAGCGGGCACCAGTGTTGCGTTTAAACGCTCGACCTGGCCATTGGCCTGTGGATGACGTGGCGAATTAACCGTGTGGCGAATGCCATGCCGTTGGCAGAATTGCTCGAAAGGTTTTGAGGTGAAACAAGTCCCTCTGTCGGAGATTATTCGCACCGGTGCTCCGTATTCGTTCACAACCTCCTCCAGGACACGCACTACGCTGAATGTTTTCGCATCCCTTACAGCTCTGATTATCGCGAATTTTGTCAAATTGTCCACTACGGCGAGGACATATTTATTTCCGCGCGCGCTAAATACGAATGGCCCTAAGTGGTCAATATGGATCACGGCGAAGGGACGATATCCCAGCGGAATGGGGTGCAACTCCCCGGCTTGTCTCCCTGGTTTCGCCTTGCTCGCGATGCACTGCAAGCATGCTCCAATATGTCGCCGCACGTATGCCTTCATTCGCGGAAAATAATAATGCTCGCGGATTCGTGTCACTGTACGCTCGACGCCTTGGTGACTTTTTAAATCGTGGAAACGAATGACAATACTTTTCCTCATTGCAGACGGTATCACGTAAAGTAGTCTACCTTCCCGCCGTTTGTACAAAATCCCGTCGTCCAGCTCGAAATCTCTTACGTAACCCTGTTCATCTTTTGTACGCTCATTCACGGTTTTCGTTAGAATCGCTTTCTTTCGCTTAAGCTCGTCGTCGCTAAATTGATACATGCGCACCGCGTCGTGCTCGTTGTAGACCGTCATCACCGACCTACTTTCCGTTTCGTCGACTTCCCCGACGGGTGTTCGACTTAGCGCATCAACGTGTGCTAATCTGGTTCCCGGCCGGTGTGTGATACGATAATCATACTCGCTTAAAAGATCGTTCCAACGAATCATCTGAGGGTTCAATGTTTTTTGCGTGTTCAGATAACTTAGCGCCTGGCAGTCGGTGATCACGGTGAATGGAATATTTGCGAGTAACGGTCGTAAACGGGTCACGCCCCACACGATAGCTAATAGCTCGAGTTTACTGCTATGGTACCGACTTTCGGGTTCGGTCGTTCGTCTACTAATCGCGTACACTAATCTCGGTTGCCCTGTATCGTCATGTTGCATGAGCATTGCGGCCAGACCGAGTGCACTTGCGTCCGTGTGCAGTTCGGTCTCCGCACGCGGATTGAACGTTTGCAGTACCGGACTCTCTGTAAGTCGAGCGCGCAGCGTCTCGAACGCGTTGTGCTCTTTTTCACCCCACTCGAAGGGCGCGTTTGCTTTCAATAGTTTGGTTAATGGCTCGGCGATCTGGGCGAAGCGGGGTACGAATTTGCGGAAATAGCTGGTTAGTCCAAGGTACCGGCGTACCTCGTGGACATTTCGCGGCGTAGGAAATTCTCGGATTGCCGTTACCTTTCCTCCCCCCGGCTCAATTCCGCTCGCCGAGATCTCGTGGCCTAGATACGTAATTCGTCGATACAAAAATTTACACTTACTTAATTTAATAGTTAGGCCGGCTTTTCTCAGTGCTTCGAGGACTAGTTTGAGCTTCGGTTTCAAGTCGCTCCACGTCTTACCCGGAATTAAAATGTCATCCAGATAAAATAATACGACATTATCGCGCAATGGGCCGAGTGCCTTATGCATGGCTTTTGAGAAGTAAGCAGGGCCATTCATCAGTCCAAAAGCCATTCGCGTGAACTCGGCGGTTTCCTCTGTCGTAATTATCGCGGTCTTTTCGCGGGCCTCTTTCGTGAGTGGTATCTGCAGATAACCATGAGCCAAATCTAACACTATAAACAATGAGCTGTCTCGAATTTGTGCCAGATGATCATCGATATTTGGCAACGGGAAATGGACCCGTTCGGTGATTTGATTATGTTTCCGGAAATCTACACATAGTCTGGACTCTCCCGTTTTTTTTTTTACTAAAAGGACAGGACTCGCGTACGCGGAATTTGTGTCGGTAACGATACCCGCTTCTCGCCATTCGCTTAGCATGTCCTTCGTTTCGCGCCGGTCTCGTTCGGTCGAGCGATACGGTTTACTACTAACGGGCTCGGAATTCGGTTTTACCTGGATATCCATGGCTATGTTGTTTGCACAGCCGAGGTCGTGCAAACCTGTTGACACACAATCTCGATATTCGTTAATTACACTATACAAATCGCTCGCGATGTTGGGAGGTTGTTCCTTGCCGATGTCGATATCTTCCATGGCGATGTCTGTCCTCTTCTTCGTTGTTCTCGTTGCGATGGGAAGTCGTTCGACGTTGCCTCGTACCGTTGGCTGTCCGGCTGCCACGGATTCTGGTGCATCCCCAAGTTCATTATCGGCAACTCGTAATTGTCGTGGTCGTCGATGACATGAACAAAGCTTATTGTTCGCGGCGGTAAGGTAGCGGCCTGCGCCACGACAGGGTGACTCGGTATGGGATCCATCCCCACGGGTAACTCGCCGTGGTGCTGGAAGGTGAGCGTCTCCCCCACCTTGTGGTACTCGACGTATGGTATGTCGGTAAACGTGCGACCGATAATTGCGTCAACCGGCTGGGCGTTATCCGGGACGACACGGAACACGACGTCCGGTACCTCTGCCCTATCGACGGTCACACTCGCGCGCACAATACCGGGGTTGGTCACCACAAACTCCGGCGGGCCGAACCCCTTCAAATTCGTCGGCATTGTCGTCATCGGGAATTGTTCCGTCAGCACTCGAGTCGCTCGAAGCGTGCACTCGGAGCTGCCTGTGTCTATAAATGCCGTTATTTCTCGTCCGTTTATTTTAGCCTGTTTCAAATATTTAGTCGCCGCACTGTCACCTGGAGCACCAATCGTTTGCACTGTTTTGCTGCCCGACGCATCGCCGTCGAGGCAATTGCGGCTTATGTGTCCGACCTTTCCACACTTATAACACTTAAATTCGCGTTTTGACTCGGTGCAGTCGCGAGAGAGATGTCCTTCTTTATTACAGTTATAACACTTCCTCTGTGCCGATGTCACTCGCGGTTTTGCTCCGGATTTTTCGCGGGAAGCATTCGCACTGTTGGTGTCCTTCGGGGACTCTGAACTCTCGGTATTTTGTTTACCCGACCGGGGTCGCGCTCCCGTGGCGGTCGTCTCTCGCGTCGAACGTATTCGCTCCACTCGCTGGTTGAGTACTTTATCGTAATATATTAAATCGTGTAACAATTCGTCGTGAGTGTATTGGGTAGTAGCCATCACCGCGTTGCACAATTCGCGCGACCACAACCCAATTAATACTTCTGCCTTCGCCTCTCGGAAGCTCAACCGTAGCGCATTACACAGTTTGACCTTGGAGTGGAAATACTGCAACAAGGTCTCCCCTTTCGCTTGTACTCTGGCCTTCATCCGTGTCCATCGTGCCGACGTATCGTCCTGTACGATGAACGTCTGTCGGAACGCAGTTCGAAAATCGTCCCACGTCACCATTTCGGTTGTTCGACTTCGCGCCCAGTCTTTTGCGCCTCCTCGGAGGTGCGTACGCGCAGCCTCGAACAAGAAATCCTCCGGCCATTTGTGGAGCTGCTGCATGGCCTCCAGATTCTCTATCCATTCGCACGCTCGTATACTGTCGTCGTCGCCCGAGAACTCCTCGATACTCTTAGAAAGATCGGGCATCACATGGTACGTAGGGATCTGTGCTGCCGGCTGCTGCACCATTGGCGTTTGTATCGTCACCAGACTCGCGAATAATTGCGCAAGCGCATCGTCTCGATTCTCGCTCGTCAGCAGGTTACGAAAAGCTGCTGCTAACGGTGGATTCGGTAACCCGGTGCCGTGGACGGTCGAATTACCAGCCGGTAACGCGTTTTGGAGCGGCTCGTTCGACACTCCACTCGTGTGTGACGTATTCGCTGTGGCGGTCGGAGGGGCGTTCATGTCTGCTCGTATTACCGTTCCGTCACTTCCTCCATGCTCGTCACCGGACAATGGCGGACCTTCCGGTATCCTCGCGCCCGCCATTTCGGAGGCCGGCGTGCCTGGATGCCCCTCTCCCACACTTCCTCGTCCGGGAATACCGTTGCTCATGTTCTTCCCGAATCCTCTCCCTCGTGAGTAGCCTCCTCCGGTGGTGTTCATTACCATCGCGATTCGACCACGCTCGGAGCCATCGATTGTCTATTGTTTCTCGTACACTTTGACTTCTTACACGACTCACTCACGATTCGCGCACGTTGCTTGTGGGCACAACCGCACGAATCCCACTTCTGAATGTTAATTTTAGCCAAATGCACGCGCAGGAAGGCGATGGGTAATTTAAGTACACGTAGTTATAAATGAAAGGAACACAATTTTATTATAACGATAGAAGTGCCAACGGGCACGAAAATAAAGCACACTTGAATTTAAACTAATTGTAATATAGGAAAATCAGGTATCCGAAGCTCCAATCAGTAATGGCGGCCTCGTGCCGCGTGCTCGCTCTCTCTCGTTTTCGCGTTAACGGACCCGTTCGCTCAGCGGGTATACGTCCGTCTCGTTCTCGCTCGCGTTCTCGACTCTCGTTGTACGCTTCCCTCGACCGACTCGGTTCTCGCGTCGCGCAGACGCACCTACGCACCACGCTCCGTATGCCGCGTGTCGAGCCGCGTGCCGTCGTGACACACCAGCTCCTTCTGACACGCGGGCCGTTTGATTGTGGCTGGGCGTCTTTATCACAAGTTTTATTTAAAAGTTGCAATGAATTTCATCGTCGTTAATATTTCGTATTACAATCGTTTAAACTTTATGAACGTGAGCCTGAACCTGAGACCAACCTCTCTGTTCTCTAGTCGAACGCAGACTGTCAATTTCCCAATCGCGATCCACGAGGTGCAAATTGATACGTCTGCAGTTTTGATTTACTTCCTTTATTTCGACATCGGGAATCGACTATCGTTCGATTCTCGCTCAGCACGATTTCTCAATGCCGGGTGCATTAACCGGGCATCATACGATACTTAATCGGCAAATTACTACGCGTGTCGGCTTCGCGACGCGGTGGATTTGCCAGTAAGTATTTCCCAATAGATTTCTTTAGTTTTTATAGATGAAAATAATTCGGGGTACAACAAAATGAAGGAACGAATAAAGAAAAGATACAAGAGCATACGAGGGGGAATACGGAACAGGGTTGTGAGCAAAACGTGCAAAAGAGCAGTCAAGAAAGAAAAACAAGTATAGAAGAAATAAAATAGCCAATAGAAAAGAGTTAGATACCGAAAAGACCGGGAAGACGCCAACATTGGAGCCAAAACTAAGGCAGTACTGGCGCAGAGACAACCACGTCAAGGAACAAGAACAAACACAGGTTAGTGACATCGGAGGTTAGGAAAACTGTCAGCACGGTGTAGCGCTTGAATCGGAGGAACGGTGGGACCAACGAACCAAGCGAGACGGGTGTATCCGCGGACCGCGGAATTGACAGGCCACGCCATCTAGCGGCTACAGGGTAATGCCGGGAGGGAAGAGCTCGACAGCACTAGCCTCAACGAGCAAGAAGAACACAAGAGTACGCAGCGTGAGTTTCAGCTTATCGACACCAGAATCACGGCGAATTCAAAACCGATCAGATCTCGAACTTAGACGACAGGAAGATAGAAATTTCTTTCGTCGCTCCCAACAAGCGGAAAATTCCAAGGCAACGCCGAAGGAAGGACACAACATTGATCTCGAAAATACAGAACTAGGAGACGAGGAAAACTACACGATGGCTGGAGGAGACTCAGACAAACTCGACAAACTCCTTGATATGATGAGAGGCATGAGAAACGACATAAACGAAATAAATCAATCGGTAAAAGGAAATAGTGCAGAGATAACAGCACTGAGGAATGAAAACTCGGAATACCGAGCCGAGATAAAAGCACTACGAGTGGAAATCAAGGACTCCAATGAAAAATGGGGAAGGGAGAGAAGAGAATTAATGGACAGGATCACCGCACTGGAAAACAAAGAAGAGGACAGAGAGAAGCAAGAAAAAAGGCAGAATATCATCATCAAAGGCCTGAGCAAAGGACAAGCGATGGACAGAGAGAAGGCAAAGAAAACTGTGACCGACTTCTTAGCCAAGGAACTCGAGCTCGAGGTCGCTATCCAATCAACCAAAATTATAAGAGTAAATAAGGGCGACATTTACGTTGTGGAGCTCTGTGAAATGAGCGACAAAATAAAAATAATGGAAAGGAAAAGTAGGCTAAAAGGAAAGGACTTCTTCATAGACCACGATCATACCTACAGAGAGAGACAAATACAACGCGAACTAGCCGAATTGGCAAGACAAGAAAGGGAAAACGGAAACACTGCAAAAGTCGGCTACAGAAAATTAATCGTTAACGGAGATCTCTTCAGATGGCGAGGAAACCGGCTCGTTAGGATGGAAAAAAATACACCGAACATGGGGGATGCAAAAAACGATCACACGCTCAACAAGGACAGGGAATAAACATTATTTCGTGGAACGTGGCTGGGTTACACAAAATAAAAAGAGCCACCTGGGATTTTTTAAAGTCACACGAAATAATACTGCTACAAGAGACGTGGGTGGAGGAAAAAAATCAAGCACGCGTAGCAGAGACCCTGGACACAAATTACATCTGGAAATTCAAAAAAGCGATACGAGTACATAATAGGGGGAGAGGCATGGGGGGACATTTGGCGGGAATCAAGAAAACTTGCAAAGGAAAATGGACTATGGAGGAGTGGGAATATGGGCTGATAATAAACGCAATCAAAGACCCAAAGCGCATCAAGATCGTCTCAGTATACAACAACGAAAGTGTAGAACAGGTAACCAGGTATCTCAACCCAATAGTGCAAAATGGCATAGAAGACGCGGTGCAATTGATTATCGCAGGAGATTGGAACGCACGGATTGGCGAAGGAAACGGTAGAATCGAATACGAAGACGGAGAAACCTGGCCAAGAAGCTCGGAGGATAAAACCTACAACGAGGAAGGAAAAAAACTCCTTGAGTGGTGCGAAGAACGAGGACTAACGATATTAAACGGCAGGATGGATGGCGATCTCGAAGGAAAGCTGACGTTCATTGGAGTAATGGGTACATCGGTGGTGGACTACGCGATAGTAAATGAAAGCGCAGAGGAGATTCCCTTGAAAAAAATGAAAATAAGGGGGAGAATCGAGTCAGACCACCTACCAATGTGCCTCCTTTTGAATTGGCGCAGTCCTCCAGTGACAGAAGACGTACCAGAACCCCCCGTACCAACAACACCATGGACATGGAAAGAAGCGAAATCAGAAACGTTTCAAAACAATCTGGAAAAACATTGGCCAGCGGGAGGGGACGACGAACGACCGACTCAGGGGAAGCTCGACGAAATTACGGCGGCACTGAGAGCGGCGGCAGCCGAAACAAACCTACAAAGACAAAAAACAAAACCGGAAACCTGGTTCGACGTGGAATGCGAGAACGCGAGGAAAAAAGTGTTCAAAGCTCTCAGGAAATTCAGGCGCTCGAGAAGGAGGGAAGACTTCGAGGCCTTCCAAGGCCAGAGACGACGCACCGGAAAACTACACCAAAGGAAAAAAACCGAATGGGATAGACGGAAATGGAAGAAAGTACAATCAGCCAGGAACACAAAAGAATTTTGGAACGTTATAAATAGCTACAGACCGAGAAGAAAACGAGCAGGGGGAAACATCGAAAAAGCGAAATGGAGAGAACATTTCATGGAGCTTCTCGAGGGCGGCGACGCACCCACGGGGGTACCGCTCGACCGCATCGACGGCGAAGAAGACCCGGACAGCGTCTTAAACAAGAAGATCGGCTTAGAAGAATTGAGGAAGGAACTTCGAAATTTAAAAAACAAAAAAGCGCCAGGGGAAGATGGTATACCGAACGAATTCTTCAAGGTACTGGACGAACGGAAGACCAAGGACATTCAAACAATACTAAACGAATTATGGACAAAGGGCGAAATCTGCAAAAGTTGGGAAGAAAGCTGGATATATCCCATCCTAAAAAGCGGCGCGGAAGACGACGTGAAAAACTACCGCGGAATAGCGTTGCTGAATGGACTGTACAAAATTATGACAACTATCATGACAGTTAGAATCAGAAATTGGCTAGAAGCAGAAGGAAAACTAAACGACAGCCAAGCGGGTTTTCGAAAAGGGTATGCCACGAGAGACCAGATCTTCGTTCTCAATACAGCAATACAAAACAAACTACGGCATGACGGTGGAAAACTTTATGTCTTCTTCGTCGACTTCAAGGCAGCTTTCGACAAGATTGACAGACGGTTGCTCATGCAAAAACTGGAGAAAATCGGAATGAAGGGAAGGATGCTAGCAATGATTGACAAAATATACAACAGAACGGTCAACAAGGTCATCACAAAACAGGGAATGTCTCAGGATTTCTGGACAACAAAAGGGGTCAAGCAAGGATGTCCGTTGAGCCCCATCCTCTTCAGCATATATATCAACGATATGGAGGAAAAATGGCATAGATACAATGCTGGGGGAACCGTAATCGGGAGAAGAAAAATATTTTGTCTGAAGTTCGCGGACGATGTAGCGATACTGGCGGACCACGAAGAAGGATTAAGAGACATGATAAAGTCACTGGAAAAATACACAAGAGAAAATCGACGGTCCTAAACACAAAAAAATCGCAGATTATGATATTCAGAAAAGGCGGCAGGAAAAAGAAAAGCGAACAGTAGAATTTCGAAGGCGAGGCTCTAAGTACTGTGGACAAATATAAATACTTAGGAGTCTGGTTCACCACGGGAAATTCCTATGCAACGCATATAAAAAAGGCAGCAGGCAAAGCATAACTCTTGGTGAACACAACATGGGGTTTAGCAAAGAGAAGCGGAATTCAAGACTGGGAGGGGAAGAAGTATCTCTTCGATTCTCTGGTTAAATCAACAATTACATATGGAGCCGAGATATGGGGCGGGGAAAACCTGGAGGAACTGGAAAAAGTACAAGGAAGATTCATTAAAATGCTGCTGGGTTTAAATCGAAATACTCCGGACTACGTATGGCGAATGGAAGCAGGATGCGCAAAGATGGAGGTAGAAGTTCTGAAGAAGATGTTCGGATACATTGCAAGCATTCTCCGGATGGACGACGAAAGACTACCGAAAATCTGCCTACAGGAAATTCTCAGAGGTGTCAGGAACCAAACACCGACCAAGTGGGGTAGACAATTTACAGAAATCCTAAAGAAATCAGGCGACGTGACGGTTATCGCCCAAATTAGAGAAGGCATGAACCTAGGAGGGATTGTCCAAAGCCTGGAAAGGATACTCGAGCAAAAAATATATCTTGGAATTTAAGAGAATTGGATAAAAATCGACAAATCGACCTTCTGCAGCTACTACCAACTAATAAAAAACTCCTTCCTGTGCGAGGAATACCTACAAAGTACCACCATACTAGAAGATACAAAAATACTGTGGAGCAGAATCCGTTGTGGAAATATAACAAGAGGGGGAAAAAAAGGCATAACAAACCAGAGTTGTCGAGTGTGCAACACACACATAGAAACCTTCCAGCACATATGGAACTGCAAAAAAATGATAAGCATCGCCAAAACGACCTGGGGCGAGTTTTGGAGCCCAACGTTCAAAGGAGAAGAAGGCTTCAACCTTTTGATAAAGGTACTCCAATCAAAGCCGAAGAAGGAGGTAGTCGACTACGTAAGGCTATTTGTCAAAACAGCAGGCCAAATGGAATGAAGAACCGGCCGAAGAAAAAAGAAGAAAAAGTCATAATTGCACTTGAAAATAATGAAAATAAATTCCTTGTTTTTTTTTTTTATCGATAAAAATACATCGGAAAAGTTACGTGGAGAAGTTAACAAGAGACTACTCAAACTATATATTCTTTTTTTATATATACATGGAAACAACCAAAACTATTGTAAAATGAAAACTGTTTAAAGCCCCAACGGGGCAAAACAAATGTAGGAAATAAATACATACATACATACATACATACAAGAGCATACGATGAAGGACCGTGATGATGAAAACGACGATGGGGGCGAGAGTAACTCCACGAGCGCAAAGAAAATGAGAATTGAATAGTGTCCAAAACGGTTGCGAGGTCCGGCCGCAGCAATGCAGCGATGCAGAATTTATCGGATGCCGTTCTCGATATACACGACGAACGAACGGACTCTGATGAACGGACCATGAACCACTCAATTACATAATCTAGATAATTGGTTATAAATTTCGATTGTACCGACTGTGGAAAATAATCGTTTGATTCGAACAAATTTCTACGTTTTGTGCATTTTTACTTTATTCAAGGCGATGCGAAACAAACTCGGTCGGTAATAATAAAATCTTTGATGAATATATATATTTTTTTAAGAGTGTTCAACATTTTGAACTGTAAGTATATTATTAACACATTCATGTTACAGTTGAATTAATAATTTGGTCTCTCACACAAAAGTTATTTTACCTAAAAAAAAAACGAACAAACAAACGAGGCCTACACTTGGAACGAATGGTGCAGAGAATGTAACGTAACATCGACAATGATGCGAAGACTTATTTAAAGATTTATGGCCTCATGTACATCAAGTTTGATCGTAAATTCACTATTTCGGAAATATCGATATTTTAAGCTATATCGGTGTATTCCGGATATTAAAAAAAAATGGTTTGTTTATCACAAAACAATCAATTACAAACAATTTTTTTTCTCGGTGGTAAATTCCATTTGTTTTTATCCCCATTGTCCTTGAGCTTGATCCTGGATCGGTCCAAACGCCCATTGTCTCTGTCCTAGACCTGGCCGCAGTCCGTCATATCCCGGACCATGCCACTGTTCCTGGTATGCCAGACTCTGCCACAATCCTGGATGGCCAGGACCTTGCGACAGTCCCCGGTATGCTGAACCGTGCCCCAGTCCTTCATTTGCCGAACGTTGCGACAATCGCTGATATGTCAGACCTTGTCCTTGTTCTCATCGTCCGTTTATATATCTTTGTCCTCTTTGTTGTCGTTGTATCTGTTGCCTTTGTACCTGCCGTTGAATTTGTCCTGGATTCGAATATCCTTGTTTTTGTTCTTGCACCGATTGTCCTTTTTTTCCCCGTTGTCCGTGTCCGTATTTCTGAGATCCCTGAGTATGTTGTAAATATTCACTTTGTTCTTAAAATATATTTTGAAATTTTTCATCGATCACGTTTATAATTTTTCTTATTAATTTGTTTTCTACTTCTTCGTACTCGGGCTTCTCTTTTTGTATTCTTTTAATTTCTTTCTCTATCGTTAGTCCTTCTGCTCGTCGACTTCCCCAATTTCGTCTGTATCTGATGTATATTAGAAAAATGTCAATATTAAATTTTCATAATAGAATATTCATGCATTGTATTTTTCAAAAGTTTATAACTTCACGTTCATTTTAATATATTTGGTTTTTAATTTTATTACGTACATGAAGTCTCTTTCTGGCTGATATTTGCCGCGTCGCCGTTTCCTGTTCATTTGATTATGCGGTTGTACGTCATCACTGTTCCATGTCCAGTATCTATTTCCCTGTTGTCTAGCTTCTCCTTTGGTCCCATATCTCAGCAAATCGTTTTCATTTCGCGACTTCTCGTATCGTCTAGCTTCTCTTTCTTCCCTTCTATCTAGGGATGTGCACGAACTCGCTTTGCTCGAACAGTTCGTGGATCGGTTCGGTAAGCTATTGATCGAACCTGATCGAGCCAAGCTCGAGCGGCGGAGACGTTCGAACAGTTCGAACAGTTCGAACAGTTCGACGGGGTCGAACAGTTCGACAGGTTCGAACAAAGTTCGAACAAGTGCCGAACTTTAATGGTGAGCTCGAACAGGTTCGAACAGGTTCGTGCACATCCCTACTTCTATCTTGCCGTCTGTCTTCATTGTCTGTTGCTACTCGATCTCGCCGCTTAACATCCTTTTCATATTCATAACATTTCTCCACTCGTCCTATGGTTTTTCTTTCCCCGCTCTTCTCACGATCTCTTGCTTTTTCCATTCGCGCCATTTCTCGTCGTTCAACTTTTCTTATCTCACTTTCCTCTCGATCTCTTGCTTCTTTTCGTACTCTCTCTCTCTCGCCGTATCGTGTCTCTTTCCACATTCTCATCTTCTTCCCACACTTCTTTCTTTTTTCGCTCCCTTCCTCGTCGTATACTTTCTCTTTCTATGCTTTCCTCTCGACATTTTACTTCCTTTTCTTTGCGTGCCTTCCTTCGATGTCTCTTTTCACCTTCTTCGCTCTGCTCTCGCTCTCTCGATTTTTCTTGTAATGCCCTCTCTCGATGTCTAGGTTCTTTTTCAACGCTCTCTCCTCGCTCTCTCGATTTTTCTTTCCGTACTCTCCTCTCGACGTACAACTTCTCTTTCCACGCTCTCCTCTCGTTCCCTCCATTCGTTTCCATTTCGTCTCTCTCGGAGTAGAACTCCTCTTTCCTCACTCTCGTCCCGTTCTCTAGCTTCTTTTTCTTTTCGTGCTCGCTCTTGCCGTATAGCTTATATTTCCTCGTCTTCTGCTTCTCCTCTCGCGTCTTCTTCATTTGTTGTTCTCTTTTTCTTTCATTCCTCTATTTCCCTATCTTCACTCTCCATTCGACCTCTCACTTCTATTTCTCCTCTGTGCTTAGTCTCTCGTTGTCTTTCTTTCCCTACCCTAAAATAAAAAAATTTTAGTAAAAAAATATATTAATGAAACCCCGCAGACTAGTCAAATCCAACACGAATTTAAAAAAATAGTTAACTCACATCTTATCTCGCTCGGTTATCTCGCTCGGTCGCACGATAGCTGTCAAGATACTCTATCATCTGACTGCCCAACGAAAAAACAATCGAGACGTGAAAACATAAAAGTGCGAATATACAGATACATTGTACCACGTCAACTAAACGAACAACACATTCCCATCTCCGAAAAAAAGTTGACATGTTGTACGTTTTCATGAGCCTCATTCGCAACATACTTATTGTGAATTAAGTCCATCATTACACGTCGCCAGTACTATTTTTTCGCGTAATGATTATTAGATTCAAATGAAAACTCATTTGTTTCATTCAAAAATGCCCAGAAAACCAGCGTACCGCATTCATTGCTTAATCCATCAGTGAAGAAAAAAAAACTTGTTAACCTAAATTTGCGTAATTCGTCATTTCGAGGCTATGTCTAGTATATTTTTTACCACTGATGACGGATCTCTACATTGTTTTACTTCCAGAGCGACATTCGATGGTTAAACTCGTGTCGGACAAAAAATACAACATTGCGAAAAAAAAAAAAAAAATTCAAAATCTCATAAAACTTAAACGGTTAGAACAATTTTCGCCAAATTTAATACCAAACATTGTACAGTATTAGTCCATTCCCGTTTCAAATTTAAGATCGATACCTCCAAGTTTACTCAAATTAGACCATTTTTAACTCCCGACTGCCCGCTAGGGCAAAAAGACGGGAGTTATGCGTTTCACGGCGATCGCGGGACTTTGCGCGTTTCCTTGGTATCCAGTGTTCTCCGAATCGACAAAAAATCTCTTGACAAAATTTGGCAAGTAGTTTCTTTGAATCGTGGTCTGTGTCTTTTTTCAGGTTTTGTTACGATGCGATGCGATTTCACAGAGATAAAGACTTTTCGGAAAAAATAGTGTTTGTCCATATCGAAATTTCAGCGAGATATGCCGCCATCTTTTGCCTTTTCACCGTGTATCGCAGCTAATTTCACAGTGGCTCAATGCACGATCTCCCGAACCTTAATGCGTTTCGCTACGAATTAGCTGCGAACACTATATACATACTGTGATTTTTTTTTTCATTATTATTATTTTTTAAATTAATTTTAATTTTATAATTACGGTGTTTCGTGCGTGATAAGTGTATGAATTAACTATATTCGGTGTAAAATAATAAGTAAGGTTAAGTGCGTAAAAAAAAGAGGTTGAAAAATTCTCTAAAACTCTGAAATACTTGACAGAAAGAGCTTGAAAACTACAAAAAAAAGAAAGAATTTGATCGATAAAACAATAATTCTATAACAAAGTTCATCGAAGACAAAATTGTTCCAAAAAGCAAAAATTTGTTTATTTATCGTGGCTGATACATTGCATGGCTGACACCGAAGTAATTGCGCAAGGCTTTATTCTGTTTGCAACAAAAGTTCTTTATGGTCGAATTATACAAACTTCCATTACTGCTCTACTGCAGAAGTTACAGAATTCAGCAAACTTTTTATACATCGATCATGAAAAATCATGTTACGAAGGGAATGAGGCACTGCACAGTAACTTTGGTTCAACAGGGCAATCGAAAGATACGACATGTAACAAATTGGAAAAAGATTGGCTTCGATGAACTGTATTACAGAATCTTTTTGCTTTTTTTTCTTCTTATACACTGACCATGAAAAATCATGTTACGAAGGGAATGAGGCGCTGCGCAGTAACTTTGGCTCAACAGGGCGATTGAAAGCTACGGCATATAACAAATGGAAGAAGATTGGCTTCGATAAACTGTATTACAGAATCTTTTTGCTTTTTTTATTAAATTTTTTCTATAACAAAGTTCATCGAAGACAAAATTGTTCCAAAAAACAAAAATTTGTTTTCTTATCGTGGCTGATACATTGCATGGCTGACACCGAAGTAATTGCGCAAGGCTTTATTCTGTTTGCAACAATAATTCTTTATAGTCGAGTTATACAAACTTCCATTACTGCTCTACTGCAGAAGTTACAGAATTCAGCAAATTTTTTATACACCGACCATGAAAAATCATGTTACGAAGGCAATGAGGCGCTGCGCAGTAACTTTGGCTCAACTTGGCGATCGAAAGCTACGGCATATAACAACTGGAAGAAGATTGGCTTCAATAAACTGTATTACAGAATCTTCAAAACTATACGACGACGGAAAAAGAATTGCTCGCCATCGTATGGGCGACAACACAATTCCGACCATACATATATGGAACCCGTTTTAAGGTGGTTACCGACCACAAACCCCTCACGTGGTTATTCGGGGTAAAAGATCCTGGATCTCGGCTCATGCGTTGGAAAATCAAATTATCCGAGCACGACATCGAAATACATTATAAAGCTGGACAAATTAATACAAACGCCGACGCTCTTAGCAGAATATACGCCACCACGCGAGCGCAAGCGAGAGAACAAGCCGGAGACAGCGAAGCTGCAGGTACGAACGACCGCACAAAGAGGAGAGCCGAGAAGAGAGAGAGTGCACTAGTGGACGACGAGGAGGCCGATACCGCCGCGAGCGCGCAAGCGAGAGCGGAGCTGTGCGACGGAAAGAGCGATACCCGCGTCGACAGCGAGGCAGCGGGTACGGACAGCCGCACAAAGCGGTCGAGCCAAGAGCGGGACGCGGAGCACGGGGAGGCAAGCCACCAGCAACTAGAGTACAGCGGCGACGCGTAACCCGATGCTTTCGACGAGGATAGCCGCACCATAGGCGGAACCTGTCCCGACGAGGTAGAGCGCGAAAAAATCATACGCGAATATCACGATGCCCCTCTGGGTGGGCACCAGGGTACGGCGAGAACGCTCCAGCGTATACAGCTCCAATATCGCTGGCCAGGCATGAGAAAGGAAGTCGAAAACTATATTTCGAAATGTAAAAAATGCCAAACAAATAAAATATCTCCGAGAGGAAGGGCACCGATGGTCATCACCGACACACCGAGCCGAGCATTTGAAAAATGCGCTGTCGATATTGTTGGACCACTGACCGAAACCTCCGCCGGAAATAAATGTATCCTCACCTTTCAGGACGCCCTCACGAAGTACAGCGCTGCAATACCTTTAAAAACCCAAGAGGCTAAGGAAGTAGCCAAAGCCCTCGTAACCGAAATAATCTGCCGCTACGGCACACCGGGAACGATCTTGTCCGACCAAGGGACACATTTTCTGAGCGACACATTTAAAGAAATGTGCAAGTTACTAAAAATAGCAAAAATCCAAACTACGGCATACCATCCCGAATCCAACGGCGCCCTGGAACGGTCTCATCGAACTTCGCCGAATATAAAAAAAATTATGCCGACGAGGATCAGGAAAACTGGGACGAGTGGTTACCATACGCGATGTTTACCTATAACACTACGCCACACACAGCCACTGGTCTCACGCCGCACGAGCTAGTGTACGGTGACCGCGCGGAGATACCAACGGCGCTGAAACAAGAGCCGCGACTCACCTACACCTACGATGACCACGTGAACGAACTGAAGGAACGATTAAGAGCAGCATGGAAACTAGCCCGATCCAATTTAATCGCCGCAAAAGAGAAATCCAAAATAAGCTACGATAAGAAAAGCAAAATAACCGACTTCAGGGTAGGAGACAAAGTCCTCGTATACGATCCCCCTGTACGACGGGGCAGATCGGCTAAATTAACCCCGAAAAAAATCGGACCCTACGAAATAATCGCCAAAAACCGAAAAAATAAACATGAAGGAAAAACCGGAAAATCCCGGAAAAAGAAAAAAAAGAGTAGGAAAAACATGAGAACTCACCACCTACCTGCGCAAATTTTCCGGCATCGGCCTTCCTCGACAAGCAATGATACGATTGTTGTGCCCCGGGCAGGTGTTAATAATTATTATAGGTAATCCGAAATACATATTATTATTTCGAAGAGTCTCGGCACCGATTATTTCGGTTGCGAGACACATTCGGTTGCGTTACGCATCGAGCGTACATCGAGCGTCGAACGTCAAGCGTCGAGCGTCGATACTGCTGACGCAGCAGTTAGGCAACCGCGAGCGCCTCGGTAACTGGGGCACCGACTCGAGAACACCGAGGCGAGAATTGCGAAAAGGAAAATATGCTCCAAATCCCGCTCACGAAAAAGCGAGGATTTGGAAAGATATTTGTTTACCGAAATTAAGTAGATTATAAACTTGCGCTAAAAATTAAGCTGATACCTGCTCTCGAGGAATATATATAGAGGATCGAGAGCAGGTACTGGGCAGTCTGACAACACGGTTGAATACGAACGTTTCCATGGTAATCGGAAACCTTAAGGGTGCAAAGTGTACATCGGTAATTCAATCCTAACCAAAGGTAATTTGAGATAAATTGTGACAAATTGAAAGACTTGAACATTTTAACCATAAAAAGAATAATCATTATTTAATTAAGATAATTAATTAAATAATCTCTTGTT
This sequence comes from Ichneumon xanthorius, assembly GCA_917499995.1. Taxonomy (NCBI): domain Eukaryota; kingdom Metazoa; phylum Arthropoda; class Insecta; order Hymenoptera; family Ichneumonidae; genus Ichneumon; species Ichneumon xanthorius. The sequence continues at coordinate 23,468,557 of OU824203.1, read as the reverse complement.
AATAAATTATTGATAATAATTTATACTTGTTGAAACTGTAAAATATCGTTAAATAATATCTCAATAAAACTGTGTTAATAATTCACTTGGGTTCTAACCCTTTACTGGATCATCCCCAAAAACATTATCGCGTAACCCGGAGTAGCTAACCGGATTTCCGCGGCATAACATTGGTGGCAGCGGTGGGATATCCAGAGTGAATTTTAAACCGCTAAAAATTACCGAAATTGTGAAGCTCCGCGAGGTGCGGAACGTGTGTGAATTCCGCGAGCTAAGGGTCGACTAGAGCTCAGGCGGACCATAGGGCGATCAAAGGATCGACGTGGACATCCCGTACTCAGGAGAAGTAACGGAAGGTATCAACCGAAGCCTTCGAGGATCGCTGCAGGATACCCGAAGGGCGTCGCCAACAAGTGGGACGTTGAATCAAGGTCAGAAGGGAGCCTGGAACCCCAAGGGTTCTACGTACGGACTAGAGGGCATCCCGTAATGTGGCACGCATTGTAAGTGACCCCACATTACTCGTTAAATTTTGGAAAAAAAAATCAGAGCACTGTCGAAGCCGGTAGGACGCTACCAAGCGATAGAATTATCGAACAAAAAATCGAAGCAAAGAATAAAGGAAGAAAAATGAGCATCCACAGCGCAGCGCGGTCAGGACGGCAGGGTACCACCCCCGGTACAGGGGAAGAGGCCCTTCAGGTCGTGGAAGGGGTGCAGAATGCCCTATCGGAAATTACAAATCGAACACGGCAGGCCCTGGGCGACAGCCCACGAGGGGATGGTCAACCGGGGCGACAGGAATCACCCAACCCGATGTTCGGGGTGAACCTCCAGAGGGGGACCGGATGGGAGGATGTAAACGTCCGGATGTTCGAACGCAATGATCAGGTCACCCCGGCAATGGTGGACGGAGAAATCGACCGTTTGCGGGCACAGATGCAAGGCACGCAGCACAGAGAGCCTAACCCGACTGGCGGGAATAGGGCACCGGGGTCTACAAACCCGAATGGCGCGGATATTCCGCCACTTAGACCGGCAGTACGGGCATCACGGAGAGCCCTATTCAGGGAGCTCAGGGCAGTGAACGAGGAGGACAACGGCTCCATCCAAGGGGATGTGGAGCAACCCACAGAGGAGGTACAGCCCTTAGAAGAGGATGCTGCGGCCCGGCGATTAACCCGGCTCGAGCAGACACTCCAGGGCATAGGGGACCAGCTACAGAGAGTGCTGGACCAGTCTACGCGGGCGCCAGCGGATGACTCTGTGGGGGAACGACTCATTGCCATGGAGGAGACCTTAAGGGATTACGTCCTAGAGGGTCAGCCAAGGGCGGCACGTCGGCGAACAAGTCCTCCGCCGCAACCGCATCCATCTCAACGACGAGCCCGGATAACGGAGCCGGTGGAAGAAGGGGCTGAATACCTGGACATGGCATCGGCCCTTCGGAACATAAAAACCTTTGACGGGAACGATCCGGCAAAACTCGATGGTTTTATGCTCTCCTGTGAGGCGGTGTGGGGCATGGTAAAACCCAGGCTACGTTCCCAGCTCCTCACGCTCATACGCAGCAGTAAGCTGGAGGACCGTGCGACGCGAGAGATGCGTCACAAAACGATTGTGACCCTTAACGACTTGCGTGTGGAACTGGAAGCGTTATACGGGAAGCACGAGTCACTCGCTTCGTTACAGTACCAATTTTGTACCTTGCGTCAGGACGTAAAGGAAAATGTGTCGACTTACGCCACAAGGGCCGAGACCCTTACGGTAGAGGTCATTGAAAAATTGTGCGAGGGTACCGACGCACGGGAAGCTCGTGCCATCGGAGAAGCCATTCGAAGAAGTGCCCAGATGAATTTTGAAAACGGGTTAAAAAAGGAAATACAGACGATCGTACGATCCCGAAATTACCAGGGTCTACACGAGGCCGTAATGGGAGCCATTGAGGTCGAGAAGATGACATCAGGACGACCGGGCGTGGCACGGCCCAGCAGCGGGGGAGGGAACTCCCGACAATCACAGGGGCCGACAGGGGGCGGCACCCGAACCTGCTATACCTGCGGGAAAACCGGACACTTGGCAAAACATTGCCGATCCGGTCGACAGTCTCCCCGCGCCGGCACCGAGGGACGTGCACGTGGCAAGTATCACGTGTAATTATTGTAAAAAAATCGGACATCTCTGGAAAGAGTGCCGGGCACGTAAGCGGGACGACAAACGACCCGGAAATAAGGGCAACAATGGAAATAAACGGCAAGACGAGCGCCGAAGGGAGGAGGTCGCCGTGCATCCGGGGCAAGAAGGAACCGTAGGGACATTTCGGGTCAACATGGCCACGGAAGAACCCTTAAGGGAGGCCAACGTTTACACGACAGTGACCACGGAAGCAGCATCGGAGCCCGAGGCACCAACCACCGAGCTACTGACAGTGGCCTCATTTCGTCGGAAGGGGCAAATAGGACAGGTCGCCCCCCTTAAGGAAGCCGAGGTGTACGTGATAGGGTCTCCAGGGCCCCACGCTTCGGCTAGCGACTTCCATATTAAGTCCCCATCCAGCCGACAGGGAATATTGACCCTTAAGGCGGACACCGGGGCGACGGTGAGTTTAATTCACGAAAATGTGCTATCCACCGACACTCCGGCGGCAAGGTCGGGGGTGTCGTTAAGGGGGCTGGGGGGAGGAGCCCTAAACGCGCGCTACGCCGCCCTCGTGGAACTACAGACACCCTTAGGGTCCGTGAAGCATTGGTTTCATGTGATACCACAGAATCTTCACGTGCAGACCCATGGAATCCTAGGGATGGATTTCATTAAGGAAAAAGGGGTGGACATCCTTCAGGGGAAGGTTATAAAAATTAAGGGGCACTGCATGCCGTTGGTGGATGGAAGCCTACGGATCGCTTTGCCGCCGCGCAGCGAAAATATCGCCTATGTGTCAACATTAAGTACCGACGAAGGGCTCATCGAGAAATGTGACGTCACCGAGGGAGTGATACTCGGAGCCTGTGTGACCTCGCCCCAAGGCAACAGCTGTGCGGTGAGTTTTGTAAACACAACACCTGAGTATGTGTACGTCGAACGACCGACGGTGAAACTCGAGCCGCTAGCGTCAGCAGACGAGCTGCACGGCGAGCTCGCCGTTGCGACGTGCGGGGTAAACACGGCAACGGGAACGAGCGGCACGCGACTTGAGAAGTTGCGTCAGGCAATCGAGGTTACTCACCTCAACAAAGAGGAAAAAAATTCTTTATTGGAAATCTGCGGGGAATATGCGGATATATTCCACCTTGAGGGAGATCGGCTGCCCTGCACCAACATGGTAGAACACAGCATCCCAATCCTGAAGGGTGTGCAGCCTATCAAGGTACATCCTTATCGGTTGCCGGAAGCACATAAAAGGGAGGTGCGGGAACAGACCAAGGGCATGCTCGAGGAGGGCATCATACAGCCAAGTCGGAGTCAATGGAATGCTCCGTTACTCGTGGTAGCGAAAAAACCTGATGCAACAGGAAAGATAAAAATGCGAGTTGTGGTGGACTTTCGCAAACTAAACGAGGTCACCATCGGGGACTCGTACCCGCTGCCGCATATAACGGAAATATTGGATCAGCTGGGACGAGCACACTACTTTACGACACTCGATCTCGCCTCCGGTTTTCACCAGATTCCGATGGCGGAAAAAGACAAAGAGAAGACAGCATTCTCAACACCGCAGGGGCACTTCGAGTATACCCGTATGCCCTTCGGCCTAAAAAACGCCTCGCCGACGTTCCAACGCCTAATGAGCACAGTACTGGCAGGGCTCGAAGGGCTGAAATGCTACGTGTACCTAGATGACATCGTAATTTTCGGAGCAACCCTGGCAGAACATAATAATCGGCTCCGAGAGGTATTCCATCGCCTAAGGGAAGCGAAACTGGCCCTTCAACCGGGAAAATGCCGATTCTTGCGTTTGGAAACGCGATACCTCGGGCACGTGATCTCCAGTGAGGGAATTCGACCCGATCCGTCACTTGTAACCTCCGTCCGGGAGTTCCCAACCCCGAAGGATGTTAAGGGAGTGCAGTCCTTCCTAGGGCTCGCCGGATATTACCGTAAGTTTATCCAGGATTTTTCAAAAATCGCCAAACCCTTGACGGAGCTCACCAAGAAGGACAGTAAATTCGTATGGACGGCGAAGCATGAGCAGGCTGTGGAGGACCTAAAAAGGGCGCTGACCACTGCACCGGTACTACAGTATCCGGACTTCGAGAAGCCCTTCATCGTCACCACGGACGCATCGGATAGGGCCATAGGGGCCATATTGTCCCAAGGGCTGATAGGGGAGGACTTGCCCATTTGCTACGCTAGTCGGACCTTAAACAAGGCGGAGCAAAATTACACAACAACAGAGAAAGAGCTGCTCGCCATCGTATGGGGAATTGCACAATTCCGCCCTTATGTTTATGGAACTCGGTTCACAGTGGTAACCGATCACAAGCCCTTAACGTGGTTGTTCAGGGTTAAGGATCCCGGATCGAGACTCATGCGGTGGAAAATAAAATTATCAGAGCACGAGTTCGATGTGCAATATAAAGCCGGGAAACAGAACACCAACGCCGTCGCGTTGAGTCGTATATGTGTGGCAACACGCGCACAAACAAGGGAAGAGTCGAGCGAGCCGAGCAGCGACGGTAAGGAAGGCAGCGCGCAACCTCGACCGCGGAGGCGCCAAGCAGCCGCAACCCGCGCGACAGGCGAGGCAGCGGCCAGCCAGGGGAACAGTCCCGCGGATGGTCAGCCCGACGCTCGCCGCAGGAAGGAGAACGAGCGAGTTCGCTCAGACGGAGAACATATAAGCGAGGAAGAAAAAGCCAAGATTCTCCACGAACACCATGACGCACCCCTGGGGGGGCACCAGGGGGTGGCTCGCATGCTGGCCCGTATAAAATTAAGGTACACCTGGCCCAGCATGGCGAAGGATGTAGAAAAATACGTGGCACGATGTGACAAGTGCCAACGAAATAAGATACGGCCAGTAGCGAAGGCACCGTTGGTAATCACAGATACACCAACCAGGGCCTTCCAAAAATGTGCGATGGACATCGTAGGGCCGTTACCCGAGACTGAGCGAAGGAATAAGTACATCCTGACGTTTCAGGATTTACTCACGAAATACAGCGTGGCCATACCGCTGGAAACGCAACAGGCCAACGAAGTGGCGAAGGCATTCGCCAAAGAAATCGTATGTCGGTACGGAGCTCCAGAGACCGTCCTTACCGACCAAGGCACGAATTTCCTTAGTGCCATCTTTAAGGGGGTATGTCAGCTATTGCGCATAGAGAAAATACAGACAACGGCGTACCACCCCGAGTCGAACGGAGCGTTGGAACGCTCGCACAGGACCCTCGCAGAGTACCTTAAGGGTTATATAGACGAGGACCAGGGAAACTGGGATGAATGGTTGCCTTACGCCATGTTTACCTACAACACGACACCCCATACGGCAACTGGATACACACCACATCAGCTGGTCTACGGAGAGAACGCAGAGTTACCTACAGCCCTTCAAAGGGCGCCCAGGCCCACTTACTCGTACGACGATTACGCTCAGGAACTGCGGGAACGCTTACGTGCGGCCAGGTCTACAGCTCACGATAATCTGAAGGTCGCCAAGGAACGGGCCAAGGTCTACTATGATCGGAAAACCCGCGAAAGGAAGTTCAAGGTCGGAGACCGAGTTTTGCTGCACGACGAGACGGTACGCCGGGGACGGTCAGCAAAATTAACCCCGAAGTGGATAGGACCTTACCCCATCGTGGAGGAACACCCTCCGTGCAACTACACCCTTCGCCAGGGGCGTCGGGTGGTCAAGGTGCACGTAGACCGTCTACGAAATTACGTGGAGGATTAAAAACAAAGAAAAAATAAAAAGACGGGGGTAAAGGAGGGTCTAACCGCGGGTCTAACTTCAGTTAGACCCATAGGGAGACATCGGCTTCGACAAGGCTTCACTCAAGGGAAATTCAAGGCATAAAATAAAAATGAGAAAATTACAGATTGATGCTGGTGGGTCTACAGGCCGGTCTACCGGCCATAGCCATCGCTTCAGATGGCCCGTACGAAATACAGCCCTTCAGGGATGCACCCGGGTTGTATTTTGAGAAGGTCGGACTACTGCATCTCCACACCAACGTCTGGACCATAGCAATTCGGATGGACCTATCGAATTTAGCATATATGGAACACCAAATTAATTTCCAACTGGGAGAGGTCCGAATAAAATGTGAGAGGTACGGTAGCCCGGACGGACATTGCGCAGAGATGCTGGAGCATCTTGTCCGACTGTCCGAAAAAATCGAGGAGAATGTAGGAGTCGTGCAGGACCTCGTCGGCGTGGAACCGAACCGGAAGCGACGGGGATTGATCGACTGCCTAGGCACGGTAGTAAAAGCCATCACCGGCAATCTGGACGCAGCGGATGGGGATCGGATAGAGGCAGAGATTGCCGCCATCCAGGGCACCCAAGGGACCCTGAAGAAGGCCGTGAAGGAGCAACTGCAGGTCGTGGAAACGACGCTGGAAATGTTCAACAGAACGTCACGAGCCTCGCAGAGGAATCTACAAAGATTGTACACCATGGTACGCACGGTGAACGGATATTTCCAGAATCGTACCCAGGTATTGAGCGAACGACAGCATTTCGACGAGAGTCTCGCACTCATAGAGGCCTCTGTGGAGACTTATCTGCGGGAGGTAGAAAAGATGGCCGAACTCTTCGCCAGTGTGGCCTCCGGAACCATAAGTGCGTCAACAGTCACGCCGGCTGCACTGACGGGGTACCTTACGGAAGCCCTACCGCACCTACCCGTGGGATATGGGTTCCCACGGCCAGCCACGCGGGAAAATGCGGCGGCCATCTTACGACTGGCAACGCCACGAGCGTACCGAAAGGGAGGCATGATAACCCTAATGCTGGAAATTCCGCTGGTCGGACCCTCGGTCTACAATGTGAACTACGCGTATCCTCTCCCGAGAAGGGGAAAAAACGACACTTATTACTACGTGGAAGCCGCCGAGGACCTCGTGGTGGTAGACCGGGAAAATAGACACTATCTCCGAGTAACGACAGCCGACCTGGAAAGCTGTAAAAAGGATAGGGACGAGTACTATTGTCCACCGCGGTACCCTACCCTGACCATCAACATGGATGCCCCCTGCGGCGTACGACTTTACACCGAAGGAGCGGTAGGTCAGGGTCAGCATTGCCCGAAGAAAATAGTGAGGCTTACGCACACACTCGTAATGGGTATGAGGCAACCCGGACAGTGGCTGTATGTAGCACCGCGTGGAGAAACGGTGAGCATCGGCTGTCATGGTAAGCCGACGAGGCAGGAGCGTCTCGACGGCACAGGGTTATTGACCGTCCACGAACGGTGTGTCGTCACCGCGGTCAACTTCAAATTGGAAACGGTGAAACGCTGGAGTCAGCAAATCGCCGGAGCAGGCTACGTGCCAGCCTACAACCTTACCCTGCTACCAGCCGAGGAGGAAGAAATGCCTCAACTAATGACGAGGATAATGACTACGAAACTCGAGCGTGCGGTGAACAGCCCGCACGAGTTACAAAATCTCAGCGTACGAATACGAAAAATCAAAACAGAATTAAAGTCGACGGAGCCGGCTAGCCCGTCGACTCGCACGCAACTATACCATACCGTCGGGTCCTATGCAGTGGGCACGCTTGCCCTGCTGGCCATCGTCGGCTATGCGATACACCGCGCCCTACAAAGAAGGGCCGGAAAAACTCCCGTACAGGAGCCGCATATAATTCCCCGGGTGGCAACCCGGGTCGGCGCATAATTCGGGAATGAGGAAAGTCAGGAAAAACAAAAATCCATTTGTTCACAAAAACCCAAAATTTATTCAAAACGAATTTTTCGAAGGAGGAAAAAAATTCATTTATTTATTTTTTCGACAAAATAAATATACAAAGGAAAAAAGAATATCGTACACGTCGGAACTAGGAGAGTCAGTTCCACTCCGCGAAACGCCAGTTCATGACGCCTGCGGCGGCACGGCGGCGACGGGAAGCAGGGTCTTCCTCTTCTGCTTCTTCCTCGTTCGAGGATTCCGAGTCCGAGGCCCCGGCTGGACGCGGCATCACACGAGGAGCCCCCCGAGGCAAGGGGGCGAGACGACTCCTGGGGAGAAGAGCCTCCCCGGGCCTGGGCATCCGACCGTGGGCACCGCTGAACTCCATCGCGGCTGCCAAAATTTCCACGGATCGAGCGGAGTGAACCCTCCGGGAGGCAGGTTGCCTCCTCCGGGACCCCAGCGCCACAGGCTCGGCCACGGTCGAGTTCACTTCGGATCCGATGACCTCCACATCGGGACTGGACCGGCCAGAGGAACTGGGACGGACCACCAGCGTGTAGACCAAGTCACCAGGGAGGGTGACACGCACTCTCTGAAAAAAAAAAAAAAAAAAAATATAGGGAAAAATAATTAATCGGGTGAAATAATATTCCTTAGGATTAGATAATCGGGAAAAAGGGGAACAACCACAGGGAATATACGAAATTAATTACGAGAGTTAAATGGAAAGAGAGTAAAAAGGGAAAAATTATAAATAACCATAATAGTGATAATTACCTTGCCGGGTGGGCTCGGGCTGCGTCTGGAGCTCATCGTGTAGATTCGAATCGTAAAGTAAATAACTGGCGGTCGATGAACGAATAAGTGTAAACACTGGGGAAACGACGGTTAATATATCCCAAAAGTGCAAACGCGTCGACCTACTGAGCGTCAGCATAAAGGAATAGCGGCGGCCTTCCGCCTCCGTATTCCGCAAGAGCCCGGAAGCGCGACTAACTCATACGCCCACCTGTGAAAAGTGGAACTTCGTCTTGCGCATATTTTATGAGAAACTTTTTTCTTTTTTCCCTTTGCTCATAACATTAGGCACGGGGCACACGGAAATAGTAAAAATAAAGCCCGCCGGAGACGAGCGAAAAGAAATCAGATTTCTTTTCTTTTTAGGGGGGAGGGATGTTGTGCCCCGGGCAGGTGTTAATAATTATTATAGGTAATCCGAAATACATATTATTATTTCGAAGAGTCTCGGCACCGATTATTTCGGTTGCGAGACACATTCGGTTGCGTTACGCATCGAGCGTACATCGAGCGTCGAACGTCAAGCGTCGAGCGTCGATACTGCTGACGCAGCAGTTAGGCAACCGCGAGCGCCTCGGTAACCGGGGCACCGACTCGAGAACACCGAGGCGAGAATTGCGAAAAGGAAAATATGCTCCAAATCCCGCTCACGAAAAAGCGAGGATTTGGAAAGATATTTGTTTACCGAAATTAAGTAGATTATAAACTTGCGCTAAAAATTAAGTTGATACCTGCTCTCGAGGAATATATATAGAGGATCGAGAGCAGGTACTGGGCAGTCTGACAACACGGTTGAATACGAACGTTTCCATGGTAATCGGAAACCTTAAGGGTGCAAAGTGTACATCGGTAATTCAATCCTAACCAAAGGTAATTTGAGATAAATTGTGACAAATTGAAAGACTTGAACATTTTAACCATAAAAAGAATAATCATTATTTAATTAAGATAATTAATTAAATAATCTCTTGTTAATAAATTATTGATAATAATTTATACTTGTTGAAACTGTAAAATATCGTTAAATAATATCTCAATAAAACTGTGTTAATAATTCACTTGGGTTCTAACCCTTTACTGGATCATCCCCAAAAACATTATCGCGTAACCCGGAGTAGCTAACCGGATTTCCGCGGCATAACACGATGATGGTTAAATTAACGAAATTTTTTTTTCCAAGACTGACGTTGGCGAGAGCTCAAAAGTGAATGAGGCAGGGACAGACGTGACCGAACGCGAGAATAAAAAACTGCCGAATCAGATCTAAGGACAAAGAAAAAAAAAAAAATCACACATATAAACTCGGAATTTTTATCCGACTTCCAGACTCACAGCACGGTCAAGCCATCAGGAGGCGGCGACGACCACCAACCCAGCAACGTACGAAATACAAAAATTAACTGACTCTCCAGGAATATTCTACGAGGAAATCGGAACCCTCGCCGTCGCCCAAGACATATGGAGACTCGTAATAAATCTGGATTTAAAATCGCTAAGCGTGAGGGAACAAAAAATTTTAGCAAATTTGAAAGAACTGGAACAACTCTGCAAAAATCAAACATCCTTCAATTTTCTGTGCTCCATACTTGAAACCACGCTCACAGAAATGAACGGCAGGATAATAGAAACTATGGACGTACTACACGAAATATTAAATAAGAACAGACGAACCCGCAGAGGACTAATAGACGGATTAGGAAGTATCGTAAAATCCATTACCGGAAATATCGACGCTACTGACGCAACACGCATAGACAGCGAAATACAGGCAATTCAAAACAAACAAAAATCAAGCGAAACGGTAATGCTGGACCAAGTCCAAATAATCGAGACGACTTTCGACGTATTCAACCAATCAGTCAACCACATTGAGGAAAACGAGAAAGCTCTAAAAAACATTGTAGTCAAAGTGGAGCAATGCATTAATTACAAAATATCCTCTATAATAGTCAGACAGCAACTAGACGAGCACATAAACGCGTTAGAAGCAATAATAGAATCTTTACTCGACGAGGTACTCGAATTGACAAGCTTCGTGTCTAATCTATCGCACGGAAAAATAAACCCGAATATAATAACTCCAAACAAGCTCATAGAATATCTTACGGACGCGCTTCCGCACATACCAACGGGTGGAAGCTTCCCCACACCGATAGCGCGGAGCGAAGCACACAACCTGCTACAGATAGCAGAACTCAAGGCCTTCAGCCGACGCGATGCAGTAGTAGTAGTGGTCGAGATACCGCTGGTCGGAACACAAGAGTACCGCGTCAGCAAAGCGTATCCGTTACCGACACGCGCCGCGAATCACACCTACCAATACATCAAAACAAACGCCGAACCTGTAATAGTAGATAGGGAACACCAACGCTATATAAAAATGTCCGAGGCAGAGCTCAACGAATGTAAACATAAACAGAGCAAGTATATATGCAAGCCGCAACATCCTTCATTATCCGTAAATGAAGACGCACCCTGCGAGGTAGTAACCTATTCCAACCTAGACAGTGCACATACCGAATGCTCAAAAAGAATTGTAACGTTGAAATGACCCATAATAATAACTATGAAACAACCGGGTAGATGGCTGTACGTGGCTCCCACGACAGAAACCGTCGCAATTAAATGTTATAATCAACCCCAGAAATATGAAAAACTTCAGGGTTCAGGCATACTGGCTTTGATAGGGAAATGCACGGTGACTGCTAAGGACTATAAAATAGAAACAGTGCGACGAATTACTCAGAAAGTATTCGATACATATTTACCATCATTTAACCTAACATTAGGCATCAGCGAAAACGAACTTATACCGAAAGTGGAAAGCGTAAATGAACAACTTAAATTAAAAAGAGTAATAAACAATCCACAAGAACTAAATCAAATCGGCATGCGAATCCAACAAGTGAAAAAAGACTTAGAAAAAATCACAAATGATGAAAAACAGTACTATTATACCATAGGCGGATATTCAATAGGGACAATGACACTTGTAGCGCTTATAATTTTCATCATATACAAATACATCCCAAGAAAAAGAACGACTGTCGAAGTCGTAACCCCACCGGAGGAAGTCGAATTAAAACCATGTCCGCGCTCAACCATACCGCGGGCGCCAAAGCGAAAATCGACAATTGGCCAATTCCGGGTGGGATTTCAACGGAACAAACAAAGCACTAGTACCATGTAAAAAAGAAAAATAAAAATAAATCGCGTACAACGAAAATATTAATCGTTAACATTATAACAGAGAAATCGTACGTAAATAACTAAACAAATAAGGCTTGAAATTGTAAGTCAAGGAATGTATAAGAAATGGAGCAAAGAGTGAATGAACCGCGCAGGTCACAGCTGAATGTTACGAGAGCGAAACCTAAGCCGATACCTGACCACACCAACGATAACAGAGGCCGACGCACGGCGTCGAGTCAAACGAAAACATCTCGAAGACTCAATTTTTCGTTTTTAAGGGGGGAGGGATGTTTTTTCACATTTCTTTTTCCTTTCCTTTCTTTTTCCTTTCCTTTCTTTTTCCTTTCCTTTCTCCTTCCTTCCGGTCTCGTTTTTTTTATTTCTTCCTTCTTATCATCTCTTCTTCCAATTCTTGCCTTCTGCCTAGCTCCTCTTCCAATTCCCGTACAAGTTCCAAAATTTTGTCATCGAGTCCGTCATCGAGTACTAAATTTTAAAAAATTGAAAAGACTATTATTCTGTTGGTTCTTTTGGTATGTCTATTGGTCATTTTGAGTTGTATGCCAATTGTATTTCAAATTATACTTACAGTGTCCATATTCTTCCATTTCAATAGCTAATGAAGCAGAATAATCCGTGTGATGTTAATAAACGCAGCTGTCAGTTGTGTCGTGATTTTTTTATGTAATGAATGCTCCTATCTATCAAGCGATGACAAAGAAGCTCCATTAACTCACATATAACTTCACGGTTCTCAGCTCCGATAAAATGTTATATGGTATGCGCGAAAATATTATTGGTCATTATTATTATATGAGCAGCATATTTTTTATATCTCATTGAAAGGTTTTAATAATTTAAACATTCCAGATTACAACATTCCGAGAACGTAAAAATTGAATAATTTTGAAGAAAAATATATCGTTGGAACGTACGACAGAAAAAATCTTTACTTTGATCTCGATTTGAGTAGGAAATTTTATCGACTACATACAATTTGTAGAAATCATTTTATTCTTATCAAACACACACCGAACTCTACTTTATCGAACATGTGAAAGAAAAAAAAAACATTTGTCCGGACAATTATTTCATTTGAATAAGTGAGATATAAAAAAATGAACAGTCTTTATAATTCATTAACTGAATAACATTAAAGCTGATAAATATATAATATAGAAATATAATATAGTTCTTCAAGGCGTAAACGTATAGGAACTTCTACGTTGCGTTAATTGCAGAGATTACTGGATCTTCGTTATTTTACGGTTTGTGAAAACTAGATGCATTTAATCATTTTGACCTGTTTATTCTAATGGTGCGCGAGTTCGTCTACAATGTGCAGGCATTTTTTTATTAATAAACATCGTATTGATTTATCATTTCGATAGAAACGAAATCGCGTGTGGATTTCGCGGGTGATACATCGTGTACCTCTTCCAATGGTTGCATGTGGTAAATTTACGCGGGAATTTATGAAAGACGTAAGTGACCGAGGCACTCCCATTCCGGTTTACCGTACCTGAAAAACCGGATCAGGCTTGTCGTACCTGAAAAACCGGATCAGGCTTGTCGTACCTGAAAAACCGTGACGATACCTCTGTTATCATCGATTCTATAGCTGATATGCAAGTCGTGAATTAAAAATGTATAAAATTGATTTCCCTGTCGTTGAGACAGACGGATCGCGGATCGTCCCGAAGTACGCTGTCAATAGCGCGTTTCTGTTGGTCCGTTTTCTGTTGTTCAGTGTTATTATAATAAGTGTCAAGTCTGTCGAGACAGAACTCGCCACTGTGATAAAATTCTAGATATTTAAGGAAAGCGATTACAAGGCACTTGTACGTATAATTTTATGTTGAACGCTACTACAGAACTATTATATCGTTATTTACATTACTGTGCAATGACAGGGAGTCTCCTTGTTATACGATAAGAAAAAAAATTGGGGCTGATGAAGATATCATTCAGGGACAACAAGAGCATTTCATACATTCGCAGTGGTAAATGGATAGGAATAGTGGATAATCGACAAAAAGGTACATTATTGTAATTATAATATTGATCGAGTACATGAATTGATTAATTTTGGCATGAACGCGAAGGTTGGTGCAACGACTTACAAAGTTTTGACATTTAGACGAAATAAATATTAACCTTTTATAATTCAATTAGTAATCTCCATTTATAATAATAATAACGAATAATTATGAATGATAACCCCGGTGCTAAACGATCCGGTCGACCGAGGTACTGAGTTAAATCCAAAATATCGGCGCGACGAAATATTTTATCGCTGGACCTGTACCGGGCACCGTATTGGAGCCTGTGCTCTATTTCACAAATGCATGACCTGAGAAAAAAATATTCAAAAACCATGATCATTAATGATTTTGCCTTGAGTCCAGGGCAGTGCATTCTGGACCCACTCCAAATACATTTGAGATGCATCACGCATGTTCTTTCGTTCACTCTCTTGTGTTCCTTCATTCACACGTTTTTGTCGCTGGCTGTATTCGAAACATATTTAAAAAAAAGATAATACATTTTGTCTGTAATTTCACTACTCGTTTGAAAATTTCACTTTTGCATCTTAAGGGGATGTTGGACCCGTTTTTAAAACTCTTTACCTTCTTTGCCGGCGGAATTAGACGATTTCTTAGTTTCAATTTATAATTAATATGCTACGCATATGCTTCAAATCGTATAGGATTATATTATTAACATAAACGCTTCGGCGCGCAGTCGAATATTCTTTAACAACGTACAAGGAATTAATATAATTACTTACAAGGAATTAATATAATTACGTACAAGGAATTAATATAATTACTTACAAGGAATTAATATAATTGAATATTAGTTTACGAAAAAACATGAACGTAGTTTACGATTGCCCCACCGGTGGCTCCACATCGTGCCCTGCACTACATTCATGCGCTTTTTATCGGCTCTGATCACTTGTCAGTTACGGCGTGCAGAAAAATTTGAACAATTTCGTTGTGATGTCAGTTCGGGTTCAAAAACTTCATTTTTCGCGCGGAAATTACGTCACCAGAAATACATTACTTCGGGTTAACTTTCGAGTATGACGTCACATCAGGTCGAAAAATGTTATTTTCAAATCGGAAGTGGCGTATTTCGGGTATGACCCTGGTATCGAGCTCGATAAAAAATTTCAATTTCCGACCAGAAGTGACGTCGTACTAGAAATGCGTGACTTTGATTTTGAAAATCACGTTTTTTTATCCGGAAGTGACGTCAAACTACTAAGTGAACCCAAAGTGACGTATTTTTGTCGAAAATTAGATTTTCAAATCGGAGGAGACATATTTCTGGTATGACCTCGGTATCAAAATGCCCTGCTTAGAAACCCTATAGATACTGATTGAAACCGATTGTAACCCATAGGATTTCAATCGGAATGAATAGTCTTAATCGGAGAGCAATTTGCGCTCCCATTGGAAATGAATAGGTATCAGTAGGATCGAATTGGCACGTGATATCAATCGGGACGTATCGTTATTATCCGATAAAATTGGCTTCCCGATAGGAAATATTATTTTTCGACGACGTACTGATTTGAATGAGTTTTTTGTCCTGGTAATATCCCATAGAATGCTCACTTTCCCATTGAAATAACGAATCGGATTGTATAGGAAATTCCCCCATTTTAGTTTTATACAAGATTTAATCGGAAAGTACCGTTGAAAAGTGGCTCTATATCGAGCTTATGGGATTGAAATGGGTTGTATTGTTTGATCATATATCGGGATCTATCGGTAAGTATAATGTTTCTATGGGAATGTCTTGTCCAGTCAAACAACCGGATTCAATGTGTTTCTTTCCGATAAACTGTCAACTGGAATGAATCAGGTATCGTTGACTGACCTCGATGACTGAATCTCTATAGCTATTAACAGGAAATTGCGTATTGCTCCCGGGTCGCGATTAATCGGAATGAATCGGCAAGAGTTGATCAATTTCGTCATCGTTTCTTTCGGAATGAATAAGAAACGGCAACTTACAGGATCCAGGCGATCGACATGCCAACGCTCTTTTCAACCGACGATCTGGCGGAAGCTCAATCAACCGACACGGAACTTCAAGATCTTCTGGATTCAAACACCTCTCTTCGGCTCATGCCGTTACGAGTCGATAATTCGGATATAACCATTTTTTGTGATTTGTCGACAGGCGCAGCTCGTCCGTATATTCCAGCGTCACTCAGAAAACGGGTTTTCGACGCAACACACGGACCTTCGCATCCCAGTGGCAGAGCAACGAAAAATCTTATTCAACGCAAATTCGTGTGGCCGTCCATGAGGAAAGACATCGTGAGATGGGCTCGCACTTGCCTACCCTGTCAGCGCAGCAAGGTGTCACGATATAATCGGAACATACCGGAACACATCCCTATACCGGATGATCGTTTCGGTCATGTTCACATCGATATTGTGGGACCCCTGCCGTGCTCAAGAGGTTACAGGTACTGCCTCACCGTTATCGACCGTTTCACCAGGTGGCCTGAAGCTACTCCGATCATCGACATTTCGGCAGATTCCGTCGTCGACGCATTCTTCTCCTGCTGGATATCGCGTTGCGGCGCACCCGTCACCATCTCTACAGATCGCGGATCGCAGTTCGAGTCGGCATTGTTCAACGCTCTAATCAAGTTCGTAGGATGCGAACGGATTAGAACTACCGCATATCATCCAGCTTCCAACGGGATGGTTGAGCGATGGCATCGATCTTTAAAATCTGCGATCATGTGTCACGAGACTCCGGAGTGGGTTGATACTCTTCCTATCGTTCTACTCGGCCTTAGAACGAGTCTTAAGGAGGACATAAAAACCACGTCCGCTGAGCTCGTGTTCGGTACCACGCTACGGATTCCGGGAGAATTTCTCGTCGACTCAGAGGAATGTGACAGTCAGCAAATGTACGTGCAGCGCCTCCGATCGTTCATGCGTGCAATTCGACCCGTACCAACCGCTCACCACAGCACGAGAAGACCGTTCGTTTTCAAGGACCTTTTCAGCTGTACGCACGTTCTCGTCAAAAACGACGCAAAGAAGTCTCTCGAGCAGCCATGGGAAGGGCCATACGAGGTTGTCAGACGTATATCTGACGTCGTTTTCGAACTTTTAATTAACGACGAGCTGGTCACAGTGTCAACAGAACGTTTAAAACCGGCATACGTCGAAACAGCTCCGAACATCGTCTTCGAGGATCCAGGGAATCAACAAGGGACATCAGCGCAGCACAGCCAGTTTCCTGCATTACCGACAACTTCGTCTCCTCAACCATCGACGCATTCCGCGTTACCATCGACGCATTCCGCGTTACCATCGACGCATTCCGCGTTACCATCGACGCATTCCGCGTTACCATCAACGCAATCTTCGTTACCACCAGCAACCACAGCATGTTCATCGCAGTCATCGTCATCTTCGAGGAGACCGATCCTAAAAAAAAACAATTACGGTTCCTATCGCTCCTCCTTCGTTGACTCCACGTCCCGATGTACCTCCACGAACTTATAAGGGTCCGAAAAAAGCTTCTAAAGCTGTGTGTTTCGCAACCTAAAAACATTTATTTCACAACCTAAAAGCATCCATTCTCAACTTAAGAATGTTATTTTGGTTGCTCGGTGGGGGGTAGTGTGGCGTCGGCATGACTAATGCCGGACTTTCACGGCGTCGCAGCGGCGACAGTCGCTCGGACAGAAACCCGCACAGCAAATCAGCGTTCTGTCCCTACAGGGAAGGCGTGGCGCTGATGTCACGACTTTCCCCATGTAAAATTACTCATCAGTGTTCTACGAGATCCAAGACTGTTAACACGTACTAAATGTCTAGTCCGATTAAATAAAAGATATAGTTTATCTTTAATATTCAAACTCTCGTATCTCTACTCTTTATTGAAACAAAACCCTAGGAAATCCCCCACACACCATCAGCAGCGAGCGCCACCTGTCTATGATCAGCCGACCTACAGTCGCAACGTCCAGCAACCGAATGAAGAGCCGACGCTCGACCAGCCGCCGACTTGGGTGAATGACTTGAGGAGGGATATAGCAGAGATTATGAACCAGGTTAAGCCTCTCTCAGCCCAAGTGGCCAAAAATACAATGAACATCGAGTTCATAATGTCGGTAATGTTTCTCCAGTAATACCAAACATACTCCTGTTACGTTTTCTTTAAATTTTTATCTATGGCTTCTTCCGCAAACTCTTTATCGAAAATCAAAATCGCTGCAATAAATGTCAATTCACTGATTGCAAATCACCGTAGGCTCGAAATAATTAATTTCGTTGCACTGCACTCATTAGACATAGTATTGATATATGAAACTAAACTCAATAAAAATTACAACCCGAGCTTTAAAGATTACAATCTAATTCGCACTGATCGCCCCAACTCCACACAAGGGGGAGGGACAGCGATTCTAATAAAAAACAGCCTAAAATACGACATAATTTCCTACCCGTCATCACAGAGCAATAAAATTGTGGAATATACGATACTCAAGTTAGCAACTAGAAATAACAGTAATTTTTATATAATTAGCATTTACGCGACAAACTATAATAGAAAATTGTTTGTGGAAGAGCTGGATCAGATCTTTGATAAGCTTAATCTGCAAAGAAATAATGCGTATTACATACTGGCGGGTGATATCAATGCTAGGCGTATCTGCTGGGGAGACAGGACTAACAACGAAAGAGGAAGATATATGGGTATCTGGGAACAGGCTACAGCCATTAAATATAGAACTGTAATCTACACTCCATTAGAACCTACTTACAAGCCAGCATCTACGTTCCTTGACGTATGTATAGCAGACTCTAGGTTAAATATAGTACACAGATTTGGAAATAAGGTCCCGATTGTGCCTTACGATAGTGACCATAATGCAATCATAATAACGGTAAACCTGCCGAAAAACCACCTGATGGAGGTGGATCCATCAACGCGTCCGAAACGGTTTAACTTTAAAGCAACGAACTGGAAGCGTTTTTCCAAAAAACTAGCGGCCCTTTACCAACAAAGAATTCCCAACGATATTAACCTAACTCTCCAGGAAATTTATCAGTTCCTGAATGATATTAATACGCAAATTACAAACTCGATAAACGAAACAGTACCAATTATTAAAAGAACGGATAGCATACATAAATATCTTTCAACAAAAATCAGACGTTTGCAAAAACAAAAAACTTACTTAGTCACGCTTTTACACAGACTTCATAAGACTGACCCCCAAGCTAGATCCCCAAACACAATAGCTGCAAAATCTCTGCTCAACACGATTAAAACAGAACTCCAGAGCGAATTCCGAAAAGCTACTGATAGCTACTGGGTAAGTCAACTGAAAAAAATAGATCATAGCGACACGGATAATTTCTTCCCCAAAATAAACGCACTACTTAGAACTAAGAATTCGCTTTCCATAGCCAATCTACATATTCACGAACAAAACCAGGCACTCCTCGAACGTAGCTCATGTCGCCTTAACGATACACAAGTTGAAAACAATAAATACATCTTTTCATCAACCCCGGATAAACTCAATATCATAGGCGCTCACTATGAAGCCATAAATTCACCACGATATTTAAACGATGGCACACGTCTCAGAGAACTGGTTGACGTGAACACCGATAGACTAATAGAAGAATTCGAAGCACTAAGACGTAATAACACGACAATTATAACTGTTTCCGATGCTCAGCGAGCCAGTGCGCCGCTGCAAGACCCGCAAGAGATCAACATTTTCTGTACCTCACCACAAATCGTTAAAATCCTTAAAGCGCTCCCAAATAAAACGTCAAGTGGGCTCGACAACATTCCAGCGATTGTCCTAAAACACCTCCCGGTGTGCGTAGTTAGAGCTATCACAATCATTTTTAATAATTGTTTGAACCACCGGTACTTCCCAAAAATTTGGAAATGTGCCAAAGTACTACCGATACTTAAAAAAGGTAAAGACCCCTCAGACCCAGCTAGTTACCGTCCAATCAGCCTCACTCCCAATTTAAGCAAAGTTTTCGAATCGGTTTTGAATCTTAAAATCAATACTTTCTGTAATATTCACAAAATTATTCCAGACACCCAATTCGGTTTCAGATATAAGCTTTCAACGACGCATGCAATACACAAACTAGTTGCAGATATAAACACTACCATTGACAAAGGGCTAAGAGTCGGAGCCTGTCTCATAGACTTGGAAAAAGCATTCGACTCAGTATGGCTAAGAGGGCTGCTATTCAAACTCCACAGAAAAGGATTCCCCAAGTGGCTCGTCTTTTCTATATGGGATATGATAACAAACAAAACGTGTCGGACGTGGGATGGGTCTGCCCTATCAACAGAACTCTTTACCATCGAAGAGGGTCTACAGCAGGGTACGGTGAACTCACCGTTGTTATTTAATATATTTACTAGCGGTATTCTAGATATTAATTCTTCAGAAAAAGTGTCATCGATTGCTTTTGCAGATGATTACATAGTATACGTCAAAGAACTCAACCCCGTCAAAGTCCAAAACGAATTAGAAGAAGCGGTAAATAAAGCTAATAAATACTACTGCAATTGGAATAAAGAATAAATCCCACAAAATGTGAAACCATCTTCTTTAGGAAATCGTCAAAAAATATGCCTAATGCCCATAGAATAGCTAGTAGGGACTTCCAAATATCAACGATTTGCCCCAATACACAGGCGGTGATACAGGTTCCCCACAAGAAACAAGTTAAGTATTTAGGCGTTCATCTCGACCAACTTCTTCGGGGTAACGTCCATATTGCGAAACAAATAGATAAAGCAACTGCAGCTTTTAAAGCCAATAGCCGACTCTTCCATAATAAGCATCTCTCTAAGAAAGCAAAAATCATTATGTATCTCATGCTAATCAGACCCATTATTACATACGCAGCCCCAATATGGTGGAATACAAACCACACTGTGGCTGAAAGATTGCGTGTTTTAGAAAGAAAGTGCCTGAGAGCATGCCTTATGATGTATCGATCTGAGCACTCCAATTATCATCGAAGAACGTCCAACACGGTTCTTTATGCCGCAGCAAACATCCCCCGAATCGACTGTTTTTGGATCAAACTAACGCGAGATTACTATAGTAACCTAATTAACATTGAAAATAATGTCACCCGAACTCTACACCAGCTTGATGACCATGAAGACTAGAGTAAAGGAGGCCGAACGTAGTAGTGTGGATATGGTGCACGAAACGACGGATAGTTATGTCATGTTTAGTCGGGGAGAGAGACAGACAGAGAACAGAGAGAGAGAGAGAGCTATATTTTCCTAATGCAATTAAGCGGGAACTTCAAAAGGAGATAAAAAAGTATATGTGACATTATAAGTTCTGGCAGATTTTAGAAACGGCGAAAGGTTTTCATAAATTAAAATTATCTAGCAGGCAAAAAAACAATCGATTATGCATCGAAAAAAAAACAATTCAACAATAACGAGATCAATCCAGCATTCACGCAACCACTGGATCATCGTCAACACGTCTCTATCAACATCTCGTATATAAATAATCTAAAAAAAATAGCAAAAATGCTGAAATAACAAAAAGTAGAATAACGAGGAATGCATGTGCGATGCATGTGCACAAAACTACTCCGAAGAAATGATAGAAAAAACACTAAGTTAATTAGAGTGAAGATCGGAAAGGAGAAAAAAAAAACGAAAATGATGTTTCGTTGTTAAAAATAATTAGCCTACAGGTGAATTAGGCTGATGTACAGAGTTGACTGTACGAAGCAAATCAACCGTACGAGAGTCGGTAACCTGAGGCGCAAAAATGCAGATAAGGATATCGGCGGAGCGCTCCTCACAGTTGTCGAACATAGGGCCTGCTTGTACGGCGCGTGTCACGATGGGCACGATGCTGAGAGCGGCCGTTGGGCATAATGAGTGCAGTACCTCCTGGACGGTGAATATCGATGAATGCTAGATCATCGTTATAGTCCAGGAGGATCATAGTTGAAATAATAAATGAGGCAATGAATGGAAATCCAGTTTGAGGGACAAATATACGAGAGTGACATAGTATTTTTGGAAATTATTAACAGATTCGGGAAATAAAATAGAGTCAAGAAGTAAGCAAAGAAAATTAAGTCATATCGTCAAATAAAATATTAAGAAGGGAATAAATATAAAAATAATAAATAATCGATAAATAATCAAATAGCAAATAACAGGGAAAAAATATGGAAACTACGAAAAAGCCAAGAAATGCAAAACTATTAACACAGAAATTCAGGAAAATAATCAGATAAATATTAAGATAAAAATTTATGTCAACTATTGTTCACTTCGCAACGAAAGCTCGTACAGCTTTCATTCAAATTTGTATGTTCATAAAATTCGCGATAGAATTTAAGTAATAACATGTTAAAATGTCAAAATTATTGTAAAACTACGAAATTAGAAATATTTAATAAGTCAATCAAAGAAAGGAATCAGGTGATGAGAGTGGGGAGACGAGGCGCAGGTGTGACAGCGGTGACGCGGGGGTGTCCGGCACCGAGGTTATTTATTCGCGCGCCCACCGCCCATTCGGCACCTTCTTCGCGACCGGGGCACAGACCTCAATATTGAATTGTACTTAGAGACACTAACAAAGAACCTGTAAATCGACTTGTAAAATTTTCGAGCCAGTATTCAGTTTTACCAATTTCAATAAATTATTCGTAACTTTCCGAATCATTCCATCGAGTTTGAGTATATTTCGTCTGAAAATCATTCCATCATCGAAATCATTCATCGTTAAAATCTGGGAAGGACGTTCATTTCTGGAGTCGACCATAATCATCATTCGATTCTGATTCGAAAATTCGGCATTTTGGAAGGACGTTATTTTCGGAAGTCGATCATCATTCGATTCTGACTCGAATATTCATCCAGCATTTGGGAAGGACGTTTCAATTCGATCGTTTAATTTCATCCATCAATCGATTCATTCGATCATTCATTCTGAGGTAAACCCATTTAAATAATATATTAATTTTGGAACGTTATCATCCACATCTGAAAAATCCATTTTCTCTAAATCGTTATTTATCAACATTTATTTACTGTCACCAAAGTTTAAAATATTTCTTGGTCAATTTATATTCGTGTCGGTCAATTTTATTTCAGCTATAACAGTGCGTTAAAAGTATTAGGATAGGTCGGGAGAAAACAGTGAGTGAGCGTGTTAGTGAGCTGTCGCGAGCCGTGCATCGAGGGTGACGCGCGAGAGAGAGATAGCCGCGTATTAAATTCCAGGCGATAGAAAGAGATAGCATCCAGAATTTTCTTGTCCAGTTTAAAATCGTCACTTAAAATCTAGTAAATTCGAACTTTTAACCGCGAATAAAATATCGTCAATTACATATATATACACTCTAGGCCCTATCCCGAATTATTTTCCGAAAGGTTAGGTTCAAAACAGGGCCAAATCCTCGATAAAGCGTCATCTCCGAATAACGTGTAAAGGGAGGGTGTAAATTCTCCTTGACCGAGATGGAGTGAAAATTCTGATCGGGACGTAACAAAAATTGGGAGCTCGTCCGGGATACAAAAAGAGTGTATATAAAATTTGGTAATAAATAAATAAATAAAATAATTTTTTTTTTTTGTGAAATGAGTAAAGAGAAAATAAAATCATAAATGACTTCAACTCGTTCAAAATGTACTGTTCCGGATCAGATTTTGCATACCTATCCAGAAGACAGGAAAAAATCGGAAACAAAGAAATTGGGAAAAATAATAAATCCAAAAGATCAAACAACTCAAGTGACAGATATCCCAGAATTTGATGAAGGAAGCGGATTAGTTACTTCAACTCCATATCCCAAAGAGTCATTAACAAATATAGAGAAAACATCGGAAAATTTAGAAAATAAAGGTGAATCGGATGCAACTAAGGCTCTTAAAGACAACATAAAGTACCTTGCGAAGTCAATTGATGAGTATTTACGCGAATTTCCGGACACAATTAATCCAAATTTCGAGGATTCAGAAGCAACCATTTCAAAATGTGAAATTCCTAATGCAAAGACAGTAGAAGTAGAAGTAGTAGAACCACAAATTACAGAAAAAACCGTAATTGATCAATTCAATGACTCTGAAAGTTCTTTTACGTCAGCAACTGGTCAAACCACACCCTGGTTGAGATTGAGTAATAGTTCAGGTTCACGGTTAAGATCGAGATCTTCAGAAATAGAAACAACGCCGAGAAGAAGACCTTCTTTGGTAAAATGCTGTTCAAAATCCGTTTCACCCAGAAGGAAAAGTGCACCAGGAGGTAGTGAAAATGTCTTCATAAAAGCAGCTAGAGTATTTGGGTTAATAGGGGATAAAAACGAAAGTTCAATCAAGTCAATAAATATCAGAAACAATTCAAAATCAGGGGTCAATTTTTCAAGGTTATCCAATAGTTTGACAAGATCAGCATCATTGTCAGGAAAAACATGTTCTAGAAAAACGGCATATACTGCTAATAGATTGCGATCAAGAAGGGATTCGAGTCAAAAACTTAAAGTGTCACGTAGAAAGGAAATACCGGAAAAAGTTGTACAAAATCTGTCTAAGAAAATGGCACCAGTTATGTCATCTACTCAGCGAATGAAAAAGAGTAGAGAGAACGGGAAAAATTGTGAAAATCATGAAAATACCGATTATGATCAAATCGACGATACAGGTAGCAACGAAGGGCGTGGCGGTGACCACCGTGGCGGCGACGGCGGCGGCGGTGGTGGCGGTGGTGGCGACGGCGGTGGCGACGGCGGAAGGGGCGGAAGGGATCATGATAACCCGAACAAAAAACCGTTTCGTCGGACGGCACCGGATGTAACGCGACCGATATTAAATTTGAGTGCAGGTAGAATCGGAAACTTGAGAGACGCTCTACAGGTGATACCGGAGTTCGATGGAAAGCAAAGATCGTTGGATCGGTATATTGCTGGATTGGAAGACGGTCTCGAAATAGTCGGCGTAGAAAATGAGCTACACTTGTTGAGATTGGCAAGGTCAAAGTTAGTGGGAGACGTATGGAACAGGGTTTCGAAAAATAAGTTCGGGAGCATTGAAGAATATATCGAATATTTGAAGACAACTTATGATCCTCCGAGAGATATTTATCAGTTGCAAGGAGAATTGGGAAGCAGTGCGCAACTGGATGCGGATACAGTAGACCAGTATGCGCATCGTATTCGGGAATTGGCCGAAAAAATCAACGAGGCACATTATTACAAGAAAGGATATTTGGGACCGGAAGACTTGGATATAATAGATGAAATGGCGTGCAGTTGCTTTAAAAGAGGATTGAAATTGGAAATACAAGTTAGAATGGGAAAGGAAGAAACTACCCTTGACGAAGCGGTTCATGAGGCTAAGAGAATCGAACGAGAACTAGCAGACGTGACAAGATTGAGAGGAAATGCTCAAGCAAAGCAAAAACCGGAAAAGGAATCTGAAAAAACTTCAAAAAAAGCAAGCATGAAAATCATCGAGGAAGCTAAGGACGAATCAACAGTAGCCGTGGTGAATACCAATGCTCCAGCGGTGAATATTTGTCAGATTTGTGGGAAAAAGGGTCATCTTGCTACAAGTTGTTGGAGTGCTCCAGGGGCAACGCCACCTACTAAATGTCAGAATTGTGGAAAATTGGGTCATACAGCTGATAAATGCAAAATATTGGGAAAAATCGAGCCTCAAAGTTCATTAATTTGTCAATATTGCAAAAAATCGGGTCATTCTGCAGATAATTGTTTTCAAATTCCTGGAGCGGTCGCGCCAACAAATACGATCATGATTTGTCAGATTTGTGGAAAAAGGGGACACACGGCAGACAAGTGTTACAATAATCCATGTAGAAATTGCGGTCGAAAAGGCCATTTGAGCGAGTCCTGCCGTAGTGTACAACCTATACAGAATCAGGCAAATCATTTCAATCCAATAACTCATCAAAATCAATCGAAAATTCCTCAAGGTCAGACATCTCAAATTCAATGTCAAATCTGTAACGGTTGGGGACATTCAGCTCTGGCATGCAACCAGCAGAAACAGGGAAATTTTGGAAATCCGAATGTTGCAGAAGCAATGACTTATTCACAAGCATTGCAACAACAAAATTCAATGAATCGACAACAAAATCAAGCTAATCAAGTAATTTGCAATTATTGTAAAAATCCAGGTCATTATTTAACAGAGTGTCAGATCCGCATCAGCAACAACAACCGGAGGGCAGCGCAGCAGGGAAACGCGGATGGCCGACCAGCACAGGGTGCCCAGGCACAGGCCGACGTGAATACCCAAGCGCACCCAACCCTTACGATCAAGGCTTGTACCGATTCGGGTCGGAACCAGAAATAATCGACGTATATTTAGTAAATCCAGAAAAAGACGTAATAGCTCCTACCGTCTTGTTTCAAAGTAGTGAGCTCTCGGAAACGGTAATTATGATGTTAGACACAGGTGCTAGTAAAAATATTCTGAAAGAAAGATGTTTGCTGAACAATTTGGAACTTTATCGGGATAAAATCTTGAGATTGAGCGGGATTACCGACGAATTTGTATATACTCTGGGGTATGTAATGATTAATACTTTGGGAAGAGAAACGGTTTTTCACGTGGTACCAAACAGTTTTCCGACCAAGCAGGGAGGACTACTGTCAACTGAGTATTTTCGTGATAATTTGGCAAAAATTGATTATGAAAACAGTACACTTGAAGTTCGAGACAAGAAGATAGAGTTCCATACTAGAGAAAGTATGATGTTCCCACCGAAAACGACGAAGCTATTCTATGTCCGCTTGAGAAACGACAACGTTCTTGAGGGATATTTACCAAGGCTCAAAGTCGACGAGGGGATAGAAATTGAGCAAGGATTGGTGAAAAACGTTGGTGGAAAAGCTTACATTTACGTAACCAATTATCGTAACGAAAGGGTCGACATAGAGATCCCTGTCCTGGAATTGACAGCAACTCCACAAGGAGAAAACAAGGAAAATTGTGAAAAGAATGTGATGACTAATTCAGTGTGTATTACAGGTGATCCAGTCTTCAGAAGGGAAATAAAACAGGAAAATCAGGAGAAATTCGGAAAGTCGGAGATTTCGGAGCAGTTCGGAAGTTCGGAAAATTCGGAGCAGTTCGGAAGGTCGGAGAATCAGGAGAAATTCGGACAGTCGGAGAATTCGGAGCAGTTCGGAAAGTCGGAATATTTGGAACAATTCGGAGAGTCGTCGGAAAATCAGGGTAAATTCGGAAAGTCGGAAAATCTGGGTAAAAACGATTCTGTGCAAAACACAGATGGTTCTGTATTCGAAAAGAAAGTTGGTGAGTCGGAGAAAAATCTGGTTAAAAACGATTCTGTGAAACACACGGATGGTTCTGAATTCGAAAAGAAAGAAAGAAAGGTAACGGATCTAGATAAAATTTTCACTGAAGAAGAATGGAAAATCGAGATAAATAAGTCGGAAAAATCAGTTCAGAGTAAAGTAAATGAAAATAAAGGAAAAACGTTGAATAATCATATGGTGGCTGTAAATGCAAACACTGGAGTAAATTGTCAAACGTCTGTTGGAGATATACTGTTGCACACGGGAGAAAGATCACAAAATATAGAATCAAATCAAGTTGTCAAAGAAACAAAGGAAAAACAGGAAAAGTCGGTCGGAGGAAAAGATAAAAACGTTGAATCGCAAGAAATAGAAGAACTAAAACCAAGATTTATGTCAAAAAGGGAAAATGAAGAAAAATGGAAAAATAATTCCTATCAATTTGTCGATTGTTTGATCGGAGTAAAATTCATGACGGAAAAATGTTTTGCTATAAAAGAAGGAGAAAAAGACGAGACACGGTTCTCTAAAGTTTTGGAATTGCTACGATTAGAGCATTTGGATGAAACAGAAAAAGAAGCTGTGCATAAAATAATCAGATATGGTGTAGATAGATTTCACATCAAAGAAGAAAAATTAGGGGCTACTGATGTAGTAACGCATAGGATCCCCACGACGGATGAATTTCCGGTAAATTCAAAGCAATATCGGTTTCCCGAGGTTCACAAAGAAGAAATACGAAAACAGGTAGCTGAATTCTTAGAAGCAGGATTAATCAGGCAGTCGGAATCTCCGTATAACACACCAGTCTGGGTAGTACCAAAGAAATTGGATTCTCAGGGAAATAAGAAATGGAGAGTAGTTCTTGATTTTAGACAATTAAACGAAAAAACAATAGGAGACGCTTATCCTTTGCCAAATATTGTAGATATATTAGATCAGTTGGGAGGTGCTCGGTATTTTTCGGTGTTCGATCTGGCTTCAGGGTTCTATCAGATAAAAATGCATCCGGATGATTGTCATAAAACAGCTTTTACAACTCCATATGGACATTACGAGTACGTCAGAATGCCTATGGGATTGAAAAACGCTCCTCCCACGTTTCAACGAGCAATGGACATGGTATTGATGGGACTACAAGGACAGGAATTATTCGTGTATCTCGACGACATCGTGATTTACGCAAAAACTCTGGAAGAACACGACGAAAAGTGCAAGAAACTAATCGATCGTTTGAGGACCGCTAATTTGAGTTTGCAACCGGACAAGTGTGAATTTTTGAAACGGGAAGTGGCATATTTAGGTCACGTGATCAGTGAAGAAGGACTAAAATTGGATCCGAAGAAAGTAGAAGCAGTTCGGGAATTTCCAAGGCCGGTTAACGTCAAGGGTATTCGGCAATTTTTGGGACTAACGGGATATTATCGTCGATTCATAGAAGGTTATGCAAAGTTGGCTAAACCACTGACAAATCTTCTCAAAAGTGAAACTCCTTTCATATGGGGAGAGAGTCAAGAGGGAAGTTTTCAAGAATTAAAAGAAAAATTATGTACAGAACCAGTTTTGATTTTTCCGGATTTTTCAAAGCCGTTTGTTGTAACTACAGATGCGTCCGGCTACGCAATCGGGGGTATCCTTTCACAAGGACCCATTGGTGCAGATAGACCGGTAGCATACGCTTCGAGAACATTAAATGACGCAGAATCACGATACGATACATACGAAAAGGAGGCATTGGCGATTGTCTACAGTGTTTTGCATTTCAGGCCGTATTTATATGGCAGAGTGTTTACACTCGTGACAGATCACAAGCCCTTAGTTTGGTTTAGAACTTGCAAAGATGGAAACGCACGAGTACTTCGATGGAGACTGAAATTGGCAGAATATGAGTATGATGTAGTATACAAAGCCGGAAAAACGAATGTGAACGCAGATGCATTATTCAGAAATCCAGTAAAATCAGACAAAAGTAGGAACGACACAGATGAAGAAATATTCGCAGTACGACGGAGAAACAATGATGGGTTGACAGATGAAGAAATAATGACGCTTTTGGAAAATGAAGAAGATGACTTTGAATTTGAAGAAGATGAAGAATACAACGATGAGGAGGATCCTGAGGAACAGTGGCGAGAGTCCCTGACAAAGGAACAATTGGCAGAAATGATTGAAGTAACAACACCAAAGAAAACACCGAAAGGAACTTTGTACAATTTGAATACTGATAAGGAACCAATAGTAAACCAGGATGACGAAAACATAGAAGAAAAGAAGGAAAAAGATGAAACAGGACAATCAACTAAGAAAAGGACCAAAAACAAGGATCCACCGGAACGACATGGTATGATTACTAGACGGCAGGTAAAAACCCAAGAAACAAGAAACAAGAAACAAGAAAAACAGGAAGAAACAAATACAAAAGAAAAAGCTAAACCACCAAAGCAAACTCGAAAACCAAGGAAGAAGAAAAAGAAAAAGAAAATTTCAGAAACAACAGAAGAAAGCAGTACAGACGAGGAATCAGTAGTAAAAACGAGAAAAGGAAAGAAAATTCCACAAGTATCGGAATCAAATGAGGAAAAGTCCTGCAGTGAATCTGAAGAAGATGATAAGGAGGAAGATGACAATAACCTGGACCACAATTCAGACAATGAGAAGCTAGATGATGAAGAAAGACAATCAGAAGAGGAAATCGAGAAAATTCCACAGGGAAATATCATACAGAGTCGTGATCTTTTCTTTACTCGCAAGGATGCACTTAGTTATTTTTTGAACACAAAGGGAAAGTCTCTTGATTCGGGATCGCGGAAGTTGGCAGATCGAAACGAATTACCGTATTTTCCGGATCTACAGTTAGGAGAGGCTAGTGCAGTAAAAAAGGGAAATAGGTATCATATAGCATTGCCAGTTAGCGATAACTCAGGAGAGGGACCTTCATTGATTTTAGGCCACATCAAAAGAGTAATGAGTAGTTTGAAAAAATTAACAGAGGAATTGGAAATTCAGAGTGTAAGTCAAGGACAGATTCGGTAGAAAACGTTCCGTGAGATAGAATTGCGACGGAATAACGCTTGGGATTTTTGGGAAGTCCGACCAAAGTAATAGTTTGTCATGGAATTGTAAGGTATCCTAGTAAACAGGAGCGTGAGGGAATAATACAGGAAATGCACGGATCGGCTGTAGGAGGTCATAGAGGGGTTACGAAAACCTTTAATCGAATCAGACAACATTATTTTTGGGAAAAAATGAGGGTAGATATTCAGAATTACATACAGAGATGTTTACCATGTCAACTAAAGAAATGCGTGAGAAACAAAACGAAGCAGCCAATGGTATTAACAGATACACCAGGGTCAGCTTTCGACAAGGTGGCTATGGATATAGTTGGACCAATACCAAAGACAAAAGACGGTAATGAGTATATATTAACAATACAGGACCAATTGACGAAATTTTGCCTGGCTATTCCTTTACCAAATGCAACGTCAGCAACCATCGCGGACGCGATGGTCAAAAACTTTATCAGTATTTTCGGACCACCAAAGTCAATATTAACAGATCAAGGGCGAAATTTTCTCAGTGGATTAATCAGACGAGTAGCTAAAAGATTTAAAATAAAAAGAATTCGGACAACAGCTTTTCATCCGCAGTCGAACGGTTCATTGGAACGTTCGCATCATGCATTAGGAGAATATTTGAAACAATACGCTGATAAGGAGTTTGACTGGGACGAATGGGTGCAATTGGCAATTTTCAATTATAATACCAGTGTGCATGAAGGTACAAAGCATACTCCGTACGAGTTGGTGTTTGGAAAATTGGCAAGGGTACCATCTAGCGAACCTTTGGGGGTAGACGATGAACTTCCGACGTACAGTGGTTATTTGATAAAATTGGTAACTCAATTACACGAGATTCGAAGAATGGCTAGAGAAAATCTAATAGAAGCAAAAATCAGATCCAAAGAACGACACGACAAAAGACTAAATGTAAAATCTTTCAAAATAGGTGATTATGTATTCTTGCAAAATGGACCAAAACCAAAAAAACTAGCAGATCAGTATACTGGACCACACGAGGTGGTCGAAATAATGGGGAATCAAAATATAAAAATAAAAACCAAGAAAAATATTCAGATAGTACACGCAAACCGATTGAGGCTTTCACATATTATACCGGAATAAATACATCATGTTTAATAAAAATAATGCACTGTTAAAATATCAACAACAGATATATAAACTAATTAGCACAACAATATTATTGTATGAACACCTACGTAACTTCAAAGTTCGTATAAGTGATATGTCTAAAGGAAATAATTTAAGGAAAATAGGATAAAATATGCATTTAATCCAGCGATAATAATTAGGAAAAACGTCATTGGCCCTTCACACGTGGAATGGTCCAATGAGCGGACAGTAAAATTAAGGCAGTAGAAAAAACTAAAAGGAAAAATGACCGGACAGACAAGAAAGGTAGCCGTCTGGAGACGCAGCTACATGCGTACGCTCAGTTACGGCCCGAGAAAGAAAGGAATAGGAAACATATAGTAAGAGAGAGGAATAGTATGCGAATTGCCGCACAAAAGGGATCAGCCGAGAGCGAGTGGCGACGTAACGTCACGCCATACGCCGCTCACGGTAGCCAGCAGACAGGAGTTAGAAAAGGACAAAGTAATGAAATATAAAAAAAACAAAAAAAAAAACAATAAACATATATATATTCTTAAACTATTTAATTATTGATAATATAAAGGCAAGAAGGAATATATATAATCCTTCATTCAATTAATTAATTTAAAAAAAAACACATTTATTCCTCCTCGAATAAATTAAATATAGAAATATTAGGATCTAAGGATAAAGAAAAACAATTTGATAAATTTAAAATATATATATATATATAAAAATATAAATATACGTAAAAAAAAACAAAAAAACAAAAAAAAAACAAACAACAAGAGGTCTTTTGATAGAAATCAGTAGGGGTAAATATCAACAAATTATTGGGAAATGTAGTTAGTTAATTAGGTAATAATAATAACAATAATCAATAATCAGATGTTAACAAAAGGGATAATTAGGAGTAAATAAGGAAGGAAAACTTAGAAATATTGGGAAATAGTTGGTTTAATAAAAACCAGTAGGGGAAATTATAAATAAATAGCGAGTTAAGTAAATAATTAATGGAATAAATAATATGAAGGTTTGATGAGATGACTTAATAATTAATTTTTATTCAGCCTCTACCGAGGTCGAGCGATGTTCTTCGAAGCAACGCTCGTTTAAGGGGGGAGGTGTTACGTCCTGAGAATTTTTCCAAAATATTTCAAACAGAATTAACAAAATATTTGAAATATATTAGTTCGTTAAAAATAAACATGGGAAAAATTGCCATTGTTTAATTGGTCGAATTCAAAGTTTCGATAAATAGATAAAATACCTAATGAAAGAATCATCCGTTGTTAAAAATAATTAGCCTACAGGTGAATTAGGCTGATGTACAGAGTTGACTGTACGAAGCAAATCAACCGTACGAGAGTCGGTAACCTGAGGCGCAAAAATGCAGATAAGGATATCGGCGGAGCGCTCCTCACAGTTGTCGAACATAGGGCCTGCTTGTACGGCGCGTGTCACGATGGGCACGATGCTGAGAGCGGACGTTGGGCATAATGAGTGCAGCACCTCCTGGACGGTGAATATCGATGAATGCTAGATCATCGTTATAGTCCAGGAGGATCATAGTTGAAATAATAAATGAGGCAATGAATGGAAATCCAGTTTGAGGGACAAATATACGAGAGTGACATAGTATTTTTGGAAATTATTAACAGATTCGGGAAATAAAATAGAGTCAAGAAGTAAGCAAAGAAAATTAAGTCATATCATCAAATAAAATATTAAGAAGGGAATAAATATAAAAATAATAAATAATCGATAAATAATCAAATAGCAAACAACAGGGAAAAAATATGGAAACTACGAAAAAGCCAAGAAATGCAAAACTATTAACACAGAAACTCAGGAAAATAATCAGATAAATATTAAGATAAAAATTTATGTCAACTATTGTTCACTTCGCAACGAAAGCTCGTACAGCTTTCATTCAAATTTGTATGTTCATAAAATTCGCGATAGAATTTAAGTAATAACATGTTAAAATGTCAAAATTATTGTAAAACTACGAAATTAGAAATATTTAATAAGTCAATCAAAGAAAGGAATCAGGTGATGAGAGTGGGGAGACGAGGCGCAGGTGTGACAGCGGTGACGCGGGGGTGTCCGGCACCGAGGTTATTTATTCGCGCGCCCACCGCCCATTCGGCACCTTCTTCGCGACCGGGGCACAGACCTCAATATTGAATTGTACTTAGAGACACTAACAAAGAACCTGTAAATCGACTTGTAAAATTTTCGAGCCAGTATTCAGTTTTACCAATTTCAATAAATTATTCGTAACTTTCCGAATCATTCCATCGAGTTTGAGTATATTTCGTCTGAAAATCATTCCATCATCGAAATCATTCATCGTTAAAATCTGGGAAGGACGTTCATTTCTGGAGTCGACCATAATCATCATTCGATTCTGATTCGAAAATTCGGCATTTTGGAAGGACGTTATTTTCGGAAGTCGATCATCATTCGATTCTGACTCGAATATTCATCCAGCATTTGGGAAGGACGTTTCAATTCGATCGTTTAATTTCATCCATCAATCGATTCATTCGATCATTCATTCTGAGGTAAACCCATTTAAATAATATATTAATTTTGGAACGTTATCATCCACATCTGAAAAATCCATTTTCTCTAAATCGTTATTTATCAACATTTATTTACTGTCACCAAAGTTTAAAATATTTCTTGGTCAATTTATATTCGTGTCGGTCAATTTTATTTCAGCTATAACAGTGCGTTAAAAGTATTAGGATAGGTCGGGAGAAAACAGTGAGTGAGCGTGTTAGTGAGCTGTCGTGAGCCGTGCATCGAGGGTGACGCGCGAGAGAGAGATAGCCGCGTATTAAATTCCAGGCGATAGAAAGAGATAGCATCCAGAATTTTCTTGTCCAGTTTAAAATCGTCACTTAAAATCTAGTAAATTCGAACTTTTAACCGCGAATAAAATATCGTCAATTACATATATTGTAACGATCGAGCGAATGAATAACACGCGTATTTAGTTTGGGGGCGGATATTATTAGTACAATCGCATCTAAATAACCCGAGCATGAACTGTCACACGTCTGTTCGGTCCGACGTGTCAGTCCAGACTGTCTAACATGACGATCGATCTCATATCGATCGTCCGTTCATTCATCTAATGTCAAACCTAACTAATACCGTGTGTCTTAACGAATAGTCAGCTACGATATTCGTTACAATATATACACTCTAGGCCCTATCCCGAATTATTTTCCGAAAGGTTAGGTTCAAAACAGGGCCAAATCCTCGATAAAGCGTCATCTCCGAATAACGTGTAAAGGGAGGGTGTAAATTCTCCTTGACCGAGATGGAGTGAAAATTGCTGATCGGGACGTAACAATAGAAAAACACAGAGAACAAATCTTTAAGGTGTTTGGAGAAAACTTACCGTAGGTCACAACTAGTTCTGTAGTAGCAGGCGATTGTGTACATTGTTTCAGGTAAAAAAAAAAATTCACAGTTTTTGTTCATGAAGGTGGCAGAATAGGGATATATGCACGTACATGAAAAAGAGAGAAATAAAAGAAATTTCGTTACACATTCCTTTTTTTGGTTTTTTTATTTGTTTTTTTTAGTTTAAGTTTTTTAAAAGTATAAACAAAAACTGTTACATGTTATGTATTGTTCATAAACTCACTAGTACTATTGCACTACTGCTACTATTAATTGTATCGTGAAGCCGCCTCTGCGAAGTTGGCCGAATGACTTCAATATTTTTTTACATTCTCGATTTCGCAAGAAGATTGCATTTTTGAGACAAGATTAATAATTACTAATTAATTCAATTCTCGTGGCAGGATCATTATCATTAATAATTACTATTGATTATTAATTGTATCGTGAAGCCACCTCGGCGAAGTTGACCTAACTTCAATTTTTTTTACAGTTTTCATTTTCGCAAGAGAATTACAGTTTCGCAGCAATATTTATTTACGATACTATGACAAAAACAACATCAACTATCAAACGTTTTAATAATTACGGCAATACTGATCACCGAACGACCAACAATTCGTAAAAAAAAATCCAAAACGTGGAAGATTGTGAACCACTCGAAATCGAACTGCGTGACTCAAGTGCTTGAATTGTAAAATTTAATTTTGTTTCATTAATTCTTTATCTTCCCCTTAACATCGTGTCGTAAACATTCATTACACTTGCATCTCTTCAATCGGCTTCCGCGTCCTCGTCGTCGGCTTTCAGACTGCCGAAGACTTGCGACGGTATCATTTGTTTCTCTATCGGTATATCTGAGGAAGAAAAAAAACAAATTTGTTAAGAGTTAATTTTCGTTCTTTCTGTTTTAGGCAATAACGGATATGACCGTGAAGATATCTGCATGACATCGAATTTCATCTTTTGCTGCGAGTAAATGCAGTGCTCGAGAAAGAAAAAATTGATCACTTGTAGAATTTTATTCTCCAAGTCGACTTCACGAAATATTTACGAACATTTACGAAATATTTTCAATCTTTCAAATCTTACGAAATATTTCTAAAATATATGAAAATAATATTTTGAAATATTGTATCAAAATATTCCAACGAAAGGTTTCTTAAATATTTCAGAAACATAATAAATCTTTCAGCATATCTGAAATATTTCTGAACCATAGTGATAAAATATTTTGAAATATCTTTAATTTCATGTTTCACCGAAACACTTCTACTAATGTTCCGTGTTTATGCGGGTGTGTATATGCAAATCTCTGAAACATTTTAACGAAGATTTATGAGCGGACAAAAAAATATTCTTTAAACATTTCGCAAATATTTTTTAAAAGATCGATAAGATATTTTCAATATTTTAAACAAAAAAAAATTATTGAAATCTTTCAAAAACATTTCCATGCTATGTGAGCACTTGCTGAAATTGAGTCTCGTGCAGATATTTTCAGGATCGTTAATGGACAAGTCTTTTCTTCGTTGTCGTTTTTGTACAGACCTCCCTACACTTCCGCAACGTCATCATCGTTGTCATCGTCCATGTCGATGTCGATTTCGTCTGGATTATTAACTTGCGCTTTTGCTCTTCCGGTACCTTCCGTAACGCCTCGCACGAAATCTATACTGTCTTTCGGAGCTGCTTGGTCTCCTCCGTCTAAAACATTGGATTGATAAAATTAAGACCACCCAAAGTCCATCTATCGAGGTCACTAAGCTCATGCGAGAATCCTACCAGCAAGAGTTGCTGCTTTGCTGTCGAGAAGACGCATCGCGTCTACCGCGATTAGTCGGAAGCCTGGATCGCTGCACTGTTCAGCATTTGAGCGGACATCATGTTAACCTGAGTGTTGTACATCGCCTGAACGCTGCGTTTTATTCTCAGCATCTCCCGCTTCGTGTCCTTGTTTCCGTGACGTACCTCGAACTCTTTCCAGACTTGCCAGAAATTCGAGGTGACCTGAGAAAAAAACAAAATTAATATTCAATGCTAATCCATCTAGTCTCGTTATCGTTTTTTTTTTCGTATGACAGACGGGACTATCGATAGGTGAACTAACTCTTGGATCGCAAATCTGACTGCAGTGGGCATAAATCGCTCTCGCACGGTCGACCTCTCCGAGCTCCGTTTCCATTTCGGAGAATCTCAGACACATCTCGCGAGTGTTCCCGTCGCTCAGAACTTCGATAGCCTTCTCGTATATCTGGCGTGTTTTCTTAAATATTTCAGAAACGTACTTAATGTTTCAACACATCTGAAATACTTCTGAAACACAGTGATCAAATATTTTGAAATTTTATGTTTCACCGAAATATTTCTACTAATATTCCGTGTTTATGCGGGTATGTATGTGCAATTTGGATTTGTGATGCAATCCTTCACATTTCGCCGAAATGTAAAAAAAAAGTGTCAGCGAAACATTTCAATGTATAGATTAGGGTGGTCCTTAAAAGGGGTATTTTCGAATTTCGATTCTGCCGCCCCCCAGATCGGTTCGAAATAAATCAAAAACAATTCTCAATTTTTTTCAGATTTTTTCTTCCACGTTTAACCCTCCCCCACGGGGGTTGAAGTTTCCCATTTAAAATGCATGGAGTTTTTCGGTCTTCGCAGTCAATATTTTATTGCAGGACTATTTGACGATCGAAAAATCTAAAATTTACACAAATTACGCTATGAACATATTACTATTCGGGAAAAAATCACCAACCCCTACCCTCAAATTTTGTATATATATTATATAGATTTTCGCTTCTGAAAAAACGAGAGTTGAAATTTCAATGGTTTTATCGGTTTTAAGCAATAAATATTTTATTAACCGACTATTTGTTCGTTAAAAAATTTGAAATTTTCACAAATAATGCTATACATATACTATCATACGGGAAAAAATCACCGACCCCTGATAATTTTTTAAATTAATTATTAATTAAAATTATTATTATTAATTATTCAAAATTATTAATTTTTATTCTGTCACTTGTTTGGGCACTACTATTGGTTCGTTCATAATTTTAACGAGTGACTGGAAAGCCCCTAATAACTCCAGCTGTCGCTAATTATTTAGTTACAAACGCCGCCACTGGTGTCGCCAATACTGCATAATACGCTCGCAATCAATTCACATCTTGATATTTGCAGTTTCGCACCGATATTTCATGTGAGTATTTCGAGGTGTTCGAGACGAGCCAGCCGACGAAGAGACGAGTCAGCCAACGGCTTAAAAAAAAAAAAAATCGAGGTGTTTCCATCAATTAGCAGCTTTAATTTTCTTGTATCGAAATGTTACCCTAACCTCATTCGAAATGGAACTAAGGTCGGATGTGCGTCAAAATATTTATTTACTTGGTGATTTTGAGACACAAATCTACGGAAATAAGTTGCCATCAAAAGGACAAGTGCTGCGAGTTCTATTTTTCAATATCCGCGTCGTGAAATTAAGTATACGTGAAAGCGCCAAATTGGTCGTTAGAGAAGCGAAAGTGTTTTGGGACAAGGCTCGACTGCCGATCCAGAAAGAGAGTCGTTGTATCGACAAATTATTGTCTCTTCACCAAGAATGGGCAGACTTGCAGAAGCACAAGACAAGACTTACGAATCTTCGAAAAGAAGAAGATTTTTCTTCTCGACTTCCAAACTTATTCGACATTGCTCACGGAAATATTGTTGAAAACGTTGACGAAACGAGACGAACGTTTCTTGAAAATCAGAGACGCGATGGCCGCGTGGGATACATCAACGACGTCGAAGGATTGTTCGAAAGAATGGAGAGAGAAGAGAAACAGCGGAACGATATTTTGGCGGAAAGGCGACACAAAAATCAGATGGATATTGATTTGATCGGTAAGTGATAACTTTAGGTTTAAATTCACATGAGGATACCGGGCTCGTACAATCTTAGCAACAGTAAGATTAAGGACGTTTTACACGTACATTCCCAACCAAAAGTTTAATTCGATAGAAATGTCAGTACTTCATGATGCGACAAAAATCTGAAAAAATCAACCTTAATAAATACTTCAAAAACATTAATTTAGCATAATAGTAATGCCAACAATTATTAATAAACTATAAAAACAACAAAAAATCAACAAAAAGATCAGTCCGTTACTTTCACGAGTTATTATGATTCTAATGGTGCATTGATTATATCGAGAAAAAAAATGTGTTTCAGACAGTTTCGTGGAACTAGCGTCGAGTGAAGGTTCATCCCAGATTCTGACTCAAGGAAGCATCGGAGCGTATTCGAATATTTCTCTTCAAAACGAGAGTGAAGATGAAGCTGGTCCATCCGCTTGCAAAAGATCGCGAGGGAATGTTAACATATTCAACGACAAAGTCGTTGCGGTCCTCGACAAGTGTGAAGTGACTGATCGAGACGCTGTTCATCTAGTTGGTGCCATAGCGGAAGCACTAAACGTCGACTTACAATTTTTGACCCTCAACCGATCTTCGATTCGTCGGTACCGACAAAAAGTGCGTGCTGCACGAGCTGAACAAATAAAAACGATCTTCCAAACAGAAAAGTTGGATGCTCTCGTTTTACATTGGGACGGTAAACTACTGATTGACCTAACGAAACGGTCTATGGTTGACAGACTACCTGTTGTCGTTACAAATGGCGTGATTGAAAAGCTCCTTGGTGTTCCAGCTTTAGAAAACAGCAAAGGCGTAACGCAAGCAAATGCCGTTCTCGAAGTTCTGAAAGATTGGGGGCTCAACGAATCCGTTAAAGCACTTTGCTGCGATACAACGGCATCTAATTTAGGCAATAAGAACGGTGCGGCAATACTATTGGAGAGCTTGTTACAGACGAGCCTTATGTTTTTGCCTTGTAGGCACCACATCTTCGAACTGGTATTGCGGAGTGTATTCGAAACAAAGTTGCCATTCACGACCGGTCCGAACGTCCCACTCTTTAAGAATTTCCGCGAAGCCTGGAAGAAAATAGACGTAACTAGTTACAAAAGCGGGACCGAAGATGAATACGTCAAGCAAATTCTAACGCCGAATCACATCGAAAGGATAAGATCGTTCGCGCAGAAAGCACTGGAGAATTTTCAACCGAGGGACGATTATAAAGAGTTCTTGGAGTTGAGCCTCATCTTCATTGGATCTTTAACGTCTACTGAGGTCACCTTCAGTTACCCTGGAGCATTCCATCACGCACGATGGATGGCAAAAGCCATATACTGTCTGAAAATTTTCATGTTTCGTGACCAGTATCCAATGACAGATGTAGAACGGTCAGCAGTTCGCGACACATCGATATTTATCGTGATGCTGTATGTTGAAGCATGGTTCGGAGCTCCACTTGCCTCTGCAGCACCAAACAACGATTTAGAATTCCTGAAAAATCTCTACCTTTATAAATCGGTCGATGAAGAAGTGTCTAATGTGACCCTCAAAAAATTCAGGAACCATTTGTGGTACCTGAATGTCGAAACAGCTGCTATGGCATTTTTCGACGAAAATGTGTCACTGGATGTCAAGCGTAAGATGGTTTCGGAGTTGAGTCCATTCGACGAGGTGGATGAGTTTTTTCCGAAACGGATTCAAATCAATTTGAAAGACATTGGTGGTTACTACGATAAAGAAATGGATCATTTCGTATCTCCTCAATCGCTGAACTTTTTCCGAAGGTTCAAAATTGATGAAGAGTTTCTAAAGCTCGATCCATCCTTTTGGAGCGAAAATGAAAGTTACAGACACGGTTTGGACATTGTAAAACATCTGAAAGTGGTTAACGATGTCGCGGAACGAGGCGTTCGTCTGTTCACCGAGTACAACGAAATTCTAACACGGAACGAACAGCAGAAGCAATTCATTGTACAAATCGTCAGTGAATATCGGAAGAATCACCCAGACGCCAAAAAAGAGACCCTCCTTAAGAATTCGTAACTCGTTTATCGAAATTTATAAATAAAAATATAGAAAAACGTAAAAACGTAAAAAACCAACATTTCACCTCTTTTGTGATGTTGCGAAAATCTATATAATATATATACAAAATTTGAGGTAGGGGTTGGTGATTTTTTTCTGTATAGTAATATGTTCATAGTGTAATTTGTGTAAATTTCAGATTTTTCGATCGCCAAATAGTCCTGCAATAAAATATTGACTGCGAAGACCGAAAAACTCCATGCATTTTAAATGGGAAACTTCAACCCCCGTGGGGGAGGGTTAAATGAGGGAGGAAAAATCTGAAAAAAATTGAGAAT
Organism: Ichneumon xanthorius; assembly: GCA_917499995.1. NCBI lineage: Eukaryota > Metazoa > Arthropoda > Insecta > Hymenoptera > Ichneumonidae > Ichneumon > Ichneumon xanthorius. The sequence continues at coordinate 23,427,478 of OU824203.1, read as the reverse complement.
TGTTTTTGATTTATTTCGAACCGATCTGGGGGGCGGCAGAAACGAAATTCGAAAATACCCCTTTTAAGGACCACCCTAGTATAGATTTATGAGAGGATAAAAAAATATTTTCAATATGTTTTTAAAACATTTCACAAATATTTGTTACAGTTGATAAAATATTTTCAATATTAAAAAAAAAATTATCGAAACGTTTCAAAAATATTTCCGTGCTATGTGCAGTTCAAAGTTGGAAACTGTGAAGCGATTGATACCTCGAATTTCTCTTCGTCCAGAACGGCACCGGTTGCTCGCTTGTACACGGACATCGCGTGCCTCGACAATCCGTGCTCCTCCTCCAATTTCGCGTACAACAGATAAAGAGCTGCAAAAACGGTTCGATCGATAACTATCGATAGACGGATTTATGTCGAGCGACGAATAAAGCATATTTAAAAAAAATAATTACCTTTTCCGTATTTCGGTGGACAATGCTTGAGACACTGCTCGAACAGATCGTGAGTTCTCTCGAGCTTCGTGCCGCCGTATCTTTTGAGAAACTTCGTCAGATACGTGTTCCATATATCGTAGACGTTTGCCCATTTGAACAGCGCTATTCCTTTCTCGTACGCCTAAAGAACGAAAATCAACAATGAGTTTGTGTAATTCATCGTCGTCTGTCTTTCCTCTCGCACTCACCCTGAATGCCTCCTCGAAGTAATTGTTCTCCTCGAGGAAGAGACGGGCGTCCGGTATCTGTCCGTTCTCTTCGTAAAATTTCGCGAAGGCTACCCACAGAGTGTGCAACTTGCCAACAGCAAGCTGAGGCTGCACCGTCTGCACAGCTTCCATATAAGTGTTGATTATCTACGAGCAATAACGGTAATAAGAAATTTAATACGGAACAATTAAGGGAGGGTTCTGCTTTACAAGACCTAAGAAAAGCATTTGTTCAGGCATTTTTTTAGGAGTGAAAAACACAAGTGATCCCAGTGCATTTAGAGGTATGTTTTAATGTATATTTTAACTGTACGAAACGAGTTTTTTAACCCAAAACAAAAAATTACTGCATAGTTAGTGGCGGAATTACTGCACTGTAATGTTCAATTGGCGGGAGTGATGACAAAAAAACGAAACGCCCTATCGACTTAAAACAAAGCTCATTTTTTTAGTACTAAATTCTCTTCTATGTGGACCTAAAACATTGTTGAAATTTTTTTTTTAAATCACTTTTATAGCACGTTAAAGTTGCTTTTTCTTTCTCAAAAATACATTTTTGTTTTGTCAAAACTTAATAAAATGATGATTTTTCGATTTTTTTTTGTTTTTGTTCACATAGAAGAAAAATATGTAACAAATGAAAATATATTTGATTTTCTTGTTTCAGTCAAGACTTACGACGAGCTGCATCTTTCGCGCCGATTGAAAACTGAAGTGCAGTCATTCGGCCAATAACTGTGCAGTAATTTTTTTTGTTTTGTGTTTTAAAAAATGTTTTCGTACAGCTCAAACATACATTAAAAACAAACCTCTAAATTCACTGGGTTCACTTATATTTTTCCCTCTTAAAAAAAATAAAAAAACGCTTTTTTTAGGCCTTGCAAAGCAGGACCCTCCCTTAAAGGCAGAGATCGTTGAACGAATCGGTACCTCGTGCGGCTGTCCCTTGTACAGCATCATTCTTTTGTGCCACTCCTGTACGTTGTACGGATTTTGTCCAAGCAACACGGAGTTCAGCAGCAGCAATCGTCTTTCCATCAGATGCTCGAATCTCGCTAGTCTCAATTCCAATTCTATATCGTCTGTAACAAAGATAATCGTGGATCGATGCTGATTAGTTGCGAATTGCATGTTTTATCGAGAAGCGATTTATCGAAGACGAAAATGCGTGTCTCACCTTCCTCGCTGGGATTTGAATTCTTTGCAGCTTCCTCCATACGCTTGCTCAGGCTCAGTTCTTCGAATTGCGCGTACGCATCGAATACCTGGGTGAAGTCTCGAACCTTCGTCACCGTCTGTATTGCCTCCTCGTAGATGTCGCGGGCTCTCTCAAAGAGGCCGCTTCGCACGTAATAATCGGCCAGGGAATTCCATAGCGGACCCAACTGATCCGTGTAGCGTCTCAGACCTCCCCTTATTACCGCGTCGACGTTCAGAGACTTCACTCGTCGGCGGCGATACAACCTATTTTAGACAAACAAAAAAGTCTCATTAGAGTTTGAAAATTGAGGTAAATGTTAATTCTATAAAGATAATAAACGCGCCTTTCACAGTTTCGTTTTTCAACAAAAGGCAAAGCTTGGCGGCAAGATATGGTACAAGTTGATATTTAAATTGTTACAAAACTCTCGATGTCATTACCTTCGATTATGAAGTCGTCGTTTACAATTTAGCCTTTTTCCTGTTCATTTTCGTCTTAATTTTTCGCGCGTCGTAATTTTTGTTGACAGATTTAGCGATGAAGTTAGCTCTCATAATTAAATAAAATGTAGTGATGTCTTTAGTTAGTTCTTTTTCGTGTTTCACACATCCTACTAACGTCAAAGATTCCATTTCAGCTAAACGCTCTACAATTTGGTGCAGAGTGTTCTCCTTGACTGTCAGTTTTCCGACAACATCAAGCATTGCTGTCTCCAGTGTTTTCAGGAGTCGAAAGAGCTCTTCGCTCGGATAGAACAATCCGCCGAAACGACTCATAAGATCGATTACTCGATCGCGATCGCAACTGTCCTCGGACTTCAGACGATTTCTGCACTCCAAGCAAGGCGTTATTCGCATGCCTTTTCGGGCGATGTAACCGGCTATGTATGCCATGACCTCTTCGCTTGTCTTCACTACATCGTAGTCGTGAGTAGCCAGATGGCCACGGCTCGAGTTCGAACACGTTTCGAAATAATCGTGATCTCTTTCAGTGACAATCACGGTGGAGCAGTTCTCTGGTTCTTTAAATTGTCCACCTTCGATCACGGCATCCAGTTTACTGAACAGTTCTTTCTTCGGATTTCGTGACGCAGCCAATGACTCTTTCGATCCCATGAGAGTTCTCAATAGCTCGGTACCAGAACCGTTAGATCCTTTTGGTGGCTTTATCAACGAATACGAGCACATGAGCCGGAATACCTGGGCAAATAGCACGGGGTCCGGGTGATCATTGCTACCGCATGCATTGCGCATCATGCCGAAAAATCGCTGTAAAATAAAATACACTCATATTATGAGAACGCAAATAGAGGCTGACATTCCAACTAGTTACGTGCTAGTCATTTCAATTCTTATCGCTCTCCCCTAAATATGTTAAAAATACTCTGCGTCCGTGAATCGGGGATTTAAATAATGACAGCAACAATAATAATAGGTAAACAACTTAAGTCTTACCTGCTCTCACTTATCTTTTGATAAATCCAATGCGTATCACTCCGATTTTATTTCACAAACTGCCGATTTGTGTCAAACGACATGGCGACCGAGCACGCGGCGAAAGGGATCGATCGATTTTCGAGCTTCACTATGCATACTTCATGCTATCGCCTATAACGTACTTCAAACCCGTCGAAAGAGTTCGCAGCGACGTTTGTGGTAAAATTTGGAACCCTTTCTGGCTACAGTTTCATCGATCACGTTTTTAGTACTTTCTGCATAAGCGCTCGGCCTCTTTTACTCTAGTCTTCATGTTGATGACAACATTGATAGGCAAAAACAAAATGGATATCTACCCTCACAAGCCTTCTTGCACTGCGATGCGGAAGGACTGATACAAAATGAAAATAACGTACCAATATTGTACCACTGGCGAAGAAATAAGGCGGATAAGCGTATCTCGCTGACAACGGCTGACCTCACAAACCACCCCAGAAAATTCGTTGGAGCAATGCAAATTCCCGATAGAGACACGGTAGATTTCCACCGTCTCAAAATACGAAAATATTGGTCGCTCTCCATCGAAAGCCCAACCATTCAAGCGTTGAACCAACGCAAAACCCGCTACTTAGACACCGTACGTCGCAACCGCCGCTTACTCCATTAAAAGTAGTAAAACTGACGAGATAGTATTAGAGGTAAGCTCTGCTTGTATATATGTACATAATGCCCTAGTATTAAGTTAAACATAAGACTAGTTTATAAGTATACTAAAACCAAACATAGTGGGGGTTTTTCTTGTTAAACTGTTTTTCCCCGTAACTCGATCCATAATTATGGAAAAAATATGTAGGGCGAATGCCTATATTCTCGAAGCCAAAAATACTATGTGCCATGTACTAGCACCGGGCTACACGAGTCCACCCAACTTCATAGCTGCGAGTCCCTTCCTCAAAGGGCAAGAGCTAATTACCTTAAGCTAAATCTTAAGCTAAATCTTAGGTTTTTTTCATGTATTATTTCAACCTCATGATCTCAATATGTAATAACTAACGAAATAAACATTATTTAAAAAAAAAAGAGCATGTGCCACTTTCATCTCAATTACATTGAATTATTGGCCGGCTGGTTGCAGAGTAAAAAAGTACTCTAATTTGCCGACACTGAACAAGGAAATCGTCGAGCCGCTGTGAAAACGAGACATTAAGTATGCCGCCTTCGCCTCTCCGCGGCAGAGGGCGCCCCCACTCAGTTCGACTGGCACACATATCATCGATATATATATATATATGTATACGACCTGTGTAAACGTACATTCTCTCAAGTTTATACGAAGTTCCACCATTTGTACACGTTTTTTTTAGCGAAACGCGTGAAAACGCGATTCGCGGTATTGTCCAACGGAGTAACACCACTCGGTCTCGTGATCAATATTTATCGTTATTATTTTACGTGGCGATGTTACATGTACATTTTTGCGTCGATTCTATTCCCGTACTCGTACGACTATCGCTGTAATAGGGTGTTTACAGTGTAGCGTACGAGCGTCGTGTCTCGTCGAACGCTTAGTTTTTTAACACATTCGCACAAACTTTTTCGTGTCAGCTAAAAAACCGGTGTCCATCGAGTCTAGGTTTTATCGCAGTGTGTCCGTGCCGTACCAATTACGAATCACTAGTTGATCTCACCCTCGAGAAACAGTAGCCAATGTCCTACCAGTGTTTCAATGAAATATTAATCTTGCATCTCACAGAGTAGAAAGGGCTAAAGCGTTGTTAGAACATCCGGCGATTTCTACTCGTTAAACCGCTTTAAAGCTCCGCGTGCACGTACAATTCGTAAAGTGTATACTCACACACAAACACACACACACACACACACACGGATGCTCAATGAAAACAGAGCGATCGTCGGAGTGATGCAGGAATCGTCGAGACAACTGGATTGCATAGTAAACGGAATCGAGGTAACTTCGACGCATTTCCAAACGCTTTCGAAGTATCCTTACACCTACCTCTCCAGTTTATCAATCGTTCATTTATCTCATCGATTCGTTATATAAAAAAAAATAACTTGCTCTAACGCGTACATACAGATAACCTTGAAAAATCGTACGGGTGTTCACGAAGCGCATAGCGTTACGCGATCCGGGATATTCAGATGTGGCAGTTCTACTAAGTAAAAAAAGTGTGTACTGTTTACAACACTTACGGCTACATTTTCCACAAACGGCTACAATTTTTTATTTCGTAATTTTCCAATCGCACCATTCAGCTCCTTAGTTTTACAAACAAAATTACAAACTAAAATTGTTAATGAAACAGGAAATAAGGGGACAGGTTTGTATATTCAAACCAATTTAAGAACAGGCTGCACCTGCACATATGCACGTAAAATTCAATTCAGTTACTAAAATGCAGATTTTATAAGTGTTACACCTCCTTTTCTTTAAATTTTAATAATAGATAAAAATAATAATGAATCTGAACAATCGAGTTTGTCACGTATTTAACAAAAATTATTTTTACGAAACTTTGTATTGTGATTTCACGAAAATATTTTTTACTGTACAATCGCGAGTAATGAGAGAACCGTCGAAACAACTGGATTGTACAGTAACTGGAAATTCGGTAACGTTAACATATTTGTAGATGCTCTTGTAGTATCGTTACACGAAGTTCTCCATTTTATTATTATTATTATTATTTCATTTTACAGAAAGTAAGCTTACGACTTATAAAATCTGCATCTGGATAAATAAATATGGACTTTGTATAGAGGTGAACACATGTGTACATCTAACATGTGTCTAAACTGATTTATAGATTCCTAGTTGATTATTATAGCCGGTAATACATTCTATGGGTCAATGACTCTATTCGACAATAGACTGTCTTCGACAGTTATCAATCATTCTTTGAATTCTTCGTTTCGTTGTACTTAAAAAAAAATTGACTCCATCTCGCGCTTACGTACAGATAACCTTGAAAAATCGTGCGGCTGTTGACGAAACATACAGAATGCAGGGGTACTCAGCTGTGTGTTCTTCTATTCACGATTGTCTAGACTGGAATATAAGACCGCCTATTTCACCTGTGTGTACATGTGGATACATCGCAAATATTTACGGATTTAGCAGAACAGAGCTAAACCGCATTCAAGATTTCACCCATGGCGTTACACAATCTTAGATAGTTGGATGTGGTAACTCTAATAGCGAGTTATCGCGACTTATCACGATCCAGTCATATCTGACGCGCACTTTTGTCCAGAAGCCGAACCACTGATTGTATTTGTGTCTGTTCGCAGTTTTTGTAATGTAACTAACTCTGGTGGGAGCTACAGTTCTCCGTTGGTCGCGGAATGGCGCTGTGGACCGGAAGACCCAGCTGGTTGAGCAAGCTCGGATTAGCTCTGCTAGCCGCCTGGCTCCTCGTTCTGATTCTCTCCGTCTCGCATGTCTTCAAAAACAATCCCTCGTCTATGGAGAATGGAGTCTCCGCATTCAAGGAGAATTCTCAGCGTCTTTCACAGATGTCTAGTGAATTCGAGATACTGAAAAAGCAAAATGAAGCGCTGGCCAATATAATCTTAAGGTAAGAGCAACATTTTCAATCGATAATGTAACGACCGTGTAGAGACTTCTGAAGATCGGTCATAGCCGATGATGTGATGGCTAGTCCAAATTTGAATGCCAGAAAAATATGGAGATCGCCAGGATTCGCCAGATTAGTTGGTACCTATGTAAGAGTGCTAAACACTGCGCTAAAGTCACCCATATTTTCCAATCATTCCAGTTGTCTACATATATTTAATGTCGGGCCATCACAATAAAAAAACACTTGTAAACATATTTTGTATAACACATCTTTATATATTACACCCTCAGAACAATAGTATAACAACTTGTATGGTAATCTCCGAAGAGATGTTTCACTACGGTTGTAGGAGTGCCATATACAGTAGTAGGCAATTGAAGTGGTACAAGGTGATTTTGGCGAAAGTATACGTGAAAGGGTCCAACTTTTACCAAAACTGGCGAAAAATATCGTGTTCCACTTCATGTGGTATTCTATACCAAATCAACCTGAGTCTGACCTTTTACATCTTGGATTTGGTCCACCATTTTTTATATAATTGAACTAACTCTCAAAACCACTCAGATATTTTTTTTTCATTTTTTAAAATTGTTTATCGTTATTTATAATTTAAAAAAGGAATTTATTGAGCAGCACAATTTAAAAATCTGAAAAGATTATAAAAAAATATGTCACATATAAGAAATTTAAAGATCTAAGCTGGAGTGGGCTGACGTCACCTATTTTGCAAAAAAAATGTTTTAACCATTTTTTTGAGAATTTTTTCAGATTTTTCCGAAGAGTTTTTTGTTTTTTATTAAGGTGATGTGATATACCGCTACCGGTAACAAAAACTGTACTGCATGCCGTTTTGCGACCGCAGACCGCCGAGAAAATTGTCTTTCTCTAGGGAATCGACAGACGTAGGGAAAGAAAATTTTCGTTTTCCTCGGCGGTCCGCGACCTCAATCGGCATGCAGTACAGTTTTTGTTATCAACTGGGCGGGGGGTTATACCACATCACCTTAACTCCCGACTGTCCGTTAGGGCAAAAAGATGGAAGTTATCCGTGTCACTTACTGAGTTTTCACCGGGACTAAGAACGGACTGGGGCCTTATTACAAGATATCATTCGGTGATGATACGGTGATACAGTGATATAAGCGCCAACGGCAATAGTTGGAAGTTCGTTCATAAAAAAGTGAAACGAGTCTCATATGACGAGTAGTAGAATTTGTGCGGCAAGCAATCATTTTCTGAGAACCTCTGGTGCGATCTGTCAACCGTCAAACTTCATTTCACATAAAATTCCAGTGTAGCAATAATAGGTATCGTAATAATATAAAGGTAAAGGTTCGTTTTGCTATATCGAAAAATAAGAAAAATAAAACAATACAATTAATGTGACCTGAGATATCTAATACTGCAATGGCGATGTTAAAAAGTTTTTACTAGAATAATATTTTTAAACCGATTTCATATTGTAACATCTTTGAACTCAAAATTAGTTTTTAAAAAGCGATTTTGTAACGATTTACGTATCGATCATTATCGGACAGACCTACCAGGTTGTAGTATAAATGTTCAGTATAAATTTATTATTATTCTGTATAAATTACTACAAAATATCAATAATATGTGAGAAACACGTTTCATGCAAGCTAATCTAGAACACACAATAGCAATAGTTGCCATTTGGACGGACATATGTAACTCATCCGGATTACTTTTTTGTACCAAATGTATTTTTGCTACTTGGGCAATTACCAAACTGATAGCATCTAAAGAAGTACACACAAAAAGTTTGGGAAAATTATATGCTTTAGATTAGGTTGAATACAACGTGTTTCTCACATATTGTTACTATTTATTGTTTTGTATTATTTTTTATTTTCTACTATAGCGAAACAAATATTTATTTTGTCTGGAATCGTATATACTACACGTATTATTGCTACACTAAAATTTTGATTTGTCTTACCGTATTTGTTTATGTGAAACAGTTTGACAGTTGACAGTTCTCACCAGAGGTTCTCAGGGAATGTTTCTGGCCCGCTCAAATTCTATCACTTGTCATATGAGACTCGTTTCACTTTTTTATGAACGAACTTCCAACTATTGCCGTTGGCGCTTGTATCACTGTATCACCGTATCATCGCCGAATGATATCTTGTAATAAGGCCCCTGAAACGAGTCTGAAATAGTGGCAAAATTCTAGTTAATTCGAAACTTTCTAGTCAACAGCCAATCCCATAAGTGAATTTTGAGTTTACCAGAATTTTTCCACTAGTTCAGAGTAGATCTCGGCTCGATCTCACTCACGGTGGAAACTCGATAACTGAGGCCGCCCGATTTTACTTCTTTCGTTATCTCCAGTGTTTGTCGGAACGGCTCAATATCTCTTTACAGAATTTGGCACACTAGTTCTGTGGTTGGGGGAGTATGTTCGTAGCGATGGATTAGGAAAATAAATATAAAGTGGCAGAAGTTCACTGAGGCCTCCCGATTTTACTGTTTCCGTTATCCCCAGTGTTTGTCGGAACGGCTCAATGTCTCCTGACAGAATTTGGCACGCTAGTTCTGTGGTTGAGGGAGTATGTTCGTAGCGATGGATTAGGAAAATAAATGTAAAGTGGCAGAGATAATTAACTTCGAAAAAACGATCCAAAAGCATATTCAGATATATCGAAAGGCGCCGCCATTATCTACCATTGCCTTTGCGATTATTTGTCGTCTGCTATAAAAATGCTGTAGTTGTGCGCTATTCTATATTGCATTGAATTCACTCAACGTGTAGTATAACCTCGAAATACGTGTCGACCTGCGTCTATGCTAGTTTGTTATATATATATAAGTTGTTTATGGTTTTTTTTTTAAATTACTATTAGTTTTTTAAAAATTTATTTATAATTTTAGTATTTTCGCTCTTTGGTTCTATTATTTACTGTACTTTAAAGAGGATGAAAAAAAAATGTTACAATAATTTAAAAACTCCCGATTGCAAAAAGAGTTTAATAAACGAATTTAATTATATGGTGATCGAGTTCTAACTCGATCACTGCAGTGTAGTGTAATATTTGCAAAGTGATATATGTTAGCGATATAATTTTATAACTATTACATCTCTCAGATACAATTTTCTAATGTTGTGTTTCTCCGATAAGATTTTGTATGTGTCGTTCCTATTTGCTATGATTTTCTATGTAATGTTGCATCGGAGATGAATGACACATTAAAAATCGTATTGTGGAGACAGAACATTTAGAAAATTATAACGGTGAGAACGAACACATAGAAAATTATATCGGTGAGAACGAACACATAGAAAATTGTATCGGGTAGGAACGACACATAAAAAATGGTATCAGACAGGAGTGACACTTAGGAAATTGTATCAGGGAAATGTATAGATGATAGAATTCAAAAAACATAAAATAAACAATATAAAATTTAAATTTTTTAAATACTCCCCACTGCGAATTAGTCAGGAGTATTTAATAAATCGTAAAAAAAAAGTACAAAAAAAATGATTAATAAAAAATGGTATCTTCAAAAAGGATGAAATATTTCATGTATGTAACAATTATTAATATTGTCAGTAATCAATAATATTGATAATTAATAATAAAGAATCATTGTTAAATTAATTAATCAGTCGGTAGACGGCTTCCGAACACGTTTTGTATATCCACACAAATAAACTTGGTAACAGAATTTTATATATTATACAAATCTGTGGTTCGGAAGCCGTTTCCCGACTGGTGTGAAGTATGAACGAATTGATATAATTACGATTAATTAATTTTACAATTATTCTTTATTATTAATTATTACTATTATTGTTTACTGACAATATTAATAATTGTTGCATACATAAATTATTTAATCCTTTTTCAATATACTTTTTATTAATCATTTTTTGTACCTTTTTTTACGATTTTTTTTTTTTTTTTTTTTCTTTTGCCATAAAGTCGATTTGGTATGAAATACCTCAAATATATTTTATTTTAACCCGAAAAATGTTTTTTATGTATTGCGTGTATCTTCAAATATTACATGCCTCATGTTTTCGATTCACCACTTGTAATTTCGGTGTAAAGGAGTTAATCTGTAAAATATAATTACAACTACAATAAGTTTTTTTCGCAGAGAAGCGTCGAAAGGACTGCAGGGCGATCATCTGGGCTCCGCGCAGGAGAAAGCTGCCCTGTACTACGATCTGCTAGACCAGCATGCGGGTGTAAAACGCGGGCCTCCTTCCGCGGAGTACGAAGAACTTCGGAGGAGCATAGCTAACAATGTTCAAGAGATGTGGTAAGCACTGCGGGCGAATTTATTTATTTCCATTGATGGCAGTTGTTTCTTTTCATATTCAGATTTATTTCGCAAAAATTGTAACGATTGGTCCCGGGTGAGGGTGCAGATGTTAAAATTAGCAGAACAAGCAATACTAATAGGGAAAGAGAAAAAAAGAAAAAATGAATATATTACCTTGTGAAATATACTCTACCACACGTTCAAAGAAATATTTTATCCGCACAGCTAAAATTGAGATTTGCTTTGCATAAATTGTAATGATAGGCCGAGATGTTAAGCAGCGCGAATAATAGTAATAGAGAAAGAAAGAAACAAAGAAAAATTAAATAAATTAGTTATAACATGAGAAATATACTATCACACGCTAAGAAAAAATGGTTGGATCAACCGAAGATTCAAGCAGGGACGTTCAAATTAATATTTTAATGGAACAGCTAAAAGATTGATTAGTTCAACAATTTTCTTTGACGCATTAAAATATTTTGTTCTACCAACGAAATATTTATTTGAACCGTTTTTTTATGAATGGATTATTCAATCGTTTAAACGATATTTTTTCCCGCAGGTATTACGTTTACGCTCAACTCAGCAAGATGAAGAAGAATGTCGATGACATGGCGCTCGAGCAGCGCGAGAAGGATGTCGACGAGGCTCTCCAGATGGTCTGGGAGCACAAGAAATCGCTGATAAACGATTTGGACAAGCTAGCGAAAGCTGACGGCCACCAGGAATGGAGAGAAAAGGAAGCTAAAGACTTATCTGACCTAGTGCAAAGACGATTTAGGTAGACGGCCGATTATGAGGATATTCACGATTACTCGAAGGCTGTGCTGTGCTACAAAAATTTGTAACGAATGTAACATATGTTTCTTCATTTTTTCCAACAGGTATCTGCAAAATCCGAGCGACTGTAGCAAAGCGAGAAAATTAATATGTAACCTGAACAAGGGCTGTGGCTTCGGTTGTCAGATCCATCACTTGACGTACTGTTTCCTCGTGGCGTACGGCACGGAGCGAACATTGATACTGAAATCTCGTGGCTGGCGTTACCATAAAGACGGCTGGGAGTCAGTATTCAAGCCCGTGAGCGACACGTGTCTATCGACGGGCGGAGCGTCGCACAGCAACTGGCCGGGCGATGCGACGAAGCAAGTCGTATCTCTGCCGATAGTCGACAACGTTTATCCGAAGCCGAAATTTCAACCGCCCAGCGTACCGGCCGACATAGCCCCGAGGCTAGAGAAAATTCACGGTCATCCTCTGGTATGGTGGGTCGGTCAGGTGCTCAAGTATCTGATGCGACCGCAGGAAAACGTGAAGAATCTTCTCGAAACCTCGAAGGAGAAGCTCGGCTTCGAGAAGCCGATCGTCGGTATTCACGTGCGAAGAACCGACAAGGTCGGCACCGAGGCAGCTTTTCACGACATAGACGAGTACATGGTCAAGATCGACCAATACTTCAATCAGCTCGAGAATCCACCGCAGATCAGAAGAGTATTCGTCGCCAGTGATGATCCCAAAGTAATAACGAACGCTAGAAAACGTTATCCGAAATACGAGATAATCGGCGATCCGGAAGTAGCCGAAACTGCCTCGGTCTCGCGAAGATACTCGGGCTCGTCGCTGCAAGGTATCATCGTCGACATTCATCTGCTCTCCCAGTCGGACTACCTCGTTTGCACGTTCAGCTCCCAAGTTTGTCGCGTTGCCTACGAGCTCATGCAGACCTACTACACCGACGCTTACGACAGATTCGCGTCGCTCGACGACATTTATTACTACGGAGGACAGAATCCCCACCCTCACGTGGCGATCCACGATCACAAGCCCCGCAGAACGGGCGAGCTTGAACTTCGGGTCGGTGACTTGATCGAGGTTTACGGCAATCACTGGGACGGCTTCTCGAAGGGACGAAACACGAGGACCAGCATGACTGGCCTCTATCCTAGCTTCAAAGTTAAAAATCCCGCAGCCGCGGTCGAATTCCCAGTATATCCTAACGTTCCGATGGTGGAGAATAAAAATTCATAAGGTAAATAGACGTAGGAGAATCGTTGATTCAATCAGAGATTTTTATCGGGGATTTGGAAATTGGGGCGGGAGGGGGGTGTGGAAAAGGATCTTTGATTTTTAGATCTTAACGCGCTATACTTTTCTTCGACCTGTGGAACTTTCCGAATTTCATCAAGCAGACTATGTATTATAATAGTAATACTATTATATTAAGCGTAAGAAGGAGAAACCAAGGGACTGAACGAGTTAGATTGGTTGCTGAGTAAACTTAGACAAATGATATTTTTTAATGATGTCTGTGCCAATCGAGCGGAGAAGCGTTTCGTAAGACACAAACGATAAAATAATTCCCGGCTGCCATTTTTCGGAATATCATAACAAAATGAAGAAAAAACACGCAAAGCAGTACCCGTCACTCGCACTACAATCATCGTACAATTGGAACGACATTCACAATTTCTAATAACATTTACAACGAGATGAAACACATTGTCAACGACACAAATAGTATATCTCTTGATACATTTTAAAACACTTATCGGAATGTACGTCACGCGGACTCTCAAAAAAAAAAAAAAAAAAAAAAAAAAAAAATGCCAGATTGCTTCTACTATTACCGTACCGTAAAGTTCTTGGCGAAAAAACAAATATATTTCAGACAAATCGATGGTTCGTCGACTCCTAATCGATATAAAACGCGTAGCACTAAATTGTACCAAAAAAACAAACAAAAAAAAATGAAAAATGTCTTATAGTAACACGAGTGTATTTTCAAATGTTGAGTGTGGACAGCGAGCTGGGCTTGTGGCCTATCTTAAAATAAATACGAACGGGTGTCTGACCCTACGTATTATATACATATTGTAATATATTTTATACGACAAAAGAAAAAGAAACTTAAATGAGAATTGTTATCATATCGTAAGATTGAACTTAGTTTTTAATAATACATATTTAATTACCTGAAAGCGAAATATGTGAGTTTTCATTTTCTACTCGCGTTGTAACAATTCATACCAGAAAACGACCGTGCGCATGCGCAATCACGTTATTATAGCAAAAAACGCCGAATCGAATGCACCTCAGCTGAGCCCCGAGAGGGTAAATTTGACGTCAGTCGATCGACGATGGCAGTCAAGTCGCGGATGTTACTTCGCCCAGAAACAAAAGTTATTTGTTCAACAAACAACAAAAATTTGATTCATCGTCAAGGATAGAAGAAAACTCGTTTGGGATGTCGCAAATTTTTCGTACCGTTAAGCCGAAGATGATTCAAATTTGAAAATTCTACGGAAGTCACAGGTAACGCAAAAAAGAAAGAATATGCAACATATAGGTTTGCAAAACATTGTGTCTCATCTCTTAACGATTAGCGTTCGTACGACGCATTAAGCCGAATAATTTGAATTACATACATGTTTCGAGATATATATTTCGTTGCCTTCATGATAAGCACAAGGTGTCCATAAACCCGCTATATTCCGCAAAACGCACAAACAAACGATTACTAGACACGCGAGAAATCTCTTATAACACACGTGTATTTTTAAATTTTCAGTGTGGACAGCGAGTTGGGTTGCGGCCTATCTTTAAATAAATATGAAGGAGTATCCCACCCTACGTATTATATACATATTGCAACATATTTTATGCTACAAAAAGAAAATAACAAATAAAAAAGACCTTAGTTTTTAATAATACATTTTAAATTATCCGAAAGCGAAACATGTGAATTTTATTTTTTGACTCGCGTAGTGTCGACTTATCGAAACAGTCTATATCAGCTGATCCCGGGAGGGAAAATTTCGGGTGACAGACAGTTGACCGAATGCGAACTGTGAATCATGGCCAACCTCATCATATCGAAAGATTCTAGCGTAGTTTAGGTCCGAAATCTTTATAACTAAATATTAAAGGTTTCCACAGTTAAATGAAATTTGCGTATGGAATCCCTATAGATTTGCGTATTCTTGTCAAAAAGTTTAATGGTACAATGATTTTTGCGATAAATATAAAAACCCTGATGGATCATAACATCGCACTCACAACCTATGAACGCCTACCCACTACATACTAAAAGAAAATTTCAATTTTTTTTCAAGCAGCCATCTGAAGTGCGAAGCGATTTTTAACCATCCCGATCGATTAATAAATCGGTGGGCCGTATTCGAAATTTCTACGACGGCCTTTAGAACATTAATTTCTCAAAATCATTTAAGTAGAACAGACACAATATCCGCGCTCAAATAAAATTTCCGTATAGAATTACCGGAGGCGTTTGCGTAATACAGTTAAAAAGTTTTTAAATACAATGATTTTCATGAGAAATATCCAAATCCCGACGGGCACGCGTTCCGTACGCACCATCTAGGAACTCCTCGCGACTACATAGTACATGAAAACTCGAATCTCTCCTCATGAAGTAAGGTCGAGCAAAAAGCGATTGCGACGGTTTGTGTCAGGAGAAGCAGCTAAATTACCGACGCTTGGAAAGGCGAGTAATGCAGGTATCTGCTTGCCTCAAAGGTATAGTTATTCGCCGATAAATGTCGCTGAAGTGTTGAGACTATCGAAATTGCCGCAGTCGCTATGTACTGTTAAAAAAGGGCGCTGAATGGTGCTACATTGCAGAGCCTGATTGAGACGCGGTAATTTTTCATGTAATTGTAACAATAACGATATTTATTAAGACAGTGTAAATAGTGTCTCAACACATCAGCGACATCTCTCGGCGAATAACTATACCTTTGAGGCAAGCAGATACCTGCATAACTCGCTTCTCCAAGCGTCGGTAATTTAGCTGCTTCTCCTGACACAAACCGTCGCAATCGCTTTTCGCTCAGCCTTACTTCATGAGGAGAGATTCGAGTTTTCATGTACTATGTAGTCGCGAGGTGTTCCTAGATTATGCGTACGGAATACGTATTGGTCATTTTGATATTTCGATTATTTCGGTATTTGTTATGAAAATCATCGCATTTATTAAACTTTTTTCCTATATCATGCAACATCTCAGGTGATTCTATACGAAAATTCTATTTGAGCGTAGATATTCTATCTGTTCTACATAAACGGTTTCGGGCAGTAATATACTAAAAAGCCGTCGTAGAATTTCGAATCCGACCCACCGACAAATTAACAGATCGCGTTGGCTAAAAATCGCTTCGCACTCAAGACGGATGTTTGAAAAAAATTATAATTTTCTTGCAGTATACAGTAGGTAGGCGTTCATAGATAATGAGTTCGATGCGTATGCATTGCGATGTTGATATTTATCACTAAAATGATTGTACCATTAATCTTTTTTCTAGAATATGCAAACCTATCCAGGCATTCTATATGGAGATTTCATTCGACCGTGGATACCTATAATATTTAGTTACAAAGACTTCGGACCTAAACTACTCTAGAGACTTTCGATATGATGAGGTTGGCCATGATTCACAGTTCGCATTCGGTCAACTGTCTGTCCATGAAGACTAGAGTAAAGGAGGCCGAACGTAGTAGTGTGGATATGGTGCACGAAACGACGGATAGTTATGTCATGTTGAATATCATGGTGGCGCTGTCGCTGCTTTAGTCGGTCAGAGAGACAGACAGAGAACAGAGAGAGAGAGAGAGCTATATTTTCCTAATGCAATTAAGCGGGAACTTCAAAAGGAGATAAAAAAGTATATGTGACATCATAAGTTCTGGCAGATTTTAGAAACGGCGAAAGGTTTTCATAAATTAAAATTATCTAGCAGGCAAAAAAACAATCGATTATGCATCGAAAAAAAAACAATTCAACAATTACGAGATCAATCCAGCATTCACGCAACCACTGGATCATCGTCAACACGTCTCTATCAACATCTCGTATATAGATAATCTAAAAAAAATAGCAAAAATGCTGAAATAACAAAAAGTAGAACAACTAGGAATGCATGTGCGATGCATGTGCACAAAACTACTCCGAAGAAACGATAGAAAAAATACTAAGTTAATTAGAGTGAAGATCGGAAAGGAGAAAAAAACGAAAATGATAAGATAGAAAAACACAGAGAACAAATCTTTAAGGTGTTTGGAGAAAACTTACCGTAGGTCACAACTAGTTCTGTAGTAGCAGGCGATTGTGTACATTGTTTCAGGTAAAAAAAAAAATTCACAGTTTTTGTTCATGAAGGTGGCAGAATAGGGATATATGCACGTACATGAAAAAGAGAGAAATAAAAGAAATTTCGTTACACATTCCTTTTTTTGGTTTTTTTATTTGTTTTTTTTTAGTTTAAGTTTTTTAAAAGTATAAACAAAAACTGTTACATGTTATGTATTGTTCATAAACTCACTAGTACTATTGCACTACTGCTACTATTAATTGTATCGTGAAGCCGCCTCTGCGAAGTTGGCCGAATGACTTCAATATTTTTTTACATTCTCGATTTCGCAAGAAGATTGCATTTTTGAGACAAGATTAATAATTACTAATTAATTCAATTCTCGTGGCAGGATCATTATCATTAATAATTACTATTGATTATTAATTGTATCGTGAAGCCACCTCGGCGAAGTTGACCTAACTTCAATTTTTTTTACAGTTTTCATTTTCGCAAGAGAATTACAGTTTCGCAGCAATATTTATTTACGATACTATGACAAAAACAACAAACTATTAAACGTTTTAATAATTACGGCAATACTGATCACCGAACGACCAACAATTCGTAAAAAAAATCCAAAACGTGGAAGATTGTGAACCACTCGAAATCGAACTGCGTGACTCAAGTGCTCGAATTGTAAAATTTAATTTTGTTTCATTAATTCTTTATCTTCTCCTTAACATCGTGTCGTAAACATTCATTACACTTGCATCTCTTCAATCGACTTCCGCGTTCTCGTCGTCGGCTTTCAGACTGCCGAAGACTTGCGACGGTATCATTTGTTTCTCTATCGGTATATCTGAGGAAGAAAAAAAAACAAATTTGTTAAGAGTTAATTTTCGTTCTTTCTGTTTTAGGCAATAACGGATATGACCGTGAAGATATCTGCATGACATCGAATTTCATCTTTTGCTGCGAGTAAATGCAGTGCCCGAGAAAGAAAAAATTGATCACTTGTAGAATTTTATTCTCCAAGTGGACATCACGAAATATTTACGAACATTTACGAAATATTTTCAATCTTTCAAATCTTACGAAATATTTCTAAAATATATGAAATAGTACATTACGATACGAGAGCGATAAAACTTTTTCTGACGAGTGTGAGTTTGTAGCACGAGCCGAAGGCGAGTGTTGCAATCACACGAGGTCAGAAAACGTTTTATGCACGAGTATCGTACGAAATTTTATTTCACAAGGTGTGAAAATGAGGTTGTACGCACGCGAAGCGTGCGTAAAACCGCATTTTACGCACCGAGTGAAATAAATAATATTTTGAAATATTGTATCAAAATATTCCAACGAAAGGTTTCTTAAATATTTCAGAAACATAATAAATCTTTCAGCATATCTGAAATATTTCTGAACCATAGTGATAAAATATTTTGAAATATCTTTAATTTCATGTTTCACCGAAACACTTCTACTAATGTTCCGTGTTTATGCGGGTGTGTATATGCAAATCTCTGAAACATTTTAACGAAGATTTATGAGCGGACAAAAACATATTCTTTAAACATTACGCAAATATTTTTTAAAATATCGATAAGATATTTTCAATATTTTAAACAAAAAAATATTATTGAAATCTTGCAAAAATATTTCCATGCTATGTGAGCACTTGCTGAAATTGAGTCTCGTGCAGATATTTTCAGGATCGTTAATGGACAAGTCTTTTCTTCGTTGTCGTTTTTGTACAGACCTCCCTACACTTCCGCAACGTCATCGTCGTTGTCATCGTTCATGTCGATGTCGATTTCGTCTGGATTATTAACTTGCGCTTTGGCTCTTCCGCTACCTTCCGTAACGCCTCGCACGAAATCTATACTGTCTTTCGGAGCTGCTTGGCCTCCTCCGTCTAAAACATTGGATTGATAAAATTAAGACCACCCAAAGTCCATCTATCGAGGTCACTAAGCTCATGCGAGAATCCTACCAGCAAGAGTTGCTGCTTTGCTGTCGAGAAGACGCATCGCGTCTACCGATTAGTCGGAAGCCTGGATCGCTGCACTGTTCAGCATTTGAGCGGACATCATGTTAACCTGAGTGTTGTACATCGCCTGAACGCTGCGTTTTATTCTCAGCATCTCCCGCTTCGTGTCCTTGTTTCCGTGACGTACCTCGAACTCTTTCCAGACTTGCCAGAAATTCGAGGTGACCTGAGAAAAAAACAAAATTAATATTCAATGCTAATCCATCTAGTCTCGTTACTTAAGAATTCGTCAATAGTTTCTTACCCTGAATGACGCAATGTTCGGTTTCATGAATCCGTTTCGAAAACACTTAATGGGATGTGGAAAGTCCGACATCACCCATAGCCGACGGTTGGTATCACTCGGATGCTCGCAACTGTAGTGGCCATCCCGTATGCCGAGCATTGTCCAGACACCACGATTCCATTGCGCTCCATCCATCGTCACTACGTCGACATGGAATCCAGCGCGCTCCAAAAGAAGCAAACACTCCAATATGAGCTTGTACAAGATTTGGCTTGTCACTAAATCCTTGCTCAGAAAGCGTCCCAAAACTTGTATCCAGATTCCACGAAACGGTTGGAACATGAAGACCAGGGCATGATCTCCTGGTGTTCTGTAGGTGCGCTGGGGTGTCATCTCCCAAGAACACGAATCCCTGGAACTTCATCGACTTTCGGTCGACGCTAATCGCTGTACTTAAAGACATTTCGTCGATAAGCAGTGAACCTGCAAAAGAATATTGCCTATGCTGTACATTTCATACCGCATAAAATCGTCAATAACATCAAATAAATCGTTACTACGATATATCAATTGTTATTAACGTTTTCATATATTCCAAAGACGAGCATATTGAGGTCATACACTCGACTAACAGTAATAAAAAAAAATAAGCACATTGAACACATAAAATAATTAGCAGACATACACGATGCGATAGTAAGGAAATGATGTCAATGAAATGACTAATTATGACGAAGACGGGGAAGACAAAGGTTGGCAACTACATTTTCGTTAGTAATTACTGGCTCAAGTGTACTTTCAGTTCTACAATTTTGTGAATTAGACGATTTATTTTTAAAAGTGTTAGAATCTTTTCAATCAGAGAATAATAGATCTATAAAAGGTTTCAGAATGTTTTCGAAGGTTACAAGAAATCAACCGCTTTGAAAGGACAAATCACATGATATCATTAAAAGCAGCGTAAATGGTGTAGCTGGGATAAATGATACCTCTTCTTTCTCGAATGTCCATTGCGGAAGACTTCAATGTTAAGCAATCGAACACAGGTTTTTGAAACCCATAAGACGTGTCCAGTTTCTCTATATATTTATTTCACGTGTCTTTGCAGGGAAGAGGCAGGATGTTTCGGGAACGCAAGTGTTCGTACAATTTGCTGTTTTTAATGCGCATAAGTAAACACTCGTACACCCTTTCCAAAGTGTACCGCCTTTGATTGGTTTGAACTTTTGCAGCATTAAAGCAAGCACGAACAGCTTCTTGCTGCACATCCGGCAATTCGGAAATTGCATCATGCAATGCCTGCTCGCCGACAGCAGAACATTGTTGATGCGCTCGAACTACTTCTTGCAGCAAAAGTTTGCCCTACGGTTAAAATATTAAAACGATTTTGAGAAAAACATCATCAAGAAAATAAAGCCATTGATTTTGAGGTAATTCCAGGCAACGAATATAGAAATTACTTTAAAGGTGAGAGTGCAACATATTGCACCTTTCATCACATTTGTTATGAGGATCAGTGTTATGCGTTGCTGCAGTCAATATTGTTCATAATGAGATCAACAGTTAAATGAAATGGTTTTATAAATGCAATTAAATTTACCTTATCTCGTAAACGTTTGCATACACGCTGTTTCATGTTGGCTGCGTGCTTGGATCGCGCGTATCGAGTCTTCAAATCACTTTTACGCCGATTATTTAAGTTTTGAATCTTTCGCCTTAATTTTCGACAGGGGCTGCACCTAGGTGCATTAACGAACTTGCCGTATTCTCCTGGTCTTACGAACCCGGAACAGTGGTGGTCACGTCTAAGGATATTTCCGTAATGTATTAAAATGTTGGCCAACAGGTATTTAATTTGTTAATCCACCAACTGTAGCATAGAAATATATAAGCACTACATCATATACTTATATACCTTTCATCGTGCATCCCCGTGCCATTACATACAACTTTCTTTCCCAGGTCGTCCAAAAGTGTCTGCAACGATCGGATTGACGAAAGTGTCGAATCGAGTTGCATGTTCGCTTTCTCGTCCGCTGTACATACCTTCAAAAAAAGGGTGTACAGTGCAACCGCGATTATGTGAACCTCGATCATCCGAAGCCTCAATTATCCGAACGTTAGCGCGAAATCTTATACATAGATGGTTGCCGCAGCACGAACTGGGTGTTCAAACTTATTGAACATGGTGTCCAGTAAAAACTCCGTACGAAATTCAACGACATTCAAGGGCAGTTTCCAGGACATTTTCAGGTTGTGTTGGGACATTTATAAAAAACGAAAATATGCGTTTCGCGCGCGACACACGAAATAACATTTAGTTCGATAACCGTTTTCGTTTACGTTGAATCGGTTCAGAAGAAAATACTCACTACCCATACCGCACGCAATATTTTGAAATCATTTTCTTTTTCAATCATTTTAGCATCGTTTAACCCTTCACGTACCGGTGTCTCGCTCAGCGAGACACCGGAATTTGCCAGGACGCAACCTTCGACCGATTCAAGTAACAAGTTAACGGGCTAAAAAAAATCCACAGACGTACCTTGAAATGTTGTTTTTTTGATAACGCAGAAAAAAATTTATTACGAACATCCATATGGTTTTTGTGTTTAAAAGAAGGCATGGTCGTTTGCGATTGGCAAAAAATCCTCGGTACCTGAAGGGTTAAATCTCACGAAATATTTCTGAATGTAAGAAAATAATATTTTGAAATATTCTATAAAGATATTTAAATGAAACGTTTCTCAAATATTTCAGAAACATACTTAATCTTACAACACATCTGAAGTGTTTCTGAAACGGAGATACAAATTTTGAAATGTTTTCAATTTCATGTTTCACCGAAATATTTCTACGATTGTTTCGGTGTTTATGCGGGTGGCATATACAAATCGGCCTGGTGATGCAATCTTTGACTTTGAAGTGTTTCAGACCATTTCGGAAACATTTCAATATAAGATTTATGAGCGGATAAAAAAATATTTTTTAAATGTTTTTAAGACATTTCACCAATATTTTTGTATATCAGTCAAATATTTTCGATATTTCAAAAAATATTTCCGTGCTATTTGGATATGCACGAATGTATATATGTATCTCACCAAAACGGGGATACACATTTTTTTAGAATGGCCGCTAGTAATATATATTTTTGAAACAATTTCAAATTTGCGGGGAAAATAAAAAATTTAAGGACATTGAGTAATATTCAAAGACATTCCAGGACTTTTTCAAGGACAGGCAAAATTCAAGAATAATTCCAGGAGTTCAAGAACTTCAAGGACCGCTGGACACCATGTTTTCACCCACCCCAGCAGTCGGACAGCATGTATCAGAAACTAATTTCAATACTAAATCGTTTGAATCGCCTTACATGCGCAGTTCACACTGAAGTGGTTACGCGTAGCTAGCGTTCGGCAATTAAAAAACAATGGACGACTGTATTTTACAGAACCCTTGAAACAAGACTTAATAAGATGTCGGAGTTACGTTAAAAATATATTTTGAAGTTTAATATATACTGTTATTTAATTTATGTACAAGGTATTCTTTATCAACCGGGCCACTTTTTTCGGTCAACCTCTCGGATGTGTTTTTTTCCCCCAGTTTGTAGTACTACTTGAGAGGGATTTCTGTGATTTGTTTTTAGATTTTTAAAGTGCACCGTTCAGAATTCACTTTTTTTTTAATATCAGTATATCTCAGAAAATATTGGTTGTTCAAACTTCACAAATACAATTGCGACATATACCGTAGTATATTCCGCTTTTACGGCTGCATTTGCGTTATCCTTTACACTTTTAAGTGTAAAAGTGCAAACACCATGTACCCGTTGAGCATATAATATAATACAATACAATAAAAAGTAATCAGCAAAACGTTCTTACCGTGACCGAGAGATCGTTGTACACTATCAATCGCAGTGTCGGTTCATACGAATACGGATCGATTTTTACGAAGACAATGCTATCTTCGTCTTTTCGATTCCTCGCCCAGCACCAAGTTTCCGACAGTGGTCTTTTCTCCAGATGAGCCAATATATCGTCGATCAATAATTGCATCGGTTCATCGTCAGATGCTCCAATATTTCCCTCAATCTGCAACAAACGGATTGACTGTGAAGTAGAAATGCATTTACAAATACATGACATTTTTAATCGATGTGACGGTGAAGATAAAGTTAACAGATGAAGTTAATCATAATATCTCAAAAACGAATTGATGGATTTCTATGAAAATTTGTATCGATTTACGTCTACAGATTCTTTAGTCGTTGACGTTTTCATATAAAAAAATAATAAAAAGCGTGCAAAGTGATTTGCACAATTACTTCCTCATCTTTTACGGTTTTGCGCATAACTTCCTCTATGATAAATATCATTGTTCGATTTTGGCTTTCTTATAGACGAAGCTATAAGTAAAATACAAGTTTCACAAAAAAAATAAAGGTACATTATAAGAAAGCGATATGAAAATTTCAATTTTCAACGCTTGTATTTTTGAGTTAACTATAGAAAAGGCATGTGCAAATTACTTTTTGCACCTTTTTTCGTAACATAACAAATGTGTACATCTCATAAAATTAAAACCGTCAAAATTTACAACATAATTTATTATAGGAAATCGCAAAACGACATTTTTAGATTTCGTCGTTTTAAAGCAATTTTTAATCCATTCTTTGCCGCTAATTACAAAAATATAACTTATTTTACTCTTTGCGCGATACTTGATGCCGAAACTCGTGTCAAGCGTAACAAAAAAAGTTTCAAAAAATTCAAAATTTTCAAAATCTCATAAAATTTAAACAGTTGGATCAATTTTCGCCGAATTTAATATGACACATTGTACAGTATTAGTCCATTCCCGTGCCAAATTAAAGCTCGATACCTCCATGTTTACTCGAATTAGACCATTTTTAGTAATTTTACAAAAAAAAAATCAAAATTCCATAAAATCTGATCCCTTCGGTAGATTTCGGCCAAATTCAATACCAAAGATCTTTGTTCATAGTATTGTATTTATATCCATTTTTAGGACGATAGCTCAAAATTTACGAAAGTTAGAGCTACCACAGACTTTTTTTTTTATTTCAACATCGCGTAAAATATCGAAACGAACCTCAATCTTGATGAAAATTGCACTGAAGGAAGAGACGTGACCACTCTACTAGTGTACAAAATTTCAACCCGCTATCTCAAGCCGTTTCCGAGTTATAGTCATTCTAAACGATGAATGTCTGTCACACACACGCACACGCACACACACATACATCCATCCAGACGCCAGCTAAAAATCACATTTCTCGACGTTTTCGACCATTTCTACATTTACGCGAACATTAAAATCTCGAAAAAAAAAATTTCACGAAAACATAGCTTCCTCTGAGGAAGCAAAAATAATTTTAAAAAATGATTGTGTTAAAAAATGGGTAAAAATCGATTTTTTCCAAAAGACCGTCATTTGGCCATCTCTTTTCCCTCGTCAAAAACCGCGTTATATATCATTTAATTGTTATGAAACAATTAAAATCTTTTGCTTCAGATAAAATGACAAGTCAAAATCAGAGTCAACGAAAACTTTCGAAAAAATAATTTTACACCAACCGATAAAGAACATACATAATAACAATAAAATTGAATGAACAAATTCTTAAATGTTCTTTAATATACCCTCCTGCCACCCTAAAAAAAATCAAATCGATAAAGCGCATATTTTACCAAGAAAAAAATTACAAAATATGCGTGCGTTTTTACCAATTTATTGTGACGTAACCCCTTAAACTACGTTCAAATCGCTTTACCTCACTAGAAGCTGACAAACTTTCGACGCTTGTTTCCATCAGGTGGCCGGCAAAGTCGTATGTATCATCCTCATGATGGACTTCTTTACGAAGGCCGCTGTGTTCCTGTAATGAACAACAATTTGTATTTTAAGAAAAACAGTCAGGCCATAGTTGTACGTGTAATGAATCTTGGTGTATCATTCTTCATGTTAGTTAAAATTCATTGATTTTATAACAAATGATCATCAACGGACCGTAATTTCGATGGTTTAATGAAACCATCCAGTACTTATTGAATAAACTTTGTATATAACGGGTGGGTAAGAAAATACATGCTTATCAAAATACAATTTGAAACTATGTTTACCTGGATATCATTCGAGATATTCGAAGAGGTTTCCATCAGATTATCAGCAAAGTCGTCGCTTTGTAGATGCTCATCGACGTGGTCAAAATCAATTTCAGCGATCGAAGCCGCAGCAACAGGTGCCGTTCCACAAGAACTAGAAGCACGGCGTACGAGTGCGACTTTTTTTTTAAGATTTGGAACTTCGACGGTAGACGTGGCTTCATTTGGAGCAAGCGGAGTATCAAGAACCAGTGAGGCTTCTCTTCGAAGAGTTTGAACGTCGGTAATGGATGTCGCAGCGAATGGCACGAGCGATTCTTCGACAAGCACAATTTCTTTTCGAAAAGTCCTAACGTCAGTAACAGACTTTGTTTCGAATGGGCGAGAGTCGGAAACAATAGCAGTTTCTTTGTGAGCATTTGGAATTCCGGGATCACATCCAATGTTCTCCTGCAAATAAAATAACAATGTGGAAAAATCACCTTAACAAAGTGAGAGTATCTAACAGAATCAAACACAAGCATCTAATATCTTTAAACATTATTTATTTATTTACTGCTCCCATCCTCAGAACCCCGAAATGAGGGTATGGATTGCGGAAAAATACGAACAAAAAAGTTCAAGTTCAAAAAGGCTCATCATGTTCCTTTATTCGCGTAGCTTCTTCTATGAAAAAGCATTTTCTGTATTTTTAACTTTCTCATAGAGGAACCTACGCGAATAAAAGAACATTATGAGAAAGCGATATGAAAATTTTTATTACATTTTTTTTGTCATTGTAATTTTGAGTTAAGGGATGACGCTACAGTGATAATTCGATTTTTTGGCCATTTAAAAAAAAATTTTCCCCTCGTCAAGGACCGTGTTATATATCATACGTTAAGAGACAAATAAAAATGTTTGTTTCTAATAAAATTACAAGATAAAATCAGAGACACCGCAAAGGAACTTAACAAAATATTTTACGCTGACCGAAAAAAATACATAATAACATAAAATTGAATGAAAACATTCCAAAATATTTTGTACTATATATCCTCGGTCCACCCGAAAAAAAATTAAATCGATAAAGCGCATATTTACCGAGAAAAAATCATGAAATATATATGCGTTTATGCCCATTTTCTGTGGCATTTACTGTAAGCCCTTAAGTATAGAAAAACTATGTGCAAATTACTTTGCACCTTTTTTCGTAACATGAAAAGATTTCTACATTTCATAAAATTAAAACAGTCAAAATTGACACCAACATTTATTGTAAGAAATCGCAAACTGAAATTTGTGGATTTCGTCGTTTAAAGGCAATTTTTAATCTATTCTTTACCGCTGATTCCAAAACTGCAACTCATTTTACTCTTAGTGTGATACTTGTTTCTGAATCTCGTGTCAGACGTAAATAACAAATTTTTTAAGAAATTCGAGATGTTCAAAATGCTATGAAAATTAAACGGTTGGATCAAATTTTAGAGTATTTTAAGTATAAAATCTCAGAAACTTTTTTTTTTATGAAAACAGTTTCCTCTACGAGGAAACTAAATGGTTTAAAAATAAATATACTAAAAGATGAAAAAAACTATACAAAACTTATATGCATGTACGGGTCACAGCGGAGACATTCATTTTTGTTTATAAAAATAATATTACCTTCTCAGCAATCGCAACAGGTGTCGCTCCTTCTGTAAGTGCCCAGTGTTGGCGCGGGATTCTATGTATCGTTCCATCTGGCAAACGTATTTGATCTTCCGTCTTTATACTATCCTTTGAGAAATGTAGTTCGCAAACTAAATGTCTCTCGGATAGATCCAAACCCAAGAGCCTGCTCCAAACTTTTGTCATGTTGTTGTGCTATAGAGAAAAAAAATAAACAAAAATATTTTAGTTTCAAAATTACAAGTGTCAATATTATAATGACGATATAAAAGAAACGAGATTTAACAATTTTACCTTAGGTACACTGAAGAGAGAAGCTTGTCGCAGCCCAGCATGTTTGCGTCGAGTCCTGTCTCTGTCGTGACCACTTGGGCAATTCGGCACAGCGCATAACCTGCCCATCCTTATGCGAACAAATTTAGATGAAATTACACTGGTATCTATACTGTAACGATGGAAAAACAATTTCAACTTCAAAATTGATTAAAAAATCTACAGCTAATAGTTTAATTGTTTATTATTAAACAGGATGTAGGGTAGAGCGGGGCAAAATGGGGCAACGGGGCAAAACGCGGTTTTTGGGCAAAACGTCATTTTCCAATAATTTTCGGATGCCCGAATTCGCCCCATCGATACATCAGGCTTTTCTGCCCCGTTTTGCCACCTTGTCCGATCCAAAAATGATTGGAAAATTTAGTTTTGCCCAAAAACTCTGTTTTGCCCCGTTGCCCCATTTTGCCCCGCTCTCCCCTAAATATGTTAAAAATACTCTGCGTCCGTGAATCGGGGATTTAAGTAATGACAGCAACAATAATAATAGGTAAACAACTTAAGTCTTACCTGCTCTCACTTATCTTTTGATAAATCCAATGCGTATCACTCCGATTTTATTTCACAAACTGCCGACTTGTGTCAAACGACATGGCGACCGAGCACGCGGCCAGAGAACATAGATGTGTATAGAAGCGTAGTCCTTATGGGAGCTCTTGGCACGGTTTCGCTGGGGTACCCGTTAGTGAGTACCCCAGCCACCTCTGGTGCTGGCTGTATCGATGTGAACGCACACGCTGCAACTCGATTAGCTCCGCCCAGTACTCATGCGTTCTCGCTCGCACTCACGAGCCTTGAATGTTGGGGGGGCTGACAGTTTGTTGATAGCACAATAATGCTCATAAAACTGTCAAATGATGAAGCGAACTTATCTATACATATGAATAGTATAGTTTGTAAACAAATTGGATAAAAATAGATGCTTTTATAAAATATCGATTAGATTAGTAAAACAGCAGGCTCGCGATTTTTCATCGAGTTTCACACGTTTTTTTCCCAATTGGTCAGTGACCGAGTGGTTGAAGGCTTCTATTTTTGTTCCGGCAACCCGTGTTCAATTCCGTCGTGGGCGATGTTTTATTCTTTTCTTTCCTTTTTTTTCTTTCTTTTTTTTCGTTCGTTTTTTTACAAACTAATTGTCAGCATTTTTTAGCTTCACGTTAAACGCCTTAAATTTACATCTTTAAGAACAAATAGATGTAATGTGATTGCGCTGCGGGAGCGTGAGATACGAGGCGCCTTCAAACGTACACCGTTCAAACGTACACGGGTTCACCGTAACACAGCTGAATCGTACACTTCATGAAATGGCACACGGCGTTCAAGCTTACACAACGAATTTCTAACAAACGATTTTTCTAACATCTGACAAACCGTACACCGCAAATTTATTACACATCAAAAAGCTTTCACATTTAAAATGAACACATTCAGAATTTAACAACATTATTTTGTAACAACCGCGAAATGTAACAACTTCGAAAGCTTACACGTGAAATTTGTAACAGACGTTGAATCTTACACCCGTGCGTACGTACACGCGCTAACAGGGAAGGGGGCGGCTTGAGACTGCCGCTGATGAGAACCACTGCTAGTATGCGGGTTAAATGGACGTCCCAGCAGGCAACGTTCGCACGGTAACCCTGTGAAGTCCATTTAACCTGCATAGTAGCAGTGGTTCTCATCAGCGGCAGTCTCGAGCCGCCCCCTTCCCTATTAGCCCGTGTACGTATGCACGGGTGTAAGATTCAACGTCTGTTACAAATTTCACGTGTAAGCTTTCGAAGTTGATACTTTTCGCGGTTGTTACAAAATAATGTTGTTAAATTCTGAATGTGTTCATTTTAAATGTGAAAGCTTTTTGATGTGTAATAAATTTGCGGTGTACGGTTTGTAAGATGTTAGAAAAATCGTTTGTTAGAAATTCGTTGTGTAAGCTTGAACGCCGCGTGCCATTTCGTGAAGTGTACGATTCACCTGTGTTACGGTGAACCTTGTACGTTTGAACGGTGTACGTTTGAAGGCGCCTCCAGAGAACATAGAAGTATATGGAAGCGTAGTCCCCGTGTTAATATTTGGCACAGAAAAGATAGTCCCGATTTCCGACTGTAGTTGGCGCCGCTATGTATCGGTGTGCCTAACACACGCGAAGAATCTCAAGCAACACCCCTCGTGGTTGTCTCTCTCATACTCATGTGTATCGGACTATAGCGTTCTCTCACTCGCGCTCATGCAGGAACGCGGTTGGGCGTGTCTTTGAGTTCGCACTGATGCTTCGAATATTTTAAGATTTCCCTACAAACAGAACTCTATGCTAGATTAATACAATTTCCTACTAGAATATTTAATTAAAATAGTAATAGATCGGTTGAAGCGTTCAAAAAACATTAACCGAAATAGCAAAGCAGCGGACTAACAGATTTTAATCAACTGTCATAAGTATATTTTCGAGTGAGTTGGTGTCCGAGCCGTCAAAGGACTTTCTTTTTATTTTCCTAACCGGGGGTCAATTCCGTCAAACGCAATATTTTTTTCCTTGTCTTTCCTTACTGCAACTATCTAAATGGCAGTATTTTTTTAGCGTAAAGTTAAATAGTCACTCTAAATTACATCCTTACAGGCAGGTAGATGTAACGTGATCGCGCCGCAAGAGTGAGGTATGTTCTATGATTCGTGCTCGCGGTGGAGTGAGAAGGAAACACGAGTGTGTTTCATATGCTCTTAAACCGACATTGAACACGTTTTTGCGGTGGCGTGAAGAAATTAAGCATTCGCAAACCCAATTAGCAAAGCAGCGGCCTCATGACTTTTCATTAACTTCCACACATAGTTTACCAAGCGAGCCAGTGGCCGAGTGGATGAGGGCTCTGCTTCATAACTGGATATCCATGGTTTGATACCGTCACCATGTTATTTTTTTTTCTTTCTTTTTTTTTCTTATCTTAATGTCGCTACAAACAAATGCAAAATGCATTTGATTGTAGCAACATTGAGACGCAGCATCGCATTATACTAAAAATAATTACTATCGTGGCGCAAATAATTTATTGTTTATATGCAATCATAAATAGATTTAATTTATCATTTTCATTGTGATACTTTTCACAGAGAATACTGAAATAATTTGTGCCACAATAACAAGTATTCTTAGGTATGATGCGACGCTGCATCTCAACGTTGCTGCAAACAAATGCATTTGTATTTGTGTGCAGCAACGTTGAGATAAGAAAAAAAGGAAAGAAAAAAAAATACCATTGCGACGGTATCGATCCATGGGTGTCCAGTTAAGAAGAGGAGCCCTCCCCCACTCGGCCACCGACTCGCTTGATAATTTTCGTGTGGAAGTCAATGAAAAGTCGCGAGACCGCTGCTTTGCTAATTGGGTTTGCAAATGCTTAATTTCTCCGCGCAAAAAAAAGGTCAGAATCAGTTTAAGAGCATGTGAAATACACTCGTGTATCTTTCTCACTCCACCACGAGCTGAAACGAGATGAAATACTAGTGTATCTCACGCTCCCGCCGCGCAATCACATTACATCTATTTGTTCTTAAAGATGTAAATTTAGGGCGTTTAACGTGAAGCTAAAAAATGCTGACAATTAGTTTGTAAAAAAACGAACGAAAAAAAAGAGAGAAAAAAAAGAAAAGAAAAGAATAAAACATCGCCCGCGACGGAATTGAACACGGGTTGCCGGAACAAAAATAGAAGCCTTCAACCATTCGGTCACTGACCAATTGGGAAAAAAACGTGTGAAACTCGATGAAAAATCGTGAGCCTGCTGTTTTACTAATCTAATCAATATTTTATAAAAGCATCTATTTTTATCCAATTTGTTTACAAACTATACTATTCATATGTATAGATAAATTCGCTTCATCATTTGACAGTTTTATGAGCATTATTGTGCTATCAACAAACTGTCAGCCCCCCCAAACATTCAAGGCTCGTGAGTGCGAGCGAGAACGCATGAGTACTGGGCGGAGCTAATCGAGTTGCAGCGTGTGCGTTCACATCGATACAGCCAGCGCCAGAGGTGGCTGGGGTACTCACTAACGGGTACCCCAGCGAAACCGTGCCAAGAGCTCCCATAAGGACTACGCTTCTATACACATCTATGTTCTCTGCTCTAGTCTTCATGTGTCTGTCACCCAAAATTTCACGTCTGTCGTTCGACGATGGCCGTCAGGTTGGTGATGTTACTTCGCGCAACAACAAAATCTATTTGATTCATCGTCAAGGATCGAAGAAAACTCGTTTAAGATGTCGCAAATTTTTCGTCTCGTCAGGCCGGAGATGATTCAAATTTGTAGAATCTACGGAAGTCACAGGTAAGACAAAAAAAGAAAGAATATGCAACGTATAGGTTTGCAAAACGTCACTCTCATCTCTTAGCCACTAGCGTTCGTACGACGCATTAAGCCGAACAATTTGAATTACATGTTTCGTAATATCTTTCGTTGACTTCGTGATACGCACGCGATCTCGAATAACCCGTGATATTCCGCAATAAAAGCCGCAAACAAACGCACACTTGACTCGCGGAAACACGATGCGTATGAAACGAACAATGAAACACCCATCCTAACCTCATTATCGTCAAGCTCGTGTAAATAACAACAAAAACTTGTCAACGAAACGAAAAAAAAATCCGATTTTTGTTAAAGAAATCTGCACAGCCATTACGAGACTCTTCGTCTGTCGCCGAACGCGACACAAAAAGATATTCGTCATGCGTTCGTTAAACTTTCCAAAGAAGTGAGTGGGGAAAATGAACAAAAAACCGACCACGCTTGTCGGACGCTCTCCGATGGATGGAAGTGTCGGAAGTTTCGCGATGATATATCGTTGCTCCCATTGTAGATGCATCCCGACACGAGTAAAAAATCTAGTCACGAAGATTTCGTGAAAGTAACCGAAGCTTACAAGGTGCTGAGTAAGGAACACACCAGAAGGAGGTATGACATGGAAATGCAAAATCAAGGACCCAACGGACGTCCCATTAGGGTGTACGTATCCAGGAAATGCAAGCGAAATAAAAAAAGCCTAGGGACAAAATCATGTAAATAAAACTGGATCGCAATTGCACGTTAACCTTTATTAAAGATATATTTAACGCAACCAACTTGAGTAACAGTAACGAGTCAAAATAATTTGATCAACTAAAAAATAATTCAAACACTTCATTGAAGACAATCATTTCCCATTTTATACTTGTCCCAACTTCCAGATTTTGTTGTGGGACTGTAAATCTTGTTGAGAAGAAAATGAGAACATCACAGACAATTTGGTTCAGCAATGTCATTTAAAAATTGCGTCGAGTAATAAATGGAAAAACATTGCCTTCCATGAACGGCGTTACAGAATTATTATTGATCGATAATCGATAATTGATTATTGCTGAGCAGCAATAAATAAATAATTAATGTTGGTCAAAAGTAAATAATTACATTATTGTTGATCTATAATCAATAATTAATTATTATTGATTGATATAATTATTGATATTGATAATTGATTGATCGAAATAATAACATTATTATTCATCGATATTAAAAGATCGATAAAATTGTTTCACTTTAATGGTGTTCCTCAATTGGCTTTCCGTCAAATATTCAAACCCCAAGTAACGCAATAGCGCTCAATCTTTATTTGGACGATTTTTCGGTCCCTCGACCGTCTGGAACGTTATTGACGAACAAACCCTTTTATTCAGGGTTTATTATGACCCAGACGTAAGAGGGTGGTATCCCCGGCCTACAGTGCATCCTCGAGGCCCCAATGACCCTAATTTCTACAGCGTCAAAGGGGTTAAACGGGTCTCCAATGTGACGGTCGTCCTGCTGTGCATCATCCTATCAGCGTTCGGCATTGTCGCTCAAGTAGTCACTATAAGCAGGTCCGTCGTACTAAGGAATAAACTGCTCGCCGAGAGCTCCAAGTACGCCGAGGAATACAAAAAAGTTCGTACGGAAGCCGAAAGCAAGGATCACGAGCAGCGAATCGCCGACTTCGAGGAGAAACTCGCGGCGAGCAAAGCCGACACTGGAATCGGCCTGCATAGTTGACCCACCGCTCCGTTAACCGGACGCACCATACCGGAAACCGGATCGAACGATCCATAGTTTCATTACTTCTTTTTTTTTGTTTTTTTTGCTGTAAAATGAAAATGTGATGTAATGTTTATTTTTTAAAACAAGAGATTTACACCAACGTCGTTTGTTTATCCGTTACCGGAGTGATCGGTATCATTGACACGCGTTAACGATTAATCTCTATCGGTGGATTTCTTCGGATTATCTCGAGTACAATTAAGTTTACAATGATACATACGTTCTATGTCGCAACAATACAATTGTATCACTCTGGGTGCGTTCTTGAATGAAGTTCTGCGCTGTTCTGTTAGATCCGGAAATATTCGAGATGTATTCTCATGTATGCGCAGCTGAAATAGGCGTTCTTATATTCCAGTTTTCTCTCTGTTCAGGGTTTAGTTTTTACATGAATTTTCTCTGATAAGTTTTATTTTGTTATCAAATCGCTCTAAATGTATCCTGCGGAAAGCATTGGATGTTTGATGGTTTAAGAAATCCACTAGCAGTGGACAGTCAGAATTATAAGAAACTCATCAGAATATAAGAACTGAGCAGATCTGCATTCAAGAACGCCACCTTTGGTTTTAACCACTAAAAAACGATTATAGTCGAATCTTTGGGTTTTTAATAGTATCGTCGCGATTTCTTGAATAAATACAAACTCGAGATTTAAATCACATGCGATTTTCGATAAATAGGGGAAAAAATTCGCGCCACGCGCCATAAAATGATGACTTTCATCCAAGACGGTTTGAAGGTGGGAGCTTGGTGCACGATCGCATAATTTTTTTTTTTATTCTCTTGAGCAATTGCAAGAGTTACACAATTATTCGGTATAATAAAATTAACTTTACAAAAGTGTGATGGAGAGACGGGTTTTCGTTACTGTTACGATTTAACAGATTTCTTCTCGGCGTCTAAATCACCCATTTCCTCTTCTCTTCCGGCAATCCTCGCACACCGTTGAAAAAAACGGTATCTTCCTCAGTGATCGCTCTCGTCACTCGCCGTTTTCTCGGTTATTTTTTTCACGTAAGTCATTACCGAGACGTGAGGATTTGCTGGTGAGAATACCGGCGCACCATTCTCATCGAGGTAGTCGGTATATTTGAGCTCGTAAACCGGTTCGAAACCGTATCTCTTGCATAGCTTGCCGGAGAATAGGGACGTGCAATCCGATCGGATCATGTGAAAGCCCAACTCGTGAGCAATCTCTCTGTAAATTAATATTATTATCGTGGATTACTTCATTGTTTTGAACGCGAAGAAAAAAAATTATCCCGTTGCAGAAATGCACCATGGTGTACACAGAAAAAAAATGGTTTCGTTTCTCCATCAGAATGTAGGTCGTTAATAATTTATTGTTGCTGCAGCAAAAAAGTTTGCTGCACATTAGCAAATACATTTGTTGCTACAAACAAAATGTGCTGCTTATAGTGAGTAAATTTGCTGCTTACGGCAAAAAAATTGCTTTTACAGCTAAAAATTTGCCGTTGCATAAAAAAAAAATTGCTTTTACAGATAAAACTTTGCTTTTTTTGCAACGAAATTTGGCTTTTTACAAGTAAAAATTGACTTTCACAACTAAAAATTGTCTTTTACAACAAAAAAATTGGTTTTTACAACAAAAAAATTGGTTTTTACAACAAAAAAATTGGTTTTTACAACTAAAAAATTGGTTTTTACAACTAAAAATTGGTGCTACAGCTAAAAATATGCTCCTGCAGAAAACAAAATTTGGTTCACAGCTAAACAGTTCTATTGTTTCTATATTTACTAGACAAATTAGTTGCGTGAAGAAAATTCTTGTTGTCCCAAAAAATATATCTCTCTCCCTGCATAAACTCGAGCGATTATCCGAAGAGAAGATTGTTCTGTACTTACACAGTCTTCTCGATGAGAGCCCCGGCAACTCCTCGACCCCTCCAATTACTGTCCACCGATATGATCCTGATCTCAAGGACCTTCTGACCCGGATATCTCGCCGGTATGGCCGCGCTCTTGTCCACGTGATGAAGCAGTCTCAGTATCTTTCGGAATTTCGGATTTTTGCAGCTGTCTATGTATTCGGGCTCTCCCTCTTCCGGTGGTTCCATTTTACCTGCATTTTTTTCGCAAACAAAGGAATACCATTATAGACGTTTAATTACATGTATCTGATTAAACGATCGTCGGTTCTATTGTGTCCGCCTGCCTCGATTCGAATGTCGAGCGTGTGCGCTAAATCACGAGTTTATACGTGCATATATTTGTATTGGAGGTGATATAAAAAAAAGTGCGTTTAGCGACGGAGACAAGATCTAAGGCTCAGGAACCGGCAGCAGGGTGAGGTTGCCTCGAGGACGCAAAGTACAATGCTTGCGACACAACCGACGACAATCGTCCGTGGGCTCTCTTTTTTCCTGCATTTTTCATTGATTTTTTTTCCTTGTACCGATGCAATTTATGTGCGCATGGATATAACTTTATCGAGCTGTGCTCTCGATCATTATCCGCATAATACAGGTTACACCCAGGTAAATGACTATGCGTCAACGAATGTCCGACGATAATCGCGGTGAACGGATCGCGTTTTGCGAGCACATTGTACGTGAAGGCGGATCGAGTGAACAAAAAGAGTGGGCAAAAAAATAATGCATAGAAAAAGCGTAGGTACGAACGAAAGGACAACGGTCGCACGGGACACGAAGCTGTTGTGTACGTGCAGACCGTCGAACAAGACATCCACCTCGAGAACTAATTGAATGGGTCGTTAGAAAACATTTAATAAGCTATTATACCATAAAATTAAATTTATGAGGAAAAAAAAAGAAAAAAAAATGTTTAAAGCAGAAATTATAAGTAAAACATACTAGTTTCAAGGATCGCCAACGTCGGAGTGACTCTAGCCGAAAACTTATGTCGGATTACGTGACCCGGATCATTTTTTGGGAGCCTTTGATTCCGTGAAAAAAATTAAATGTATATTTTTTATATCGCGTTTTTAATCGTCCTGCAACGGCGCGATGAATCCATTTTGCAACTCCATCGAGAATGCTATACGGTAAAAGAGATTCGTACTTTTGACAAGCATTTTTTGTCCGCAAACGTTCACCTTTCACTTTTTTGTTAATTTTACAAAAAATTGTTGTAAAGCTAACAAACTTTTTGTAAATCAACCTACATCTTTTTGTACAATAAACAACATCTTTGTGTAAAAGAAACAATATCTTTCTGTAAAATTAACGGGAGAATAACTGTAGACGTTTGTGGACGAGAAACGTTGGTACCTATTTTACGTAGTTATCGACTTATAATAGGCACCCGAGTTCTTCTATCTTGTGAATAAATAAATAAACAAATTTTACTCTTGGTACTGGTGCAACAGACATTTACAAAACGTCTGTTTCTCCTTGTATTTTTTTTTTCAACATACACTGAATAATAATAATAATAATGCACCTCATAACTAATCAATCTTAAATGGGATTCCTATAATTGACTCACTTAAAATCGATTGTGTAACCGTTCGATAAAATCAATAATGAGACGACAACTAAAATAATTTTAATGATAAATGCGAGTAACGAGTCGATAGGTGGTGGGACCTTTCACATACTCTCGGGGTGCAACAGCTCCGATAAATTATTTTCATAACACTTGATTCTGTCGACTGTTGAAAAGTACTCATTAGCCGGATATTTGCGTGATTCGTCCACCGAGTATGCGGCAAGGTGTTTCTATAACCTCTGTTGTGGCCCACATCGATTACCGTAAGTTTCCTCGACGGTTGCGCATGCGCCGCGATTCAACTCGACGACCACTGCGACGATTAATCTAATCGAGTTCGTACGATCGGCTATCGACGATTTTTCCTTGCTCCCTTGCTTGCGGGTGCAGAGCATGATTAATGAGCCAGATCGCAGTTAAGACAAGTCGACTGCCGGTGCAAATTATTATACACTTCGTGTATGTATCAAACAAGCTGTAACATGTGGAACACGTTAAGAATCACGTAACAGCCTGCTGTAACGTCAAAGTCTCGGCGATACGCTAATAAACCTTCGAGCGCGATGAAGGGTACATAAAATCATGAAAAATTGATCTGTCGATCAATTTAATAACATATGTACTTTTTTTGTTGTCCCTTCTAAGTATCCTTTTGTCTCGGGCGTGGCAATTGCCAGCTTAACCGTGCCAGATATGCAGATAATGTAATTACCTAGTCATTAGCAATCGATGAACCGCGTCCACGGGCTCGCAACTAACCGGATAACCGAATGAAACATTACTGCGGCCGGAGCTCTTGCGACATTATTACGTCAAGGCGCGTCCACGATCGATTGACAAATTTTCGACAATGGAACGTCCTTACACACATATATATATATACCTATATATATATATATATAATCAAAATTAGCTTATTAACAACTTATTAATAAGGTATTAACAAATTTTTTATAAATTATTAATGTTTTATTAATTTTGTTAATCTATAAACAAATATAAATACACATATATATACATTTTCTTTTTTTTTTATCTTGCCGATAAATGTGCAGTAGCGTGAAGTTGGCCGTGTTTACGCAAAGCGTAAGTGTAAACGCGACCCAAGCTCGAGCTCTCCACAGACGTACAAATATTTTGACATCGCTTTCGGCCGAGCACTATTGCGGCGGGAATTTGTACCGATGCAAGAGACTAATGTCTCAATCCGCAGGGAGATCGCGTACATGAACGCACGTGACGCTCGGGAGTAGAGGGGTACACATGTGCATGAGAAAAAAAACGAAGACAGCCAGGACAAACGTTCACCGAGTTGTACACGTTAATGAACTCAATGAATCGCAATTGCGTCGAACAAACATGTGCTCTGTGTACCTTACCATTTGTGTGGGGCAATTGTTATAGGTATTCGGACAGCCGGGCATTGTCGAGAACGACAATGAATACAAAGTGGAGGTCAAATATTAATTAGGGTGAAGTCAAATATTAATTGGTGGTGAATATGGACCGGTAGGTGCATTGTTAATTTTCATGCTAATTTGGGTAAATATAAAATATAAATGAAAAAAATTGAAAAATAATCTATTGTAGATTGGTTTTTTTGGTGAAGTCAAATATCAATTGATGATGAATATGGAACGGTACATTCATCGCTGATTTTCGTGCTAATTAGGGTAGGCCATATTCACTACTTTTACCATAATCGATTAATCAAGAGGCTGTAGCGTCTCGACACCAAGTATTTTAAAAACCAAATTAAAGCGACATGCCGCCAAGTAGTTATACGTCAATATGTTATCATTTTACCCTAATCGATTAATATTTTTTATTTGTAAATAAAAAAACGATCTATTGTAGATTGTTTTTTTTTTTGTGTGAAGTAAAATATTAATTGGTGGTGAATTCGGCCCGGTCCATGTATGTATCATTTCCGTGATAATCGGGGTAGTCCATTTTCACCACTTTTACCATAATCGGTTAATATAATTGTACCCTAATCGATTCATTTTTGTTTTATTGAAAAGAAAATCATCTATTGTAGATTTTTTCATTTTTTCCGTTCTCACCGTTGAGCTGCACTCCGATGATCGAGCCGCTCGAGGATACCGCCATCAGGCTCAGGTTGTCCGCCAGTGCGGCCATGCTGTATTCCTCGAGTTCGATGCACGTACTGTCCTCCCCTTCCGGTATAAGTTCAATACTGTGATTCAACGGCTCATCGCGGAAGAAGAAACGTCTCAAAAATTTCAGCACCTTCGGTTTGTCCTCCCTCGCTATAAACTGTATGTGATAGTCCATTCCGATGGTCTCGTTCTCGCCAACGGCGTCCGCCAACTGAAACCCGAGTTCATCAACGCAATGTTTATCATTTCAGCAATTATCTCGTACAGAGCGATTCAGAAACTATGCACTTTATTTTCTCGGCCAAAATACTTGTATATATATTGAGACATTAAAAAAAATGTCTCGGGTACCATTTTGTTCGATTCCCGACATTTTTTCCAAAATTTTTTTATCTATACATTTCACCATTTTTCGATTCAACATTCGTTTTGCCGGTAGTTTCCATCCAGTTTGAATTTATTGATACTAAAAATTTGTAAGCGCTGCAGCGATGTCGAGTTGCGCTCTCAGAGTGAATCCTCCAGCCAATTGTCCAATTAATGTACATTGTAGATTACCAGTTTGCGAGATGAAAAATTAACGCAAAACGCTTCCGTCTCACATTTGGAAAGGTCCGTTTTATTTGACAGTACGCATGCGTTAGTAGCGCAAGACAACACCGATCAGCCTGTATATCAATTTTCGTGGAAGCAAAGATGTCACGCTGTTGTTCGAGACTAACCTACGACATAATACGATACGTACAAAGTTCTATATATACTGATTAGGTTTTATATTTTCCATTCGGGATTATATACATAGTGCACGCGTGCCTCGGTCATGCGACGACCTCTCGACGAGACGCGGTTTTCAATGAGCGAACCAAGTCCACACAGTTATCATCGAACTGTTTTTCCCCCCTTCATTCGGAACAATGTGAATGTGGGTAACGGGAGCATGGAGCCTCAAGTGAGTACACATTGCTCGAGGAAACTCGGCTCTTCTTGCCTCTTCTGCACGCGAATACCATCTTTTCATTGTAGCGAGATTGTTATCTTGAAAATTTATTATTATTTTGCTGCGTTCCGCAATCCCTGTATTTTTGTTTCGTCATAGAGGAAAGTATGATGATGATTTTTTTTTTTTTTTTTTACAAGTTTCGGAGTTTCAGTGTCAGAGCCCACAACTTCCGATTTTCTGACATTCTGCAGTTTTTTAAAATCACTATGAACAATATTTGGTATTGATTTACAAAAAGAAAAATGATTGACTTCTCAAAAATTGGTAAAATATTTTCATATTTTGACTTTGCAAGTAATGACCTTACTGACTCTACTGTTAAGGAATCTTGGGCTGCCGAGTTAAAATTTATTACATACTTTTAACAGAGTGAAAGGAACAACACCAGGATTGAGTTTGATGAAAATCAGTGATTCAGTTTATATTCAATATTTTTGAAATTATCTAAAATTATGTTGTTAAAAAAAATGTTCAACGAATTTGCATTCCGAAGGGTGCTTCGCGACTGAAGTCCAAAAATGAGCAATATGCATATCAAATTTGCAGCTTTAAAAAAAAAATGTATAAAAAATGTATTAAAACAAAGTTATAACTTCAGCATTTATCTTTTAAATTAATAAAATACCTCTTACGAGAACCAAAAATAAGTTATCGAATCAGGTTTTAAAAAAATACATATACATATATAAAATATATTTTGCATATTTTTTCGTTCGAAATTATAAATTCGACTGACTGGCCGAGCTACAATTCGAGCCGTGTGTACGAGAGACGGGTGATTATTCCGCAATGTTGGAATCTCGATTGCACTCGACCCCATTGACAATGCATGTTATGTCAGGCGATCCTTTCCCGGGACAGTTTCTTCGGCGTTCCGTGTCTTACCAAACGCGACACGGAGAATGCACTCGTCCAGCTACCACTCTTCTCTCCCGACTAACAGTCGATCTACCGTGAGACTCTTAAAATTATATCCCAGAACGCATTTCGTCGACGGTACAATGAATGATACTCGAAATAGGAAGTGCGAAAATGAAGATCTAAGCAAACAGTACGATCGGCACAGTTCAAACAAGGAATAAATTCTTGGTAAATCATGTCGATCAAACGAAGCGCAAAACATTTTTCATTTGCATCATTATTCAGACCAGCTTTATTTTTAGATAATTTTTTTTTCTGCAATTTTTATTTATTTGTCCTTAAATTATTATGGCATATTTATATTTTATTTTATTCCGCTAATTCCTTATCGTTATTATCTATACATCCGAGGGCTCCGGATTCTATTCAACAATTTTCTTTTCTCTTCCTTTTTTGCAATTTTCTTTTAATAAAAAAAACCCCTTAATATTTTCTCACTCTTACCGAGTATCTCGTTATTTTTGGTGAATCCTTGGCGAATCCGATTATCGGCTCGTCGTGCCGACGGTCGTTGATCTTCGCCTTTTCCATTTTCTCGCAGATCGTACCTTGACTGTTCATGATGGATCTAACAAACTTCGCACGATCAGCTCGAGCGTGAAGCTTTGTAATCGTCGTCGGCTCGTGCGAAAGCGGTAACCACTAGTAACGGCGATCGGCGCGTTTCGAGCGGTATTTATACCGGCGACGATTGACCGCGAAACGTCGCCACCGTGTTAAAACTCACTATAGGTATAGCGAACTCGGAACTCCCGAGAAAAAAAAAGTTATACAAAAAAAAAAATTATAGAAGATTGTAGAAAAAAGAAAACTGTGAGTGAGTGCTCGAGCGAATTTTCGTACTCGTATCTTTCGCTCGCGACCTTCCTCTCGTTGGTCTGTATAATCCCGGTTAAACTGAGCCACGATGTCCGAGTCTCGTCGCTCTTATAGGTACCCGGCGAGGTGAATCGGTTGGGGCAAACACAGGCTCCTTCTTCTGCCTACAACGATCAACCCGCGGACCAGCGAACGACACTGGTCCTCGGGATCTCTCGGCCAAGCAAATGTATTCTCGAACCCCTTCTTACGCCGATCGCAAGGACGATCGAGCCTCGCGATAACTTATTGTTTCGATCTTGGCGGATATAAATCGTTTCAGTTTTCCCGTTTCGATGCAGTGTACCTTTCGATCCGCGATCGTTGCCTTCGTTCGGCGATGATAATCCTTTTGAGGATCCAAGACAGAGAGTTCCTTCAGCGAGCAAGGCGGGCAAGGATCTGCGAGCAATAAAACGTTTGCGGACGTCGAGGACATCATTATCATTTACCCTTTATTGGCGCGTCTGGAAAGCCCCTAGGCAATTTTCCGCCATCAGCCGAGAGCGCACCGGCAGTAACCATAGATCATGTGATGCCGACGATCCTCGAGCGCTCGAGGATGCCGGAATCAACACTCAACGTTGTTGATTCAAGGGAGATCACAAGTTCCGAGCAGTTATTTTACACGGGAATTGTAGAAGTTTGTCATTGTGTTTGAATTAATAGCAGCATTGGTAGAATGTACGTGAGATGATCGATCGAGAACGCATGCGCGGACCTTGCCGCTCAAACAATAACCGCACTCGAGGATGTCGGAGTAATATTTAACATTGTGGATTCAAGAGAGACCGCAAAATGGGAGTAATTATTTGACTCGAAAAATTGTTGTCTTGTTTCACGAAAATTGTAGAAGTTCGTTATTATGTTAGAGTTAATTTTCAGCGTTCAATGCACGTGAGAGGATTGATCGAGAGCGCATGCGCAGTACCGTGTCGCTCGAACAATAACCGATTCGATTCTTGCCCTTGGTCAGGACCACAAGGGATATAATCATCCGCGTACCTCCTCTCGCTCCCTATTCAATTCCT
Organism: Ichneumon xanthorius; assembly: GCA_917499995.1. Lineage (NCBI taxonomy): Eukaryota > Metazoa > Arthropoda > Insecta > Hymenoptera > Ichneumonidae > Ichneumon > Ichneumon xanthorius. Next base: position 23,384,247 of record OU824203.1, on the reverse strand, counting down.
TCGCCCATCTATCTATCTCACGTTCCCGGTGCATTGATTAATAGACACCGTGATTACTATACCGTGACATCCATATTAAATCATTCAAGGACTCCCCGATGCATACGTACGCCGGTTGTACGTTTCTGTAGTTGCCAAGTGTGAAATTAATAACAGTCCGAGGAATCATGCATACACGGTTTTTCTCGTGTCGGCCGTTCGAGTGTAGCTTATTGAATAATCGATCTTAATAATGAAACAACGAAGAAGAAGAGGCGGAAGAGAATAAGAATAAAACATTGAAAAAAAAACAAAAAAACAAAAAGAACGACTTGCATGCTGCTCCGGTTCTTACCGCTCTCACGGAGATGTGAAGAAGCGACTAATGGAGTAATAGCTATTTACGTCTGATGCCGTGATAATGCCGGTTGATATGGCCGTGGCTTTTTTTTTGTTAATCGGCGGATATGAAAGGTTCGTCCAATAGATGCTATTACATATTGGTGTTAATTATATTCTCCCTTGGCCAGCATCTACTCCTTCCACATGTCCTAGGTAGTATAATATAATAGCATACATTGTTAGTATCGTAATGTTAATCTCTTAATGTTGCTATAGGTATAATCACTATGTCTAGAATAGATGAATAGTTGAACAGCGAGGCTCGCCCAAGCAAATCCATTTTGCTGTGGAAATAAGCCGTACAGCAGGTGGCCGTGGAACGAAGTGACGTCCGATATGGCTCCTAAGGTATAAGTATATATATATATATCTATATATAAGGTATAAGCATATATATATATATATATATATATAAGGTATAAGCATATATATATATATATAGGTACCTGTATATGAGTATATATATATACAGAGTGTATCTTATCATGGTTCGCGATCTGACGGCCGTCGAAGTCCGTCTCTCTCGGTCTCCCTGCCGCCTCTCGAACGCTTATTACAATATGTAATACGGAAGAAACAGAAAATGAGATTGACTCCGGTCGTTTTGGCAGAGACCAGAGTCGCCCGGTGCCGTGTTACGTTCACTCGGTTCACAGTCGAGCCTAGCAGGTTCAAGGCTTCCCGGATACTTGTTTTTACCGATACTGTAGCTTATTTCGGTCTTATATGGAAGCTGCGAGATTGTTTCGAGACCTTGCGGAGCCAGGATAAGTACCCGAGCGCTTTCGCCGGTAGGGGGAACTGTAGCGACTGCTGAACGGCGGAATGGCATGAACGACCGTCTTAAGGCGATGTAAAACATCTTCGCGCGACCGGCAATCGGTCGGTAACAAATTCAATTGTTTCGATACATTGCGGAGCCAAGATAAGTACCCGAGTGCTTTCGCCGGAAGATCGTGAGCGACCGTCTTAAGGTAGTACTTGCGGACAGCCTGAGCCCACGTGAGTTCAGAGAGAATTGAGAGAGGAATTGCGAACACTTCTCGATAAGATAAAAATCTGAAAAAATCAACCGTATGGAAGGTACTGAAAAGATTGATTTTGCATAATAATAATTCCCCAATGTTATTGACAAGTTAACGAAAAAAACATTTCGCAAGAAATCACCCGGCAAGCTAACTTTTAAACAAATGAAAACGATTTGTTAATTTTTCTGAATGGGTATGGATTTTTTCTGAATTTCATGTGATTTTTGAAAATTACGTTTTTAGTTAATAAAAAAACGTAATTTTCAAAAGTTACACAAAATTCTGAAAAAATTCATACGCATTCAAAAAAATTAACAAATTGTTTTTATATGAACAAAAAGTTAAGTTGCCGGCGGATTTGTTGACCTTTTTTTTTATCCTCAATTTGTTAATAAGATTTTGAAATTATTATTATGCAAAACCAATGTTTCAGCACCTTCCACATGCTTGATTTTTTTCAGATTTTTATCCCATCGAGAAGTGTTCGCAATTCTCTCTCAATTCTCTCGGAACTTACGTGAGCTTAGGCTGTCCGCTAGTACTACCTTAAGGTGATGTGTAATACCGCCGCCGGCAACAAAACTGTACTGTATACTAAATTGTCTTTCCCTAGGGAATCGATAGCTGCATGGAATAGTATATTATGCCACAAGGGAGGTAAGTGCGTGTTTTCACCGAGTGTGAAGATTGATTCCCGAGCGAAGCGAGGACAGAAATTCACACGAGATGAAAATGCACTTCCTCCCTTGTCGCATACGATATTTTTTTACCGACTTCGTTAAAATAACCACATTTCTTGCGTCGCAAAATCGTGATATTCGCCAATGACCATTATAATACCAATATAATGTAATAGCTCTATTACTCCCCGGGAGTAATAGAACTTGCAGAGGGTTTATGAGCACTATTACTCCCTAGGGAGTAATGAAACTGTGCTGCGCATGCGCATAGGTTATAATGATCATCAGTCAAAAATAGGCTATTTTCCGCCCGTATTGCACGCAAGGAATGTGGTTATTTTAGCGCAGTCGGGAAAAAATACTATTTTCGTTTTCCTCGGCGGTCGGCGATCTCAAAACGGCATGCAGTACAGTTTTTGTTACCAACTGAGCGCGGGGTAGGTGGGCGGTGGGGTTATACCACATCACCTTAAGGCGATAAAACGTCCTCGCTCGACCGGCGCTCGGTGGGTAACAAGATCTGCAATACATTTTCTTTCAATGGCGCAAAACCCTTTCGACGAAAGCGTCATATTTCGCGTTTGGACTGAACAAATATGCGATAAAAATGGATTACTGTTTTCGTTACCGACAAAAACTGGGTCCGGAATCCCGTCTTTCCGACTTTTATCAGAAAATATCCCAATTCTGTCGCAGCTAAGTTTCGTCCACCCTAAACCGAGTCATCATTATTTTGTATACCCTTATACCGCGCACAAATAAATGTCGATGGTTGAGAATCAATAGGACGCAACAATTTGTATTATACACTTTAACCTCGAAGTTGCGCTATTTTTGGCCCCCACCCGTCGATGCATAGTGTTCAAAGGGATACAGGCGTGGACGTAAATAGATGTTCGCAGCTCAGCATCTTCTCGGAAACCTTGAATGGGATACACGACGATGCTGAATCGACGCGGCATTCGCAGTCTAAGTATATGGTATTAGAGGCTCGAAGAGGAGACGACTATATTCGTAACACATGTGCAGCTTTGTTGCAGAGACAGTCAACGGTCCCCTCGCATGTCCTCTCCTGGACATTTAAATGAATGCTTTGATATCACACATTGCAATTTGTATTTTGATCACGACTTCACGAGAGACAGGTTTATACCATATCTAAATATATGGATCACCCGCCTACTGCCTGATCTAAATGGACGATATAAAAAAAATGTAATGTATGTAACGCCATTTTAATTATATGTTATAAATTATATTTATATATAACTAATTATGTAATATATAAAATAATTGTATAATAAAATTAATTATATTTCATTGTATTTCGATCAAGACTTCACGAGAGATAGATCGAGACTATATCTAAATATGTCGATCACTCGCCCACTTCCTGGTCCACATTTACTATACAAAGAAAATAAAATAAAAATTTATGTAACGCCATTTTAATTGGCATCGAAAAACGCTTCGCCGCCGGTACCCTCGAAGGCCGCAACGTAAGTGAATGTGGCGAGTCGCCAAGGTGTAAAAATCTCAAATCACATAATCGATCCGGCTTCGAGTCGGGTCTCACGAGTGCGATCGAAGAAATTGCCTCGCGACGAAGACGTATCGGATATAGAATAGGCAGTGCACTGTGTGATTTGCATACGAAAGAGCCGAACCTCTCGCACGTTCAACACTGTACGACACACGATCGAGCGACTAAAATAACAAGGGCGTATCCACCATGCCGTTTACGGACTTAATACGCTCTCGAGATTCTACTCGAGTGATCACACGTGCCCATGAATATTCGTCGTGCGTCGAATGCATCTGCGGAGGAGTCGCAGTAACAGCGGCGCAATGCAGATGAAAACCTGAAAGTCGAAAGTCGCGTGCGCACGCATAATTCGAGATTACATCCTCGCCCTTGAGGAGCTCGCACCTGTGGCCAAGTAAGGTAAAAGTACCAATGGACGGTCTAGAGCATCACCAGATTCCAGCAGTTATTAATTGTCTACTATAATATATTTTTATTACGGAATTATAATATTTTTTAATTACGGAAGAAAATAAGAAGAGCGTCCAAAAGTACCAGTTTTCGGACGCAGTTTTTCCTCACGTTCCGATCTTTCGGACAATCCTAGATTTCGAGAATCCTGATGTATGAACCCAATTAGTTCATATTAACTAAAAGAATTTCTTTGCCATTTATTAATTAAATCAATTAAAAAATCATATTTACACAAAACAATACTGGAGATGAGCTACGTACAAAGCTGGCTAACTTAACTTCTTCGAACTGCCCGATTATTGGGTCGCGTATATAGTAAGCTTGTACCATTTTCCGGGCACTATATCGTCGGTTTAAAAAAAAATACAACAATAGAAAATAATTTAGGCTTAATGCTTGTATAACTTTTTTCCGTGCATAAAATACTGTTTGTAGATACGATTACAAGTATCAAATTGGATTTCGAAAACTTAAATTCGTAATAAATCAAATCTGCATAGAAGTGTCCGACGATTGCGACGTGTCCCAGCATTGGTACCGTTAGCTTACGAGGATTTGCTCGGGCTCCTCCGGAGCCAAATTGATTGGATCGTTTTCGGAAGCACGAAAGATCGTAGGGTAAAAGTGGTGAATATTGCCCACCTCGATTAACACGGAAATCAATTATATATGGACCGGGCCATATTCCCCACTTTTACCCTATTCGTTTTCATCTTCACCGAAAGATTTTATGAGTAAAATTCGTTCGTGTCACGTCGAGACATTTTCGAAATTTGGGCGGTATGGTAAATGCAAAAAAAATGGTAATTGTCCTTCGACGCGTGACTGGGTGGTAAAAGACACGGAAATTACTAAACGACATTAAAATGGTTTCGTTATCGAGCAATTCCATAATTTTCCGAAAAATTGTAGGCCTTTTCCAAAATGATCTAAAATGTTCGATTTTTCCAGAGACGCCGTGATCCTTCGACGATTTTTAAGAATTTTTAGAAATTAATTAGATCTCCAAAATTTACGAAAATTTTAGATAAATTCAGAATTTCCCGAAAACGTGGTCCAAAATTCGTTTAAGAACGAAAGTATCGCTCGACGGAAGAAACGATTTGAATATCGTTGGGAAAAAAATCCATTTTATTTTTCGTGCAACTCGTAACGTTACAGCAAATGAATGCGAGAAAAAAGATCGAATATCGGTTGCGAACGTTGCGTAATGTGATTGGTGATTTTTGCTACCAACGGTACAGAGACAACCGTAACGACTTTGAAAAAAAAAAAATGGCAATCGAGACGTTACGCAATAATCGGTTGGTTATCGAATGCCGGATAGAATATCGCGCAGAGACACAGTTGCCGCGTCGGTTAAACAGAACGTGGCGGTCGAGCTGCGCGTTAGATCGCCAACGATGTGACGTCACGCGCGGAGAGTACCGCTGGGAAGTCTCTATCCTCTTTGATCGGCTATACATCAGGTAGAATGGAGTGGAGACGGAGGCGTCCGCGAAGTGCTCGATCGACCGCAGGGATGAGAATAGGCGGTGCTGCGTCCCTGACGGGGTAGCCAATCGTCACGCGACTCAAGTCGCGAGATATCAGTCACCACGGTTAGCGAATGAGTTGCACCGGGCTCTCGAAAGCGGCATTGATTGAGATCGTTACAGTAGAGGCCCGATGGGATGATCTTCCCGGTAGCGATCATTTTTTACCGATCACCTTGGATCGATCGAGCGCCTACCACGAAGGATCATAAGCTCTTTAATTATCGTACATCATCGATTCGACTAATGATCTGAACGATACGACACAAGATAATCATCGCTAATTGAATTATAATATAATTCACATAATGATGATATTGCATGAATAATAGCCTCACGATAATTAAAATAAAGTAATGAAAATGGCACTGATGGCAAATTCATTGGTTGTATTATATTAATAATTGAAGCTGAAGGACTTCGGTTAATGGCCTATTGGCCCACCATATGGCATTATAATGTGTAAAAAAAGCATTCCAAAACACAAATAGATCTAGCATTGTATGGGAAGTCAATAAATGTCATTTACTACTGCTACTACTATTAATTGAATTGTATTGATTCGTGAATTTGAATAATTATAAAACAATTCATTTATCAATTTATCAATAATTAATTATTATTGATTTATTAATGATTATATTATATCATTATATTAATATTATATTTTATTGTTATAGAATTGAAGTGTATTATTAATTCAATCGTAGCGACGATTGGACCACCAATAAAATATAATTCTTATGATAATAATGCTAAAAGAATCATTTTTGCTTCCTCACAGAGGAAGCTTGTTTTCGTAAAAAAAAAAAATTCGAGACTTTAATGTCAGAGTACTTAAAATAATCTACAACGTCGAGAAATGTGATTTTTAGGTGTCGTCCGGATATGTGTGTGTGGGTGCATGACAGATTTGCATCGTTTAAAACTGCTATAACTCGGAAATGGCTTAAGACAGCGAGTTCAAATTTGGTATACCAATAGAGCGGTCACATCGCTTCGTTCGGTGCTATTTTCGTGAAGATTGAGGCCTAACACGAGATAGTACGCGATTAAAAAAATATATATATTTTTTTTGTAGTAGCTCTAACTTGCGTAAATTTTGAGCTGTCGTCCTAAAACTGCACACAAATATACTATTTTGATCAAAGACCTTTGGTATTAAATTTGGTTAAAATCTATCGACGTAGTCAGATTCTGTGACATTTTGAGGTTTCTTGAGTATTTTGAAAAATTACTAAAAACGGTCGAATTCGCGTAAACATGGAAGTATCGATCTAAAATTTGACACGGGAATAGATTAACAGTGTACAATGTTTCATATTAAATTTAGCGAAAATGGATCGAACCGTTTAAATTTTATAATATTTTGAAATTTTTGAATATTTCGGAAAATGTTTATTTTACGTCTAACGACAGTTTCTGCATCGAATATCGTTACAGGAGTAAAATAAGTTCGAGATTCGTAATCAGCTGGGAAAAATACATTATATATCCCGAACAGAAAAATTTCCCGGCTGCCATATTTTTCATCAGGTCCACATCAGGTATGAATCCGGCGGCCTGTTCAGGCTCGCCGGACCATTGCCTGATGTACACCAGTTCAGGTACTAATAAGGCAGACGACATCAGGTTTGCCGGAGATCTACCGGAATTAGGCCGTTTCCGGGTGCAATAAGGCACGCTGGTGAACATCAGGCAACAGTCCGGCGAGCCTGAAGAAGCTGCCGCATTATTGCCTGATGAGCACCAGTTCAGGTACCAATAAGGCAAGCGTCATCAGATTTGCCGGATTTACCCTTGAACTGGGCCATTACCGGCTGCAGTAAAGGACCCGGATGTGTTATCTTGGACATCGCCGGATCCGGCCCTGATATGAAATTCATTTCATTTGCCGGATCGCTAAAACTTGTTTTCTTTCGGTTCAGGGCCAAGTCAGGAAAGGATCAGGCATTTATGATTGTCATACAACATTTTTTGAATTATTTTTATTTGCTACCTTGACTGGCTAGAGCCGCATAGCGAGTATAAATGCAATCAGACTACCAGGCCCGGCAACATTGGCGATATCAAACAGGCGCTTATTCGTATATAAGGCTTCTATTTTTATAAATGCCGCTATGTAATTTTTTATTAAGCACTTCCCAATGGCCGATGCATATAAAAATTTCTAGTGTCTTCAACTCATAAATCATTCTCACTGTCGCATGACCTCTGTGATGTAAAATAGTCTGCAAAATATATTATAAAAATAATGTCTTACACACGATCTATAAGAAAGATAACCCACAAATTTAACAACAAGAATAAGACATAAATTAACACATACCTAAGAAGCCGTTCCCGTGTATATTTATCATTTATAACGTAATATTAGCAAAAATATGACTGGTGCAAATCTGGAAATAATCTATTCTGATTCTAGATTTGGTTAAAATGACAGCATCTATTAGTCCAACGGTTGATAGAAAGTAGTTAATTTTAAAGAGTACTCCGAAAGTCACCGAAACGTAAAGTATATAATTTCTTGTCACTCGACATCAGCAACAAATTATTTACTTATTTATTTAATTTATTGTTCACGGTCCGGGCCCAATTATAGGACGATAGTTACCCTACCGACAATAAAGAATTATAAGATCAAAGGCCGTAACTATATCGTAGCGACAAAAGGAAAAATTTTCCTTCATTGGCCCAACTTGTCAACATATTTTAATAAAAAATTTCTAACAAAACAATTGACCGTTAGAAATAGCCAAGTAATTGATTGAACTGAATTGATTGAATAAGTACAATACCTCACAAACATAAAAACAGAGATATAACAATTGAATGTTATGTCATTAAATGACGATCCACATATTCAGCATTTCTAGCATACGTTATATACAAGTTCCAAAATATTATTCGCAAGTTCTGAATAGCCGAGTGGGTTGGTTCCCGACTACAAACTTAGATGACCGGGGTTCAAGCCCCAAACTGGGTAATAAATTACTAATGTGTTTCCGATAAAAAAATGTGAGAATTAGTAAGGTATAATAAAATATAATAAAATAAAGCGTTGAACCCCCGGCTGAATTTAGTGTAAGTGTAATATTTTTGTAAATTTTGTTGTCAAAAAGAGGAATGGTGCGTGATCCGGGCCACGTCAGGCCCATATCAGGGCCTGAACTTGGACCGGATCCTGATGCCGGATCAGGGCCGGATTTGCATGAGCGTTACACCACGGATGATGGCCATATCGATATGCCATATCCGGACCGGAGTTGATTTTCTGGCGCGCCAAGTATGGGCCGGATTCTGACCGGATTAAATTTCTGCTCGGGATAGCCACAAACGGGGAATATTGGCTGACTGATAAAATCTTTTTCTGACAGCCTGTATTTCGGTAAACGAAGTAAAATCAAAGATTGGACAAAGTGAAGCGCGTTGATATATTTTTTCGCGCAGAACCTGAATCGGCCAGTCGTTTTGGATAAAAGTGAAACACGATGTTGACACTGAAAAACGTTGAAAATTGAAATTTTCATATTGCTTCCCCATAAAAGTTGAAAATTGAAATTTCCATATGACTTCCTCATAAAAGTTGCAAATTTTTATTTTCATATGACTTTCTGATAATGTTCCTTTAATCGCCAAGCTTCCTCTGTGAGGAAGCCATCAATACAGAAAATGCTTTCTCATAGAAGAAGCTTTGCGAATAAAGGAACATTGTGAGAAAGCCATATGAAAATAAAAATCTGCAACTTTTATGAGAAAGTCATCTGAAAATTTCAATTTGCAAGTTTATTCTTATTGGAAGAAAAATGATACCTGACGAAAATAGGACGGGTGCTAAATTTACGGAAAAAGAATTATAACTCGCTCGTTACATAATAAAAATTCGGCGAGTTTAAGTGAGTTATTTCAGCGTACCTAAATAGATCTCTCTCCCGGAGTTCGCCGAGGCAGATGAGCGGGTCCCGTATCTGGCACTGTTTAACGCGATCTCTCGAGAGCGTACTATTTCAAGTTTCAAACTTTAACACTGAGAGGGACCCGCGGGAAACAAGAGAGCCGAACGCACTTTTGATTCGAACACTGAAACGAAGTTACGTACACTGCACAAAAGTAACTCGCGCACGGAGAAATTCGATGATCTACGAGTGTATATCTATATATACAAGCGGTCACTCGGACCGTGATAGCTTATCGTTTATCGTTTATCATAACTGTGGTGTACCCGTTTATAGATAAATACGATGTCAACACCCGTTAGTATTGATCAACTTTGTGTATGTACGTACATACGTATACACTATATAAATATCGATATGTGCAACGATCGCTTCGTGTGTAAATCACGAGAATTAGCGTAATTATAAACTTTGCAACGTTTAGTCGGGAACAAAATATAAAATATAAAATATTAATAGATATGGATTGAGCGCTCAGTGCTGACTCGACGATGAATCATTTAATATTCAACCCGTCGAGGAATATCGCCGTTACGCGGTACAGAAACGAGATCGGATTCGAATTCCTCGCACGAGCATCCGGTCCGACGCGCTTCGACCTTATATACATTCGCGCTCGCGAAAGAGAACACAAATTTTGCATCTTGCCTCTCGGTGAAAGAATTCGTCCCACGGTATGTCTCTCGTTACACGAAAGACCTCACGGGGTGCATTCGCGGTGAGTCTGTTGGAAATAAAAAGGAAAAAAGGAATTCTTTGCGGTCTGGTTGTGTCGCAAGATAAGCTTTATCTTCGCTTCGGGAATAGCCGCGCCGGGAGAGAGTTAGAGGAATCGCCGAAGAGATTTCGTTGCCCCACCGGTACACGATTCACGATCGACCGTGTTTTGCAATCATTGAAATTCGATCTGTAGACCTTGTTCTCCAGATTTGTTACCCCTCGGCCTCTATTTACGACCCTTTCGTCTTATAAAGCTTTCATTACCCGACACACTCGGAGAAAACCGGGAAGAGAAAGGTTAAGAAGTCGAAATCTAGATCATCGATCAATCCAGATGATAGACGAATATATCGTGTTCTCCATTTAACCCTTTAATTCATCGTGAGAAGATAATAACATCCCACTAAATTGTAATATTCATTAGCAGTAGTAGTAAAAGGGTATTTATTGACAATAACAGTTGGTTCATTTAATCTCCGATACATCTCTGCACATTGTTATTAAGTCGCTTCTAATGACATTACCATCGACCGGCGTCCTTCAGCCCTAACACTCATTATTTTTACGAAAAATAATAATAATTTTGTTTTTACCGAAGACTCTTCGGATATGGTAAAAGTGGTGAATATGTCCCGGTCCATATATGAGTAGCAGGTTGTTGTGGCTCGGGCACTTCGCGCTCTCGCCATGACCTCCGTGAAGCTAGCAGAGCAAAGTCCCCAAAATGATTTTACTATATACCAAAATTAAGTGCTTTTTATGTGCCAATTTTGTGTGAAAATAATTATTTTTGTGCTCTTTTCGTTTGGCGAGAAATCGAAAATCAAAAATGCTCTGATAGCTTCCCATGAATTCAGCAGAACAACGACAATTTTAGCACAGTCTACAAATTGATTAACATAATATTTAAGTGCTTTTTATGTGCTTTACGAATATCCAAGAGACAAACCCCTAATTATTAAATTTACCTGAACTTCATCCCTTAGAGACTCGAGCCGACCTCCAGTAACGCTTTCAGTTGTTTTCGCGGTTTCCGTAGATTGATTCACACCATATTTAAGTGCTTTTTATGTGCTTTACGAATATCCAAGAGACAAACCCCTAAATATTAACTATCCCCGGATTTCACCCCTAAGAGACTAACGCTGACACAAGAAAACGTTAGCAGCTGTCGCTAGGAATTCCGTGGATTCATTAACGTTATATTTAAGTGCTGTTTATGTGCTTTACGAATATCCAAGAGACAAACCCCTAATATAAAATTGTCCCGGATTTCACCCCTAAGAAACTCTAGTGAACCACCGAGAACGTTATCAGTTGTTTTTATGATTTCTGTAGATTGATTCACACCATATATAAGTGTTTTTTATGTGCTTTACGAATATCCAAGAGACAAACCCCAAATGATTAAATATCCCCGGATTTCACCCCTAAGAGACTCGCGCCAACCTTGGAGAACGTTTATCAGCTGTTGATAGGAATTCCGTGAATTTATTAACGTTATATTTAAGTGCTTCGAGTATCCCAGAAACATACCCCAAAATCTAAAATTTCTCCAGATATTATCCCTAAAAGACCGGACCTACCCTTAAATGCGAATTTGTCACATTCTTTCGATATCATCGCATTAAACTGTACCACATTTAAGTGCTTTTTATGTTCTTTTCGAATATCCCTGAGACTACCCCAAAATCGAGAATTTCTCCAGATACCACCCCTAAGAGACCGGACGTACCCTTAGATGCGAATTCATTCAATTTTTCGATATCATAGAATTAACTTTTACCACATTTAAGTGCTATTTATATGCTTTTCGAGTATCCCAGAAACATACCCCAAAATTTAGAATTTCTCCAGATACCACCCTTAAGAGACCGGATGTACCCTTAGATGCGAATTCATTCAATTTTTCGATATCATAGAATTAACTATACCACATTTAAGTGCTATTTATGTGCTTTTCGATTATCCCAGAAACATACCCCAAAATTTAGAATTTCTCCAGATATTATCCCTAAGAGACCGGACCTACCCTTAAATGCGAATTTGTCACTTTTCGCTTGAATGTGGTATAGTATAATTTGGTGATTTCGAAAAAATGTGATAGATTCGCATCTGAGGGTAGGTCCGGTCTCTTAGGGTTATTTGGGGAAATTTTCTATTTAGGGGTATGTTTCTGGGACATTCGAAAAGTACATAAATAGCACTTGAATATGGTGTAGTTTAATTTGATAATATCGAAAAAATTTAACAAATTCGCATCTAACGGTAGGTCCGGTCTTTTGGGGTTATCCGGGGAGATTCTCGATTTAGGGGTATGTTTCTGGGATATTCGAAAAGCACATAAATAGCACTTAAATGTGGTATAGGGCAATTCACCCTTGTCAAGTCAGCAGATGAAAGTCTCAAAAATGGATTTAATATATATCAACATTAAAAAGTCTCTGCTGGCTTAATATCAAGCTAGCAGAAGTTTATTGGTAATTAAGTTATCGTCAAATGTCTTTTCACAGGAATTAAGTGCTTTTTAAGTGCTTTCGAACCGTATAAAATTTAACCCCAAAATCTAACCGAAAATATTCTTTTTTTCGAAAAATAAATTTTTTGAAAATGTATAATCCGAAATAATCAGTGTAGCTGCATTCACGATGTTACATCTTGTTTAACGAATTAAGTGCTTTCGAAATACACTGGATTTAATTTTAGTGCTCCGCCCCTTCATAAAAAAAACTGATCAACGCTTCCTGAAGAAGACAGCTTTCGCCACAGACTCAACAGAGCAAATAGATATCAAAGTATATCTTATAAATATATGACAGACAAATTAAGTGCTTTTGAAATGAGCATAGTCCAATTTTAGTGCTGCACCCCAGCTCTTGTAAAAGTTATTCTCCCTGCCCAGAAAGAAGATTTCCTCGAGACTATACGTAATTAAAAAATATCGCCGCGATTTTGCAGCTATAAACGGTGAGATTTGAGTACTTTAGAAAATAGCCTCTCACGATTTTGGTGCTCAACCCCCCTGATCGCAAAAATCACCCTTTCATCCAAGGATAAAATTCTCTCGTAAAAATGCAAAAAAAAAAAAAACAAATATCGTCGCGTCCTTGCCGCAATGGATAGTGCAATTTGAGTGCTTTTGAAAGTCGCATTGTACGATGAAAGTGTTCTGCGCTTGCAATCGCAAAAATTATCTTCTCGTGAAAGAAGCAACATTTCTTTGTAAAAAAATTCAAGCGCTAAAATCGTGCAATGCTGTTTTCGAAAGCACTTAAATCGCACAATCGATTTATACAAGGTTGAGATGATCATTTTTTATTTTGCATTTTTTTAACGAACAAATCCCAGTTATCGAACGAGCCGTGAGTTTTTTGCGATCAGGAGGATCGAGCACTAAAATCGTCCAACGTGATATTGGAAAGCATCTAAATCGCAGAACCTATTGCCACAAGGTGGAGGTGATATTTTGTTTATTTCGACTTTTTTACGGAAAAATCTTGTTTTTTGAATAAGCCGGTGAGTTTGGCGATCAAGGACGCCGAGCACTAAAATCGTGCAATGCGGTTTTCGAAAGCACTTAAATCACACAATCGATTAATACAAGGTTGAGATGATCATTTTTTAATCAAAAAAACACTTAAATATGGTGTGAATCAATCTACAGAAATCATAAAAACAACTGATAACGTTCTCGGTGGTTCACTAGAGTTTCTTAGGGGTGAAATTCGGGACAATTTTATATTAGGGGTTTGTCTCTTGGATATTCGTAAAGCACATAAAAAGCACTTAAATATGGTGTGAATCAATCTACGGAAACCGCGAAAACAACCGAAAGCGTTACTGGAGGTCGGCTCGATTCTCTAAGGGATGAAGTCCAGGTAAATTTAATAATTAGGGGTTTGTCTCTTGGATATTCGTAAAGCACATAAAAAGCACTTAAATATTATGTTAATCAATTTGTAGACTGTGCTAAAATTGTCGTTGTTCTGCTGAATTCATGGGAAGCTATCAGAGCATTTTTGATTTTCGATTTCTCGCCAAACGAAAAGACCACAAAAATAATTATTTTCACACAAAATTGGCACATAAAAAGCACTTAATTTTGGTATATAGTAAAATCATTTTGGGGACTTTGCTCTGCTAACTTCACGGAGGTCTCGCAGCTATGGAATTTAGAAACCGGAAATTTCGATTTCCGGCGTTTTACCGGAAATGCGTCACTTCCGGTTTGAAAATGTCATTTTTCGACCGGAAGTGACTTCATACTGAAAATACGTCGTTTCTGTTTTTAAAAACTCATTTTTCGACGTAGAATTGTCGTTATACCGGAAACACGTCACTTCTGTTTTGATAAACTCATTTTTTCGACCGCAAGTGACGCCATACCGGAAATAAGTCACTTTCTGCTTGGAAGTCTCATTTTTCGTTCGGAAGTGACGTATTTCCGGTAGAGCATCGGAATAATCACGGGGACACCCTGGATTCTTGAAAATTAGGACAAACAATCAAACAAATAAACAACTTTCCAAAATACTGCACACAGAGAAAAAAATTTGTTGGTACAACAAGATTTTTGTTACTGTAACAAATTTCGTTTGTTAATATCAGGATAACAAAACCAGCATGTAGCCATAGCAACATTTTTTGCTTGGAGCGATTTGCTACAACGAGCACGAGACGCTCGAGGCGCAAAATCAAAACAGAGACGCAAGGAGACAATTTCATTGTATTCAAGTAAAAATAAACGATAGATTAGAATTGCGAACTCTTGAAAGTGCAAATACAGACTTTAGTTTCAATACAATAAAATGATAAAATACAAACGCGGTGAGTTAATCTTCAAATTAATGTATGTACGTATCTATAACTATCATATTACCAGTCATTACTCAGCTGTCAAATTACAGCAGGCGTCCGTTGGGCTTCATAGCAAACTAAATCGTCGCTGTAACAAGAAAATTTTGTCGTGATAGCAAAACCAATTGCTTCTACGTAGTAATTTTTTTACTGCTTTTACTCATCGTTTTGCTGCGGGAATAGGTCATTGTCAACAAAACTCATTTTATTAGAACAGCTAAACCATTTTTCTCCGTGTAGAACCTCGATTAACCGAATCAATTGGGATCGGATCTCGTTCGGATTAACGAGAATTCGGATAACAGAACTGTGAAGCTATGTTAAGCGATACAGCACGTTGCGTATTAGAAAAAATGACAGTTGGTATTTATCAAAAATAATTATGATATATAGGAATAAGGTGGTACATGTATTTTTATTATATTAAACGGTAAGTCCAAGGCTTCTTCATCACGAAATCCACAGTTTTCGTTTGGCGCACGAACGTCATACGATTTTTCAGAGATTGTTGATTTGCCAACGTCATTCGATCACGCTAACGATGTGCTGGTCTCTCCCTTATCGAATTTCGAAAAAATGTCTCATTTTTTTTCCACCGTAAGTAGGTACATTATGCTTACGCTTAGAAGTGGAACGACTGGACGTTGAAGCCGAAATGCACTAAACTACGAAACCAGTAGATTAAGAAAAATCAATTTTAAATACGTGTATGTCTATTTGCCCGGCTTGAGAAACTAATAAATACTGCGCATACGTCGAGCGTGACGTGCATGCACGGTAATTCTGTGCTAAGTATCTATGCGACTTCGAGCGTGCTTGAATTGGCTTACTGTTTATAGCGCGCAACAATGTAAGGACACGAGCATTTTGCGCAATCGTTCGGATAGCAGAGGGTTCGGATAATGATCGGAAAATCGAGGTTTTATTGTATATATAATATTGATTTATATATATATATATATATATATATATATATACAATTATAATATTAATAAAACAATAAAACTAATCAGAATACATACATATATACACAATTATATAATTGATTTTTGATTCATATTCTCCATTTTCACCCTTTTCGATAAGATTTTATTTTCTGCCGAATTGACGAAGAAAATAAAGAAAATTTTGTAAAATGTAACACTTACGTTCTTCGTTCTTGGGATTTTTTTTCACCCCAAGTAGCACCCACCGTAGCACCAGTGACACTGTGAGAACGGACTATGATTCTGCTGATGCGATACGTGCGGATCATTACATCGTCCGGCCCTCTCGTCGTCATGATATCCCTTTTACGAGAACAGAGAGCAGCTATGGTACAGAGCGTTTGCACCGTATAACACAGTGAAACACTATTACACGCACATATATCGCCATCATACTCAGCCCCGAGTGGAGCATCCTGACAATATACCATGCCGATGAATGATGACGAGAGGGCTTGTGTTACACTGAAATTTCCACCACCAGCATCTCGTTATCGTGGCTACATTGCAACAGCTATCTACATACCTCCATTGAATTTCATTAACCGAGCAACGCAGTACCCTCATATGTTCTCGGCGATATTAATCATTCTTTCGGCATTGAATCGGATCCTACCTAAAACAAAGTGGCGACTCTCACTATATTCTATTGATCAGAATTGCCGATGATGCGCAGATAAACAAACCCGCCATCGGAGTCAGCGCTCAGTCGGTAAAGAAAAGTCTAAGCTATTTTCTTCAAGGGTGCTAAGTTTGTTTTAAAAACGATGTATGTGTTTGTTCCGGCAATGGTAACGGTCAGACAGGTGATTGATAAAACTCCCATGTATACGTTTCGACCCTGGTACTGGGTCCTCTTCAGAATTTTTTAATATCTACCAGCTGCAATAATTTTACAAAGGTTTATGTTTTTTAATCTACATTATAAATGAACTGTAGTAAAATAACAAACTTGAGTATCGACTCAGCGAATCGGGTAAACAAACAATGCTATCGACAGACAGCGACGGTGCAGTTATCTTTTGCTCGAGATAACGCGACGAATGTTGTTCAGAGATTTTTGATAAATATTTTTTTGTTGTAAACTTATATTCCAATACTCAAGTCGGTACTCAAGTTTGTTATTTAACTATAGTTAATTAATAATCTAGAATAAAAAACATAAACCTTTGTAAAATTATTACGGCTAGTACATATAAAAAAATTGTGAAGAGGACCCAGAACTAGAGTCGAAACGTATAAACAGGAGTTTTATTGATCACCTTTCTGACCGTTACCATTGCGGAAATAAACATATACATCATTAAAGAATATCGGTCACAATCACATACATCTGTTTGTTTTAGAAAAAACAAATTATTCACACCCGCAGTCAACTGTTTGATGTGGGCATTAATAATTCGCGTTTACAACGAAATATCAAAGATCCACAAAAAAAAAACTGACTATAGTTTTCGTTACCGACGGTGGTAATTCGCACATCCTAGAGCCGAATAATTTCAAATTTTGCTTGTCTCAATATCGTCCGGAGCATTTCCTCACCGCAAAAATGACAGCATGGCAACAGCAAGTTTCAATGATATGGTGATCTGATATTATCAACTTTAATAATAAAGAACTTACTTTATTACCTAATGAGTGGTTCGACCGGCGTCCATTCTGTTTAATAACATCTTACATAATTTGCAGATACTCCTTTATATGTATCGGACGCTATTGTACCGTATTTTATCGCAGTTAACGTTAACCAATAGCACCGGCGACCACTTAATCCGCCTGTCGATTCATATACAGAATCCTCGATATAGGATCTAGCATTTAACTGTTATCTATGGAACGTCGTGCGCGCGCAGTTACTCGTTATGCAAATTCGCAGGCTTGTTTCACGGCAACAGGAGCGGCGGTAAACAATCTCGTCGATTCTTCTATTAGCTCCGAAGTCACAGACTATTGTGTGCCTTTGCTCGTGCCGAGTGCGAGATCTATTGCGTTTTCTATCCGCTATATAACCGTTGCGGTATATTCGCGAACAAGTTATTATAATTCGATACAGCGCAAAAAATAGTCGCAAAAAAAAGAAAAAAAAACTTTTCGAAACGGCTTATTGGAATTAATGCAAACGTATGCACGATTTACCGTCAGTACCGCTGCTGACATAAGTACAAAAAATGGTAGCGATAGAAAAAAAAACATATATCCGAGCCCCGACGCAAACCATTTAGACGCTAATGAACAATCGCACATGATCCAATTGTAAAAATTATACGAAATTGTCTTACTGCCGAGGATATTGATCAAATGTATCCGAGACCGAATTATTCAACTAACCAATGAATATTAAAAAATTTCGTTATAATAACATGTATTTCCGTGGTAATTTGATACCGTCGCAATAAGTTGAAAAATCGTGTACTGGGCACCGCAAACGACGGTTCGGACATAATTAAAAAATTAAGTAAAAATTATGGTGGTAGAAAAAAAAACAGTCTGAGCTCCGTCGCAAACTTTTTATTGTTCATGCACCAATTGCATGTGATTTAATTTTTTAAATTATACGATATTATTTTACTGCCGAAGATATTCATAAAGTGTATCTGAGAGCGACTTGTTTGACTGGCCAATTGATAAAATGCATAATACTAAAATCTGCTGCCGTGGTAATTCAATACTATTGCGGTAAATCCGAGAATCGTCTGCCGGGTACCGCACACGACGGTTCGGACATAACTTAAAAAAAGGAGTTATCTGACCTCCGATGTGAGCAATTTATAGGTCATCCAACAATGGCACGAGACCCAATAGAAAAAATTATACGAAATTATTTTACCGCCGAAGATATTGTTAAAATGTATCCGAGAGCGAGTTATTTGACTGACCAAATTATGTAAAAAAATGTCATAATAATAAAATTGATTTCCGTGGTAATTCGATACCATTGCGGTAAGTCGGAGAATGGTGTACCGCACACGACGGTTCGGCCGTAGCGCCGCGTTTCCAAGCTCGTTTGCGGCACGAGGTCTCCCTCTCGACATCTCGAGTGCGCGGGCCTCCCACGGCTGCCGGGACCGCGAGTGCCTCGACAAGTCACGAAAGAAAATCATCGTCTGTCGCTTCTTCGTGACTCGCCGATATGCAGGACACGCGCGCACGCCTCCGTTTTGTCAGCGATACTTTGTCACATCGTAAACAGAAACGGCGGACAGCGACGCGTGTAACTATCGTCCCTTGCAAGCTCCGCTCCATTCCGCGCACGTCCGTCTCTCAACCGTCCGGCTGTGCGCCCTCTCGGCTGAGCAGAGGTAATCGTCCACTTAATTCTCTTATCGAGATATAATCGTCCCTCGGGGCGTTGCGTTCGCGTCAGCGCCAATGCAATATCACATCGCAGTTGCAATAACACAATATTTGTCGGGAACTCTTATCTCCATCTCCTTACCCTTTGACGAGAGTCGGGCGATAATTAGAGAAACAGATTTAACTCACCGACTCGTCGATGTTGCAATTTTATTATTTTTTTCTCCACATTTTTATTATTTTCTTTTTTTTCTAGGATATCTATGTGTTTTAATAGATCATTCATCAAGTTGTTACCCAATGGACGTGGCGCGAGCCTATGAATCGAAGAAATAACTACGCAGATTAGCGCAGTGCATAATCGACCGGTTCCCTTCGTAACGTTCACCGTTACGTATTCGCGGGCCTCTCGGGACTGTGAGAAACGGGGTCGGAAAGAGAACAACAAAAATTGTCATCATTGCGCAAAACGCCGCGTGATGATTAGGAGACGAACGGAGAGATTCCACGGAAATAAGGTGATAAGAGATTCGGCCTGGAACTCCCGCACTTCGCAGGAAGAAACAGGTACCCAAAAACACCCCTCACTCAGGCCTGGCGATTCAATATTTTTAGGATTTTTTTTATCGACATCGCGCGGTGGACCATCTTATCCGCTTTTTATTTGTATGATCGGTAATATGGACCGCCGGCGTCGGGCAGTTGTGGACTTTATCCTAAGTGAGTCAAGGTAACTCTACGTACACTAAGCATTGAACTCGGTTTAGTTTGGAGCTTCAAGTTTTAAGGATTTACGCCACTATAAAATTTCCAATTTTTTTCTCATGGTTTATAGTATCAAGAATATTCTGTTAAATTTTTCCAAAAACTTTACAAAAAAAATTGTTTACGCTGACCAATAAAAAAAGACATAATAACAATAAAATTGAATTTGTCTTTAATGGGTTGTAGTCGCTGCGTTCTCCACCGTCTCTCAGGTCTTGTGGCCCATTGTGTCACAGCCCTAATTGTCCACGTTGTATTCCTCAGACACGAAACACAACTGACAGACATTCATCGGGTCTTCCCCTCTTTCGTCAATGAGTTTTTCTCACACCTACTTCTTCGACTTGACACGTTTCTTCTTTTGGGATTACCAATTCCTCAGGGTATCTTGCTCAGTCCCCTGTCCCCCAGCATCCCTTCTTGGGATTACCGGTTGCTCAGGGTATCTTGGTCAGTCCCCCGACCCCCAGCATCCCTTCTTCCGATTACCGGTTGCTCAGGGTATCTTTGACCAGTCCCCGTCCCCTAGCATCCCAGTTTGTAGTCATGCTGGGGTTCATGGTCAGCCTCCTTAGAGCCCTAGTTAAGGAAGTAAGACTCAAATATTCTAGGATTTTCGCCTAGTGTCCTAGAAGCACCATTACGACACACCATACCCCGGTGCCATGAAGCCCTCAGCACGTTACCTTACACTCTGGCTAGGAATAGCTATTGCGGAGCGACAACGCACGGACTCGGAACCGGGGCGATGGGTACGGTACGTCTCAAACGCCGGAAATAAAATTGAATAAAAAAATGCCTAAATGTTCTTTAATATATCCTCCTTCCACCCTATAAAAATTAAATCGATATTTACCGAGAACAGAAATCACGAAATATGCGTGTGTTTTTACCCATTTACTGTGGGGTAAGCCCTTAATGGAAGTCGATTTCACTGTCGCAACGAGATAAAAGAGAGCTCGTTCATCAAATGGATTTCGCGTGAGATTTTGAATCCCATCAAGAGCAAGGTTCATCACATGAAACATTTCCCTTGTATAGTTACAAGTTTTAGATTATTATTATTATTATTTTTTATCTGCATTTGTCTCAGCACGCACCGGTCCGTCTTATCGCCCATATTCACGATCTTTTTATTCTATCACTGTAAATCATGCTACGAATTATACGTAATTATAACTGGCTATAAGGAAGCTCGTAACAGTAACGTCGCTCACGCGTTCTCCACGTGGCTTTTCATTCATTGAGCGGTTTTTTATCGTCTTAAGCATTGAGCCTCTCAGTGTCGGTCCTCCTCTACGCGCAAGAGGCTCGCTCCGAGGAACGGCCGAGCAGGCATGTATATTCAGCGTGCAAATTGTACGCTGAATCGATCGCAGATCCGTGGCTCTTGCATCTCGTCGACACTGCGTGTCTCTCTCACTATCGCACCGATTTTATATTCGCGGGAGGATCGATGCCAAGGTTAACAACAATTACTTATCGCAAAGCTTTTTTTTCTTCTTCTCGCTCCTACTTCTTATTCTTCTTTTCTTTCGCTGAGTCGATGTCTCCATGGCTTAAGGAGAAGTGAAACGGCTGCGAGTGCGAGAGAGATAATTAGCTGCAATTTTTCTATTAACTTTTTTTAATGGTGCTTTTTCCTGGAAAAAATGGCATTGTTGAAAAGAAAGTTCATTACAGTTTTCGTTACCGACCGAATCGTTCCACTTTGCCTTAGGGAGGCATTTTTTGTTCTTTTCACTTCTACTTCTTATTCTTCTTCTCTTTCGCTGTGTCGATATTTTCATGGCTTAAGTTGAAGTGAAACACGTTCTCTGTTGCTCTCTCTCACACCACCGTAAGACTAATGGCGCTAGATCTGTCACACTTCTGGCTCGGTCACGTGACTTTCACTTCACCTTAAGGTGAAGTGAAACGACTGCGAGTGGGGCAGAGATACTTAGCGGCAATTTTTCAGTTAACTTTTCAAGTCGAGGTGAAACCGACTCAGTCGGTTAGAAAAACTTTACTGAGTGGCATTCGGAGATGGTAGACATTTCGCGAAAAAGCAAAGTATTAGCGGATGTAGAATTCAATACCGGGTCCGATGACCGGCGTACTTCGCTTTTACTCCAAATGTCAACAATTTTTACATGGCATTGATTCGAAAAATGCAACTATCTCTCTTGCAGTCATATGTCACGTCGTACAATGTTTCACCTCGCTTTGATTGTGCTTTTTCCCCGGAGAAAGTTGCATCATTTAAAAAAGTTCAGTACAGTTTTTGTTACCGACTGTGTCGTTCCGCTTTGCCTTAAGAGCATGTGAAACCCTATGGAGTGCGAGAGAGATAGCATCAGTGGCACTCTCGGCGGAGCGAGAGATACGCTGAGAACGTGCCGGTCACCTGCTCTTAAGGAGGCACGACTGTCAGGGAAATTAAAAAGATACGACCACGGCCTTTTTGTGATTATCTGAAGATATTTTTTATGTTTGGGTAAGTCAAGATTGTTTGAATGCAACAATTGTTTTCCCCGTCGAGTGACAAATGCAATCAAGATCTGTTATTTTCCTCATAGATATTTAAGAGCTTTATAAGGATCCCTGATGTGGTGATCTAAAATTTCTATCGGGGTTGAGGACTCGAACAAAGAATGCCTCGGGTGGTGTTAGAACCAACTCGGTCAACAAGTTCCGTCGCAAACCAGTTTTGGGCTTTCCGAGCTATGCCCGTGATTCCGAGCAGACTGCTGGATGGATTGGGCTCTTCGACGTCTCTTCATGACAACATTTTACGCCGACGAAGTGAAGGGAATTTTTTGAAGCTTTTTATTTAAAAAAAAGCTGTTAACGTAATTTTCGTGTTTCGAGCTATTCGGAGCGACTTAATTCCCAATATTCTAACTGTTTCGATGTCTTTAAGAGCATGTGACATACCGCGGTCGGTAATGAAAACAGTAATCTTTTTTTTATAACTATGCTGACCATTTACCTTCAAAAGAAGATTCGTAGGTGAACCTGAATCGATATCTGCTTCATGTAAGAGTTTACTTTTGACCGGAAGCGGTTGGCACCCGTTAAAAAAATTAATCACTACAGTTTTTGTTGCTGACCATTTACGTTCAAAAGAAGATTCTTAGGTGGCCCAAATTGATATCCGCTTCAGGTGAGAGTTTTCTTTAAACCGGAAACGGTTGGCACCCGTAAAAAAAAATGAATTACACTTTTTGTTACCGGCCCAGCGCGGGTGTAGCCGTACAGAGAGTTTATGTAAAAATGTCGAAAAAACGCTGCGACGTACGTGCCTCGTGCTTCCGTAGAAATACCGAGCTATGCAGTGTTAGTGAAATCAATGCTAATCAATAATTAGAGGAAAAAAAAGTTCCATTCGATCCGCACGGAGTCTCCCCGAGCGGTACCAACCGCGCGCGCGGTCGATGTACCGGATGTTTCGCGCAACCGGATGTTATAGCTCCCCGGTGAGCCATTCTCTCTCCGTATTGTCGTTGATGCAGAGATACGCGTTCGTTATAGTCCGGAGATCGATATTGCGCGGGGAATTCGCTCGGCGGGTGTTGGCTAAAGGACAAGGAATGACTTTCCGTTTTAAATGTCAAAAAGTAACCTTCAGAAAGAGAACACACGGCTTTGCGACGGGAGATGACTATATGGAGGCACGGGGACGAGGAGTAGGCGAAGCGATATAGCACGCACCATTTATACACGCCGGGTCAGAGGCGGTGTGCAGTCGTTGGCCTGTGAAACATTATCGAACGGAAAAAGATCGATGTATGCCAATAACTGCGCCGTTTTACCCCATCCGTCTATAAGGTATCATATATACATACTCCATATATACACATATATATATATATACATACATATGTGAATTCTTTCTATACACAACACGTGCACAATATTTACGATGAAATATGGTCGCATCTCGTTATTACGTTCACGCGTTCAATAAAAAGGTACGTAATGATATATATATATATATATATATATATATATATATATATATATATATATATACACATAGATATATTGTATAAGTAGTTATAATAAACAGGGGTTATATCGAGGCTAATGTCACCGTGCCGACCGGAATGCCGAGTTTCGAGCCGGTCCATATAGTCTTCAGTTCTTCTTGTTTTCTTCTTCTTCTTCTCCTTCCACTTCCCTCCGTCGCAACACCCTACCCCCGTCGCCACGCGCTCGAACAGTCCGGCTTCCTCCCGCACTGAATTTTACCCGAGGTGAGGAAGAGACAAAGAAAAGAGAAACAAAAAAAAAGAATAAAGAAGAATGAACAATGTCGTCCCGACCGCGACAATAATGCGGCTAATAAAATTTTCCTTCGTTACGAAAGCCTCTGCCAGCGGGTTATCTCGGCGTTGTTTCTTTGGTCCACTCTGCGGGCCCCGGGCCGCAACTCGGAGACTCTAATACCACTGTCGCTACACTACCATCATCGCGTGCGTGTTATACCTGGGATTATTGCGTAATGCCCGGCACCCGGCCGCGTAATGGGATCCCGTCACGCTGTAAATCTGACGATCGACGAGAAGGAAAGAAAGAGAGACACACAGTGTTGCATCCAAATGTGTGGTAGATATTGTTGAAGTATCGGAAAATCGGGCACGAGAGAGACGCGGGACTATAGCCCTCGGTTGTTGACGGTATTTGTGTAACGGGTTGGCATATATACTGTTATAGACTGTATTTGTGTATCGGGGTCCGATAATTCAATGAGCTCGAACGAAGCCTCTGATCGATCGGGTGAGGGGGGGGGGGGGGAGGTGGACATTGGATAGCTTCCTTTTAATTTATAATACCGTGACGGAGGTTCTTCGATATCGGACGGGATGAGCTGCAGGGAATTTTTATTTATACTTGATTTTGTTTCTTTTATTTATTTTTTTCTATTTTTTAAAAACCATTCTATGTATCAAAGTGAAGCAGGAATGCTGATCTCATTTGGTACGATGATTTATTGCTGCTTTAACGAATCGTAAATAACAATCATAATCGCACAGCCGTAAAATTCGATTCCGTTTACTATGACTCAAGGCGGGCGATATACTGGTCAAACGGGATTTTCATTACGTCCATCGCACTACACGTAGGTGTGTCGACTTTGTTCCGGGCTCTTGAGATTTCTTCCTTGCCGACTGAAAGAAGTCGCGAATTCCGCAGCGAGATCGATCGAAGATTGCGAAGCTTGTTACGACGAGAGCATCTGGTATCTGTTGCTAGAAATACGCGACTGATTCGCCAACTCGGTCGGTAAGTCCGGGATCTCAGGACAGCATGCATTTGACGAATTCATTGACTCGTAACTAATTGGTTCATTGGAAAGCTCGAGAGGAACGGTCTCCTAAAAATGTGAAGATGGTAAAAAAAAAAAATATGCCTTGGTTCAAAGTACCGAATTTCATGAATTGATTTTGTACAATTCCGAATTGTCGTAGTCGAGAGACTTCAAGGTCAAAATATAGTTTCTTTTTTGGACGAATACATTTTTTTTATCACCAAGTCTCATCATAAGGTGAACTTCGACTTGAGTAATATTGAAAATAATAAATAGGTAACAAAGAAAGGGCCCCGATGTTTCGTCCATGGGCTTCGACGAGCTGTCGTCATGGCGACGGGCGATCGTCTTCCCCCCACCTCGTAGCCGCAGGGGTTTCCCTCTCCCCCTGTTCCCTCGCTGAGTCAGTCGTTCTCCGGTACTTGCGCGGAGACGTTGTAGTGCATCTGTATCGCGTTTCATCGTTCCTCGGACCTCCTCACTCGACCCATAATCTTCGATAGATTACGGAAAAAAAACACTGGAC
This sequence comes from Ichneumon xanthorius, assembly GCA_917499995.1. NCBI lineage: Eukaryota > Metazoa > Arthropoda > Insecta > Hymenoptera > Ichneumonidae > Ichneumon > Ichneumon xanthorius. The sequence continues at coordinate 23,358,224 of OU824203.1, read as the reverse complement.
TGAATTAAAAGAATTATAAAGAAGAAGAAAAACAATTGTGCCTACAGTGAAGAGTCGCGAGTGCAATCGAGCAGCCCAAAAGGGGCGCTCGTACGCGAATCGCGACAAAAGCAGTGAATATATCCCTATCGGAGGAGGCTCTCCCCGGCGTATCCGTGAGCTTTCCGGGGGCGTTCAATAATGAGGGACATGGCAGGTAAAATCGCCGAGTTAAAGTTCGAAGCTCCCCTTGCGCGCTTCGAGGAGGAGGACACTGCCAGCCTGAAGAACATGAATTTGCTGACAGGTGCGCTATAAAAGGAATTAATGACGAAGAGGAAATATTAGCGAACAAAATTAAGTAACAGAATTAACAAAATTAAGTAACATTAAGTTTCCTTTCTTGAACCGAACTTAAACTCGTTAAAAAAACTATCAAATATAAACAAAACAAGAAAAATGACAAAAATTAAGATCGATTTTACAAGTTTCCATTCACATTTTCTTTCCTGGGCTTCAACTCGTCCAAAAAACTATATCAAATATTTTTTTAAATATAACAAAAATGATAAAAATTAACATTGATTTTACAAGTTCTCATTCGGATTGCCTTTTCTGAGCTTGAACTCGTCAAAACAGCCATATTAAATATATTCTTTAAAAATGAAAAAAATTAAGATTTATTTTACAATTAGTTTCCATTCGAATTTTCTTCCCCGAGCTCGAAACTCATATATATTCCTCGATATGCGTATCATCGCAATAATTTTTTCCCGTCTTAAATAGAACCCTAAAACTGCAGTAAACGCGATTATATCGCTATCAGCAAAAAAAAAAAAGAAAAAATCGCACTGCGTGCACTCATTATACAATCGAGCGACTATCGGTCTTCAGGTTTTTTCCTTTGGCTTCTAATCCATTCGTACTTGTCGTGACACCGCTGGCCCACTGTGCCCGGCGAGTTCGACGCGAGAAACAATATCACGGCTAGTGGAGCACCATGCGACCATAAACGACATATAAACGTGCTTAACGAAACTGCGTCAACGGGGCGTCGGAGAGCGAATTCTCCAGAGCGCTCAGTCCCTGGTCCGCGCATCTCCGCCATGATGAAAAAAGCCTACACACAAAACAATCTCAGAAAAAATGTTCCCACTCGTTCGTCCCGACGACGTTTCGAGGCCTGCCAGCGATACCGTCTGTCGTCTGGAGTGTATACAAGATAAACACGATGACAGCTCGTATCCACGTGCGCGCATTATAATTTCTGTGCTGCCGAGAGGAGAGTAAAAGGCAAACAACGCACAGGGCCAGCGGAACAGCTGCGTCTCTCGTGGTCTCTCGCGTCACTTATATATCGCTCGATAGTTCATCCCATATTTCCGCGACCTTACATATTCGGCCGCGTATAGTTTTTTTTTTATTACACTCGGTGCGAAAATGGCAGTATTATGCACGCCGTGCGTGCGCAAAAACCCCGTTTTCACACCTTGTGATGTAATAGTACATTACGATACTAGTGCGATAAAACTTTTTGAGTGTGACTTTGCAGCACTCGCCTTCGGCTCGTGCTGCAAACATCACACTCGTCAGAAAAGGTTTTTCGCACGAGTATCGTACCAAATTTTACTTCACTAAGTGTGAAAACGGTGGTTTTGTGCACGCGAAGCGTGCGTAAAACTGCCATTATCGCACCGAGTGCAATGAATTACTATTTTTTTACGCGCTAAATGTCTCGATTTGTTTTATTCGCAGAACAATTGCTGGACGAGAGTATCGAAGCGAGCTTCGGTTCGACAGTTTATCCCCGATCTCATGACCTTTTATATTCGTCCGCATGCATTTTTGTTATTAATTAATGAATTTATTTATTTTTATTTTTCTCACGCCCTAATATCTGAATTTGCTTTATTCGCAGAACAATTGCTGGACGCGAGTATCGAAGCGAGCTTCGGCGAGAATTGCAACGCGAACGAGCTACCGTCGAGTTGCACCCACCAGCAGCAGGTCAATCAACAACACCACCAACAACAACAACAACAACAACAACAACATCATCATCATCATCGACAACAGCAGCAGCAGCAGCAGCAGCAGCAGCAGCAGCAGCAGCAGCAGCAGCAACAACAACAACAACAACAACAACAACAACAACAACAACAACAACAACAACAACAACAACAACAACAACAACAACAGCAGCAACAACAACAGCAGCAGCAGCAGCAGCAGCAGCATCAGCACGAGAATGGAACCGACGTCCTTCAGGAGGGAACATTCAGCCCTTTCAGCGGCAGCCTCGAGGATCTCGTCAACACTTTCGACGAGAAGATAACATCGTGCTTCAGAGATTACGCCACCGATGTCGAGTCTCTGGCGCCGGTGCAAGTGAGGACTCAGGAGGAAATAATGAACGAGTGCCAGTGAGTATCAAATTTTATTTTTTTCACTCTTACAATAAATATATATATATATATATATATATATATATATATATATATATATATAATTTTCCATCATTTACACGGAGTATAACTAATAGCAATTATTCAATCCAATTTTCTCAGTGGCACGTCTCTAGCCGAGAGTAACGTTGTTTCTGCCGGTGATGAAAATTGATATTTTCAACCTTTCGCCCGGATCACGTCGCTCTGGCCCGGTATTTTTTCATTGACTCACGCGTGAAATTATTTGTTATTCGTGAATAAAAGAATAGTAATTACTGTGTACTTCAAATAGCTGTTTGTATTTCACATACACGTTTTATGAGTAAAAACTAACGTTACGCAATTTTTACTATTCCTTATCTCCGTGTATCTCCGTTCATATTAATTTAACCATTTTTATTTTTTTATTCGTCGAAATACCTAGTTCCTAGGCGAGGCTTATCGATTTTATTAAGTCACGAGCTATTTTTTTATTATCTCACACGTGAATTTATTTATTGTTCGTGAATTTAAAAAAGTACCTCAAATAGCTGTTTATATTTCATATACACGTCTATAAGGAAAACAAAAGCTACGCAATTTTTACTATTCCTTATCTCAGTGTATCTCCGTTCGTACTAATTTAACAATTTTCTATTTTTGTCCATCGAACTACGTCATTCGTCGGCGACGCTTATTGATTTTATTAACGCGGTATTTTTTTATTAACTCACGCGATATTTTTTTATTAACTCGCGCGGTACTGTTTTTATTAACCCACGCGTGAAATTATTTGTTGTTCATGAACAAAAAATAAAAAGAATTACTGTATACTTCAAATAGCTATTTGTATTTCACAAAAAAGCGTCCACGAGTAAAGCCAAAAGCTACGCAATTCTTACTATTCCTTATTTCCGTGTATCTCTATTCGTTTTAATTTAATTAACTCACGCGTGAAATCATTTGTCGTTCGTGAATAAAAAATAAAAAAATAAAAAAAGACTGCCTACTTCTAATAGCTGTGTATATTTCACACTGACCTCTACGAGTAAAACCAAAAAAGCCACAACATTTTTTCTATTCCTTACTTCCGCGTATCGCCGTTCGTATTAATTTATAATTTCTTTTGTTTTAAATATTTGTATTCGTCGAAGTGTACGTCGTTCCTCGGCGAGGCTTATCGATTTTCCGTGGATAAAAGTGTGCCACGGTACTCTCTCTCTCTGACGCAGCAGCAGCAGCAGTAGCAGGACTCGTTAAAACTCGTGGACTCTACATCTCACCGCAGCAAGAGCGTTATACACCGGCCAAAGACTATTCGCCGTACGTTTTTGCCGCAGAGACTTTCTCCCACACTTATCTCCCCGTGTAAACAGCATTGCCGGCAAAATATCTCCGACGTACTTTGTACTGTTTATACGCACGGGAGACGAGGAGAGAACGATCCACGCGCGGTTGCAGCGCGGAGGTGCGCCGAAGCCGCAGCACGCGCCTCATCATCATCATCATCTTCTTCCTCCGTAATAACGTCTGCGGACTAGAACCTACAATCATCATCTTCGCTCTCGTTACGCGCCGCAAACCGAATTGGTAATTCGTGCTGGCTCGACGCGGCATCGAAGCTTCGTGCCCGATAAATACGAGTATCGCTATCGCCGATAGAGCCGTATCCGGCCGCAATTGAAAGACGCATTCGACGTCGCGTCGAGAGACACGAGTGCGTTTCCGTTCAACGTTTCGGATCGGGTATCACAGGTGAAACTCGTCCGAGCGCGAAATTGTGACCTGCGCCACTCTCCCTACGTCGAGTTCGTCTTGTCCGGTATATTTTTTTTCCTCGCGTCGGCTCGTTGGCCCGGCGGCTGCTTTCCGACGCCGACGGATCGGTAGACGGAAAAAAGACCCTCGCCCAGCGGCGCGTATGCCGCGTGCGGGAGCGAGACCTGAGACGCAGGCAGGTAGACAGGTGCCGGCAAAGTCTGCAGCCTGCCCAGTCGGTCTACCTGCACTGTAGCTTACGGTATTATAAAAACCTCTTGCCGCATATACCCACGGCGTTTGTCGCCGTGTGTATATGTACTACGTTGTAGAAAAAAAATATATGTATATATGGGTCATTCCACGTCAAGTCGGCAGCTCATGTCCCTTAGCCCCGTCGATATTGTTAATTTTTTAGTACGATGTTCCTACCGATCCACAAGGGTTTCCGAATTTTTTAAAGATTTTTTTTACCGCCAGGTGAAATTGACCACCAATTCCAAAAAGACCTTTTTTAAATATCGGAAAAAATCACACTGATTCTATGATTTAAAATATGATTTTTAAGCACCACGCGATAATGGGCTCATAATATTTCCAATTTTTTCGCAAGTTTTTAGTATCTTTCATGTCGTAATTGGATTTTTTTTTTCGATCGTAACTTTCTCAAATATCAATGGATTTAAATTTTTCTGAAGTTTGTAAAAATACCAGAAGACCCGAATACCATTGATATCATTATAAAGAAATAAAAGTAAAATAGTAAATATTGAGATTCCTTTATCGGATCGTGCTTAAAAATCATATATTAAGTCATAGAATCAGTGTGAATTTTTTCAGATTTTTTTAAAACGACGTTTTCGGAATTGGTTTTTCGAGGATAAAAAAATGTCATTCGTGGTGTAAAAAAATCGGAAAATAAATCCCGGGACTCTTATGGGTAGGCACCAACATCGTATTAAAAAATTACTAACATCCAGGGGGGTGAGTGACATGGGCGACTAATTTGACGTGGAATGCCCCATATATATATACGGGGGACGTCGAGTCTCGGAACGAGTAATCGCGAGTGGCCCTTGTGCCCATAAAAGTTTGATCATGCGCCTCGTATCTCCATCTATAGTTTCGCGATTCTCCCCCAATACCGACTTAGTGTACCGTGTACACGATACCTTATTGTACGGCTATAATATCGACGGATGAGAATCAAAAGGGCGCAAAAGGCCGCGTCAAAGTATGCGAGCTACGCCCTTTTCGTTCTCAGAACGTATATAGTTGATGCGCGTTTTATGTCCGTAATACCCGTGTGAGTATGTGTACGATACTTCGGGGACTCGCACACGCCCGCGGTGAAGTATCCACCGGCTCCAGGGTGACTCGCAGCCACGGAGCCGTCGCGACGCCCGCGTCAATATCGACGCGCTTGCGCCTAACATTCTACATCTCAGCTCTCTCTTTTTCTCAACCGTAACTGCTTTGTGTATATATATATATATATATATATATATATATATATATATATATATATATATATGTTTTTTCCCCCGTTTCTTGTCATCCTCATCTCTACCGTTCGTAAATACGAGAGGCCGTGCACGACGCAGACATCGTGTACACATTGGCTACACACTAGCCTACTTCGCCCACACTCTTCCGTTCACATGATTTTTCATTCTCTTCACTTAGCGGCGTACTAATGTTACTTTTTTCTTTTCTTTTATTTTTTTTTCAATTCTTCGTAGCTGCCGTGTTCCATGCTCCGGATTCGCCGGGTCGAGCAGGAAATATAATATAGTCATGATTCACGATGAGGTATAATTTATAATTGTGACGGTCAATTTGAATTAATAGAATGCTATTGGGGCAATAACGAGGGAAGAGGACAGCGGCGACATGTGTTCAATTAATCGGATGAAGTCACGTCGAGTTAACTCGGACTCTCGGGGCCGGTTGTCGTTCTCGGATATGAAACTCGCGACGACGAGCGGGGAGCTGACCTCGATTTATCTCCAAGTACTAGCGGCGAGAAAGAAAGAACGACGATGATAAGCTGCTGGTGCTGCTGCGTGCTGCAGCAGCATCTCTCGTGTCGCCCGGCTGGTGCTGCAGTGGCGTAATATATTTATAGTCTACACTCGTTACGGATACTCCCGGCTGCCTGAGGAATGCGAGGATCTTTTGGCGACGAAATTTTAGTCGGGCTGAGGAGAAGTTTTTTTTTTAACGTGCGGAATGCCGGTAATAGTATTTCAGGGAACGTGAGAAACGTATACGCATATGTATGTACATATACTGTATGAATTTCCTCCTTTAGATATTTCATGTTTAAATTAAATGGCAACAGTTCAAAGATTAAATATCTAAATTTCCTTGCGAAAAGCGACGATAACACCCTCCGTATTGTCGAATTTTTTTCGTAACATGAATTTATTGTTTATTATTTATATGATGATAAAAAATAAAAAATAAATCCATGTCAGCATAATTGTGCCTACTCCGTATATCGCTATTGTATCATTTTTAAAAATGTATTTTGCGTTATCGCATTCGACAGTGATACTGTATTATAAAAAAATACCGTGCACACACTTCCGTGCAGCGTTAACAGCACTGCATTCCGAATCTCAGGATCTTTTAGCGCCGAAATTGCAGAATTTTCCCTGCGAGAGTTTTTATAGTGGGGAATGCCCGTGATAATATTTCAGGCAACGCGAGGAACACGTACATATGTATAAATATATAGTATGAATTTCTTCCTTTGGACACTTCATGTTTCAATTAGATGGATAAAGTTTAAAGATGTAATATGTACCGCGGGTAACATTCCTCGTGCAAAGCGGCGATGACACCTTTGATATTGTCGGACTTCGTTCTTAACATGAATTTATTTTTTATTCTTTACTCAATGATAAAAAATGCAAAAAATCCATGTTGGGATAATTATGTCTAGTGCATATATTGCTGTTAAATAATTAATTGTTATCATGTGTATTGCGTTATCGAATTCGTCAGTGTTGCTGTATTATGTAAATGCTATAGACACATTTCCATACAGCGGCGACAGCAATGCGCATACTGCATTCGGAATCTCAGGATCTTTTGGCAACGAAATTTTAGAAATGGGAGCATGAGAGTTTGTTCGCGGTGATATCGTCCAGCTTTTTTCATAATATGACTTTATTCCTTATTCTTTATTTGATGATAAAATTTTCTATTATCCTTTGCTATTATATAAATTTCATTTTTCGTGTGTATTGCTCTATCGAATTTGTCAGCCTTGCTGTATTATTAAAATTTGTAGAATATCCTGCACGGAACGTTAACACAGTGCGCGCAAACGCTATATACACACTTCCGTGCGGCGGCGACAGCAATGCGCATACTGCATTCGAAATACGCATAACGAATAAGCGACCGGCGAGACTCGTCGGAACCCGGGGGCGAATGACGCGCGCAGCGGAGAGAATATAGAATAATTACACGGCGAGCGGGGCATTAAGGGTTTGACGAGTATCAGGGTCTCGAAAGTGGAAGAGGGAGAGGATGTGACGGATGAGTCACGCGTTCATCGAATATGCAATTGAGAGCCGGGTTCACCGAGAACCCCCTTACGTTCGTCGGAGATCGACGAATACGTAATATTTCATTGACACGATGATGTGGAATTGATGTTTTTTGTTTTTATTTATTTTTTTGCAGGATGTGGTGGACGATAACCGGAACATTTGGCAATATACTGCCGATCGACTGGAGCAAATCTTACGCGAGAAAGATGCACATGCCGGCTCTAAATCTCAACGAGGCTGCACCGGTATCCATGGAACGGTATAACAATTTTTGTTGCAACGATACTCAAAATATTAATTTTAACGTATTCAGAACACAAATTTTTATATTAAACTTTCGCATAAACTGCGATTTTGTTTATTTATTTGCTATAGCCGCGAAATACTTTTCTACAAAAGTAAATCCTTTGGCGTAATTAACAAATAAAGAAAATATAATGTTCTTAAATAATAATAGTAGTAGTAGTAGTAAATAATCATAATAGTAGTAGTCATAATAGTAATAGTAGTAGTAGTAGTAGTAAATTTATTGACAATAACAGTTGGTCCATACAATCTCCGATACATCCCTCTATTTGTTGTTAAGTCGCTTTTAATAATATTGCCAATGGGCCATCGACCAGAGTCCTTCAGCCCAAATCATAATATAATTTTTTTTTATTTATTGTTAATTCATTAAGGATGTAACTTTAATAAACAGTTTTATTTTACTGCAGGCCTGAACTTGAGGATCTTAGTAGCGAGGACGAAGCTGTGGCGACCGACCTCGACATGCACGCGTTGATACTCTCGAGCAGCAGTGACTCCCACAGTCCCGAGGAACCTCTCAAAACTGCGGAAGAGGTGCTTCGCGAAATCGACGACATAATGCAGGTGGGTTATTGAAATGCTAAAAAATAACTGGTGGATAATTTTCCGTGAGCGAGGACAACAATCAATAATTACAATATGTTGTATTAATTGTAAAGGAGAGCCCATCGATGGAGAGGTCAGGGGATTCCGACGGATCATTACTCGATACCGACGAGGCATTGGAAAGAAGTCGCGAAGTTCTCGGTTCACCACTTTACGAGAAGAGTGAGTAATAAAAAAACAATTTAAAAAATTAGATTAATACATTCGGTAAACGATAAAAAGATAATGTACTATCATGGTTCATTTTGTTTTTTTTCGACCAGAATTGAAACAACTGTCCTCCGGGGAGCTGACCGGTGTTCTCGGCGAGATGGAGTCCCTGGTCGGCGCTCTCAGTGAAACTCTGATCGCCGAATTAGCGCTCAGGGATGAGCTGGAGTTCGAGAAGGAGCTGAAGAACCAATTCATTTCGTTGCTTCTCGCGGTACAAAACCGTCGAAGACAGCATCACGTTACAAAGAAGAGGGGACAGATGCAAAACGGCACGAGTCCACTGCCACAGCACAGATCGTTTCAAGATTCCAAGGTATACACCGTCATTACAAGACGAAATACTGCAACTCGCATTAGAGCGGTCAGATTAATAATTCATCTTTCTTACTTGCGTTCCAGTACCTGACAACGGTCATTCCATATCACACAGACAACGGACCACCCAATAATCAAGCTCTGCAAGTTCTCATCAAGAGTGCGTATTTTTTTTCGTTCTAACGACCTATTAAGAGCCCCCTTTAACTCTTTCATTCGACAGTTTTCCAATGATCACCATGAAAATGTCTGCACGAGAACAAATTTCATCATTTCATCATAATGGCTGTATTTTGCATCGCACCAACTTCGCTCAGTGAAGCCCACTTAGAGAATAAAATTCTACAAATGAACAAATATTTTTTTCTTCCCAAAGCAGTGCATTGACAGAGACTTGCTAAAGATGAAATTGGTGTCATGCAGATATTTTCAGGGTCATTTTCAACTTCGTTGCATATCTGCCCATTAAGGATATTTGGGCTAAATCGCGTTTCTGTTTGATCGCTATAAAATGTTACTACTTTTCAGGGAAAGACAGACACACTCGTTTGCATATATCCTTAAGGATGTTGGGCCAAAATCGCAGTAGGGGAGGGAACGGGAGAGGATCTCCGCTGCCCGCGTTAGTCAGTGTGCGAGTTATAAACACAGACAAAGCAAGCGGCTAGACAGAGATAGAGTCCTTCGTTTATTTAATTTATCTCAGAAGCAAAACTGCGAATCTACTTGCAATTTGGTCACAATCTGTCTGATAGGGTGCTCTTCGCTGTGGTAGATTTTTTTATTCAAATCTAACAGAAATCGGCTGAGAAAATCGCTACGTTCTATCATTACCGACCGATTTCCGAAAAGTTTATACTGTACCTTATGTAGCTTTGTACATGCATTACTAAAGAACTACGTTCTATTGAAACTAATTCCTTACTTTGCACTACGTGGTAAAAAATCTGAAAAAATTGCAAACCGTTCAGTGTGTTTTTGCCTGCAAAGTATCAAAGTTTTAGACGGATCGAACAGAAACGCGTTTTGGCCCAAACATCCTTAAATATAACTCCTCGTTTTTTTTTAGTATTGAAGGCGATTAACGAGGACAGTCCTACAGTACCCACCCTGCTGACGGACTACATACTGAAAGGTTTGCAAAAATTGTATTTTTTTCTATTTGTACACTCGACATAGCCATATTAATTACTAATTAATGATAATTAATCTTCCTTTTTTTTTCAGTATTGTGTCCAACCTAGTGAAGCTGCCCCGAGCCAAAAACGCTGAAAAATATTTATAACGAAAGATGCAGATTGCTCTCTATACTTCTTGCCAGTGCGCTTTGAGCCACAGTCGTCGCCGCTGCTGCCGTCGTCATTCTCGTCAAAGTCGCTAAAAACCTACAATGACGAACGATGTTTGCTTCTGAGCTATACTTTGATCAGACACGCACCGTATGGATCGTAGCAGATCGATACTATGGTTTTCTCCCTGCCCCTCCCCCACCCCCTGCTCTCTTCTAGTCTTACATTATAAACATTATAACGATAAAACCCCACACACACACCTATGTATATTTTTTCTTGACGCAACGTGTTCACTGCACACAACAGTTTTTATTTGTTATATTTTGTATTTTATTATTGATGTATGTGCAAGTGATGTGTGATAAAAAAAAGCGGAAGATTACGAAAAATAATCCGCGGATCAATCGTGATCCACGAGTCGTGCAATTCTCGTTTGTCATTCTCGATATAATTATCGAATTCGGTATCGCGTACGCAAGACCAGCTCCTATAACGTATATACTTTCGATTTTGTAATTTTTTTATTCTGTCTGTATATATTTACACACACATCGGCTATATGTATGTATTTGTATATGATCGTTCGACAAACCTTTCCCTCCACCTATGCGTGACTTCGGGATGTGATACGAAAAGAAAATCCTCTCCCGCTAGTCCCCTATCCCCGTGCCCTCTTCTCTGATGTAGTAAGTACACGTGTTGTAAGGCATATGAAATTGAAGAATAATTCCGGCAGCATTTCAGATATATAAATAATAAATACGATTCGCGATAGATTGATCGATCGTTTACCGACCCGTTTCTACGTACACGAGAACGCGTGCACACGGTTTGCGTATAGAATTATACAGTCGATTCGTTGTGTATCTAACGTCTGTGTACGATTTAGAAGTAATTTATTGACGCATACCATCAACCTGGAACGAATAAAAAGTATTGTAACTAAAAAAAAGAGTTTCCATTTTTTTAAGTTGTACTTAAAAGTTTATCTCGCGCCCTGTGATTACATTTATTACACTATGAAAATTAATTGTAAATTTAATGTACTGGAACTTGAAATTTGCTTACATAACTTATATTAATTGAATATTAACGTATTTTTTCGTAAAACAAAAATACCAGATATTAAAATCACAAACCATTTGCATGAAATTTACAAAAATTTTAATTGAAAATAAATATTTTACTGTATAAGTATTTACTTAAGTTTCTGAAACAGTTTATGCAAAAAAGCGTAATTTTCAAACAAACTTTTTTTAGTGTGCTTTTGCTTCCTTGTAGAGGAAACTTTGTTCTCATGAACATTTTTTTGCGTGATTTTCATGCTCACATGTTTTTTCATGCTCAATGTTCCAAAACGTCGTTTGTTTGTTACAATTTACGCGATAACTGAAACATTCGTTCAGATTGTAACAGATTTTGAAATTTTCGAAATAAGCGTGTTCGCGCTGTAGCTTTCACAAATTTTGAGTTATTAGGCTGAAACTTTCTATGGAAGTAGACTAACATCAAACAATTTCCGCTATTAAATTTTGTAAGAATCGGTCGAGGAGTCTGGGTTTTACGAAATTTTCAATATTTCGAAACATAGCTTTTTCACTCTAAATCTTATAATTTTTTTAGATATGATAAAAAAAATTCGACATAAATAAATTATTATAAACCCATCTTCCCTATTGAATTTGGCAAAAATAGATCGACCCGTTAACATTTTATAAGGTTTTTAATCTTATTTTTTTAATTCGTACTTCAGAGCAGACGCATAGATCATCGTGAAATATCATCAGTCGCAAAAAATATTCTTCGCGTTTTCAAAAGCCATACCCCTGAGATATTACCGGTAGAGCAGTAAAAAAAAGTAACTAAAATACATTTTTAAAGTCGGTAAAAGACAAGTAAGTAAAGTAAATTTTTTTATCCGACAAAAAAATAAGTGAAATAATGTTAAACAGTGCAAAGTAATTTGCATATGGTTCGCTCATTTATTACACTTTACGCAGAGCTTCCTCTATGAGGAAGCCAAACATCGATCAACAAATTTTTTCATGGAGAAAGCAATATATGCGTAAACTGTAACAGATGAGGAAGCCATGTGCAAATTACTTTGCAACTTTTTATTTTTGTCGCAATCGTTTAACGTTTTACACGGTTACAGATTTTTTGTTTCACTTATATCATGACCGCTTCGAGTGATTATTATTAGTATCGTATCCTTCGCGCTAGCTCGGGACGTTGACTATCAATAAAACCCACGGGCACGTTGTGCTTAGAACGATATCTCACGAGCGCGTCTCGCCAGTCGCACCTGGCAGCCGGCGAGGCACGTATCAACATAACCTCGTATCTCTGCGAAAACAAAACATTCTGCACAACGGGTCCGGTTAAATGGTAATGCGCTTTTGCGTTTGAACAATGAACACACTATCTCTGTCGACTCTGGGACGCATAGCTCTCGGCGTAACGCTAACGGGAACGGGCGGTTTGTACGCGATACGATGGACGATACAATCGAAAATCCGCCAATCCGTCACGTACGTTGAAGCGTTACAATGCCTGAAAGAGAATGAAAACGCTGTTGACATACTCGGAGAGCCAATAAAGGATAAGAAAGTAGACATCGGTGACGACAATTGTTACGGTCGAAAGGACAACATCGCGTGGGTCACCGTGCCGTTGGAGGGGAGGAGTCGAAACGGGAAGTTGCATTACTGGATCGACGTGTCCGATTCGGAAAGTAACAAATTTCGATTGTCAAGGGTCGAGTTGAGCATCGACGGAACTTCAGTGGGCAGAATTTTATTGAGAGAAGATTCAGCTGATTCGAGAACGGAAGTCCCAGCGGCATAATAAAAATGTCCGCGCGAGTTTACTAGTAACGAACGAAGGCATCGATCAAATAATATGTACGAAATAATAAATGCCATGGTTGAAAATAATTTTATTATTTTTCCTCAGTGTTATTTTTGCTTCCTCATAGAGGAAGCTTTGTTCCATGCATACTTCCATGTATTTTTTCGTGCCAAACGCAAATCCGATAAAGTGAACCTCTTCCTCAAAGTCTTCTATGAAGAAGAGGTTTCCCGAATAAAGGAACATTATGAGAAAATGATATGAAAATTTCACCTTTTATGAGGAGCGCTATGAAAATTTCAATTTTCAACTTTTTACGTAAAACTCGATGAAAACGCTCTTCATATCTAATGATAATATTCTTAGTATTTTTATAGTAAGGTACTAAAATTGTGATGATAAGGTGCCGTTATTGGGCGCGATTGTATGAAAATCAACAAGTCCTCCCAGAAAGTATCAAAGAACCATTCAATGGCATAACATATCAACTTTATTATCATCGTTATTACATTACCGGATCGATGTGACCGATCCGGAAAAACAATTTTGATTGTCCAGGATCGAGTTGAGCATCAACAGAACTTCGGTGGGCAGAATTTTGTTGAGATAAAATCCAGCTGACACCTGGTGGCAAAATAACAACCTAGCACAAACAATATGTACGAAATAATACACAAAACAATAAATGTCATGGTCAAGAATAATTTTATTATTTTTCATCAGTGTTATTATTATTTTTTATAGCAACGATTACATTCCACAAAATGGCGATAATAAGGCGCCGTTATCTGGCGCGATTGTATGAACCATTCAATGGCATAACAAATCGGGCTTATTGACATCATTAAAGGTAAAGGACCCAGTTTCCGACACTGACCCAGTTTGTGACAGGGGGTACCTCTAGCATAGTCGGCGCCCCCTACAATTTGATATGCAGCCAATGGGTAGCGCGCGTTCGGGAGGGGGGGGGGGGTCACAAACTGCAACTCTTGGTCCTCCTTGTTTATCCCTATGACTTTACACGCTTAAAGTGAGAGCTGCATAGAAGTGTCATAAACTGGGTCCTTTACCTTCTTACATTACTGGACTGACCGGACCGATCCGAAAAATAAAAAATATTGATTGTCCATCGACGGATCTTCGGCGAACAGAATTTTGTCGAGAGAAGCTCAAGCTGATTCGAAAAGGGAGTCCTAGCAACAAAATAACAATATCCGCGCCCGCGGATTCCCCTAACAACAAAGCAGGCATCGATCAAACAATATGTACGAAATAATACACGAACAAATAAATGTCATGGTAAAAAATTATTTTATTTTTCATTTTGTCAATGTCATTATTATTTTTCGTCAGTGTTATTATTACTTTTGTAGGAGCATTTGCATGCCCCCACAAAGGCGATAATAAGGCGCAGTTATCAGGTGCGATTGTATGAATTTTGAGAACTGCTCCCAGAAATGATCCAAAAACCATTCGACAACGTAACAAATGAAGTTGACTGCCATCGTAGTCAATACGTTCATTTCAGCTGCCAATAAAAATATGGCGATTTTGAGTACACCCATTTTCGACAGGCGATTAAACACCCAGCATAACACGTCTACAAAAAAAGCTCCAAAATGGCGGAGCCCGTGGCCTATCGTTTTGTTCATGTTAGCAATTTTTAACGCCGCGTTTAGCAGACCTTGCCATACGGCTAAAGGTACTCGATTGAAAGATAATTGGTCAAGCAAGTGCTTCAGGTGACCTGGAGCTCGGAAATTTTCGAGTTTGTATCCCGTTCGGCGATACAAAAACTGCACGAAGTCGTCGACGTAATCCAGAACGGATGGACCGGATCGACGAACGATTTGCCCGTCCCCTGGCGTATACTGTAAAAATTATGCACTGACCTGACTGAAAGATCGAGGGCCTTTTCTTATTTCCTACTTAGAAATCTGATCGTCGACACTCACCGCAATTGTTCCGGACATGGCTGCTTGTACGTTAAATAAACGTTCTATGTTCGTACGAGTACGCAAAGGAATGGAAGAAGTGCTGAATGGCTACGAACTGTGAAGCTTCGCCCAAGCGATCACGAAGACGAATGATCGAAAACGGACAATGGCGAACTTCCCTACTGGTTCGGCAAATGGCGGAATCCCCAATCCAATAGTTGGTGTGTCGGTGAAACACCGAAATTGACGGAACACGGGACTACTCAATTCCCATTGGTCCGATCATATCGATGATCCAACGCCAAAAGACATGGCAGCCCACCATTCCTCCATACACCGTTTCTACATACGCTCCTTTGATTGGTGGAAGCTCGGTTCTAGATCTCTCCATTGGCGGAGGCAACCATGTGTAGAACCAGTTTATGAAGGAATGGTGAGCTACCAAAGAAATGGCATGATATCATTTGCGCCAGATTCATTCCAGCCAAACTCATTTCCGCTAAAAAGTAACTAGGTTGCAGAAATATCATGTATATTCGTATTTTATATAAACATGAAAAGAAGTGTTTGCGGCGTATATTCGTTCGCTCACTTGCTTGAACTGTACGATAAAAGGTAAATTCCGTCCAAAGCAACTTTGCTGCGCCATTTATGGTTTCTAAGATTCGGATACACGGTGTTTCCCCAACATAGGTATTTTTTTTTTTTTTTTTAGCGAATATGAGTTTTGGCTGAAATTAATTTAGGGTAAATGATAGTCGGGCATCGTTTCCGGTTAGAAATCATGCAGGCGATTGGCTACTCCGGACGACGCGCCGATACTTCCTATATTCGAAAAATGTATGATCGACGAAGTTCGATGCATGTATTTGACTTTGATCGACAAAAATGGTTCGGGGAGTTGGTTGCAAAAAATTATGGATAATATCAGATTTGCGTTCCGTTATTTATATTCATAATATAAACATGAATAAACACTTGCAAGGCTCTCGCTATCGGAATGTCTGCAACGGCATATCGGTGACCCCTTTGGGAACTTTGAGGCCCCGACGAGTGTAACCGAACGCAGCTTGTATAACGTGTATTGCAGCATCTATGGTCAAATCTACGCATCTTTTGCTGCCGATAGTCGGATTCACTTCCACAAGATCGACGGCATTTAATCTGTTGGTTCTGTGGAGTTCTTCCATAAGATGTATTCCTTCTCTCAAACTGAGTCCACCTCTCACTGAAATAATGTAAACGCTACAGTTACATGGCACGAGTAATAATTCGTTGTATTCCCAGGAACCACATAATTTTTCTGAAACTTCAATCGGCCAAATCCACGTGTGGCCGAAAACCATGGGTCTCACACTTCTTCCGAATCGTCGAACTTCTGAAACTTTATTTTTCTGAATTATCAAATTTCCGAAAATGTATGTATCCGAATTTTCAATTTAAGTGGCCGGTCCCCTTCGAATATGGTAGTTGGACGAACGCAATTTCTTCACATCGTTATTTAACCGAAGGTCATTTTTCCGAATAATAGTTTCACCGAACTTCATTTCTTCGAACCGTTAAACCTCCGACCATCAAGTCGCCGAATCGCCAATCAACTAATTAACATGAGCGAACAGTCTATCTATCTATTACATAATTCGTACATAAGCTTACGTTCAGTACGAATCGATTCGGGTAAATGACTTGTCCGACAAATACTATTCGAAATGATAATTCGGCGACTTGACGTTAGGAGGTTTAACAGTTCGGGGAAATGAAGTTCGGTTAAACGACGATTCGGAGGAATAACGTTCGGGCAATTTTATTTCCAAAGCGTACCATTCGCTTAAATGAACATTCGGAATAATAAAGTTTTGAAAATTTGACGGGAACCCCCCTTTTCTCCACAACTCGGTTCTCTACAATACCAATTCACTCTGTTACCAACGTGAGATAGTCTCAGGAATCGATAACGACGGCGATAATGTTGAGGAAAAAAAAATGTGGAGAAGCATAAATTGTGGATAAGAAGGCATGTATAGAACCGAGTTTGTAAATAATCGATTTGTGGAGTACATAATAGTGTAGTAAAAGGATTTGTGGAGAAGCGCTGTGTATAGTAAAGAGAGTGTGTAGGATCGTGCGTGTACAGAGTGATGTGGAGAATTGGGATTGTACAGAACAGAGTTGTGGAGAAAAGGAGGGTTGCCAATTTGAAGACTCGGAAAAATGAAGAGTTAGCAGTTTGACGTTAGGGAAAAGTAAAGTTTCAGAAGTTTGACGACACGGAAGGCGAGACCTTCCGTATCACCGTTCGGATTCATTGGATTTTTGGCCATACGACCATTCGGACGATCGAAGTTTCGGCAAAATAATGTCGCTCCGTATTCCCAGGGTGGACTTACCGGGAGTACCTGTACTCGGAGCTTCCAAAGGATCAAGAGAGTCTATGTCGAAGCTAACGTGCAACGATTTGTCATTGCGAGGATCTATCCTATTCAGTGCCATATGAATAACGTCATGGATACCTGCGAACAAGCAAATCAGAAATGTTGTTGTTATTATTATTATTATTATTATTATTATTATTATTATTATTATATTGCCGAATAATGTTAACGTAACGGTTTATTAGTCGTAGTACTCAATGAAAGGAGAGCGTACGTCTACTAACAGTTTCGGAACGTCGAACTGAACTGAAGATAGCGCCTGATTGAAGCAGAGCCCTTGCTTACTGCTGCGTGCGAATGCAGTGTTGCAACGCGCGAAAAGCCGGCCGCTGCCCGCACGTTGCCGTTAGAAAGCGAATGGCCGCACCGAAAGTGCTGACGGTATCGCGATTAAGAATGAATATTATATGATTGTAAATGTAAGATCATTTGGTGGCGTGTGAAAGAATGACTGAAAAATCTAAGAATTATTGGACCGTTACACGTACCGTATCGCTCGACATCCTCGATCCCGAAAGCCGTGATCCCGAACTTCTCGATCACGAGTCTCTCGTATTGATCGACGGATCTGAGACCGATGTACGCGATGTTTCTAATCGACAGCCTGCAAATTATGTGCTCTATGAAAAACATCTCTTGTATTTCTACTTCCGGTATAATCATGAGCAGATAATTTTCTGTTTCCGGCAACTTACATAGGTTGCTGCCAGTCCATACCCGGCAGATGAGGCCAATAATCAGCCAATTCCGAAGTTAAAAGCGCCACGGGCATACCATGAACGTTTCCACTTCCGCTCGTTTTGTTCGTATTCATATCGGCGTGAGCGTCTATCCACAAAACGGCTACATCTTTCTTTGCCTACGAAAGAAAAAAAAATACTGCTCGAAACGATTGTATATGTATATGGATTGTATATGGTATTCATTAATCTACGCACCTTTACGTGTCCGTCGATCGTCCCGATCCCCACACTGTGGTCGCCGCCCAAAGTCAACACTTGCCGACCTTCCTTCAAGACCTGTTGAACTCTCTGCGATAAATTGTGCGTGCAGGCGGCAACCTCACCCAGATGAGACATATTATCCACATCTCCAATTTCCCGAACTTCGTAGTTTATGTTTCCGTAGTCCTGGACGTCCAGACCTGTATTTATTTCGCAGTTAGTCGTATAATAACATTCGAAGGATAATTTATCTTGTTTATATTTACCCAAGTTTTGTAATTCTTGAATTAAGCCGGCACCACGTATCGCCTCTGGACCGCGGCCTACTCCTTCCTTTCGCTGAAAAAAATTGTACATCGTGTCAAAGTATTTTTGATTCCTCATAGAGGAAGCTATGTTTTTGTAAACAAAAAAATCGAGACTTTAATGTCAGTGTACTTAAAATAGTCTAAAATGTTGAGAAGTGTGATTTTTAGCTGGCGGATGTGGCGGATGTGTGTGTGTAGCAAATTTGTATCGTTTAAAACGACTATAACTTGGAAACGGCTTGAGAGAGCGAGTTGAAATTTGGTACACCAATAGAGTGATCACGTCGCTTCGGTCGGTGCTATTTTCGTGAAGATTGAGGCCCAATTGGAGATTTTACACGATTTTCAATTTTGTGAAAATTCTCTGTAGTAGCTCTAACTTGCGCAAATTTTGAGCTATCGTCCTAAAACTGCACACAAATATACTATTTTTATCAAAGATCTTTGGTATTTAATTTGGTCAAAATCTATCCACTTCGATAAGTGGTCAGATTTAATGGGATTTTGATTTTTTTTGAAAAATTACTAAAACGGTCTAATTCGAGTAAGCATGGTGGCATCGATCCAAAATTTGACACGTGAATGGACTAATACTGTACGATATTTGGTATTAAATTTGGATCGAACCGTTTAGAATTTATGAGATTTTGAAATTTTTGAATATTTCGGAAAATGGTTATTTTACGTCCGACGAGAGTTTCATCGTCGGACGGAAAAAGAGAGCATCGAATATCGCTTCAGCAGTAAAATAAGTTCTAGATTCATAATCTGCGGGGAAAAATACATTAGACATGGCCTGAAAACGGCGAATATTGGATGATTAACAAATCTTTTTCTAAGACTCCGTATTTTCGTTAACGAAAGGAGATTCGCAGATCCGAAAAGGGACGCGCGTTGGTGTATTTTTTCGCACAGAACCTGAATCGGCCAGTCGTTTTGCATAAAAGTGAAACACAACGTTGACGTTGAAATAAGTTGAAAAATGAAATTTTCATATCGCTTCCTCATAAAAGCTGAAAATTGAAATTTTCATGTGGCTTCCTCATAAAACTTGCAAGTTGAAATTGTCATACGACTTTCTCATATTGTTCCTTTATTCGCGAAGCTTCCTTTATGAGGAAGCCAACAATACAGAAAATGCTTTCTCATAGAAGAAGCTTCGTGAATAAAGGAACATTATGAGAAAGTCGTACGATTTCAATTAATTTCAATTTGCAAGTTTTATGCGGAAGCCACATGAAAATTTCCATATTCAACTTTTTTGAGGAAGCGATATTAAAATGTCAATTTTCAACTTTTTGTCTTTCAATTTTCATTTCTCCAATTGAACCTGCTGTGTGCCTAATATTTTTGTTACTGAAAAATAAACCGACATTTAAAAATATCAGAAAGAATGCAGAACTTCTTGTTTCATAATATAATATTCATATAAGAATGTTGACCTCGGGCTTTATTTTTAGCTGGTTTCTGGATGTGTGTAGATGTGTATGGGTACGTAATATTCAATCAACGTTCAATAAAAATTGGCTAACGAAAATGAAATGGGTGAAGAAAGAGAAATTGAAAAAACAGATGAAAGTACAGAAAGGAACAATAAAATTATAAGAACGATACAGTTTGAATAAACGAGATGCCGAAGATTATAACGGTGGCGAAAATACCACCAGAAGCTCAAAGAAAAAATCGTGCAGTCATTTGCACATAATTTCCTCATGTTTTACTGTTTTGCGCATAACTTCCTTTGTGAGAAAGTTTGTTGACAAATATTTTTTAGCTGGTATCAAGATGTGTGCGCACGTAATTTTTGTGTATGCGTGTATACTATAAATTTGTCATTTTTTAAGTATAACATTTTTTTTATTGCAAAAATTGTATCGTAATTATTGCTTCCTCTGTGAGGAAACCAAAATCGAACCACGAAATTTCCCCATAGAGGAGGTTATGCGCGAACTAATAAAACATGAGAACGCCAGGCCAAATTACTTTACACCATTTTTTTTTTTTTAGAATAAGAGAACGTAGCTATTCGAATTACCTGCCCCTTTTCGAACGGCACGCCGATGATACCGACTTTTCCATAATGCCGGTCACCGATCTTCTTAATAACATGACGAACTTTCGACAACATCTCGGCGACGCCAAGAACGAACTAAGCGACCCACCACCGATATCGTCCGGACAGTGAAACGATGACCCTCTGGCCTACACACTCACACACAAACGCGTCACCGATAGCATCAAACTATGTATGCTCGTTATCGTCTCTTATTTCCCAATCTTACGCTGCGAAAAACTCGCTTGTTCTCGCCTCGACCGAAATAATTCGTGTATTCTTTTTAGTAAATAAAAGATATCGTGTTTATTACTAAAAGCGATGTACACGGGGCAGTTTCCTTCTTCGACTTTGTCGGCAATATTCGTGGACAGAATATAAATTATGCCCTCATATTTTGTTCGTCAAAAACATTCCCTTTGTTTGTGGATCAAAGTATTCACTTCGGTCCGAGCATCTGTTCGGGCCTCACCCACTGATCGAATTGCTCGGAAGTCAAACCGTTTTTCAGTGCCGATTCCTTTAGCGTGAGATTTTGTTTGTGAGCTTGTTTGGCAATAGCGGCGGCCTTTAAAACGAAAACAAATTCAGTTATTATTTTCATTCACTTTTTTTTTTATGCAGTGTATTTTACAATGTTGACTTTGTATTGAACTCTTTACCTTGTCGTAACCAATGTGGGGATTGAGAGCCGTGACCAGCATCAAGCTCTCGTTCATAATTTTCTTGATATTGTCGACGTTCGGAGCGATACCGACTACGCAATTTTTCGTGAACGCCGCAGATGCATCGCCGAGAAGCCTTGCTGATCGGAGAGTATTGGCGACCATAACGGGCTTGAAAACATTGAGCTCGAAGTGTCCGTTGCTGCCGGCAATCGTCGTTGCTACGTTGTTGCCCATCACTTGAGCGCAGACCATCGTGATAGCTTCGCACTGAGTGGGATTCACTTTGCCAGGCATTATCGAACTACCTGGCTCGTTTTCGGGCAACGAGAGTTCGCCCAGACCGCAGCGCGGTCCGCTACCCAGAAATCTGATGTCGTTGGCGATCTTTAAACAAACAAAAAAATTGCGTCTAAAATAAATAACTAATTTTTCATGAAATTCAAAAAATTCAAAATTACATGAAACTTAAACGATTCGATAGATTCTTCCCAAATTTAATAGGGATCATCGGACGACCATACTCCAACTGTGTATAACTTTTTGGCCTGATAGCTAACAAATTGGAAGAGCTAGAGGGCGCACAGATATTTTTTGAAGAAATTAAAAATCGTGTACAAAAAAGAAAAATTAAACCTATTTTTAGGAAATTTTCAAGAAACATTGGCTATTAACCACACATGGTGTGTGTGAATTTTCAGGTTTATCGGTCGGGATATTCTCGAGTTATAGCGATTTAAATTTTTCGCGTCTGTTACATATACACACATACATACACATATGTACTTGCATACATCCGGACATTTTTTTCTATGATTTTTTTATGTTTTCGAATATTCTGCACGCGTTTTCATTAAAATCTCGAATTTTTATTTTCACCAAACAAAGCTTCCTCTATGATGAAGCAAAAAAAAATCGATGAGAATTAAAAAAACATTCGCGATCCTTTCCTTATAAGAGCACTCCTTATAAACCCCTTCCACTTCCCCTGTCCCGTGCCCAGTACGTATCAAAAAGAAAATAATCAACTTTTTTCACGATCAAAAGAGATGTGACACCGAAAACCGTCTTAGGTACTACCGCCCGTGAAGAACATTGATTACAGTGTTTATTACCGAGTGCGGTATTGCACCCGCTCTTAAGACCATATGAAACAACTCCCTCTCCGTCCATCGCGGACTCAGTCGGTATCAAAAACTGCACTCAACTTTTTTCGCAAGTTCTCGTATGTACGTTTAAAAGAAGTTACATGGAAAGCATGAGACTTTTCTTCCGATCGTAAATGCCAGAATCCATGAGAAAATTTGATTAGTTTTTATTACGAACCGTGGTTATTGCACATGCTCTTGAGGTGTGAAATACCGCTGCCGATAACAAAAACTGTACTGAATGCCGTTTTGACCCCGCAGTCCGCCAAGGAAAAAGAAAATAGTCTTTCCCTCAGTCTGTCGATTCTCCAGGGAAAGACAATGTTCTTTTTCCTCGGCGATCTGCGGTCTCAAAACGGTATTCAGTACAGTTTCCGTTATCAACTGGGCGCGGGGCAGGTCGCCGGGTTGTTATAGATCACCTTAAGAGACGAAATATTACCTTCATGATGGATACAGCGACGGTGTTCAGAGCTCCGTGCACCTCGACGATCGCGTCGTGGGCGGCGAGAGCTTCAAATTTGTTCGGAGCAGTGACGAACGGATATCCCGTCAGAGCAGCGATCTTTGCTGCGGTTTTCTCAGCGAATCCTTTCCTCGTGTTCAAGCCCGTTCCGACGGCGGTACCGCCGAGCGCCAACTGGTACAATCTCGGCAGAGTATCCTTGACTCTCGCGATTCCGTACTCCACTTGGGTCGCGTACGCTGTACAAATTCGAAATTGCGTTTGACTCTCCGACTATCGCAAAATTTTGCTTAGCGACTCAGAAATTGTTTAACTAATGGAGCTTCACCTGAAAATTCCTGGCCAAGGGTCAGCGGCACAGCGTCCTGCGTGTGAGTTCTACCGATTTTTATGATGTCCTTCCAAGCCTCGGACTTTTGCTTCAACGCTTCGTGAAGCTGCTTCAGTCCAGGAAGCAAAACCTTGTTGACCTCCAGAGCAACGGCGATGTGCATAGCCGTTGGGAAAGTGTCGTTTGAGCTTTGCGACATGTTCACGTGATCGTTGGGATGAACGGGCTTTTTCGATCCTAGTTCGCCGCCCATCAGCTCGATCGCACGATTGGAAATTACCTGTGCAGCGTTGAATTTTAATTATCGATGATCTTCGTTTCTCTCTTATGAATAAATTAAGTACTTTGAAAAATAATGCATACCTCGTTCGTATTCATATTGGACTGCGTACCAGAGCCCGTCTGCCAGATTACCAGAGGAAAATGATCGTTATACAATTTGCCGCTTATAACGTCGTCGGCGGCTTTGCTGATCGCGTCCGCGACTTTCGGATCCAGCCCGAATTCCTTGTTAACCTCCGCGGCAGCCTTCTTCAGGATTCCCATAGCCACGATGACTCCGTACTGAAAACAGAGTTATCGTCTGTTTAATCAATCTTTTTTATCTTTCCTGGATCTGATTTGGAGCTCGGCATAATACATTTTATAAATTTTAATACATCATAAATTTAATTTAATTAAGGTGAAGTTAACGAAAACACTGGATTTTTTTAAAAATTCTTTAAAAATGTAAGATTAAAATTTCTTTAATCTTTAAAAAAGAATATTCTTAATGCCCCTGAAGATATGACAGTAAATTTCATCAATTTATAACGGCTGGGTGTTTTGCATCACACAAACTTTACTCAGGGAAGTTGACTTAAAAAATATAATTCTACAAGCGAACAATTTTTTTTTTCTTCCTAAAGGATTGACCAAGTCTATTGACAGAGGCTTGCCAAAAATGAAATTTTATATCACGCAGATATCTTCAGGATCATGATACTTACGGGCATCCGTTCAAAGGCATCGCCGATCGGAAAATTCATCACCGATCTGAGGGTCTGCGCTCCATAATACTTGTCCGCGGGGACTTTGAGCTCACCGAAAGTGTCTTTCTCAAGACGGTAGCCCATCTTGCCCTCCTGCAACATCAAACATACGGTTGGTGAAAAATAAAATAATCAGTCTATCTTTCGTAACAAT
The DNA here is from genome assembly GCA_917499995.1 of Ichneumon xanthorius. Classification (NCBI taxonomy): domain Eukaryota; kingdom Metazoa; phylum Arthropoda; class Insecta; order Hymenoptera; family Ichneumonidae; genus Ichneumon; species Ichneumon xanthorius. Next base: position 23,333,441 of record OU824203.1, on the reverse strand, counting down.
GCAAAAGAATACAAAAATCACAAATCCACAAAAATAAAGTTGTTTGCAAATTTTTTGAGTACAAACCATTTTGGATTACCGAAAGATTTTTACAGAAACAAATTGAGAAAGCAAGGTTTCGCCTACAGAGGCGGACCGAGTCATGGAGAACTGGTTTGTGACCTCCAAAAGCAAGAGACGTTGATAAGCAAGATTCTTTCCACTCCTGTGGATTATTGGTGTATCCTCATAAACACACACACACATGCAAAAACCATCGTACGATAAATGGTAGAGGGGATTTTCAGTGAGAAGAATGGGAGATGGTGGGATGACATCCAGTGCTGTTGGAGCAGAAGCGATGCTGTGTTGCCAAGCAGCGTATCTCGGATAATTCCGAATTATTGATGCAACGAAAAAGAAAAAAAATTCTCGATGCAAAGTATCGCCGCTATAATCCTATTTCCGACATTTTTCTCCGCAGCAAATCTAATTTCGGTGCCGAGCCGCATCGATTATGTAAAGCGCGGAGGCAAGCATCAGGGAAGTCTTTCCAAGGACACATAACTTGACAGCGCACAAGAGCGAAGTGTGATTTTTTTATCAGCGAAATCGGTCGATATCGCGCGCATAGAATTATCGAACGGCGATCGCATGATTAATGTATTTCCATTGAAAAAAAAAAAAAAAAACTCGTATTTACCGCACTATAGTTTCGAGCTTCGGTGTCGGACATGGCAATTCGGAGGTTTAGCAGTTTCGTGGTTTCTTTTCTCAGATGACGAATGCCGGCCGCCCCCTTGTATCGAAAGACGTTCAGTGCCATTCTGTTCATTTGTCTCCCGCGATTTCGCGAAATATCAAATCAATTCGTTATTTAATTTATCGTCACCCGGCGGACGGTCGAGTGCGGGGTATCATCAGCTGCTGCTGGGAACACGTAGGCGGCGGTTTGGACGAGCTGCGCACGGTGGTGGGGGAGTTGCTTCGCAGTTTCGGTCGTTCGACTCGTTCTCCGGTGCTCGTGTGCGCTGGTTGGTCCATCGGTGTGCTCTCCGGTAACCGTGTCGGCGAATGCGGATCGCGAAACGACAAAACACACATTTTGGTGGGTTTACAAAGCTACATTTTTATCTCATAATTCAAGGTATTTCTCGTCGAGCTCGTTTAACAAAGTAATCATCGAAGTACACGTGGTCGACTCTGTGGGTTCGATCTCACAGAGTTGCGTTAGATTCCTCCCGACCGCGAGGTTAAAAAGCAATCGTCGTTTCAGAGTGGGTCTCTGCACGAGTTTAAGTGACCGGCTAGCCCACCTCAACCCCATTCTCTTCGTGCCGAAACGGGACGAAGGCGAATTCGATGCGGGGAGCGCCGCTCTCTTTCTCGATTATCGTTAAAGGCGCGCGCGCTCTCCCCGCGCACAGTGTACGCGATATATCGCACCGCGGATGTTGCTTATACGAGGACTGTTATCCGTGGTGATGTCGCATGCAGCAGAACTGCAGTTCGAGGGATGCAGCAGCGGTGGAAGGAATACGTAACGACGATACACGGCACAGAGGCAACAGTGCGATAGAGATTCGTCTCTCTGTCCTATCGTTAGGATCGACGAGATGTCAGTGAATCACGAAGTCATGAAGTGAGGATAAAGAACTCGTGAAACAATCAGATAAACACACGTTCGCGAGCCTTCGCCACAGTGTCCGGTGTGTGTGTGTGTGTCAGCGGCGGTGCGCGACTCCATGAGGAACTGTTCTCGGCGTTGTGCAAAGGCCAAAGGCAAAGGATCCGCACGAGCCGATAGCCTCTGGACGTTTCCGCAGATACCGGCGAGTTAGCGAAAGTCTACGGACGTCGGGAATACGTACCGCGCCGCAACACTGAAAAACAAAACAACTGCGCGCGGCGTGGTTTCTCGGAGCGGACATAAGGCCTACGTAAAGGTCCTGCAGTTACGAGTTTGCCGCTCCAGTAATACATATAGTATTACTACTCGTCCGTCGAGTGCGTTCCCTCGACACCTCGTCTCTCTATAGTGCCATCGTCCGTGCGTGCGTGCGTGTGTGCGTGTGCGCGTGTGCGCGCGTGTGTGTGTCACTCCTGCTGGGCGATCTCCCCCCCTCCCCCGCGTCCCGCCGTTTCCCCCTCGTGTAAACAGACCACGCGAGTTAGCCCGTGCGTTATACTTCCGCGCGATAGATAATGATTCCCTCTCATTATGTAATTTGCGTATGAGGGAATGTGCTATGGTGAATAAAAAGTGCGCACGTGAGAGCTACCACTCGATGTCCTATGACGGGTGGCATTTTTCAAAAATGACTGACACACCCCCTTCCCCTGCTTCGGCTTTGGTCAAGTGAGTGGCTCTTACTCTTCGTCATCCGTAGGCTATTTATTACTGCGTTACATCACGTTTGTAACGACCAGACGATGATCCTTTTTTGTTCTCTTGTTGCACGACTTGCCAGTCTCACGATTTTTGTATCGCGGAACACGCCATCGGCTCTGTCTCTTCCTCGTGCACAACTAAAACAGTTTAACCTCGAAGCGACCAATTTCTTTTTTTTTTTTTGCACTGTCTTCCGTATGTATAGTCGTGGATTCTCTGGTCGCTCACAATCGCAAAAATTCGACGATGCATCGCGAAGTATCGAACGGACCTTTGACCGACCGATAATGCAAAAGCGCTTCGACGTTCTACCTCGCCGCTCCTTCCTACACACCCGAGGATGTCTCGTTGCCAATGCATTACTAGGTTACGCGCGTGTAGCTCATAATCCGCGCGTTAATTACCCAACCCGATTTGCCTAATGATATTTTTATCCGCGACGAATCGTTGCACGAACGCTCGACTATGCGGAAGGCCTTTTTGCCGCACGACTCTTACATCGATTTCCCAACAATGTCATTCCTGTTAATTACAATTTCATTCGCCTTGCATAGAGTCATGAGTCACTGGGACTCTGTCGTAATCGTTGTTGCGTCTGGAAGATAAAGATACTTGTTTTCTCAGACAATCTATTCGCGTTTTTTCGTTTAGAAGCCTTGCGAACGCATCAATTTTCGATTTCAACAATATTTTCGTTTTTCGTTGTCGCTCTGTGTCGAACATGCGGCAGCTAGTGCAGAGATATAGGTCACGACTCTAGCGGAATCATCTTGTAGAACCTGCCTTGTACCTACTTCAATCCTTAACAATGTAATTGCATAAGTGGAGAACGGTTCAGAGGCTTCCCGATAGCCAGCAGCATCGTGCGTGTATACGTTAGAAACTTATAGGGTGAGACAGAGCCTGGGGGATTATTTGACGTTGAATCACAAAATGTAATAAAAGAAGATGTAACGCAGGGAATTTGTTGTTATCATTATTATTCTTATTATTTTACAGTACAATCTGCAACTTTGACTATTTTTATGTAGAATATTCATTCATTTATTTATATATTTATTTATTTATTTAACGGGAACTAGCCTGTTAAGAGAAGGATTTTCTTTTTGTCCAGCTGAACAATGTTTAATTTGTTTTCAGCTCAATCGGCAAGTGCGCCTCTCTAATAAAATGTATCGCCAGAACAGTGTTCGTTCTGCTGAACAATGTTTATTGCATACCGACGTACGTCATATGGATGATGATGTTGTTTCCGGTGAAAGTCTACCAGCCACAGATTTATTGGAGAATAGAGGGACTTTTTTTCCACTGGCTGCTGGCCATGGTTTCCATGTGGACTTGGTCCGCGGGCTACGACAGTGAGTACATTTTTTCATAGACACATTATCTGAGTAAAAAAAATATATACATATATATTTTATTTGCAATAAAGGTTTATAAGTTTGAGGGTAAGTTAATTAACACACAAATTTTTCATTTCCCAGTCATAGAAAAATGTGAGCATAGCCGTGTGACCTCGCCATAGTCACTCACCAGAGTATGGTTGATGTTTCCGTTTTGACAACAACATTCAACGCTAAGCCGGATGCTCTGCCAAATTTAATGTGGAAAATAAAAAAAATTACTATCCAATGACAAATAATTTATCTGCAAACGAAAACAGAATTACTGCTCACCAAAGCAATAACAAAATCATGATGCAAGATAGAAACGATACCGAAGTTAGTTGACTCGAAAAGTGCGTCGAAGATCCACATTAAACTCGACAGAATGTCTGGCTGAGCTATGAATGTTATCAACATAGGAACATCTCCTATAAGTGATTGACAGAAAAAAAAATGGGTATTTAAAATGAAAACAAATATATATTATGTATATATATTTTAAAAATATTTGCCATCAAGGTTTATGAGTTTGGGGGTGAATCTCGTAAATGTATATATTTTGTAAAAACGGGTTGCCCCATATAATACATAATAAATAAATTAATTAATTAATTAACCCGCTATTTTGTATTCCCCAGTCGTAGAGCAAGGTGACGATATACAGAGGATCGTCAGCGAGAAGACCCTCGTCATAGCCAATCACCAGAGTACAGGGGATGTTCCTATGTTGATGACAACATTCAACGCGAAGCCGGATGTTCTGCCGAATTTAATGTGGATCATGGACAGGCTTTTCAAGTTAACTAACTTCGGTATTGTTTCTATCTTGCATCAGGATTTTTTTATCGCTTCGGTGAGTAATAATTCCGTGTTATCGAAAATTTCGTTCGCCGATAAATTATTCGTTATCGAATTGCTCATTTTTTCTATTTTCCACAAAAAAAACAGGGTCGAAACAAGAGGGACGAGAGTTTGAAGGAATTGGAGAAGCATCTCAAAGAGTCTTATATACCGCGAAACAGAAGATGGATGGTACTGTTTCCCGAGGGTGGATTTCTCTGCAAGAGACGAGAAACATCGCAGAAATACGCTAAGAAAAATAATTTACCGCATTTGGAGAACGTTTCGTTGCCGCGGGTGGGAGCCATGCAGTCGATATTCGATCACCTCGGCCCGACGCAGAACAATAACACGGCGGATCAACAGTCCAACAACAGATCGAGTAAGATCTATGCGAGAATAATTATACTTAACCCTTCAAGTACGAGGGACTTTTTGCCGACAGCAAACGACCATGCCTTCTTTTAAGCACAAAAACGATACGGATGTTCCTAATAAATTATCTTCTGCGTTATAAAAAAAAACAACACTTCAAGGTGCGTCTATGAATTTTTTACAGATTTTTGTTAGCACATCAACTTGTTATTCAAATCGTTCGAAGGTTCCGTCTCGGCAAATTCTAGGTCCTCGTTAAACAAGGATCCCGTACGTGAAGGGTTAAAAATATATATATATTTTAAGAAAAAACTGCGATATATATTTAATAATTATGTCGAACTATTCGTCGTAGGTATCAATGTCGTGGCTAAGCCCGAGATCAGTTGGGTTCTCGACATAACGATAGCGTATCCGCAGGGCAAGCCAATCGACTTATCAGCGATTGTAACGGGCTCGAGACCGCCCTGCGAAACCGTCCTATTTTATCGATTATTTCCCAGCTCGGCGGTGAGTAGAGAAAATCGATACAGACCCGAGCGCTGTGGCTCCCGAAGAGTCACGGCCTCGCGCTGGTAACTCGTGGTCAATGTTCGTTATCCTGCCATTAATTATTTACCGCAGGTACCAAAAGAGCCCGAACTATTATCTAGGTGGTTGTACGATAGATGGGCAGAGAAGGAGGTTCTTTTGGAAAATTTTTACAAGCATGGCACATTCGTCGGGACACGCGAATATCCCGGCGAGGGTTCGAAAATTCAACAGGATCCCCTACGATTTCTCGTTCTACACCTGTTTTTTATAACGTCGACCTACATTCACTACAACATGTTCGCGTACGTTCTATCGTGCATCTGGTAAAGAGGTAAGGGTGGGTTTCTTCGAAAATTTTAATCGTCGGTGATTCTCTCACCGTGTGTGTCTCTTTCTCACATAATTTTTATCGACACACATTGTATTCTCTTGAGCACCGCGTTATCTTCGAATATTATACCTGCCTGTTCTCACCGTTTCGCAAAACTATCTCGAATAGCAAAAGAAAAAAAGAAAAGAAAATAAATCGACGCGAACGATGAACAACGCCATGTGACACAAGTTTCGCTAAACTCACGTTTCAAAAGATTCTCAACCCCTAGTATTTCTACTGTCGCACTCTCGTAGTTACGGGATTCGATTGCAACTGCGCCCGTCGGCTCGGAGTCATAAGAGATCGATGATCGTATTACGAATCTCGGATGAAAGAAAGAGAAAAAAGACAAAACATTGCTTCCTCGATGAAAAAATCGTCGGATCGTCGAATGATAAAAAAAGAAAGTTGCCGATACTCAGCATCGTTAAAAAGATTTTTTTCGCAACGCGTTTTCATCACATTTCCTCAATTCAAATGAATAACGACGAAGAAGACGCGTGAAAAAAAAAGATGTGATTGTAATATCTGAATAATAGTAGACTTATAATATATTAATACCAATAACAGTAATCGCAAAAAAAAGAAAAAAAAATGGAAAAACGAAGAATAAAAAAAATCGTTAATATAAGCAGGATAAGAGAGATGAACGACGAATAACGAATGGAGAGGCTCCGTCGACGAGGGACGAAGTCGTCGGTGTTGTGATAAAACATATTAGGAGAGAACCTATTTTTGAAACGCAAAGTCAACCCGTGTGATCGCGATCGAACGTAATTTTTTCTATCGCCCCTCCCCCACCTCATGTGGTACGTGGGTTTTACACGCAATCGTCGTTAGATACACAAACACAAAACTATCGATAGAGAGGAACCGTAGTCACGTGAGTATGAAAAATGCCCGGAGCTCTTTGTATCCGGATCGTAGCGAGGTAGCTCGGCTTGTCCCCGACCCGCCCCCCACCCCCCTTTCGACGAAGCTATTCGTTAACGGACGCTTCGAATCAGCCGTGTGCCTTGCTCTCCAGCAGCCTCATCGTGGTTTTGATTAATATCCGGTTGTACATAAAAATGAAAAAAGAACGCCGTTGGAAAAACTCCACGTCTATAAAATAACTAAAAAAGAAAAAGAAATGAAAATCCTTGTGAGCTAGAAACTCAAACCAATCTACGCTCGACACGGAAAAAAAATGAGTAAATAAAAAAAAATCTGGCGTCAATGAAGAAAACAGAAAAAAAACAATACTTTTGAGTACAGCAATCGATATAATTATTCGTCACACTTTTTACAAATGATTATGTAATATATATCCTCGGAGGCACAAGAACAAAAAAACTGTCCATTCGAAGCTAGGCTATCCTATCGTATTTCATATAAAAAATAAACCAATGTAGATACCCTTACGAATATTAATGGATATTTCGTAATAATTTATTGACATAATCTAACGAGACTGTCGTGCCGGGCTAACAGAACGAAATTCGTGAGCGAGGGATTGAGAAGACGAAGAGAGACGAGGAAATCATATCGTTCGCTGCCTCGGAAGGTCTCTCGATCGTTCGTTGGATTGACTATAGAAATTTCTCGAAACGATACACCTTGCGTAACGAATAAGTATAGTCGTCCCGATCGTGCACGGTGTCGACAGATTGCAGCTGGCTTTTTTTAATATTTTTTTTTACATTCACGGACAACCGTCATCGTTTCGTAGAAAAAAAAATTATTGTCGATTTCTCACGTGTTTTAATTTACAACCGGGAATAGGAGTAATGACAGTGATATAAATGTGACGAAGACGAAGGGTGTTGAAGGCGGTGAAAAAAAAACAAAACAAAAAAAACAAATTAGCTAAGCGTACAGCGAACGAGCCGAACATCGACATCGAGAGTCGTACTCGTTCGTGACCTTTAGCTTGGCTCTCGTCCGGCTTGGCATTGCAGTTGGCCTTTAACTACTCGCATTTCTCTGCATTTAACTTCTTTACCGTATGTTTTATTATCGCCCATTGATTTGGACATCGACACACCACTAATTTTTTTTTATAAGAAAATATAAGAATTAACCGCGTGCATATTACCGTTAGGCAGTGAAACTTTTCACGCGTTAAATATGTTATCATCAAAAGGTTTATTTTTTAATTTTTTTGGAGGTTGATGTGACGACGATCATTATCTGTTCGCGAATATGTTGGCAAGGAGTTTTAAGTCCTGCGGCAATACTACGACAAGATTATGCGCAGTTGGATGGAACACGAATTCGAGACTACTTCGGAGATAAATTTTTAAAAACGCCGAGGGTGAAAATGTATATGCGAGAAGTGTTGATGGACTGTTTATCTCGGGGTGAAACTGATCTCCCTCGTATCGAAGATTATCGGCGTATCGCGGATTACCGAAGTTTATGTTTCTTCGTAAACGATGCATATCGCGATGTCGGGCTGCTCCGTTGTATTACCGTTGGATTCGACAGACTATCTTAACCAAAAGCGGGGACAAAAAGAATCAAATTTATTGTCGTCGGTGTGGTTGTATGTTAATAATTAATGGGTACCTATTTGGAGAAGAGAACACAAGGATATTTTATACGACCTCGCTCGGGCGATCAAACGATCGGACGTTCAATGTATAACTCTCCGGGCAGTTTGACGGACGTTGCGCGAGCATCCTCTTCGTCTGTACTCCGATATATCAGCGAGTTGTATTGCATTATTTAATTAATATTATTATAATATACCGATAAACGAGCAACGGAGGAGGAGAGAATGCTTGCACCGCGTTGTCATTTGTATTTATGCGTGCTGCCTATTTCTGGTCATGTTTCGTAAATGTAATAATTATTGTAATTAGAAGACGCAACAAGGATGAAAAATAAATTGTCAATACACGTTTGAAAGTACTGAGAACAATATATATCGCATTCCAGGTAATTCCCGGAAACTCTTCGTTGCTGACGTCCCGGCCTTTTTTCCTCGCGTTATTGAGAGTGACTTTCAATGTTAGCTCGCAGCCTACTTTTTTTAATGAGCGATTCGTGGTTGCGCGCGCCGAAGCCTATGATTAATAATGACAAGATCACGAGTTCGCGGCCGATTTATGCCAATAGAAAAAAATGTATTAATGTCGCATCATGTCTAAGTCATACATCCGATGTTCTGTAATTCAGACGCTTCTGTCACTGGCTGCATTCGGGATAAATTTCAAACATATTTAATACATATCGCAAGTTCTTTTATCCATTTTCCTGTATTTCTTAATGATATTCTAAAAATAAAAAAATCTGCCAAAACCGATGTTTATTAAAACATTCTCTTAACAAAAAAATTCTTCCAAAAAAACGTTCATCAAAGTAAAAAAAAAAAAAAAGAATCGAAAAGAAATCAAATGAAATCAACCAAGTAGTAGTACATATAAAAAAATTCTTCAAAACATATGTTTATCAAAACAATCTAAAAAAGAAAAATACAAGATGCAAAAAATCTTGACAAAAAAAAACTTGGCGTGCCAGTTTTTTTTTACAATAGCTGTCGTACATTGTTCATTCAAATAATCAAGGGAGAGGCAAAGTAACTGCAATAATTGCAGTAACTGTTTTTGTAAAAAAAACTGGCACGCCAAGTTTTTTTTGTCAAGATTTTAGGCATCTTGTATTTTTCTTTTTTAGATTGGTTTGATAAACATATTTTTTGAAGAATTTTTTTATATGTGCTACTACTTGGCTGATTTAATTTGATTTCTTTTCGATTTTTTTTTTTTTTTCTTTGATGAATGTCTTTTTGGAAGAATTTTTTTGTTAAGAGAATGTTTTAATAAACATCGGTTTTGGCAGATTTTTTTATTTTTAGAATATCATTTACTTTTTTTATTATTTTTTTAGAGATTGTTTTGATAAATATATTTTCTGAACGAGAAAACCCATTTTAAGGACGTGGCGTACCATTTTTACTTTTTTGAGAAAAAGTATTTTGTGTTTGATTTCACCTATTTTTGAAACCCTGTAAATGTGATAGGGTTTCGCTTAAAAAAATACTTTTTTTAAAGTACTTGATTATTCCTTTACCTAAATAATAATAGTGACCTAGTATGGTGTCAATCAGTTCATATTTTATAATGCATTCTTTAAACATCGTTTAAACAATATTTAGTAAACATTTTTTTTACCAAAAAATTGTTCCATTGCTGCAATAACAATATTGACCAAACTTAGTATCAATCAGTTTATATTTGATATAAAAATACTCACCAGGTCCATCGTGAAGATTTCCGAAGAATCCGAAAATTTTTTGCGTATAGCGCGTATCACCCCACACCCGTATTTCAGGTTCACCTCATCATATCTCGGGAACCGCTGGACGATTATGATCGTAATTAAGCCCATTGGAAAGCTTGGGTCCGAATTATATAATAAAAGTGTCCTTGAAAATTCAATCCGATGCTTCGTTGCCGAGATCGAGCCGTCCGAAAATTATCGCGTTAACATCGTACACAAGAATCCACCGAACGAATGTGTTCGGAATTAAGTGAACTGGAAAGCTTGGATAGTTATTCTATAGTAAAAATCTTATTATCATTTCGATCCGATGATTTATTTGTGAGATAACGTAGAGCAAAGAAATACTTCCATCATTTTGGAGTATAACTACTTGGTAGCGTGCTTCGCTCGCTTAACATTTTTTTTTTTAAGTACTTGGCGTCGAGCCGCTACCGCGTCTCTTGATTAGCATATTTCATATACTATAGTCAAGATGAATTACAGAGAAAAATAAAAATGTTTCTTTGTATGTCACTTACCGATTGAAAATATAATTTTTCTGTGATGAAAGTGACGTCCTACGGAATCACATGTCACTTCCGGTAAAAATCGAATTTTTTACCCGCAGATGACTTATTTACGTATGACGTCACTTCAGGTTGACAAACGATATTTTCAAACCGACGTATTTCTTGTATGACGTCACTTCCGTTCGAAAAAATAAGATTTTCAAACCGGGAGTGACGTATTTCCGGTAGGGCGTCACTTCCGGTTGCATAAATAAGATTTTCAAACCGAAAGGGTTGTATTTCCGGCATGACCTCACTTCCGGTCGCAAAGGTAACATTTTCAACCCGGAAGTGACGTCGCAACGAAATTTTTCGAATCTTACTATGTAACGTCGGTTCCGAATTAAAGGTCATACTTTCTTATCGAAATTGTAATTATTCCCTGGAATTTATCTCGAATGCAGCCTAGTGACAGAAGCAGATGAATTAAGAAACGTAGGATATACGACTTAGAAATGATGAGACAGTGACGAAAAACTTAAGGTAGTACTTGCGGTACAGTCCCGCCAAACGTGAGTTTCAGAGAAAATTTCTAACACTTCTCGATGGAATAAAAATCTGAAAAAATCAAGTGCCTGAGGTGCAGCAAACATTGTTTTTGTGAAATAATAATTCCAATTTGTCGTTAACAAATTGAACATAAAAATAATTTGTCTATTTTTCTGAACACGTATGCATTTTTTCAGAATTTTTAGTAATCTTTGAAAATCGCGTTTTTTCTATGTTCAAGCTGTGAGGTTTGCATACTCTAGCAAAAAGATTAATGGTACAATGATTTTTGTGATCAATATCAAAATCCCGATGAATACATGCATCGCACTCACTACCTATGAGCGCCTACCTACTGCCAGAGAACATAGAAGTATATGGAAGCGTAGTCCCCGTGTTAATATTTGGCACAGAAAAGATAGTCCCGATTTCCGACTGTAGTTGGCGCCGCTATGTATCGGTGTGCCCAACACACGCGAAGAATCTCAAGCAACACCCCTCGTGGTTGTCTCCCTCATACTCATGTGTATCGGACTATAGCGTTCTCTCACTCGCGCTCATGCAGGAACGCGGTTGGGCGTGTCTTTGAGTTCGCACTGATGCTTCGAATATTTCAAGATTTCCCTACAAACAGAACTCTATGCTAGATTAATACAATTTCCTACTAGAATATTTAATTAAAATAGTAATAGATCGGTTGAAGCGTTCAAAAAACATTAACCGAAATAGCAAAGCAGCGGACTAACAGATTTTAATCAACTGTCATAAGTATATTTTCGAGTGAGTTGGTGTCCGAGCCGTCAAAGGACTTTCTTTTTATTTTCCTAACCGGGGGTCAATTCCGTCAAACGCAATATTTTTTTCCTTGTCTTTCCTTACTGCAACTATCTAAATGGCAGTATTTTTTTAGCGTAAAGTTAAATAGTCACTCTAAATTACATCCTTACAGGCAGGTAGATGTAACGTGATCGCGCCGCAAGAGCGAGGTATGTTCTATGATTCGTGCTCGCGGTGGAGTGAGAAGAAAACACGAGTGTGTTTCATATGCTCTTAAACCGACATTGAACACGTTTTTGCGGTGGCGTGAAGAAATTAAGCATTCGCAAACCCAATTAGCAAAGCAGCGGCCTCATGACTTTCCATTAACTTCCACACATAGTTTACCAAGCGAGCCAGTCGCCGAGTGGATGAGGGCTCCGCTTCATAACTGGATATCCATGGTTTGATACCGTCACCATGTTATTTTTTTTTTCTTTATTTTTTTTTCTTATCTTAATGTCGCTACAAACAAATGCAAAATGCATTTGATTGTAACATTGAGACGCAGCATCGCATTATACTAAAAATAATTACTATCGTGGCGCAAATAATTTATTGTTTATATGCAATCATAAATAGATTTAATTTATAATTTTCATTGTGATACTTTTCACAGAGAATACTGAAATAATTTGTGCCACAATAACAAGTATTCTTAGGTATGATGCGACGCTGCATCTCAACGTTGCTGCAAACAAATGCATTTGTATTTGTGTGCAGCAACGTTGAGATAAGAAAAAAAGGAAAGAAAAAAAATACCATTGCGACGGTATCGATCCATGGGTGTCCAGTTAAGAAGCGGAGCCCTCTCCCACTCGGCCACCGACTCGCTTGATAATTTTCGTGTGGAAGTCAATGAAAAGTCGCGAGACCGCTGCTTTGCTAATTGGGTTTGCAAATGCTTAATTTCTCCGCGCAAAAAAAGGTCAGAATCAGTTTAAGAGCATATGAAATACACTCGTGTATCTTTCTCACTCCACCACGAGCTGAAACGAGATGAAATACTAGTGTATCTCACGCTCCCGCAGCGCAATCACATTACATCTATTTGTTCTTAAAGATGTAAATTTAGGGCGTTTAACGTGAAGCTAAAAAATGCTGACAATTAGTTTGTAAAAAAACGAACGAAAAAAAAGAAAGAAAAAAAAGAAAAGAATAGAATAAAACATCGCCCGCGACGGAATTGAACACGGGTTGCCGGAACAAAAATAGAAGCCTTCAGTGACCACTCGGTCACTGACCAATTGGGAAAAAAACGTGTGAAACTCGATGAAAAATCGCGAGCCTGCTGTTTTACTAATCTAATCGATATTTTATAAAAGCATCTATTTTTATCCAATTTGTTTACAAACTATACTATTCATATGTATAGATAAGTTCGCTTCATCATTTGACAGTTTTATGAGCATTATTGTGCTATCAACAAACTGTCAGCCCCCCCAAACATTCAAGGCTCGTGAGTGCGAGCGAGAACGCATGAGTACTGGGCGGAGCTAATCGAGTTGCAGCGTGTGCGTTCACATCGATACAGCCAGCGCCAGAGGTGGCTGGGGTACTCACTAACGGGTACCCCAGCGAAACCGTGCCAAGAGCTCCCATAAGGACTACGCTTCTATACACATCTATGTTCTCTGCTACTGCATACTGCAAGATAATTATAATTTTTTATCAAGCAGCCGTCTTGATTGCGAAGCAATTTTTAACCAACCCGATCAGTTAATAAATCGGCGCGTTGGTTTCGAAATTTCGACGACGGCTTTTTAGTAGATTACTGCCCGAAATTGTTTATGTAGAACAGATAGAATAACCGCGCTCAAATAGAATTTCCGTATAGAATCACCTGAGACAGTTGCATAATGCAGTCAAAAAGTTTAATCATACAATGATTTTCGTGAGTAATACCGAAATAATCAAAATATCGAAACAACGGACACGCGTTCCATATGCACCATCAAGGAAGCCCTCCGACAGCATCTACATGAAAACTCGAATCTCTCCTCATGAAATAATGTTAAGCGAAAAGTGATTTCCACGGATTGAGTCAGGAGAAGAAGCTAAATTACCGACGCTTGAAGAAGCACGCTATTCATACCTTTGAAGCAAGCAGATACCTACATTACCGATAGCTCGCTTCCGGGACTCCTGACTCAAACCGTCGCAATCATTTTTCGGTTAACCTTACTTCATGGGGAGTTTCGAGTTTTCATGTAGTATGCAGTCGGGAGGGGATCCTAGATAGTGCGTACGAAACGAATGTCTGTCAGGATTCCAATATTCCTCATGAAGATCATTCTATGTATTATTAAACTTTTTGACTGTATTATCCAAACGTCTTCGGTGATTCTATATGGAAATTGGATTTGAGCGCGGATATTCATCTGTTCTACATAAACGATTCCGGGCATTAATGTCCCAAAGGGGTGACAGACAGTTGACCGAATGCGAAACTTGTATCATGACCAACCTCATCATATCAAAAGTCTCTAGCTCAGTTTAAATCCGAAATCTTCAAACTAAATATTGAAGGAATCCACGGTCGGATGCAATTTCCGCACAGAATCCCCCGATAGGTTTGCATAATCTATTCAAAAAGTTTAATGGTACAATGATTTTGTGATTAATATAAAAATCCCGATGAATACACACATCGCACTCACTACCTACGAACGCCTACCCACTGCATACTGTAAGATCTATAATATTTTTTCTAGCAGTCGTCTTGAGTATGACGCGATTTTTAACCAACTCATCGGTTGACAAATCGGTCGGCCGGATTTGCAATTTCTACAACGACCTTTAGCACATTACTGCCTTAAATCATGAATGTAGAAGAGATATCCGCGCTCAAATACAATTTTAGTATAGAATCACCTGAGACGTTTGCATAATACGTCAAAAAGTTTTATAATACAATGATTTTCATGAGAAATACCGAAATAATCGAAATATTGAAACGGCGAACACCCGTTTCATATGCATCATCTACGAACCCCTCTCGACTGCATCTACATGAAAACTGGAATCTGTCCTCATGAAGTAACGTTAAGCGAAAAACGATTTTGTACGTTTGTGTCCGGAGAAGAAGCTCAATTACCGACGGTTGGAGCTTGCCTCAAAGGTATGGATATTCGCCGATAGATGTCGCTGAAGTGTTGCCGCAGCCAAGACTATTGTTGATATTGTTATTACGATCACATGAGGAATTTACCGCGTCTGGGTCTTCTTCAGCCAAGCTGTACTGTCAGAACCACACGTTCTGACAGTACATCTTGGTTGCGGCAATTCCGATATAACCTCAATACTTCAGCGACATCTATCAGCTAATATCCATACCTTTCAGAAAAATAAGATACCTGCATTGCCGATGGCTCGCTTCTCTAAACGTTGGTAATTCAGCTTCTTCTCCGGACACAAACGTACAGAATCGTTTTCCGCTTCATCTGACTTCATGAGGATACATTATAGTTTTCATGTAGTATGCAGTCGGGACGGGTTCCTGAATGGTGTCTACGAAACGTGAGTCCGTCGGTTTTCGATATTTCTCATGAAAATCATTGTATTATAAAACTTTTTGACTCTATTATGCAAGCGTCTCAGGTAATTCTATACGAAAATTGTATTTGAGCGCGGATATTCTATCAGAGGTGCTTTCGATTTGGCGTTTCTTCGTTATTACAACGTGAGTGCGCATGCGCACAGTCGCTTTTTCATACGAATGCGTATGAAAAAGCGACTGTGCGCATGCGCACTCACGTTGTAATAACGAAGAAACGCCAAATCGAAAGCACCTCTGTTCTACATAAATGATTTCAGGCAGTAATGTGCAGAAGGCCTTTGTAGAAATTGCTAATCCGGCCGAGCATTTGTCAACCGATCGGGTTGGTTAAAAATCGCGTCACACTCAAACTACTGCTAGAAAAATATTATAATTTTTTTACAGTATACAGTGGTTAGGCGTTCGTCGGTAGTCAGTGCCATGCGTGTATTCATCGGGATTTTTATATTAATCACAAAAATCATTATACCATTAAACTTTTTGACTAGATTATGCAAACCTATCAGGGGATTCTATACGGAAATTGCATTCGACCGTGGATTCCTTCGATATTTAGTTTCAAAATTTCGGACTTAAACTGCGCTAGAGACTTTCGATATGATGAGGTTGGTTATAAAATAAGTTTCGCATTCGGTCAAGTGTCTGTCACCCCGAGCGAGTGCTCGTCACAACAAACGACTGCGAGCTCTCGCAGCTAATATTGAAACTCATCGCAGCTTGCAGCTGATATTGAAACGCACCCTAATTCCACTGCAAAAGTGAAGACTGACGTTTCGTAGCTCTTTAATTAACGTTATTTTTAATAGTAAAAATATAAATAAACTTCACGATAAATATTATAGTGCGACGATGTCGATAATCAGGCCGTTCACGTGTAACGATTTGTTCAAATTCAACAACGTGTAAGTGTTACGAATAAAAATAACATACTAACCTGCGCGATACAGTGTTGATGTTTTGTTTCCGATGAAATTTCAGGAATTTGGATCCACTGACGGAGACCGTATCCTTTTATCCCATTCGTGTTACGATACGATATTTTATTTACGTTAACGCGTTTCTTCCTTGATATCGATGATAAGTACGGACTCTCCTTTTATCTTCATTACTTAGCCCACTGGCCCGAGTATATTCAAGTCGCGGAATCGCCCAGCGGCGAGATCATGGGCTACAGTGAGTGAAAACATCGAATGTCAATTTTTTAAACCTTTACCCATAAAGTTCCAGGTACTAATCGATTGAATTGTCAAACAGTCATGGGAAAGGCGGAGGGCCATGGGGAAGACTGGCACGGTCACGTAACCGCTCTCACAGTATCGCCCGACTATAGGAGACTCGGTCTCGCCGCCACACTCATGAAATTTCTGGAAGAAGTTTCGGAAAAGTAAAGATCCTATTTTGATAGCCTGTAAAATTTTTATTTCTGCCTTTATTTCTTCTTCATTATCGTCCAAAGAAGGGAGAGAGATCAGGCCATTACCGGTTTACAAACTTTGCACACAGGGTCAATCTGTCCCACCCATTTGCTGAACCAATTTTGGCTTAAACAAGTTCACTTTCTACTCGCGTCCTTCTCTACGAATAACTATTAACTCGTTTACCAAATTTTTTACTTGCTTTATCAATATTCTATTTTCTTTTGACAGGGAAAGACTTTACAAACTGCAATCATACAGGCTTCTTTACATCTGTAATTTTCTTCCAAAAAGGCATATTCCATAAATGAAATAAATTAATAAATTTTCATTTACAGGAAGCAGGCGTACTTTGTGGATCTGTTTGTCCGTGTCAGTAACAAAGTGGCTATAAAGATGTATCAACAATTAGGATACATAGTTTACAGAACGGTACTGGAATATTACAGCGGTGATCCTGACGAAGATGCGTACGGTGAGCTGGACTGCATGCTGTGAAATTTTATTAGCTCACCCATTCCTAGCTAATTTGAGGATTGTTGTCAGATATGAGAAAAGCTCTGTCCAGGGATACGAAGAAGAGGTCCGTGATACCGTTAATGCATCCCGTGAGGCCTGAAGATGTTGACTGAAGATATTCTTTGAACCAAATGTTTTTAATGGAATAATAAATGACGAGTCAAAAAATGAAAAAAAAAATCGGCGTATTTTACATATCGGAGCATATTTTATTTCATTTTTGTACAATAGTACAATATCCTTCGTATATACTTCTTATACCATACAATCTTTCACACCTTCATGCGCGATTTTATGCGGAATAAATAATAAATAAGAATCTACCCCGTGTGTGTGTGTGTGTGTGTGTGTGTGTGTGTGTGTGTGTGTGTGTGTGTGTGTGTGTGTGTGTGTGTGTGTGTGTGTGTGTGTGTGTGTGTGTGTGTGTGCGCGTGTATGTGTGTGCGCGCGCGTGTGCGTGTGTTAGATGTGTTGGATAGTGTTGGAACTCCGGATAGCGTGACACCACGAATGGCTGTAGTTCGTATTACCGAACTTTTAATAATATCGAGTTTCTTCTTTCGTGGTTAAACAGCGGCCCGTTGTTTTTCGTTTTTTTACTCACCTACAAATAAATCGTCTACTAAAAACTAGAATCTCAATTCTAACGCGATATTTACATGATCATTTCTTCCTCCGTTTCTCATCTTCTTCTCTTTCGACATTTTTTTTTAAGCTCTTCCATCGTTCTCATCACCCCTTCGCATATCTCAATCGTGATGCGATTTTCACCATTATGCAATAGCATTCACGGAGGTTTTCTTCTTTTTTGTTTTCATTATAATATAAAATTAGGGACAAAGTGTCGTTCTTGTCGTTTTTTTTTTTTTTTTTTTTTTTTTTTTTGGTACTTTTCCCGATAATCTGAGGCTCGAACGGTGTCGCAGTGTCGACAGTAACTTCGCTTGGACGTTACTCCTCGTCTCTCAGCTTATCAGGAATGATATTAAATGCGTAGGAGACTTGTGCGCGCCGCAAATATGGATCCTACTTTAGCTTTACCGTGTTTAATGTTTTATTTAATAAAGGAAGACGTACGTCAGTTACGCAAGATCCATCGTCATTGGTGCACAAAACTCCTACGACGCGAGCCCAGACATCTGTTATTTTTTCTTTCTTTCGAGAATCGTTAATAAAACTTTCTTTTTTACTGTATGTGCAACGCGCGAGTCGGTAGTCTTTGAAGAAACGAAAACACTGAAAAAAGAAAATCAACTTTTCGCCTACAGCTACTTGGTCGGTTTTTTTTTCATGGTTTTTTTTCTTTACCCATTAAACTAGCGGGGTTTGCGTTTCTTATATTCTCGTTAAAAAAAAAATGTGACTTTCGATGGGACTGTCAATGATTATTTACTCGTGGTAAAACACAATGATGATGCGAGACTAGCTTTTACATGAAAAAAATATTACCATTATCAGTAATAAAAATAAAAAATAAAAATTACCGTAGATAACAGAGACAATAATGTGATGTCATGCGCGAGATTCCATCGCTCCCGCGAATGATTCGCGTCATATCAATTCGTCAGGTCTCCACTCGTGTAAAAAACATCGATCGGCGAAATTTAATCCGGGCACTATCTCAAGTATTCGACAATTAAACAAAAAACAATATACTCTCAACGAAGGTTTAATCCTCGCGGCACCCTTTGCTTATATATGGCGAAGAACATCAATCGATATTCGTGGCGAAAAAAATATGTATATATAAAAAAAAAAAAAAAAACCACGACGTACGCATAATCCACCTGGATACGTAGGCGCTGCAGGGTATTACACCGGAATGACCATTGCAAAGCACTATCGTGTCAGCCGTTCTCTCTATTTCTCTTTTACCCCTTTCCCCCTCCCGCCCAGAAAGCTTTTATACAAAATTAATTTCTCACATTCACGTGTGTGTGTGTCTCACGTATGGCTTATGGCTGAACACGACTCAAACTCATGCACATTAATATTTGGCAAAAAGTTCGTTACCTTTCATTCTTTCTTTCTTTTTTTTTATTATTCACGTCGCTCGCTGCAACGCTTTTTTATTTTCAAGGGTGATGGAGATTCTCATCGTACTTCTCATCGTCTTAAAACGTCTACGACATCGAGTAGAGCTACGATTACGTATTTACAAATTGCGCAATATCGTTGAATAACTAATTATTGTTGTACGACACACGGGGGAGGGCGCATTTATACTCGAATTTGGTATACAAATACGGTAATAAAATGATCCTTTTTCACGTAAGGATAACATATATATATATATATCCGTTCGATGTGGTAAGACCGAACTTTTAAACTACTACTTAGGCAGTGGTTTGGAACGTCGCTCGACCCCTCACGCCATGGCACAGTGGAACACGTTTTTTTTCTTCTTTTTTTTATCGACCTTTCGCGAGACTCTCCATCGCCGTACAGGAATTTATTATTCGTTGTAGCGGCATCGCCGAGATTAAAGCTTATCTCGAGATCAAGATCGCGTGCAGCGCGTCATCGTTCTTAAGATAATAAATGGCTTTAGTACCTTTCGCGTTATAGAATTAGTGGCCTCGGTAAAGAGCGGAGTCGCGCGAAAGCAACTCAGCCCCGATATAGCTTCCTCTCTCGTGTTCGTTATATTAAAAATCTATCGGAGATTTTTGTTCTTCAGGGTCTTTGGTGGTCCGGCGTCGATTTTAGAATGTCCGGTTGCGTTGGAAGACAGCTCGAACCTGAAAGCAGCGTCGAATTTCAATTCTTAATGGAGGCATTTTCGCAATCGAATCGACGAAGGCACGGCCACATAGCTCCGGTATTATTTGACTCACCGGTAGCAGGTCTCAGTGTAGATTTAATGGATCTATGGGATCCGTTCCGGGTCAGGGTATTCATCTGTGGCGTTCCGGGCAAAGCGTGGCCCAAGGCATTCATGTAGTCGGCGATTAATAACGTTATTTCTAGAATCTGCAAGGGAAATGAAAAAAATGTAAACTCCGTACGAAAATCTCAGTTGTCCCGTTGTGAGACGCTTACCTTAGGTTTGCTGAGTGCAAACAAAAGTTTCTGTTCGGCGGCGCCTTCGTCGGGGCAAGCAACGAGCATGAAGTCGTCCAAACATCCGCCGAACGTTACGATGTTCGCGTAATTGTAACGACACATAACAGCCATAGTCTGTAATTCGAGGAGAGTCACGCTGTCTTCCGAAACTGCTATCCAAACGGTGGCCGGTTCGGTTTGCTTGAGCTTAAAAAAAGCGTATATAATTAATATAAAATGAATATAAAATGAATATAAAATGAATATAAAATGAATATAAAATGAATATAAAATTAATAAAAAATTAATATAAAATTAATAAAAAATTAATATAAAATTAATATAAAATTACTTGATCTGGATTCTTACTTTTGCCTGATACAAAGTTGCTCCGAAAAACGGCCACTTTCTCGTACACGTCAGGTATATTCTGACGCAATCCACGACACTGCGGCCTCGCAGAGCTATCCACTTTTCTTGCAATTTTTCTTGTAGCTCTCTGCAAAAAAAAAAAAAAAAAAAAACGTGGTCATGATATATATTGCAAAAAAATGTCTTATCGTAGGCTTTATAGTTCGACAATTGCTCGAACCTGAGTTGATCAGCGGTAATGTTGGTTCGATACCGAACAGGATAGAATTTGTCCAACGCCTGTAGCACGAGATGATGTGGATTTCCAGGACCGCTGCCTCGAGCCTTGTCGTGATTGTACTCTCCGAAATCGATCTGTGCCATGAGCGACGCAAGCTCGAAAGCTAATTCCCGATTCAACGGAAATTTTCCCTGCACGACTTGCTGATTGACCTGATAGCACAGTAACAATCTCTCCCTGTCGGTTTCCATCTTGGCGGCTTGCCTCCAGTAGCATCTCGATTTGTACGTGAGTTGTATGACTCGCGTGTTCTCGAACTTGCCAGAACCCTTTTCCCTCAGTGCGGTTTCCCATTTGGAAATAATGTCGCACAGTTTCGCCTGCAGATCTATAAAGTGTTCGAGATCCTTCTCGATGGGATCGTCGCTGAATAGCGTGAAACCGGAGTGATGAACGTCTCGACAGCCAATCTCTTGGTTCAGTGTATTGAGGAATTCCTCGATCGTTGTGCTCCCGTCGAAACTGACGACCTGGTAAGTCCCGTTGGAAAAATGAACCGGAATCGCGTGCGGTAGCGAATGATGGTAGGGATTCTTTAGCAGGATCGATAGAACCTCCATTCTCGATGGTTTCACTTCGCGACCGCTGTTCTGCAGAGTCCTTTCCAGCGCTCTCTCGCAGTAGGCTGCGTACTTGCCACATTCGGTCCTGAAAGAAACGAGTCTTTTAGTATATCGAAAGGTTTTTTTTTCTTTTTTTTTTTTTAAGGTCTTACAGTAAATGGGTAAACATGCATATTTCACGATTCTTTTCTTGTTCAATATACGCTGTATCTATTTAATTTTTTAGGGTGGAACGAGGATACATTGAAGATTGATTGAAGAACATTGAGGATTTTTTCATTCAATTTTAATGTGATTATTATTTTTTTATCGGTTGGCGCAATTTTTTTTTTTTTGGAAATTCCACATTTCTCCTGATTGTCCCTGATTTCAACTTGTCATTTTATCAGAAACAAAAAAATGTTGATTGTTTCTTAACAAATGATATATAACGCGGTTCCCATGAGGAGGAAAAAATAAAAGAAAAAAATTTCGAAATTTTACTGTGGTGTAAGCCCTTAAATGTCTTAAGAATTTTTTTTTTTGAAACTCACTTGGAATCGGCGTTCCTCTGCAGATGAAGTTTCAGGTACCATAGTAATCGATTATTCCTTGGCAAGAATAGGGAAACAGCGAGCGCGAGAAGCTGCCATCCTTGTACCAGTACGTACTGTGCTGGATTAGTTTTGCAGTCCAATATCGTCGACGTAGAATGGCCCTGCGTGAGCGGAGGACTGTGAGAAGCGGAGGCCGTCGATTGCGCGTCCGCATTTTCACCACCGCCGTTTGCCGCGGGGCTTTGCGTATCGCAGGTGAAGAGCGATTGCGTTGCGCAGAGGAGGAGTTGCTGCAATGGTATGCTGGCATACTACTACCATCCGTAGAATGGATTCACACCTAATCTAACACGTCGTCGTTTTTCGATTTTTTCTTTTTTTTCGGCAATAATATAGATAATTATTGCCCAAGACGATGTTTTAAATACGACGTATTTGTCTTTTTTCGTTTATATCAACGTCGACGAGTATATAGTTTCACATCGGAGAACCGTAGATTATCTCTAGTCTGTCTCCGATTATTTATGTTATCAATTCATACGTACCCCCGTGAACTTTTCATAAGAATCGATATTTTTTTATATAAAAAAAAATCATTCGTTAGTGCGGGGAAGCAATAGCAACCGAGGATACGAACGCAAAAAAATGAAAACTCGATTTGTTAATCACATTTAAGAAACGCAACGATTTTTTTTCGAACTGTATTAATTTGCGATAATTGATGATTCGACAAATGTGGATGAGAAGCACCTGAACGCTAGTGAAGGTACTTGCAGCTCTTAGAAGCACTCGTTATTTACTATTTTTTTTATCTATCCCGCCTTGCTACCCCATTCAATTCTGCACGAGTCGCTAACGATACGATTTATCCCGTATCTCTGACTTATTTTACCAAAAGAAATTGGCGATAAAAAGTAACTAGCTTTACAAACGCGTTTTTTATTTAAAAAAATAAATTAATCATCTCTATATCGTTCATCTATTGCCTAAATTTTCTAAGCAGCATTCAAACGAAATTACATTATGTATATAATATAGAGAGTTTCAAATTGAAGAAGTATTGCAAAAATAACTAATTGACAGAACAAAACGATTCTAGAAAAATATGTTTATCTGTGTGTGATATATATTTTTTTTATGTACACCAACATACCATTCTGCAAGTGTGCGTGTGGCCAAACATATTTCGAACGGAACGCAAGTCGACAGATGAGCGATTTGAAACGTGGTGTAAAATGGAGTTGAGATGGCATTCCCGGAAGTTCCGATTGTCGAATTATGTTAAGCTCACACGTGATTCGGGCACCGAGATCGGGTGGTTTTAGCGTATGATGTAGTATAATATTTGAAATACGTGATTGGTATAAAGTAAACGAGCTTTGACCAAACTTTTTTTTATCGATAAGGTCAATGACATAATGCATGCATATTTTTGGTTTTCTTCACTAAAAAAAATGAGAACGTAGCACGTAGTGATAGCACATTCAAAGCGGCAAATGAAAGTGAAAATGTGGATGAATGTTATAACTAAAATTCCTTTCGTTATGAGCTTGATCAAGTATTATCGTTTTTTTTCTCCGATAATTCCAATGAAGTTTTTGTTTCGTTAGTGTGTTAGAGAGGAGAGTAAAAAGACATAAAGAAGAAACGAGTAACGTAAACAGGACGAAAGAGTTGCCGGATTGGACGGTGGTTAATGACAATCGAGTAATACTTGACCAAGAACGTCCGGTGTACCATTTTGTTCGCACGATATTTAAAACCGCGAATGCATCGCTCGAGAGTGCGAGTAAAAAAAAATAAAGCAACGAATGATGATAGATAATGAAGAAATTTTCCATGGAAAATGGTACAGAGGACTTGAACTTTGTTGTTAAACAAAAAGCAGGACTTACAACGCGCGCAGTACCCAGTGACACAAGTTTGGCGGCCTTTTTTACCTGTACGCCCAGTCGCTGTTGGGTATGACGGCTGGTCTGTTTTACCAGGGCACATATGAATTCGGTTTGAAGCTCGGGCTGGTCTAAGCACTGCTGTAGGGCGTTTTGTGCGAGTACCACGTGATAGTCTATTCCAGCCTGTTCCACAGCCACCGACATGAATAGCTGGCAAGCCTGTAAAATTTCGAAGTAGCGATCAATTCGCAATCGTTGAGTAAAATACAATGGTGGGTAAAAAAAAAACGCTAAGAACCTTAAATAACTTGACGGCTTCGGTTTGCAGTGTCTCCGAGGTGAGACTGGTCAACGGACTGGTGATGTTTTCTTTCGTGTGCAACAACAGGGGATGCCTCCAGAGTACGCAGCCAGGATCACCGTCGGTCTCCATCAATCTCTGTACCAGTTGTTCGTACTGCGTCCCCGCGCTTGGTCCACCGCCCGAAACTACCGTCAAGTGATAGAGCCAATTGTCCTTGTCCTGTTTGTGAGGCATCAGCAGATAGGTGGGTCCTTGATGGGTCGGGAAAATACCGATTGTCCTCTCGTGGGGACACTCAGTGTCCCTCTCCTCGCTGTCGCTGTCCGACACGTGCTCCACTTCCTCGACGCGGGCATCCCTCATGTTTATCTGGCCGACCGGATTCTGAAAAAAAGAAAACAGACGATGTCGGAAACGATTCACGGCGAATGGTTCGATCGATCCAGCATTCAATTATCGTTACTCACGGTATCGCTCGGGCACTTGAAATACAGGAACATTTTGCCGATGAGAACGCACCAGCACTTCTTAGCGTGACCATTTTTGACTTTCGTCAACCATCCCTGTATCGTCGGCTTGTTGTCCTCCCTGCTCAACAGAAGCTTCGTCGCATTTCGCCTCTGCACGTTCTGCAGTACTCTGATCCAATCCTCCATCGTGGCTATGCAGTCGGCAGTCAGGTAGTAAGTCTTCTTGCCCGTCGAAATTTCAAAGGTGGCCGCACCATCAGCACGATTTATCCTGCACACCTCGTCCAGTAAAATTTGACCCTGAGGTTTTCGATTGACGTCGTTCTGACTCTTCCAGTAGACCAGCACGCCGTTTTTCAACACGAACCATCGTTTCCTCCAGGTCTTCAATTTACCACCGAGCTTCGCGAGATGTCCGGTTTTCTCCAATGACTCGAGTCTCTTCGGGCTCTCGCCCGACACTCTCATCAAGAGACTCGGCATACTCGACTCCAATGACGTTGAACTGAGAGCGTCCGGCGGTATCGCGTAATCTTCCGAGAGTCCCGACTCCAGAGACGTGTCTGCGTATAGACAAAAAAAGCACATATCTCGAATCGTTCTCGATAACGTGGTACGGCCGTTGATTCAAACTCACCACGTTTAACACTTTTGCTCGGTGAACCACTGGAACTTCTCTTAGCGGGACTGAGACTGCTAGTGGTTTTTACGCTCTTTGAGGGACTGCTCCCGCTGCCCAATGACGAGTCCGTGTTGTCGGAGGAGCTGTTCGTTATCCGCGTGTTCGTTTCCGTCTGATTGGGATGCTCCTCGCCGTCGGAACTGTCGTCGGAACTGTCGCCGAACGGCATCGATCGGATCTGACTCGCTCGACCTGAATGGAAAGCAAATGTGCGCAAAATTGTTGTAAATGAGAAAGTCATGTGTGAATTACTTTGCACAGTTTTTGATAATCTTAAAAAAATTCTACATCTCGTAAAATTGAAACGGTCAAAAGTGACCGCAATATTTATTTCAGAAAATCGCTAACTGAAATTTGCTTAATTCGCCGTTCTGATGTTATTGTAAACTATTTTTCATCGCTGATTACAAACATGTAATTCAATACCAAACATTGCATGGTGTTAATCCATTCCCGTATCATATTTCAGCTGGACACCTTTATGTTTACTCGAAATATACCGTTTTAGTAAAGTTTAAAAAAAATCCACTTAAAAAATTCTATAAAATTTGATCGCTTATATAGATGTGGATCAAATTCAATACCATAGGTCTTTGATCATAGTATTATATCCGTTTCCAGTTTTAGGACGATGACTAAAATTTACTTAAGTTAGAGCTACCACACACTTGTTTGAAAAATTTCAAAATCGCCTCAACCTCGAATCGAGCCTCAATTTTCATGAAAATCCCACCGAGGGAAGCGACGTGACCACACTAGTAGTGTATCAAATTTTAACTCGCTATCTCAAGCCGTTTCTGCGTTATAGTCGTATTAAACGAGGCAAATCCGTTACACTAAAATCTCATTAAAATATTGCTCTGAAATTACAATCTCAATTTTTTTTTTTTACGAAAACTTCCTCTGTGAAACAAAAATGATTCCGATCAGATTCAATTTCGATTATTGTATTACCGAATCGTCATACGATTTATTTTGATCGAACCTTTGACTGTGGCGTAAACCGGTACGGAAATATCACAGTAACCCTGCGAATTGTGCGCGGTGAGATTGTGACCGGTTGCGTGGGAATGTTTTGACGAGCTCGTGGTGTTCGTCGTGCATGTCGAGGGAGCCGATTCTTCGTTCGTGGGCGGTCCGATACCGAGTCCTCCATCTGCAACCTTAATAATTCACAAGCGTTAAATAATTTGTCGACTGAAAAGTGATTTTTGTTTTGTTTTTGTTTACGGGAGAGTTCAAATTACCTGATATATTTTCGCCTCCCAACTGGGAAATCTGTGCAACGGCGGGGTCGGCGGTCTCGGAGCTTCCTGCCCGCCAGTTTGGGCCCAATTTATTCCCTCTCTGCTCGGCGTGTAGATCTCCGCGTAGTCGTGGATCGCCTCGGAGCTGCCGCTGTCGCGACTGCCTTCCGAGACTCCTGGGATGCTCGGCAGCATAACGAGATTCTCCACGGCCGCGGCCAATTCCTCGGACAGTAGGCTACAAGAGGGAAGTGAAGATTATAAAATTTCGGTCCAAAATTATCTTTCTAAGATCATAAAAACTTGAGTATAAAATTTAACTGCCGCAAGCTTAGACGTAATAATTTTTTTCTTTTCTAAAAAATATATTTTTTAAATTAAAAATTAGAAGTCGTATCGCCGAGCGTGCGATAGATCCCCGCAGGAAGTCCCAGGACGGTACAGGGTACCGCGTGTTTGGCTAATCGGGCGCCGCTATCACGTCGTGAGGCCTCCCAAGGAGAATTCAGGTCACTTCCTTAAAATTTAACTTCCGGTTCAATCGAGCTCGACGAAAGCTTACGAAAATCCAATATCGAAGGTGTTATAAAGATATATATAATTTTTGTTAAAAAAATATGTTACTAAATTTACCGCTCGATCCTGGAAGAACCGCGCAGTAATGAGATATCGATGAACATTGCAAAAACATGAAACACTAGCCGTATCGAAGCGATACACAATTGTTATAGACGTTTCAACGATCGAGTTTATTGACTATTATTGCCACTCCACCTCGAATCCATATTCGTAACGGTGATCCCCTGTTGTATGGTGCCGCAAGCGGAAAGATGCCTTCGGTGTCTCGTACCGATCTGCGGCTCGGCCGCTGCGCTCTGCACGCTTTCCGGTACCGTCTGCGGTGTGCTCTCCAAACTCTCCGAACGCCGACGGAGCGTTGGATCGACTTCCAGCGACAGTGAAGCTCTCGTTGGTGCCTGAGTGAAAAAAATTTTAAATCTCATTACTCATCGCTCGCTTGCCGTTATCACGTTTTTTGCGTTTATATCTGCTGTAACTGGCTCTCGTTTAAGGCTGCTTCATATGTACATTCCCAGCAAAAAATGAGATTCAGTGAGAATGTCAACACTTCCCAATGGTTTTAAAAAATCTGAAAAAATCTACTATATTAAAAGTGCCAACAACATTCATTTTGCATAATAATAATGGCAAAAAGTTATTAACAAATTGTAGAAAAAATTCTTCAACAAATAATCATACATCTTTTTTTTCTCTTTTCAGATTAATTTATTGATTCTCTAGAAGCCACATAACACGGAAACATGTCCCAAATTCGTGGCTCTATCATTTGTTAATAACTTTCTGGCATTATTATTATGCAAAATCAGAACTGATTTTTTTCAGATTTTTGGTATATCGCGAAGTACTGAAATGTTGATCGAATTAAACTTTTGGTTAGGAATGTTTATGTGACACATCCTTAAATTCGCGGAAGCTTCGGATTAAAAAGGGTTTACTCACCGGTGGCCTGAGGCCAATGTTCGTAATGTGATTGCGCAGAAGTTCCAATTGCTGATTGCACTTGTTGTTCTGCTCCCGTAGATGCTGATTCTGTTGTTCGAGCTCGCGGAGCTTGTTCGTAACCCACTCTTTTATACGCGCAGCTTTCGCTTCGACTTGCCGAGCGTCTTGAAGCCGCAACTGTCTCTGTGAAATCGATAAGCGGGGAGTCAAGAATTGCAAACAGATAATGCGGGCAGATATAAATCCGCGAGATATGTACATACTATGTATGGTAAAAAAAATCAGTCTATGCGCTGGGAAAGGTTTGCACAGTCGTCAAGACAATTCTCGTTGTCGATTTTTTAAATTTATTTATTATATTTTTTCTAATAGTTTCACAATTTTTTTTGTTACGTAAATACATTATTTATATAAAAAGAATGCAAAATTGAGAAGAAATAAATTGTGGACAGGATATTTTCGTAAATGTAAAAAACTTTTTACTGCGCATATAGGTTATTTGTTTGTGGACAAACAATCTCTATAGACTATATATAGTAAAATTGCAATGTGGTAAAATTTACACGTGACCGAGTCTATATAACAGCTGCACAGTGTCAAAAAATTACGTACAAAAATGAATATACAGTAATATGAAGTTTTTTTATGCATTTATAAAGATACAGATCAAATTTAATGTACAAGTGTGAAATAAAATTAACGATTGCTAGCGATCAGTTAATTTTACCTCGATACCGTATACCAAATTTTATAATTTTGTACAAAAATTTCGCTGAAACTTTTCGACACTTTGCATGCAACATTCGTCCATCTATATGCAAATAGTGGCGCAAAAAAGGCAGTGTCGAGTAAAGCGCGAATCGCTCGGAAATTTTTCTCGATTTGACATTAAGGGGGGTAAAAAAGCTCACCTGTTCCTCTACCTGAGTCTCTAATTTGGAAATGCAGGCACAGTGGGCATCGTCGATCTTTTCGTTTCTCGGTGTGGACGTCGATGGCAGAGACGAGTGTGGCGGGGTACCGACTCCAGATGTGTTAAGGCTGTATTCACCCTTCACTAGCCGCTCCTCCATCATCCGTACCTTTGGCAATAACAGATAAAAAAAATTATAACATTTTTCTACACATTTTCTTTTTCTTTTTTTTAAATTCGAAGTTTGCAACCAACATCAGTTTCCAATGCATTTTTCGTATAATTTTTTATTATGCAAACTCGAAGCTTTGCAACCAACATCAGTTTCCAGTAAACTTTTTCGTATAAGATTAAAAATTTTTTTTTGCAAATTCGAAGCTTTGCAACCAACATCAGTTAAAAAAAAAATTTAGCATAATTTTTTTGTTTGTTTGTTGCAAAAACTAAGCTTCGCAACCAACATCAGTATCCAGAAAATTTTGTCGTATCTTTTTTTTTTCTATTGCGGGAGTAAATGGCACTCAGCCGGGGCACGTATGTAAAATTAACATTGGGCAGAAGGTCTCCCCTCCGGGACAGTATCGTCGCGTGCTCGACGGCGGAGAGCTCGCCGCACGGTAAAACCACCCCCGGTGTCCCGGCTCGAGGGTAACACACACACACACACACACACATAAATGCCGTACGAAGCTTATGTAGTGTGGGACGAGTTCTCGTAGCAGCTGTCTAAAATCGATATCGCTTACTGGCCCGATGTGTTTGCACGGTGCCCAGAGTTGTTCGGTCGTTCTGTTCTCTCCTGGCGATGGGCAGAGCGCGCCGTGGGAAGGCGAGCGATAGAGGAGCGCGAAGCGGCATGGGCCAGCCGCGTTGGGGTTGCTCTCTCATCGAGAAAATCAATACGATACAGGCAAATCCGAGGGGGCAAACGTGGAGTACCGTTCTCGTCTCCGATTATAGAATACTCCAGAGCCGGAGACAACGAGAGATAATACGAGGGTTGGAAATGCGGCGCGGAGAGAACTGAGCCGGAGATTCGCGTTCGTGCACTCTCAAAGGCTCTGCACGTCGCTCGCACGGAAGCGAGATACACTCGGGGCAGTGGGTGGTCCTGCAGACACGGGTGGCCACCACTCTCCGATCTTTCCAACCAAATTCACATCAAATGGAAAATTAAAAAAAAACACACACATTATCCTAAAATATTTTCTTGCTTCTGATATTATTTCATCGAAAAAATATAATTAATCAATAAATCATAGAAATAAATAGAATAAAATGGGATAGTTTTGTTAAAATACATTACTTTATAGTTCTCATTTTTAAACAACATATAATATATATTATATTATATTATATTATAACTTTTATTATTTTATTGAAGAAAATTATATAATATAAAACAAAACAAAAAATGTAACATTATTCGGATAATAATAATTATCGAAGTAATAATCATTTCAAAGGTCGTATGCATGGCCCAATTTTTAAATTAAATTGCTCGGTCCTCTCTGCCCGGGTTGTCCTTCATGCGCGTCGAAAAATAAATTGTTTTGACGCGTAAGATTGAATAAAAAATAATAAGAAAAAATGGCAGTGGATGTCGAATTAATAAATTGTAGGCTTACCGAGTTTCGCAGTGGTCATGATAGCGTTTCGGCGTGTTTCCTCGAGATGAAAAATAGGAATTGACTGTTCACGAGACAGTCCG
This sequence comes from Ichneumon xanthorius, assembly GCA_917499995.1. Classification (NCBI taxonomy): domain Eukaryota; kingdom Metazoa; phylum Arthropoda; class Insecta; order Hymenoptera; family Ichneumonidae; genus Ichneumon; species Ichneumon xanthorius. Next base: position 23,302,406 of record OU824203.1, on the reverse strand, counting down.
GACAACGTCACTGATCACGATAGCGAGCCAATCCCGTTGACCATTGTCCGCGAGAGGGAGCGAGGCGAGTCGCGGGAGAGTTTTTCCGAGATAACGGAGCGACGACGGGGATGGCTCGAGGGATGAAAGAGACAAGGCGTGCGAAGACGAGAAACCGAGAATAGAGGAGAACGACGAGACGGTCACATCGCGCGTCCGTGCTACGTTCGGGATCGAACTAAACTGTGGGGGTTTCCTGGAGTCGGTGAGTCACGTTGGCTCGCCGCCAACGCGTTGCTGCAAGGGGGTGGTCCTCGGCTCGGAGCGCCGTGGTGGTTGTATGTTCCGGCAAGGGGGCCCTTTTTTTACTATTACTATATGGAAGCAAACGGGACCACGTCCACGCCGTGAAACATCGAGTCATCCCACCGCCTTTCGAGCATAGGTTCATTGCTTTTTTAAACAGCCTTGCTAATGCATGAATAACATTTTTTTTTTTATGTTAAGAGGGACAAAAACTGAAATTTGAAAACTTCGGCGAGACTCTTGCAAATTGAGCCGCTGAGAGATGCAGCTGAGAGAGCATACGATGGTGAACTCGCTCTGGTGGTAAAAAAAATGCTGTGCGCAAATATTTTTTGTACATTAAGAGAAAAACATTTGTATTGTGGAGATAGGGGAACAATTGCGTGTGTGCATGAAATCTTTTTTTAGACAGATTTGCAAATGCACGAATGAATGTTTTTTTAATTTTGAAAAAAAAAAAACAAAAAAATCTGGAAGAAACAAAAATTTGAAAACTTTCTGTTGCGACACTGTTGCACATTGGACCTTTCAGAGTCGCTTGTATGATTATATGATGGCGAACTCGCTTCGATACCAAAACAATTCTGTGTGAAATTCTATATTTTTTGTACATTAAGAGAAAAACATTTGTATCGTATTTGAGAGCTTTTTTAGACAGCTTTGTAAATGAGCGAAAGAAACAAATTTGAAAACATTTTTAAAAAGGGAAAAAACAAAAATTTGAACATTTTCGCGAGACTCCTGCAAATTGGACCTTTGAGAGATGCTCTTATGATTTTATGATGGCGAACTCGCGAGATACTAAAAAAAATGTTGTATGCAAAATTTTTTAGTAAATTAAGAAAAAAAAATCAGTTATTCTATAGAGATAGGAAAAAAATATAATGTAGACATCAAAACTCTTTCAGACAGCTTTCTAACTGCATGGTTAATAAAAAAAAAACCAATTTTCAGAGAGAAATTTTTTTTTTATCTTCCGCCAGTGGTGCATGCAAGATGGTACATGCTATAAATTTTTCCTCGTTGGAGGTTTGAATTTCAATCGAAATCTTGAAAATGGCGTCTACAAATTTGTATTTAAATATATATAATAAATAAATACCATTTGAATATATAAATAATTCTACCAAACAAAAATATCAATTCTACAACAGAGTTAAAAAAAAAGCTTCTCCACCTAAAAGCATTTTAAACTAACAGCCGTAAAATTAACGACCCATTTGTTATTTGACTTATGAGTAGTCTTTGAAAACAATCGTATCTCAAAGACCTCTTTCCGAAAGAAAAAAAATCCCAAAAAAAAAGGAAAAATCCAACAAAAGCTCTTTGTAAAATCGCGCCGGGCTCTTCCCCGTCGAGAAGGCGCGAGTCCATTGGTGAATCACCTTGGCACTGTGCCATGAGGTCGTCGTCTACCTATGTGGAGGCCTCTTTCTTTTCGTCCCCGAGACTGCGTCTCTACGGTGGCTCGTAAGTTTTGGAAAATTTCTATTCAGTTTCGTCCCGTTAACGCGTTCTCCGTCGTGCCTCGCGGGTTGAAGCGCATGGTGGCCCTGGCCTTAGAGTTATCTCGCGCCCAGAGCCGGCTCGCCGGTCCCTCCTGGTCCATGCAACGGGATGCTGTGCATGCATCACGTCGGGAAGCGAGGATTAGTCACGGAGCTGGCGTCTCGCCAGTTCGCTACTTATAGCTATACCGCGCCGATTACACGTACAGCTTCGAGCACGGTGCGGACGTCCAGTGACACATCCTCCGGTGCCGGGAGGAAGACACGAGGCTTCCCCGGTCCACGATACGTACTCGCTCGGGCGACCAAGCGCGCACATAATCGACGACGGAATGCAAACGCGAGAGCACACGGCGGCGACCGTCAGGCAAAGCAGCTAATTCCCGCGTGGCTGGCGGGATGCAAAGAGGGTCGAGACATCGCGACTAGGACGGCGCGGGGGTGACGAAGAAAAACGCTATCCAAAATGGGTAAAAAAAATACATTAAAAAAAATTAGAGACAAAACTGGCGTTGGATGAGGGAAGTGGAGGGGATGGTTCGGCGACGAGGGTGGCTCTGAAGCAACAAAGGGACGCGAGAAGAAGAGAGAATAAAATAAATCTCGCGTCTCGCTCGGTTCTGCAAATTTTTTGACGCGGCTCTGGGAATTTGACAAACCACCTGTTCGAGGTTGTTACCTATTTAACGTTGATTTAACGTTGATTGTTTTTCGTGTCTTTTTAATTTTTATGTTTTCTTTTCTTTCGCTTTACCTTTCATCGGTGTCACCTGGCGGGATCCATAGTTGGTTTAATTTCAGGTTGATAACATCACCGCAAAGATAACACCACGAGCGTTGTTAACGCGAGCTACGGCTCGAGCGACGACGACGACGCGATTTTTTTTAACGTACACCGGCTCGACACGCGATTGTTTTCGGGATTTGCGTTGATTTTTTTTAATTTTTACGGGTTTCGGTCTAAATTCGAGGTTTACGCAGATCATAGCAAAAATAGCGATGCGAGGGTGTCGCTACTCTGCCATCTTGGGTATTATATCGCCGACAAAAATCAATGGCCCGCTCGCGCGCGACGACGACGACGAGGGATGCGGTGATGTAACATGCGCGCTACACGCGCCAACAACGTGCTGTCCGAAGACAGACCCCCGCGGCCGTTCAACGCCGTTTCGCAACCCTCTACGCTCCTGAAGGGAAGAGAACTGCAAGAGCGCGAGCGAGCTCTCGGTCCCTCAAATCGATGAGGGGTGATAAAACAGCGTGACCGACCGAGGACAGACACAGAAGGCCGTTTACCGTTTCCCGGAATCTCCGGACCTCCGGTGGGTCTCGCCATTCGCCGAAATACCCTTGGATGGTAGAGTGTTACCGGGGGTTGGTACTCTAGCGAACCTCGCGTCGGTAATAATAGTTCGATTGAAAAAAATCAATGCTCGGGGTTTGAAGGAAACTTGAGCTGGTAACGCTGCCCCCCCAGCTGTAACCCGGGCGTTTCGCGCCCTCGCATATGGACTGTGGTATTTCGGTATTTGTGAGTTTGACTGCCTGTTACACCCACCGAGACACATGGAATAGTACCTCAATGGTTCAATAGTGGAATAGTTACCAGGGCCTAGTCCTTTGGGGGACCCGTCACATCCGGTTTGAAAATCTCATTTTTCGCTCGGAAGTGACGTCATACTGGAAATACGTGACGTCCGGTCCAGAAATCTCATCGTTCGACCGGAAGGGACGTCATACTAGAAATACGTCACTTCCCGTCCAAAAATCTCATTATTCGACCGAAAGTGACGTCGTAATGGAAATACGTCACTTCCGGTCCAAAAATCGCATTTTTCGACCGGAGGTTTCGTACTTACGGTCGAAAAATGACATCTAAGAATACTCGGGACTTGGGAGGCCCCGATGGGGACCCCCCGGATCCTTGAAAATTGGGACACCCAAGCGAACAACTTTTCAAAATCTGTATACTATTTCGGGTCCGTTTGATGCCTTCATGACGAGTCAATTAGCCGTTCGAATTACGGATCCAAGCTGAAGAACGAAAGGGTGACAACTCGCTATATTGACGGTAAAAGGGTCTACTCACTTTGTCCTCTGCTTCGTCCGCTCTGCCTTCAGCATCGAGTACCCGCTGCTCGAGCTCCGAGAGCTAAAAGCAGACAAGATAAAAAAAATTTGTATACAAAAGAATAGTGAAAAGGTAAAACTAATTAACATATCGGATAAAGTACGACGCATCGAATTCTTCGGCAGTCAGTTACCGAGGCAACGAGAGAGTGCCAGTCACATGATATACCGTATTACAGTTGTGTACATAACTCTCGTAAATAGTCGAGAGGCAGCACGCCGGCGGTCTGGTGTCCGCGTATACAGGGTGATTAATTAAAACGGAGGTTAATCTATGGGTCGAGGAGTCGACTCGGGCTTCGAGTGCAATTCGTGCTCCGCTCGATGTGCCACTGTGCCCCGGGTTAACCATGACGTATAATTAGTCGAGGGTCGGGGGGCAGAGAGCGATCGCGCTCGAGCGATCGTATTGCCGCCGCTATACGCCGAGGGGCCCCGAGCTCGAGCCATTTTCCCCGGTCACGTTGCCTATATGTGAAGCAGTCGAGTAGCAAAAATCTCAAATCCATATCATTAAAATGTAGTCTTACAAAAAAAAAAAAAAAAAAAAAAAAAAAAACCATGATAAGAAAAGAATCGAAAATATCAACGCGTATCGTGCTCGCTTTATTCGTGCTATAACAAACCTTTCACGTAACGTAGCTTCGCGCCGACTTAGACTACGCAGGCCCGGGGCTCCGCGACCTGAGATGTAAATATAAATTTCGAATAACAATAGCGCAGTATATACTGATGATAAAATATTATTTTACACAAATATAATATCGTGAACATCACTCTTCTCTACTCTTCAAAGAGTATTTTTCCGAATTTCAATGTCATCAATATTTTTTGAGATATAGCGATTTTTATACCACGAGTACTTACAATGTAAGTACTCGCTGAGTGAGGATCCGGGCCGAATTGTCTGGAATCGAGGTCCTTGCTTAGCATGGATCCGGTGCATGAAGGTTTAATCAATTAACTTGGTAATATCAAAGTTTACTGACGTCCCTTTATTCGTGCTGTAATTAATTGATTAACTTTGGAATATCGGAATGATACTGTTGTCGCTTCATCCGTGCTGTGAGTAATTAATTAACGCGAAAATGTTAACGGATCTCGCTGTCCCTTTGATCGCTGTGATTAGCACGAAGCCGAAGCCGGGAGCTATTTATGAGCAATGTTGTCCACGCCAAACTCGAGAAAAGTCAAATTTGACAAAAAATCAAGTATGAATTACAGGCTTTTTTCACTTTTTCATCGTTCTTCAACGTCACGAAATAATTATTTGTATGACAAGGGCGTAGAAAGGGAGTTCTTGACGAGTGTAAAAATGCCGCACGAGCCGAAGGCGTGTGCGCCATTCACACGAGTCAGAACTCCCTTTTCTACGCCCATGCCATTCACATAGTTTTTTATCACTCGGTGCGGAAATGGCCACTTTTCCGCCCGCTTCGCGTGCGTAAAACCGCCATTTTCGCACCTTGTGATGAAAAATTTCGTACATCCCTCGTGCGAAACACTTTGTCTAACTCGTGTGATTACAGCACTCGCCTTCGGCTCGTGCTGCAAACTCACACTCGTTAGAAAAACGTTTTTCGCCCTCGTCGAGTAATGTACTATTTTCGCCCTCGTGGAGTAATGTACTATTTTCTATCAAATTCACGAAAATCACGCTTATCGTTCCCATGACGTGTGCGTAGAAAGACACTTTTCCGCTCTAGTGCGGGAAAAAATACCATATTGCGTTTGTACGCATGCGCAGTATTTTTCCCGCACGCGATGCGAAAAAGTGCGTTTCTGCGCACACTTCACAGGAACGGAAAGCGGGATTTTACGTGCATGTGTTAGGAAAAAATTATTTTGTAACCCCATGGAGTAGACTATCTAATGTCTCGGATTTTCAGCAATTTCATTGGGAATTGGAGGTATCTCGCTGTTTGATAGTATCGAAAATCGCTGGTTCCCCAGAATGCCACTTGAAACCAACTATTGCCGGCTCGGCATTCAAAGCCCGTACCCAATAATTTTTTTTTTTACCAGCGATCACGAATCCGTAACTTATTTTAATGGCGACTCAATACTCGATACGAAAATCGGGGCCAGATGTGAGAGGAATATCGTTTCAGTGTTAACCATTTACGAATCGTTCCTGCTGATCCATTCCGCAAGTTAGATACCAAAATTCCAGTATTCTTTTTCTTTTCCTATCAGCCTCTGGTGATTCCGGGCCGTTACACACAGACATGTTCTCGAGCGCGCAGTTAGGAGCAGCTGGCATCCTGGAAGTTGAGAAAATAAAAACCTACCACTCGAGTCCCGATCCTAGTGTTGTAACTTATAAGTGACGAGGGTGAGGAAACGAGCGGGACAGAATATAGACAATCGCGGGGAAGCGGGGGTCGAGAGGGTAGTTTCATAATTACTTGGACGACCCATTTCTGAAATCCTATATTAAAGAAAAAAGTGACAAAGTTCTCTTTGATGAGAATTCGTAATTTGGACTGTTACGGAAGCTCGAGTTGCAGCTCCATCGTCTTCCCTTGCTCCTCGTCACTTTCGCTTTTCCCTCGACCTCCCGTCATCTCGCGCTTTTCCCCGCGTATCTCTCGGACGGTCGGCGAGATGTGGAGAGGCCGTCAGAGCCCGTGGCCATCTTCGTCCCCGTCGGAGCCGAAGGAGAACGAGGTTGAAGCGCGGAAGGTGGGAAAAAAAAGACGAGGTAGGAGACGGAGGAGCGAGCTCGACTGGCTGACTGGCTCACTGGTCTCGAGGGTGCTCGCTACATTAGCCGCAAAGGGGACGTGGGGATCTCTCAAACTGTCATCAAGGCTCCAGGTTTTTTTTTTTTTTTTGCTTCCTTGAGACACGCTGCGGCGAGACGCGTCACAGGGGGGGACGAGGTGATGAGGATCGGGGATGAAAAGACAGGGAGAGAGAGGAAAGCGAAGAGAAATAATGTATACGATAGAGGAGAAGCATTTGCCATCACGTGCAGAATTCTACGAGTGCTACGAGTCTTCATTTCTCGTTTTCTTTCCCCCTTTAGGTTTTTTTTAATTCGATTTTTTTTTCATTCTGTTTTTTGTTCTTCCTCCTCTTCCGATACGTCCGTGTTTCGAATTCGATCGACACTTCCCTCGACTCTCGTCCACGAAGATCTCTTCGAGATAAGCTCTCGTCCGTCGGTGTCTTCATTGCCGATGAGAGTCATTCACCTCGCAGAGTTTCCCGCATTTTTTTTGCTTCCTCGTAGAGGAAGTTTTGTTTTGGTAAGAAAAAACAAAAAAATCCAAGATCTTAATTGAAACATGTTCAGAATGTTCCAAAATGGTGAAAAATCACATTTAGAAAAAATATCCGAATGTATGTGTGCGAGTGCGAGTGCGAGTGCGAGTGCGAGTGCGAGTGCGAGTGCGAGTGCGAGTGCGTGCGTGTGTGCGTGTGTGTGCGTGTGTGTGTGTGTGTGTGTGTGAAAAAAATCAGACGTGAAAAATTCAAACCGCTATAACTCGAGAATGCCTCGACCGATCAAGCTGAAATTTCACACACAGTATGTGTGGTTAATACTCAATGTTTCTGCAAAATGTCATCCAAAAAGTTCCGTTGTTTTTTTTGTACGCAATTTTTAATTTCTTGAAAAATGCCGGTTCGCGCCCTCTAGCACTCACAATAAGTATCAGATTCGCGATCAGCGTAAACAAATACATGGAATACAATTCCGGAGTGATGACTAACGGACAAGTTTATGGGGCATTTATATAGCCACAATTGCAAAAATTTGCGTTATCTTTGCTTCCCGATGGCATCGCGGAAAAACCTAGGTGCCTATCATGTTCTACAGCAAGAAATATCCAAGAGGATGGATATGACGGAGTTAAAAGCATTAGATAAAGCGGTGTCATTTGGATTTCTGCACTAAAAATTGAAAGATCGAAAAAATATTTGGAACCCATAACTCTATGTATTTTTTTGCGCCGAGCACAGATTCGACATCCGTT